>JARGYO010000094.1:41879052-42595823 GCA_029206835.1 Rana muscosa
CACCACTGAAAAGGTCCAACTCGTATTTATTCTCCAACAGCAATAAATCGTCACTTAGCACAGACAGGTTGTGACCTAAAAACAGTTCAGTATAGGTGGGGAGTGGGTCGAGGCACAATCCTTAGATAGAACTAACCATTGTGGTGTCACCAATGGTTATGGCGTACAGTCGCTGCCATCGACTGTGTAGAACGAAAAGTGAATTACCTTCGCTAAGCGCAGCCCCTGTCAGAGGGAAGACATCCGTCCAAGAGAGTTACCAGAGGCCCTGCCGTCACAAGCAATGCTGCACTGGACTGTTCGGAGGGGTTACGTTCCCTGGCCTCCTCATCTCAGACTCGGGCACCCAAGGCTTTAAGGCCCCCTCAGATTCCTCCACCCTTGCGGGACCCAGTCGAAGGTACCGGGCCCCAGGCCTTCTCAATAGTACCTCACCCCAGGCTAAAGGTGCCTGGGATGGACTCCATCTCCCGCTCCGGTCAGGTCAAGGGCACCTGGGCCCAGAACTCTGGAACGCCGGCACCCAGGCCGAAGGTGCCTGGGCGCGACTCTGACCTCCGACTCTGAACCCCGTGTTCAGGGCGTCTGCCCCTTTTATCTCCTCTCCCTTTGCATCACAGCAGGTTCCCCGCCCTGCTGTACCAGCGCCGAAAAAGGACAAAAAGGGTGCAGTCTTGTGGCGAGGGTTCAACTCCGGCCCAGGGCAACAAAGCCACCTGCAGGCCGCAGGGAACCCCACACCACCAGAGTCCTCCAAGAACCATAAAAGGGTCCCAGATTCCCTAATAATCAGTGCATCTGGGTTACACTACCACCCAGATGCCTCCCCTAAATTCAAATACCCGCTACATATATATATATATATATATATATATGTGTAGCGATACCTCCAACTAAGAAGGCCGCAGATTTAGTTGGGCCCTGAAGACAGCTCCGCCAACCCCCGGCAATATGCTCAACCCCCTACTGGCACAGCTAGTAAGGGGAGATAGGACCGCGTGACCGCAACTCTAGGTGACACAGTCCTATGGCAAACACACACAGTGATATACTTTAAAACTTCTATTAAAGTAAGTGAAACTGACAATGTACTTGACCCAGATATTTTACTGAGGCTAATGGGCAAGTAATAAACAACAGTATAACAAGTTGCAGATCCCTGCAATAAACAGTAATAAAGATAAACAGAGTAATCAGAATAATTAAGTATTGCTGTGCAACTCTAGCGCTGCCCTTTTACAGCTACTTCCCCTCAGGGGTAGACTAACACCCAGCAATGTCTACCTATGCAGTCAGGCCTGACTGATCTAAATGGAAGTTCAGTGAAACAATATTCGCTAGCAATCTTTCGGTGGTGCACTTGAAGAACAACTTTGTAATCCCAACGAATAGTAAAGATAAAGTATCTGTCTTTAAACAGCTCTCACCACCCGGACAAGTCCAAGTCCGTTTCCTCCATCGATTCGTCTAGGAACAGGAATCCACCGACATCCAAATCTTCAATCCTTCTGGTGTACTGCAGCAAGGAGGAGAAGATGTCTCTAAGGTTCTGCTAGGCTGGCAGAGGGGCTCTTTGGAAAGGAGCACAAGGCCCAGGCTTCAGGCCTTGTGCACACAGCAGTTCAGCACAGAGATCCTCTTGCTAGGAGAGGGGTGTCCAAAAAGAGCGAACAAACTCCACCTCCCCTTTATAAAGTCTGCCCCAGCAGTCTCTGTTCCGGAGCAATGTACCCTGGGTGCTGCAAGATGTACTGGGAGATGTAGTCTCTCTCTCTCCTCTGCTTTCACTTCCAGTAATGTCTCTTTACTTCCTCCCGACTCACCTCTCACCTGGAACTTCTTGTCTCTCTGTCTTAAAGGGGAATACCCCGCTACACACTCCCCCCACTTTGAATCTTTGGTCCCCAAAGAATTTTTTTAGGTCTGCAAAACATTCTAGATTCAATGCGGTTGCATAGGGTTGACAGAGGAGCCTCCCACCAATCATCATAAGATGGGGAGCTGTCCTGTCTACAGGTCGCTTCAGAGGGGGCGACCTGTCTAACTGTGCCAGAGAGTGAGCTGGGGTTGCCCTCCACCAAGTGGACCGTGGAGGGATCCGGATTCTCAGCATTCCTCCTAGCAGTAACTACAAAGTCTTCTGAGCTGTTCCCCATTTGTGGGTAGGTCAGCTTCTTAGGAGGCCGGATGACTCTTCGAGCCCTTTGCTCTCCTGGCGATTTCTGGCTCTGGCGCCACAGGCTCCTCTTCCTCTGAACAACCATCATGGGCATCTTCCCAGTATTCTGCTGAAGGACTAGAAGGGATGAACTCTGTGGCTTCTGGGTTCAGTGTTTCATCTGTGGTGTCTTCAGTGGTTGGAAGATCTATGGTAGAAGTTCCTGGAGTTGGGGACGGCCACAGCCAATCAAGTTCTCCCTCCTCACTTCCACTAAGTTGAGAGGCCTCTCCATCTTCAGCTCGGGAGGTCTGCGACCGAGTGTTCGGCCTAGGAGTATCCAGGATAGAGGCCGGTTCAAGGGAGTCTCCCACGGGAGGTATTCTAACTGCCTCAGCAAGTGGGAGAAGGTGGTTTCGATGCCACGTCTTCAGTGGGCCTACCTTTCCTTCTGGCTTCAACGTATAGACAGGTAGGCCTGGCAACTTCCTGCAGATGACATAGGGTTCAGATCTCCATCTGTCTGCAAGTTTGTGCTTTCCAGGGACCCCCAGATTGCGTAACAGTACTCGATCCCCGGGCTGTAGGTCTTGTACCCGAACCTTCAAGTCGAAGTTTCTTTTATTTCGAGCTCCCCTTTGATCTGAGGCCGCTTGAGCATGTTCATAGGCTACTTTCAGGCTGTGTCTGAGCCTGTCCACATATCCTTTGTGGGATGTGGCTGAGGAATGGTCCAGAGAGGTGCCAAAGGCCAAGTCCACCGGTAGTCTCGCTTCTCTCCCAAACATGAGTCGATATGGGGAGTAGCCTGTAGCATCACTGATGGTGCAGTTGTAAGCATGTACTATGGCTGCTATGTGTTGGCTCCAATGTTGCTTTTTCTCGCTTTCCAGAGTCCAACATGTTGAGCAAGGTTCGGTTAAACCTTTCCGGCTGAGCATCTCCCTGTGGATGGTAAGGTGTAGTTCGAGTCTTCTTAATTCCCAAAGAATCCAGGAGCTTCCGGATCAGTTTACTCTCAAAGTCCCTCCCTTGATCTGAATGGAGTTGCCCATAATGGACAAAGTACTTCTCCATAAGTACCTTGGCTACGGTGGAGGCCTTCTGGTCTTTGGTGGGGAAAGCCTGGGCATACCTGGTGAAATGGTCGGTTATCACCAGAACATTTCCTAGTCCACTCAGGTCGGGTTCGAGGCAGAGAAAATCAATGCATACCAGATCCATTGGGCCTTGACTCTGTAGATGGCCCATTGGGGCAGCTTGATGGGGTAAAGTCTTCCTCTGGACGCACCGTGCACATGAGTGGCAGTACTCTTCTATCTCTGCCCTCATGCAGGGCCAATAGAACCGACTTCTGACAAGTTGAAAGGTCCTTTCAGCCCCTAGGTGGCCATGGTTGTCATGCAGGGCAATCAAAACAGTCTCTCGATATTTCTCTGGGAGGAACAGTTGCCACTTATCTTCTGAGTCATCAGAGGGGCCCCTTCGGTAGACCACTCCCTGATGTAACTGCAACCTGTCCCACTCTT
Source organism: Rana muscosa (assembly GCA_029206835.1). Lineage (NCBI taxonomy): Eukaryota > Metazoa > Chordata > Amphibia > Anura > Ranidae > Rana > Rana muscosa. Next base: position 41,882,740 of record JARGYO010000094.1, read on the forward strand.
TCCTCAGCAGGCATGCTTCTTTTGAAAGTTGACGCATTAATCTGTTTGGATCCTGATTCTCCAGGGCCTCCAGGACCAATCTCCCCATGGGGTCTTCCAATTGGTCACACCTCAACTCCTTCTTGGACAGTCTTGGCAGGTTGTCCTCTCCCAGTTGAGCTACTCCACAGTAGTGTTTGGGGACTCCCACCATGGTAACTCCTATTTCCTCTGCTCTGGAACCTCCTCGAGCTTGGAATTCAGCTCCTTGACAAAGGGCCCGCACCCCGTCCGGTGCCACTTGGGTCCAATCTTCTACGTCACTGGTGAGAGAATGAGATCTCCTGGACAGAGCGTCTGCATCTCGATTCCCAGTCCCTGGCCTATACTTTAGGCTGAAGTTGAATCCAGAAAGTGCGGCCAGCCACCTGTGTCCAGTGGCGTCCAGCTTGGCCGTGGTGAAAAGGTAGGTAAGGGGGTTGTTATCGGTCTTCACAGTGAACTCCGCCCCATACAGGTAGTCTTTAAGCTTGTCTACTACCGCCCACTTAAGGGCCAGGAACTCCAGCTTGTGAGTGGGGTAGTTCTTCTCAGAGGGGGTCAGGCTCCTGCTCACGTAGGCAACAGGCCGCAGTTGTTCCTCGTGTTCTTGGTAAAGTACTCCTCCCAGACCGTCATGACTAGCATCTACGTGTAGTTCATAGGGCTTGGTTGGGTCTGCATAGGCCAAGACTGGGGCAGTGGTTAGGCTCTCCTTTAATGCCTGGAAGGCCTCTTCACACTTCTGGTTCCACTCATCTCTGACTGACTCTCCCGGCTTCCTGGGCCCTGAGTCGTCCTCTTCCCCCTCGGTCTTGAGTAGTTCATTCAATGGCCTGGCAATTCGGGCGAATCCTTCCACAAACCTCCTGTAATAGGAGCAGAACCCCAAGAAGGATCTGAGTTCGGTTACTGTGGTGGGTCGTGGCCAGGAGGTAACTGCCTCCAATTTCTCAGGGTCTGTGGCCACCCCTTCTTCAGACACTATGTGCCCCAGATAGTTCACAGAAGACTGATAGAACCGACACTTCTCAGGCGAAAGCTTGAGTCCTTCCTCACTGAGTCTTCTAAACACTTTTTCCAGCCTCCTTTCGTGTTCTTCCAAGGTTCTCCCAAAGACAATGACATCGTCCAGGTATACAAGGACTTCAATAAGGTTCATGTCTCCTACAGTCTTCTCCATGAGACGTTGGAAAGTCGCTGGGGCTCCAGACAGACCTTGGGGTATCCGGTTGAATTCAAAGAACCCTACTGGGGTAATGAAGGCTGTCTTCTCCCTGTCTTCTGGGTGCATAGGAATCTGATAGTACCCGCTCTTGAGATCCATAACGCTGAACCATTTAGCTCCAGACAAGCTCTGTAGGGCATCCTCTATCCTCGGAGTGGTGTATTGGTCAGGTATGGTTCTCCTGTTGAGAGTCCTGTAGTCGATACAGAGCCTCAATGATCCATTCTTCTTTCTGACCACCACGATGGGAGAGGCATAGGGGCTTCTGGACTCCCGTATCACACCAGTCCTCTTGAGTTCTGCAAGTTGTTCCCTTAGATCCTCCAGATCTGCTAGGGGGACCCGCCTGACCCTCTCTCGGAAGGGCTTGTCTTCCTGGAGGCGGATCCGATGGGTGGCACTCCTTGCACACCCCACATCGAACTCATCCTTAGAGAAGATCTTCTCCCATCTATTCAACTGGGCCTTGGCTCTCTCCTTCCAAGCTCCTGGCAGATTCGGGTTTTCCATGGACAGCTTCTCCCAAGCATCTCCTCCTTCACCTGTCCTCTTCACTTCTGACAGGGTAACAGGGGCCGCAGGGCTCACCTGGCCTAGCAGCATTCTGGCTGGGATTTCCATGGGGTCTCTGGTAGTGTTCCTAACAGTCACTGGAACTCTACAATGGGCCTTCTTCAGGACCTTCAGCGGAATCACTTCCGGTATCACTTCCAGACCTGAGGACTCACCCCTTGGGTCTGACTCCAGCACGACAAAGGGACCAGGCTGCTCCCAAGTAAGCTTCACAGTGGCTCTGAGACAGGTTACTTCGCCGGGCTGCAACACTACCCCTTCTCTTCCAAGTCTCCACACCTTCCCTATCCCTTCTCCAGGGGTCTCCTGCTCTTGGACCAGCCGTTGGTAGGCTGTCTTCAGCATGGGATGGATCTTGGTGGCTGTTCGCCCCTCTTCTTTTACTAGAGGGGTCAGGAGTCTTCGGACCAGGTCCGTGTTCGTCCCTATTATAAGGGAATTCTTGTTGGCTCCAGGCGGCCTAGGGCACACGACTGCCAGGGTGTCAAACACTTCGGCCTTCCCAGCCACGGATGGGTCAAAGGTCATCTTGATGGGAAGATAGCCGTCGTAAGGGAAACTCTGGGTTCCAATTCCCCATATTTCCAGCTCTTCTATCTTCTGGATAGGCAGATGACTCAAGTGCCTATCGTAGAAGTCCCAGTATAGTAGGGTCACTTGTGCCCCGGTATCTAAGAGGGCCCTGGTGTAGACTCCCTCCACTTGAATGGGCACTATAGGGGATGGGCCCACCAGCTTCTCCGCATATGGCCCGGCAGGGGGTCGCCTTCTTCAGACCTTTTCCTTTTGGACTCTCTCTTGTCCTATTCCCTTTGGACTTGAACCTTTCTTGAGCCTGGTATGCATTGACTTCCCCCCTTTTTATGGGTGTAGGAACCCGCTGAGGGATACTGTTATTTTTCTTAGGTGTGCACCCCCTCTGGGGAGTGCTGTGTCTCTTCTGAGGGGTCTTGCCCCCTTTCTCTGCGGTGTATCTCTGTTGGAGAATGTTGTGTTTCCTCTGAGGTGTTCTATTTTCTCTCTTCTTCTGTTTTTCATTCAGTTTGGAGCTCACTGAAAATGATGGGTACCCGGTTGACTCCTTCACCGGGGCCCTCTGAAGTTTTCCGCCGGCTGGCGGTTATTTATCTTTTTCTTCCTGGGACTGGAACATATGTTTGCAAAATGACCAATCCCTCCGCAGTTGTAACAAATCACCTCTTCTTCACGATCCTGTAGAGAAGTGGGTGCTGAGGTATTCGGGAACAACTCCTTTCTTGGACTTTTCTTTTCTGGTTTCCTTTGATCTTTCTCCATCAAAGAGGTCAGTATCTCCAACACTTGGGACATCTGCGATTTCAGGGTGTCCACTTCTGCATCTCTTTCGGGGGTCATGGCCGGGCTGACCATCACCACCAGAGGTTTGGTTGGCTCGACTGGCTGTTCCCTCTTTTTCTCCTCCCACATGGCCTCTTCCTCTCTGACCATTCGAATGAGGTTGGGGTATTCCAGGTTCTTCCCGTCCTGTCGGGTGCGCAGCGCCAATGCAATAGGATCCAGGGGCTGAGCTCCCCTCAATACCTGCTGAGCCCGGGCCTCGTCTACCTTCCCTGGGTCGATCCCCTTCTTCAGAATAATTCTATGCAGGATCTTGTCTAGACGTCCCATATATTCTGACAGTTTCTCTCCTGTTTTCTGGTAGCAGTGCTCCAGCTGATAGGTGAGCTCGGTAACTTTTTCTGTCCCACCGAACACATTCTGCAAGATGTCCAAGTAGTCCTGTGCAGCACAGTCTTTCCTGCTCATCTTCAGGTTGCGTATGGCATCCAGAGCAGGCCCCTTCAAACTTTCAGCAATTCGCTGTTTCTTGCTGCGTTCTGGAACTTCCCATTCCTCTAAGGCCTGAGTGGTGCCATCTAGCCACTCCTCAAATCCTTCTTCCCCTGAGGGCACAGATTTTCTCCCTGAGAATATCCGGAGCTTTCTGTACCCCGACATTGGGTAATCTGTGGGATTCTTCTTGCACTGGGCCACAATCTCTCCCAGTACAGCGCATAGTTCTGTGCTGAGGGTGGCCGGTGATGATCTGGGACTCTCTGTATCCTCCTGCTCTTGTGCCTTAGGGGATGGTGGGGGAGGTATCTGTGGAGATGATGACTTTCTTATTTGGAACCGATCTCCCTTATGTAGCAGCGCATGTGTCAGATGGTAGGTCTGCCCATCCATAGCTTGTATGCTCTGGCTTTTAAAATGCTCTGGAATTTCGTCTTTCCACTCTATTAATGCGTATGTACACGAAGCATGTGGTCTCACATTCATCACCCATGATTTCTGGCATGGTGATAGGGATGTCATTAGCTGCTTTATCGCATCTCTTTGCCAGATCCCCGGGAGTTCAATAACTGCCGCCGCGGCCGGATCTGCGCCAGCCATTGTGTACCACTGTCCTACTTCTAGTGGGTCCATGCCAGTCTTTTGGCGTGTTCGCTTGCTGTATCAGGATCCCGGACGAGAACCCCCACGTGTAGCGATACCTCCAACTAAGAAGGCCGCAGATTTAGTTGGGCCCTGAAGACAGCTCCGCCAACCCCCGGTAATATGCTCAACCCCCTACTGGCACAGCTAGTAAGGGGAGATAGGACCGCGTGACCGCAACTCTAGGTGACGCAATCCTATGGCAAACACACACAGTGATATACTTTAAAACTTCTATTAAAGTAAGTGAAACTTGACCCAGATATTTTACTGAGGCTAATGGGCAAGTAATAAACAACAGTATAACAAGTTGCAGATCCCTGCAATAAACAGTAATAAAGATAAACAGAGTAATCAGAATAATTAAGTATTGCTGTGCAACTCTAGCGCTGCCCTTTTACAGCTACTTCCCCTCAGGGGTAGACTAACACCCAGCAATGTCTACCTATGCAGTCATGCCTGACTGATCTAAATGGAAGTTCAGTGAAACAATATTCGCTAGCAATCTTTCGGTGGTGCACTTGAACAACTTTGTAATCCCAACGAATAGTAAAGATAAAGTATCTGTCTTTAAACAGCTCTCACCTCCCGGACAAGTCCAAGTCCGTTTCCTCCATCGATTCGTCTAGGAACAGGAATCCACCGACATCCAAGTCTTCAATCCTTCTGGTGTACTGCAGCAAGGATGAGAAGATGTCTCTAAGGTTCTGCTAGGCTGGCAGAGGGCTCTTTGGAAAGGAGCACAAGGCCCAGGCTTCAGGCCTTGTGCATATAGCAGTTCAGCACAGGGATCCTCTTGCTAGGAGAGGGGGTGTCCAAAGAGACCGAACAAACTCCACCCCCCCCTTTATAAAGTCTGCCCCAGCAGTCTCTGTTCCGGAGCAATGTACCCTGGGTGCTGCAAGATGTACTGGGAGATGTAGTCTCTCTCTCTCCTCTGCTTTCACTTCCAGTAATGTCTCTTTACTTCCTCCCGACTCACCTCTCACCTGGAACTTCTTGTCTCTCTGTCTTAAAGGGGAATACCCCGCTACATTATATATATATATATATATATATATATATATATATTGTGACAGCAGGAAGGTAAAGTCACCTGGTTGCATCCAGGGGGGTAGATATATTTCTCCCAGATTCAGGCTTTATGCTGACTTATACAACTAGGGAGGGAGTTGATGAAGCCCAGCTGAGGCTAGTGGGCTCATGGATGACTCATACCTCTAGGGAGAGGGCTGGGCGTCGTGCAGGCAGGGAGTTGATGAGACCAGCTGAAGCCTGTCAGTTCGTTTAAGGCCTCTATAAAAACTCCCAGCTTCATTAGATGTTAGCTCATGCCTGGACCCAGACCTGTGTGGACTGTCTAGGGAGAGTGAACCCCTGTGCGGTGAGGCAAAGCCTGTGTGGCTATTTGTTTGGACTTTTACTAAACCAGGGACTTAGGGACTAGGACAGCACCAGGCTGATCCCAGTTGTTAGTTTAGGAAACCTGCATGTTTAGTCAGAGGTCAAACTGACCAGGATTTATTTTGTTTATGTTTCTTTTTGATTTTGAAAACCACAACCTCCGTCTGCTGGCCCTGTTTTTGTGTGGGGAGCCCAACCAGGGGGTCACACACACCCGCTACCGAGTTAACCCCCTCACAATATATATATATATATATATATATATATATATATATATATATACATACACACACACACACACACACACATATACACACACACACAAAGCTAACTGCTTTATTCAATATTGTCTAATTATCAATACATACATACACATCCGTGTTCTCTTATTCAATGTATTTTAACAGTTTTAATGAAGGCACAAGCAGACCTTTTTGACCCTGTCAAACTTTTATTAATTAATGTACATAACTTTCCCATATTCCACATAAAACTTCTTATACTGGTGGTTTAAAAGTAATTATCACTTATCCTTGTTACCCTCAAGGAATATTATCTTATCAGGCTGTAATTCAACTGCTGTCAAAAGTGTTTCTCTTCTAATGCCACGTACACACGACCATGTGTGGGCTTTCCATAATTTTTCCAGATGAGAAAAATGGCAAGAATCACGATGAGAAAAATTAGAACATGCTCTAATTTTTCTCGTCGTGATTCACTGCATTTTTTTCCGCTGCAGTTTTCCCATAGGGAAACGCTGCCAGGGAGCCTACACACGGTCGTTTTTCCCGACCAAGAGAAAAAATGTCAGGAAAACCGGCCGTGTGTAGGGGACCAAGCCGTTCCTCCTCGTTTTTCCCGTCGATTTTCTCGACGGTGTTTTCACCGTCGAGAAAATCGATCGTGTGTACACGGCATAAGTAGTAGACTTAAAAAAAAAAACTAAAAATGAACTATCCTAATAACCTTTCACCCAGTAAACTTGTGACTGTCTTATAAAAAATACCAGCATGAAGCAGAGAGGTAATCTAAAGTTCAACATTTAAAAATGAAGACTTTCTATATTTATGGGATAACATAGTATACATTAATAAAGACTAATAACTATTGCTTTACTATTGAATAACAATATTGATAAGACCACTACTATATAATCATAATATGAATAATAATTATATTATCAATCAAACATATGCAAATATGAAAAATATAAAATATATTGGTTAATATGAAATCCTACTACACTATTCATCTTTGGGAACTCAACATTCTCAAAGATGAAATTGTGATGTCATCAGCTCCTCCTATCCAATCCGAGAACACCTTGTATTCACTGAAAAAGACAAGGCTTCTCCTGAGTTGTGGAGGTGCAGGAGTAAGCAACTCTCTGTATTTGGTGCACAGATGGGAATTTGCTTGAGCACTGTGACGGATCTCTGATTTGCCGGCTGGGCACCTCCGCCAGGCCTGTGTCTCCTGTTCTTCAAATGCACCCGCAGCCAGCAGACTCGCCATAACCAGCCCTTAACCCCCCCCAATCACGAGGCAAACCACACAGGTGTTGAGGGTTAAACATGCAGAGCATAAAACTGTTTATTAAATGCAAAACATACACTTTTAAACACAGTTAGGGACACTCCCCTTAGCCTCGTCATAGAGGGGGGTAGGGGACAAAGAAGAACCAATGGAAACTTGACACTTGTATATTCAAACAACTACAGTTGAAACACACCAAGGGATTATGATAAGCAGGCAGCCCCTCCTTACACATCTCCCACTGGGATGTGTCTCCACACCTTTTGCCTATGTGACATGAGCAAACATAATTAAACACAATAACAAGAGGGGAGGATGGGGGAGAAGGGATGCAACTTACATAGAGAACTCATTACATTGCCATTTTGTCCCCAAGTCTCTGGTTCTCTGCTGGGCCATAGTCTAACACACAGTGACAGTGGGTTCTGTCACATTTCTCCTATTTTAAAAACAAACTAACCAGGTCCCTGACCCTCAACTGGTCTGGACCTGCGTTAGTCACAATCTCCCACCCCAGGAAAACAGCGAAAGGAACAGTATGACTCTGGCGCTGGGGAGCAAAACCGCACATACGGTCTCCCGTGAATAAAAACAGCCGCTGCAAATCTGGGGCTGGGTTGCAGGTATTGGGGAGAGGTGAATAACCCTTTGCCCCGATGCCAGCTCTTCAGCTGGTAGGGAACGTAGGCTGGTAGTGCTAAGCTGTTGGGGAGGAAGATGTACTTGCTTTTCTCCCGGTGTGGTTACCAGCCACTAAGGAGGTCTCTTGCGGGGACTATTACCGGACTTTCAGTCTCTTTTTCTTGTGCTGGGCAGAGACCAACATCGCTCTGCCCCATAGCCAGCGCTTTTGCTGGGGGGACGGATACAAAGGTAGAGTTCAGCCGCTGGAGAGGGGGAAGGATTTTCTCCCCTCCCGGTTCTGTGACCAGCCGCTGGGGTGACTTCTGACAGGGGCTGTCTCCCAAACCCTCCAAAAACATATTGAGGGCTGGGCGGGGGCTAACGACACTCTGCCCCATAGCCAGCGCTTCTGCTGGGGAGATGAACAATGGGGTAGTGTCCAAGTGCTGGGGAGGGAGAACTGCTGCACCTACCATCCCCTCCTCTCACGGCCGCGGGCTGTCTGTGCGATCCCGGATGTCACACATCAGGCACAGCCAAGCAGCAGAGTGAAGCCGTCTCCCCCTCCTCTCTGTTTATGTGCAAACAGGGGGAGGGGACCTGCTGTGCATGTGCCACCGCGCTGATCTGAGGTAATGAAGGGGGGGTCTGCACTGAACAGGGGGCTACACTGAAGGGGGGTCTGCACTGAATGGGGGGCTGCACTGAACAGGGGGCTACACTGAAGGGGGTCTGCACTGAACAGGGGGCTACACTGAATGGGGGGCGTCTGCACTGTACGGGGGCTACACTGAAGGGGGGTCTGCACTGAACAGGGACTACACTGTACAGGGGGCCTGCAATGAACAGGGGGCTACACTGAAGGGGGGGCTACACTGAAGGGGGGGCTACACTGAAGGGGGTATGTGTAACATGCAGGGGGTCCAGAGCTGCATGGTGCTGTGTAATGTAAAGGGGTCCAGAGGTGCAGGGTGCTGTGTAATGTAAAGGGGTCCAGAGGTGCAGGGTGCTGTGTAATGTAAAGGGGTCCAGAGCTGCAGGGTGCTGTGTAATGTAAAGGGGTCCAGAGCTGCAGGGTGCTGTGTAATGTAAAGGGGTCCAGAGCTGCAGGGTGATGTGTAATGTAAAGGGGTCCAGAGGTGCAGGGTGATGCTGGGGAGGGAGAACTGCTTCACCTACCATCCCCTCCTCTCACGGCCGCGGGCTGTCTGTGAGATCCCGGATGTCACACAGCAGGTACAGCCAAGCAGCAGAGTGAAGCCGTCTCCCCCTCCTCTCTGTTTATGTGTAAACAGGGGGAGGGGACCTGCTGTGCATGTGCCACCGCGCTGATCTGAGGTACTGAAGGGGGGTCTGCACTGAACGGGGGGCTACACTGAAGGGGGTCTGCACTGAACAGGGGGCTACACTGAACGGGGGGCTACACTGAACGGGGGGCTACACTGAACGGGGGGCTACACTGAACGGGGGGCTACACTGAATGGGGGCCCAGAGATGCAGGGTGCTGTATAATGTAAAGGGGTCCAGAGATTCAGGGTGCTGTGTAATGTAAAGGGGTCCAGAGATTCAGGGTGCTGTGTAATGTAAAGGGGTCCAGAGGTGCAGGGTGCAGTGTAATGTAAATGGGTCCAGAGATGCAGGGTGATGTGTAATGTAAAAGGGTCCAGAGATGTAGGGTGATGTGTAATGTAAAGGGGTCCAGAGAAGCAGGGTGCTGTGTAATGTAAAGGGGTGCAGTGTAATGTAAAGGGGTCCAGAGATGCAGGGTGATGTGTAATGTAAAGGGGTCCAGAGATGCAGGGTGATGTGTAATGTAAAGGGGTCCAGAGGTGCAGGGTGATGTGTAATGTATAGGGGTCCAGAGGTGTAGGGTGCTGTGTAATGTAAGGGGATCCAGAGATGCAGGCTGTTGTGTAATGTAAAGGGGCCCAGAGGTGCAGGGTGCTATGTAATGTAAAGGGGTCCAGAGATGCAGTGTGATGTGTAATGTATAGGGGTCCAGAGGTTCAGGGTTCTGTGTAATGTAAAGGGGCCCAGAGGTGCAGGGTGCTGTGTGATGTAAAGGGGTGCAGGGGGCTGTATAATGTAAAGGGGTCCAGAAGGGCAGGGTGCTGTGTAATGTAAAGGGGTCCAGAAGTGCATGGTGCTGTGTAATGTAAAGGGGTCCAGAGATGCAGGGTGCTGTGTAATGTAAAGGGGTCCAGAGATGCAGGGTGCTGTGTAATGTAAAGGGGTCCAGAGTGCTGTGTAATGTAAAGGGGTCCAGAGATGCAGTGTGATGTGTAATGTATAGGGGTCCAGAGGTTCAGGGTTCTGTGTAATGTAAAGGGGCCCAGAGGTGCAGGGTGCTGTGTGATGTAAAGGGGTTCAGGGTTCTGTGTAATGTAAAGGGGTCCAGAGATGCAGGGTGCTGTGTAATGTAAAGGGTTCCAGAGATGCAGGGTGCTGTGTAATGTAACGGGGCCCAGAGATGCAGGGTGCTGTGTGATGTAAAGGGGTTCAGGGTTCTGTGTAATGTAAAGGGGTCCAGAAGGGCAGGGTGCTGTGTAATGTAAAGGGATCCAGAGATGCAGGGTGCTGTGTAATGTAAAGGGGCCCAGAGGCGCAGGGGGGTGTGTAATGTAAAGGGGCCCAGAGGTGCATGGGACTGTGTATCGTAAAGGGGCCCAGAGGTGCAGGGGACTGTGTAATGTAAAGGGGCCCAGAGATGCAGGGTGCTGTGTAATGTAAAGGGGCCCAGAGATGCAGGGTGCTGTGTAATGTAAAGGGGCCCAGAGATGCAGGGTGCTGTGTAATGTAAAGGGGTCCAGAGATGCAGGGTGATGTGTAATGTAAAGGGGTCCAGAGATGCAGGGTGCTGTGTAATGTAAAGGGGTCCAGAGATGCAGGGTGATGTGTAATGTAAAGGGGTCCAGAGATGCAGGGTGCTGTGTAATGTAAAGGGGCCCAGAGATGCAGGGTGCAGTGTAATGTAAAGGGGTCCAGAGATGCAGGGTGCTGTGTAATGTAAAGGGGTCCAGAGATGCAGGGTGCAGTGTAATGTAAAGGGGTCCAGAGATGCAGGGTGCTGTGTAATGTAAAGGGGTCCAGAGATGCAGGGTGCTGTGTAATGTAAAGGGGTCCAGAGATACAGGGTGCAGTGTAATGTAAAGGGGTCCAGAGATGCAGGGTGCTGTGTAATGTAAAGGGGTCCAGAGATGCAGGGTGCAGTGTAATGTAAAGGGGTCCAGAGATGCAGGGTGCTGTGTAATGTAAAGGGGTCCAGCGGTGCAGTTGTGGAGAGGGGTACACAGTAGTGACGAAGAGATATTGAAGGATGCAGAGGTATGCAAGGGGCACAGTGGGGTGTTTTTACATTTTAATCAGTGGCGGCTGGTGCTAAAAAAAAATTTTTTTCATTTAATTTTTTTTGTTACTGGCTTTGAGGGGGGGGGGGGGCGGCGCCCATGCGCCCCCTATGGACGGGCCGCCACTGATTTTAATGTGGGGGGGTGCCAGATATAGGATCCGCCCCGGGTGCCAAATGCTCTAGGTACGCCCCTGCTCTCCAGATCCAACTATGAGGGTGGGCAGAGGCCAATGGCGCTCTGCCTCGTAGCCAGCGCTTCTGCTGGGGCACCGGATACGATACTCTGGACTTGCTGCTGATCACCATCTACCAGCCTTCCAGTGCCCGTCTCAACTCCCCCTTCCCAGACCTTTATGCTATTTGCTTTTCTCGCTGCCTGGGGAACCTCTGGTGCGTTCCGGCATTCTAGCACTCGCAGTGCCCTCTGTATCATTGTTGGTTCCTCCATTGCGATTAGGACAGGAAAACGTAGGGGCACGCCCGACAATAAAATGTTGCTGTTCCTCCCTTGTAAAAAGTTAAAATAAAATAAAAAAAATCCCACATAAGGCTTGCTTAACCACTTAAGGACCGGACCATTATGCAGCTTAAAGAGCTGGCCACTTTTTGCGATTCAGCACTGCGTCGCTTTAACTGACAATTGCGCGGTCGTGCGACGTGGCTCCCAAACAAAATTGGCATCCTTTTTTTCCCAACAAATAGAGCTTTCTTTTGGTGGCATTTGATCACCTCTGCGGTTTTTATTTTTTGCGTTATAAACAAAAATAGTGCGACAATTTTGAAAAAAAAAAATATTTTTAACTTTTTGCTATAATAAATATCCCCAAAAAGTATATAAAAAAACATTTTTTTTCCTCAGTTTAGTCCGATACGTATTCTTCGACATATTTTTGGTATAAAAAAAAAAAAAAAAATCGCAATAAGCGTTTATTGATTGGTTTGCGCAAAATTTATAGCGTCTACTAAATAGGGGGTAGTTTTATGGCATTTTTATTAATATTTTTTTTTTCTAGTAATGGCGGCGATCAGCAATTTTTATCGTGACTGCGACATTATGGCGGACACATCGGACACTTTTGACACTATTTTGGGACCATTATCATTTTTACAGCGAACAGTGCTATAAAAATGCACTGATTACTGTAAAAATGACACTGGCGGTGAAGGGGTTAACCAGGAGGGGGCGCTGTAGGGGTTAAGTGTGCCCTGATGTGTGTTTCTTACTGGGGGGGGGGGTGTGTGGCTTAGCGTGTGACATCACTGATCGTCGTTCCCTATGACAGGGAACAGACGATCAGTGACAGTCTCACTAGGAAGCACGGGGAGAGGTTTGTTTACACTTACCTCTCCCCGTTCTTCCTCTCTGTGACCCGATCGCGGGACACCGGCGGCGATTGGGTCCGCTGTTCCCGCGGGGGCGGTCATGGAGAAGAGGACCGGGTCGCGAGCGCGCCGCCGGCGGCGCGCTCGCGACCCACGGCTGGGATCTTAAAGGGGGTGTACCTGTACGCCCTTGTGCCCAGCCGTGCCATTCTGCTGACGTACATCAGCGCGCTGCGGTCCTCAAGTGGTTAAACATGTGCTTCAAAATATGCAAATCTTGACCCTTTATTTGTGACGCAAACAGACATTAGCTATGAGTATTAGGACTGACATGGGGCACACCCCTGAACTTCCTCCTGTGTTCTGTATATTAGAGGTGTACAGTGGAATACAGGCTTTATTGCAGCACCTCCAGGGATTTACACATAAGGGATTTCGCCAGATGGGTCTGATGTCACCAAAGGGATAAGATTATTGTGAAATTGGGAAAACAATAAGAGATAATGACAGGTTTCTGGCACCGCCCGACATCTCATCCTTCTAGAATACAGATATAAAAACCATCCACAGATTACGGATTTATTCCATCCAGACTGCAGACATGAGATTGGCGGGACTGACACTATCTATCCTCCTGGGGGTTATACTTCTCCAAGTGGTGACTGCAGGTATGTGATTCTGTGCTAAGGGTATTACAAGTATAACTCTGATATATTCCACAGTGCTGTGTACAGACAGAACATGGACAGTCTCTGCACCAGAGGAGCTTACACTCTAATGTCCTTCACACTGTCACAGTCTAATATTACACACTTATATACTGTAGCTCTGACATTTACCATAGTGCTGTACAGAGAACACTGAGCCAGTCACATCAGTCTCTACCAGAGGAGCTTACACTCTAATGTCCTTCACACTGTCTATTATTACACATTTATATAGCTCTGACATATACCACAGTGCTGTACAGAGAACAGTTAGCCATTCACATCAGTCTCTGCACCAGGGGAGCTTACACTCTAATGTCTCTTCACAGTCACACACTATTATTATTATACATTTATATAGCTCTGACATATACCATAGTGCTGTACAGAGAACACTGAGCCAGTCACATCAGTCTCTGTACCAGAGGAGCTTACACTCCAATGTCCCCCCACAGTCACATACTATTATTAATAAACATTTATATAGCTCTGACATATACTGTAGTGCTGTACAAATAACACTGGGCCAGTCACATCAGTCTCTGTACCAGAGGAGCTTACACTCCAATGTCCCCCCACAGTCACACTATTATTAATAAAGATTTATATAGCTCTGACATATACTGTAGTGCTGTACAAATAACACTGGGCCAGTCACATCAGTCGCTGTACCAGAGAAGCTTTCACTCTAATGTCCCCCCCCCCACAGTCACACTATTATTACACATTTATATAGCTCTGACATATACTGTAGTGCTGTACAGAGAACACTGAAGCCCTGTACACACGATCGGATTTCCTATGGTTTTTAAACCGATGGATTTTTCCAACGGAAAACCGATGAAGCTGACTTCCATCAGTCTTGCCTACACACCATCAGTCAAAAAAACGACGGTTCCAAACGCGGTGACGTAAAACACTCCGATGAGCCGGGAAAAATTAAGTTCAATGCTTCTGAGCATGCGTCGACTTGATTCTGAGCATGCGTGGGTTTTTTAACCGATGGACTTGGCCATAGACGATCGGAATTTGCTATCGGTTTTTTATCCATCGGAAAAATTGAAAACATGTTCTATTTTTTGACACCGATGGAAAAAAGACCGATGGGGCCCATACACGATCGGTTTGTCCGATGAAAAAAATCCATCAGACTGTTTTCATCGGTAAAACCGATCTTGTGCACGCGGCTTAAGCTAGTCACATCAGTCTTTGTACCAGAGGAGCTTACACCCTAATGTCCCACCATTATACATATATAATGTCACAAGACGTGTAAAGAGCCTGTATGTAAGTGAAGCACAGCACCCGTGTAACACAAAATCCAACTGACCCTAAGCCCAGGTTCACACTGGGCTGCGGGAGTGAAGCCGTGCGAGTTCAGCTGAACTCACACGATTTCACTCCTGCCTGTCAGTCCCGATTTCGGCCGCGATTACAGGGACATCTGTGCAGATGTCAATGTAAATCGCATCCCGAAATCGCAAAAAGTAGTACAGAAACGACTTTTTGAAATCGGTGCAGCGCCGCAGATGTGGCGTCGCACCGATTAGGACGGTTCCATTGCCGGCAATTTGCGGCAAATACCGCCGTTTTGACATGCCAAAACGCATGTCAAAACGCACCAGTGTGAACCAGGGCTAAAGGAAGTTTTTACATTATAACAGAGCCCCTGGGTTGTTTAGGCACTATACTTGCACACCAACTGAAATGAGAAATCAGAATGAGTGTGGAGGTTCGGAAAGAGGAGCAGGAGGGAGGAACCCCCATTCTCTGAGGAGCTGATAACCCCTTCTAATGTTCATAGACAGAGACAAGCGTTAAATAATCACCCCCAATCGCAAGTGAAGTATTCCAGAATCTGGGCTGGCTTGTAATTTCCTTCTTGCAGTCTTTAATGCACATCATTTATGTAAAGGTTGGTGAATCTTTAGAGAAAGTTGTGTGACTCTTGGGTGAAAACATTGATAAATAAATCCCTATGAGTGAATAAATATTGATTTAAAAAAAAAAGCATGAATATGTAACTAATAGTCCAAAATATGAAGAGGATACTGCATAGAGTAGCATGGAAACACTACTTGGCATAACAAGCACGAGGCCCAGCTCTTGATACACTTCGTCCTCCCCCATTTAGCTCCCCCATCCATTGCCGCAACCTATTTCACCACTTATAACATGCAGGAACTGTACGCTATATGGCCCATAGTTTGTGGACCCCTGACCATCACGCATATATAAACTTGTTGGACATTTCATTGCAAAAGCATGGCTATTAATATAGAGTTGACCCTCTTCAGTACTATAATAGCCTCCACTTATCTTGGATGGCTATCCACAAGATTTTGGAGAGGATCTGTGGGAACTTGTGCCCATTTGTGAGGTCATGTGTTTAGTAGGGTTGAGACCCAAAGGCAGTGGCGGTGCGTCCATAGAGGGCGCCGGAGTGCCGCCCCCTCTCGCTCCTGCACCGCCACTGAAAGACAATACTGTAAGGTACCTGTGATAGGTAGTGTCCAAAGTGGAACTTGTGTGCTGAGGATTCAGGCAAAAACGTAGTCAGGCAGATTAGGTTGGCAACAGATCAGGCAAAATGGTACACGATCGAAATCCAGAGAGTGGTCAGGCAGGCAAAGGTCATACACGAGCTGGCAGTGAAGTACAAAATCAGCAGGCTGGAGAGTAGTCAGGAATTCAGGCAGAAGTTCAACACGAAAATCAGGATCAAAAAGCAGTCACAACACCCAGGGAGCTATTCCACACAAACGGGCGCTGAGAGATAGCATCACTTCCTTTTTAAGGGCTGCTTTGATTGAAAATTCTCCACAGCTGGCAGTAGGTGGGGCTGGTGAGTCCAAGGTAATGTTTAATACTGAGAGGACATTTCCAAAAGTCTATATCTGCTCAGTAGCGCAACAGGTAAGGCTGCAGCTTTGGGACCAGGAAGATCCTGGTTCAAATACACCCAGGTACATGACAGGGCCCCCTCCCCAGTGGACCCCTCCGGGGGCCTAGCGGGGCTTAGTGGGAAAGGAGGCATGGAAGTTTTGAATAAGAGAAGGGGCATGCAGATCTTTGGCTGGAACCCAGGAACGGTCTGTGACAGGATATCCCTTCCAATGAACCAGATACCGAATGCCACGACCCTGTCTTCAAGAATCTTGGAGACTTCAAACTCATTTTGTCCATCAACAAGAACAGGAGGAGGTAGCTGTTGCGTTCTGGAGTAGCGATTGAAAATTGCTTTTTTGAGGAGGGAAACGTGGAACACAGGATGGATCCGGAGAGAGGAGGGTAATTTCAACCGATAGGAGACTGGCCCGACTCGAGCAATAATTCTGTAAGGACCAATGAATCGAGGGCCCAATTTGGTAGAAGGTTGTTTCAGTCTCACATATTTGGTTGATAGCCAAACTCTGTCCCCCACCACATATGGAGGTATATGGCGTCTTCGTTTGTTGGAAAAAAGTGCATACTTGCCTGCTGACTTCCGTAGTAATAAGCAAATCTTTTTCCAATGTAGCAGAATATTTTTAACCCGCTGATCTGCTGCTGGTACACCAGAAGAAGGCTGAAGTAGGGGAAAAGTCTGAGGGTGATAGCCTAGGGCTGCGTAGAATGGTGTGGTATGAAGAGCACTGTGCCAATGGGAATTAATGGCGAACTCAGCTAAAGGCAAATACTCAGACCAGTTGGAGTGTAAGGCATTGACATAATGTCGAAGATAGGTTTCTAGGGTCTGGTTCATGCGTTCGGTTTGACCATCTGTTTGAGGGTGATGTGAGGTAGAGAGTGAAAGCGTTACTCCCAGTTTCTTGCAGAACGCTCTCCAGAATCGGGAAACAAACTGGGATCCACGGTCTGAGACAACATTGGTAGGTATGCCATGATATCTCACAATATGGGAAAGGAAGAGAGTAGACAGTGCTTCCGCTGTAGGTAATCCCGGGAGCGGCACAAAATGAGACATTTTTGAAAAGCGATCCACTATGACCCATATAGCAGTCATGCCCTCGGACTTGGGTAAGTCTGTAATGAAGTCCATAGTCAAATGGGTCCAAGGCTGACGAGGTGCTGAAAGTGGTTGTAACAGTCCAGTAGGCAATGTACGGGGTACTTTATTAGCAGCACAAGTTGGACAGGCAGCCACATAGTCAGTAACATCCCTTTCCATATGAGGCCACCAGACATGACGCTGCAAGGTCTTAAGAGTGATGGTGACACCAGGATGACCAGATAAAACACAATCATGTGCCCAGAGGAGTACAGGTTTTCTGAGGCTAGGGGCTACGAACAGGCGACCTGGTGGTATCTTCAAGCCTTGGGGAACACAATTCTGGGTTTCTTGTAACTGTTGGGAAAGAGCCGTAGAGATCTGTGCGACAATTTTGTGAGGTGGGATTATATACTGCTCGGTAGGTTGGTCTTCTTCAGAGGTAGCAAACTGTCTGGAAAGAGCATCGGCTTTCTTGTTTTTATGCCCAGGAACATAAGAAAGAACAAAATTAAAACGGGAGAAAAACAGAGCCCATCGAGCCTGACGTGAGTTCAAACGTCTTGCAGTCTGAAGGTACAGTAGGTTTTTATGGTCAGTGAGGATAGAAAAAGGTTTGGGAGCCCCTTCCAGAAGATGTCGCCATTCAGACAATGCCAATTTGATGGCCAGTAGTTCTCGATTCCCAACATCGTAATTCATCTCCGCTGGAGAAAACTTTCTAGAAAAAAATGCTACTGGATGGATTCTACCAGACTTAGGCTGTCTCTGGGAGAGCACGGCACCTGCTCCTACCTCAGAGGCATCAACCTCAACTATGTACTGGAGATCGGGATTTGGATGCTGAAGAATTGGAGCTTTGCTGAACATGTCTTTTAATTGCTGGAAAGCCGATTCTGCTTCTGAGGACCATACCTTGCAATTTGTACCTTTCTTAGTCATAGCAGTAAGGGGGGCCGCAATGGAGGCAAAACCTTTGATGAAGCGTCTGTAGTAATTTGCGAACCCTAGAAAGCTTTGGAGCCCTCTTAAAGTGGTCGGTTGGGGCCATTGCAGCGGAAAGTTTTTGAGGGTCCATTTGGAAACCGGCAGCACTTATAATGTATCCAAGGAAAGAAATACGGCTTTGATGGAAACTGCATTTCTCAATCTTCGCGTAAAGATGGTTTTCTCTCAGTCGTTGCAATACCTGCTTTACATGCGAGATGTGCTCTAGATGAGTCTTGGAAAAGATTAAAATGTCGTCCAAGTAGATAATGTGACAGCAGGAAGGTAAAGTCACCTGGTTGCATCCAGGGGGGTAGATATATTTCGCCCAGATTCAGGCTTTACGCCGACTTATACAACTAGGTGGAGAGTTGTATAAGCCCAGCTAAGGCTAGTGGGCTCATGGATGACTCATATGTCTAGGGAGAGTGTGGGGCGTCGTGCAGACAGGGAGTTGATGAGACCAGCTGAAGCTTGTCAGCTCATTTAGGCCTCTATAAGAACTCCCAGCTTCATTAGATGTTAGCTCATGCCTGGAACCAGACCTGTGTGGACTGTCTAGGGAGAGTGAACCCCTGTGTGGTGAGACAAAGCCTGTGTGGCTATTTGCTTGGACATTTAAAACCAGGGACTTAGGGACTAGGACAGCACTAGGCTGATCCCAGTTGTTAGTTAGGAAACCTGTATGTTTAGTCAGAGGTCAAGTTGACCAGGATTTATTTTGTTTATGTTTCTTTTGGCTTTGCTGTGTTTTGTCACTGTAAATAGAAAATAAACCGCACCTTTTTTGATTTTGAAAACCACAACCTCCGTTTGCTGGGCCTGTTTTTGTGTGGGGAGCCCATCCCGGGGGTCACACACACCCGCTGCCGAGCTAACCCCCTCACAGTTGGTGGAGAACCAGTGGCAGTTTTTTTTAAGCCAGCATGGAGGAGATACTGAAGCAGCTGGCTCTAGCAAATGCCAATCAACAGCAGACAAATGCAGGTTTGCAAAAGAGCCTTGCAGCTCATCAACAGAGCCTTGCAGCTCAACAACAGAACTTCGCAGCCCAGCAGCAAGCTCATCAACAGAGCCTTGCAGCCCAGCAGCAAGCTCACCAACAGAGTCTGGAAGCTCAGCAACAAGCCCAGCAGCAATCTGTGGCCCGCTTCATAGACCTGTTACAGAAGCAAGAGCAGAGACTACAACAAATGGAAGCAGTAATGCAGCAACGTCCGCAGACCAGTGAGGAAAGCCATCCCACTAATACCGCGTCCTTTGGGGTGAGTCGTTTATTGACAAAAATGACTGGAGAGGATGATCCAGAGGTATTTTTGACCACATTTGAAAGGACTGCTGAAAGAGAAAAGTGGCCTGAGGAGCAGTGGGCTGGACTGGTGGCTCCTCTGTTAACTGGTGAATCGCAGAAGGCTTACTATGACCTAGAGCCTGACCAAGCAAAAGACTATGTGATGCTAAAAGCTGAAATATTGGCAAGGCTGGGTGTCACCCAGGCTGTCCGGGCTCAGCGTGTGCATAACTGGACTTTCCAGCTTGGAAAACCCCCCAGGTCTCAAATGTATGATCTCATTCACCTGAGCAGAAAGTGGCTACAGCCAGAGACTTTGTCCGCACCAAAGATTGTGGAACGTGTTGTAATGGATCGGTTTTTGAGAGCTCTTCCTACTGCCATCCAAAAGTGGGTAAGCCATGGAGACCCAGAGACGGCCGATGGTCTTGTGGATCGTGTGGAGAAATACTTGGCTACAGAGAACCTGACGGCCTCTTCCAGAGACACTCGGACTTTCCACCCTAAGACCAGACCATCCCCAGGGGCGGATAAGAGGATTCCAAGGGGTAAGGGTGGAGAGAGTGAGAGGGTGGGAGCTCTACCCCAAGTTTGGCGAGAACAGCCTGGGAAATCAGCGGCTCAAGAGGCGGCAAGAAGGATCGTTTGCTACCGCTGCCGGCAAGCGGGACATATTGCAGCCAATTGCCCGGTTGTGGAGGAACCCATGCAGTGTGACTTTCTGACGGGCAGACGTCAGTCGCTGTGTGCGACAGTCGCATGCACTGCCATTCGAGGAACTGAGAAACATTTATGCAAAATGTGTGTTAATGGTAGAAATGTTGTGGTATTGCTGGATTCAGGTAGCCTTGTGACCCTGATAAAGGCTGAGTTAGTTAAAACAGAGGTCTCTGGGAATAGCAAGGTAGCTGTTATTTGTGTGCATGGGGACACCCGAGAGTATCCAGTGACTACAGTGTGTTTCGAGACCCCCAAAGGTACCCTCTCTCATCCAGTGGGCTTAGTATCTCAGTTACCGTATGACGCCATTGTGGGAAGGGATTTTCCGAAGTTCTGGGAACTGTGGGATGATCCTGAGCCCCCCACTGGTGCCCCTATGTACCAGGAATGTGATAGCCAGAACTCCCCTGAGAGTGGTGAGGACTCTCCAGAATTTCCCTTATCAGTATTGGCAGGGGAGACTCAAGAAACTGGAGAGGAGCCCACCTCCTCAGACGAAAACCTACCGTCTGTGGAGTTTTCTGATCTTGAGGTTCACAGGGAAAACTTTGCCACAGAACAGTTGAAAGACCCCGCCCTAATAAAGGCACGGGAAAACGTAGTGAAAATAGATGGCGAGTTAGTGAACCCAGATAATACCTGCACTTACCCATACTTCAGCGTAGAGAAGGACCTACTGTATCGGGTGGCAAAAAGGGCAGAAGAAACCGTTGAGCAGCTTGTGGTGCCCAAACCTTACAGGAAGTTGGTGTTGGAGTTGGCCCATGGGCACATTCTTGGAGGTCATCTGGGGACAGAGAAAACCCGAGAGAGGGTATTACAGAGATTCTATTGGCCGGGGGTGATGAAGGACATAGAAAATTATTGTTCCTCCAGCCCTGTGTGTCAGAGGTCGGCCCCGATGCCACATTTCCGTAGCCCGCTGGTCCCTCTACCCATCATTGAGGTCCCGTTTGAGAGGATCGCCATGGATTTGGTAGGTCCTATAATCAAGTCCGCTAGGGGGCACCAGTACATATTAGTTATAATGGACTATGCCACCCGTTATCCAGAAGCGATCCCTCTCCGAAATACCTCGGCCAAAACCATAGCCAAAGAGCTATCTCTTGTGTTTAGCCGGGTGGGTATTTGTAAAGAACTGCTTACGGACCAAGGTACACCCTTTATGTCCCGGGTTATGAAGGAGCTGTGTAAATTGTTCAAAGTGACGCAATTACGTACATCTGTGTATCACCCCCAAACCGATGGGCTGGTTGAAAGATTCAACAAAACCCTAAAACAAATGTTGAAGAAAGTGGTGGATAGAGATGGAAAGGATTGGGACTGTCTACTTCCTTATCTGATGTTTGCTATTAGAGAGGTGCCCCAATCCTCTACGGGATTCTCCCCCTTTGAGTTACTGTATGGGAGACACCCAAGAGGGCTGTTGGATATTGCCAAGGAAACTTGGGAAAGTGAGAGTTCTCCCCACAGGAGTGTGATTGAGCATGTCGCCCTGATGCAAGACCGAATTGCACAGGTAATGCCCATCGTGAAGGAACATTTGGCCCAAGCGCAGTTAGCACAGCAGAGAGTGTACAACCGTGGAGCCAAGACCCGTACCTTTTCCCCGGGGGATAGGATACTGGTACTTGTCCCTACGGTTGAAAGTAAATTCCTTGCCAAATGGCAAGGCCCCTACGAGATAATGGAAAAAGTGAGCGAAGTGAATTACAAGGTCAGACAACCAGGAAGGCGAAAGCCCGAACAGATCTATCACGTTAATCTGTTGAAAGCCTGGAGGGATAGAGAGTCCCTAGTCGCAGACACTTGGTCACCAGCTCAAACTGGTTGCGTGATTCCTGAGGTTGGAATAGCAGCCACCTTGTCACAACCCCAACAACAGGAGGTTAAGGAGTTTGTGCTTCGCAACAAGGAGGTATTCTCTGAGCTGCCGGGACAAACATTTGGGGTAGAGCATGACATCATTACCCCGCCCGGTGAAAGGGTGAAGTTAAAACCCTATCGGATCCCAGAGGCCCGACGGGAGGCAATACGGGAGGAAGTACAGAAAATGCTGAACTTAGGGGTGATAGAGGAGTCCCAAAGTGATTGGTCTAGTCCCATTGTGTTGGTGCCTAAACCGGATGGGAGCTGGCGATTTTGTAACGATTTTCGTCAGTTGAACAAAGTTACAAAATTTGACACCTACCCCATGCCACGTATAGATGAGTTGATCGACCGGCTGGGAACAGCCCGATACATGACGACTCTTGACCTCACAAAAGGGTATTGGCAAATCCCCCTGGCCAAATTGGCCAAAGAGAAAACCGCATTTGTAACCCCAGACGGGGCGTTCCAATATAAAAGAATGCCGTTCGGGTTACAGAATGCGCCGGCCACATTCCAGCGGAAAATGGACCAGATGCTGAGGCCCCATCGGAAGTATGCTGCGGCTTACCTGGATGACGTAATTGTCCATAGCACAGATTGGGCCTCACATCTGCCAAAAGTGCAAGCAGTCCTGGACTCTGTTCGGGAAGCGGGGTTTACGGCTAACCCCAAGAAGTGTACCATTGGGCAGGAGGAGGCCAAATATCTTGGGTACACCATTGGGAGGGGAGTAATAAAACCCCAACTCAACAAAGTCGAGGCCATCCAGAGTTGGCCACGTCCCAACAGCAAGAAGCAGGTACGAGCCTTTCTGGGAATCGCTGGGTATTATCGGCGATTCATTCCCCACTTTGCTTCTAAGGCTGTGCCCCTAACCAACCTAACGAAGGGGAAAGGGTCGGTCATGATTAAATGGACCCCCGAGGCTGAGGCAGCATTCCAATTCTTGAAACAAGCCTTATGTAGCCAGCCAGTGTTGTACTCACCCGACTTCTCTAAAGACTTTGTCGTACAAAGTGATGCGTCAGATGTGGGGTTAGGAGCAGTATTGTCCCAGGTCTGGAACGGGGAAGAGCACCCAGTCATTTACCTCAGCAGGAAGTTGAAGTCCCATGAGGTAAATTACGCCACGGTTGAAAAGGAGTGTTTAGCGGTGAAGTGGGCTCTAGATTCCCTTCGGTACTATCTGCTAGGTAGGCACTTTGACATGGTTACGGATCACGCTCCGTTAAAGTGGATGGCTCAAAACAAGGAGACAAATAGAAGAGTGAATAGGTGGTTCCTGGCCCTACAGGAATTCAACTTCACAGTAAAGCATCGCCCTGGCGTTCAAATGGGGAATGTGGATGCTTTGTCTCGAGTACATGAATGCCTGATTGCTGGTGTTCCAACCCCGAGGTTAAAACAAGAGGGGGGGGTATGTGACAGCAGGAAGGTAAAGTCACCTGGTTGCATCCAGGGGGGTAGATATATTTCGCCCAGATTCAGGCTTTACGCCGACTTATACAACTAGGTGGAGAGTTGTATAAGCCCAGCTAAGGCTAGTGGGCTCATGGATGACTCATATGTCTAGGGAGAGTGTGGGGCGTCGTGCAGACAGGGAGTTGATGAGACCAGCTGAAGCTTGTCAGCTCATTTAGGCCTCTATAAGAACTCCCAGCTTCATTAGATGTTAGCTCATGCCTGGAACCAGACCTGTGTGGACTGTCTAGGGAGAGTGAACCCCTGTGTGGTGAGACAAAGCCTGTGTGGCTATTTGCTTGGACATTTAAAACCAGGGACTTAGGGACTAGGACAGCACTAGGCTGATCCCAGTTGTTAGTTAGGAAACCTGTATGTTTAGTCAGAGGTCAAGTTGACCAGGATTTATTTTGTTTATGTTTCTTTTGGCTTTGCTGTGTTTTGTCACTGTAAATAGAAAATAAACCGCACCTTTTTTGATTTTGAAAACCACAACCTCCGTTTGCTGGGCCTGTTTTTGTGTGGGGAGCCCATCCCGGGGGTCACACACACCCGCTGCCGAGCTAACCCCCTCACAATGATCACAAAACTGTTTCTGAAATCATGAAAAATTTCATTCATGAAACGTTGGAAGACAGCAGGGGCGTTACACAACCCAAATGGCATAACCAGATATTCAAAATGTCCATTACGGGTGTTGAATGCTGTCTTCCACTCGTCCCCGTCTTTAATTCGAATTAGATTATAAGCCCCTCGTAGGTCTAGCTTGGAGAAGATAACAGCCCCCTTAAGTACATACAACAGTTCAAGAATGAGAGGCAAAGGGTAGGAGTCTTTTACAGTGATTTGATTTAACCCTCGATAGTCTATGCATGGTCGAAGACCCCCATCTTTTTTTTCAACAAAGAAAAAACCTGCCCCTACTGGAGAAGAAGAGGGTCGGATAAAACCTCTTTCCAAGTTGTCTTTTATGTATTCCTCCATGGATTTTTGTTCAGGCAAAGACAGGGGATAGGTCCTGTGACAGAGCATCCTCCCCTGAAATGGATGGCCCAAAAGAAGGAGACTAATAGGCGGGAGAACCGGTGGTTTTTGGCCCTACAAGACTACGCCTTTACAGTAAAACACAGGCCAGGTGTTGAGATGGGGAATGTAGATGCCCTCTCCCGTGTTCACTCCTGTTGGGCTACAGGTGTTCCAACCCTGGGGTTGAAACAAGGGGGGAGGATGTGTGACAGAGCATCCCAGAGAGAGCCTGGGAAAGTCCTATTCGGGGTTTATACATCTCCCAGGCTCCTCTCATATACATTCAGGGATCTCTGAGCCAGGGTCCAGTTCAGGTGTTGGTTCTCTCCCACAGGTTAATTAAAAGCTCACCTGAGCAGACAGCCTTTGCTCAGCCTGGGAAACACAGACAACGTTGCTTTGTGAGAGCAAGAAGGTTGGTAAAACTTGTTACCCTGTGAATGTGGAAGCTGACAAGCGTTAGGCTTGTCCAGCCTGGTAGTGAGGGCCTGTACATACTGTGTAGTTAGAGCCGAGACACGGCTAGGCTTTTGTTTAGCTATTTTTTCTTCTGTTTGTTTTCAGCACACTGTACAGCACCTGTCATTAGACTTTGTATATAGCACCAATAAACAACACTGTTTTCACTGATCCAATGGACTTGGTATCTGTGCCTGCTCATCCCAGGGAGTTTTTGTACCTACTACCTGTCCCCCAGGTTACATATGGTGGAGGCTGCGACCAGCTGTAGTAAGTTACTACTTAAAAGGCCAGTACCTAAAGTGACAACATGGAGGACCTCCTCAAACAAATGGTGTTGGCAAATGCCGCGTTGCAGCAAGCAAATGCTGCACAACAGCAAACGAACGCTGCATGGCAGCAAGCCAACGCTATCGCACAGGAGCAAACCAAGGTGCTGTTCCAACAGATTGGTGCTGTACAGGAGCAATCGCAGAGGCTGTTTGAACAGCTTGCCACTGCTGCAAAAGCGGATAGGAAAACCCTTACTGAGGTTTTGGAGACGCTAGCACAGGGGTCACCTGCGATAATGAAGGATATTGGAGACAAGCCCTCAACCATCCATGTGGGTCGCTTTCTTTCAAAGATGACGGCAGATGATGATCCAGAGGCTTTCCTACTAACATTTGAACGGACCGCTGAGAGGGAAGGTTGGCCCCAAACCCAGTGGGCAGGACTGATCGCCCCCTTACTTTCTGGAGAAGCGCAGAAGGCCTACTATGATCTGGAGTCAGCAGAAGCGGGAGATTATGAGAAGGTCAAGCGGGAAATCCTGGCACGACTTGGCGTTACCTTGGCTGTTCGAGCTCAGCGGGTCCACAGCTGGTTCTTCCAAGAAAAGAGGCCCCCAAGATCGCAGATGTTTGATCTGATCCACCTGGTGCGGAAATGGCTACAGCCGGAGTCCCTGTCTGCGCCACAAATAGTGGAGCGTGTGGTCATGGACCAATTCCTGAGGTCACTGCCAATTCCCCTGCAGAAGTGGGTGAGTCAAGGAGACCCCAAGTCAGCAGACAGCCTGGTGGAGCTCGTTGAGAGGTACTTTGCTGCAGAGAACCTGGTCACCACCCCTACAGCCGCACGGACTTTCCATCCAAAACCACGGTCTCCCCAGGCAACCGGTAAGACTGTTCCAGGGGAAGTGGGTGGTAAGCATGGCAAAGAAATAGGGGGGAGGAATTTTGGTGCCAGGACTGAAGTTTGGCGGCCCAAGCAAGGGAAGCCACTGCCTGTCAGCAAACCAGATTGGGGAAACATCAGGTGTTTTCGTTGCCAAGAACTGGGACATGTTGCAGCAAACTGTCCATTAACAGATGAACCAATGCAGTGTGATCTATCTTTTAGAAGGCAGTCTATGTTTGCTGCCGTTTCATGCGCTGCAGTGCCAAATGTGGGAAAACACATGTGTCAAGTGACTATTAATAATAAGCCTATTACGGCCTTGCTGGACTCAGGAAGTCTAGTTACTTTGGTTACAGCTGAGATGGTTGAAACTGTGAATTTTCATGCAAAAAAAGTTGCTGTGATCTGTGTACATGGGGATACCCGCGAGTATCCAATAGCCACTGTTCAGTTTAAAACTGGCTTAGGTACGGTGACCCATTCGGTCGGACTGGTGCCCCACTTGGTGCACGAGGCTATCATTGGTAGGGACTTCCCTAAGTTTTGGGAACTGTGGGATTGTCCCGACCCAGTCGCAGTACCTAACTCAGTCGCAGAGCCAGAACTCATGGCCATTACTGACCTTGTGAGTTCAGGGGACTTCTCTCAGGGCTCTCCGGGTGATCCTTTCTCAGTTATGGCAGGAGAGCTGGGGGAGCCTGAAGAAGTCCCCACAACCAGTAGAGCTGGACAGCCGTCTGCTGAATCTGAGCCTACGTTAGAGTTTACCGATCTAAATGTGCACAAGGAAAATTTTGGTACGGAACAGAGAAAAGACCCTACCCTTGCCAGGGCCTGGGAAAATGTGGTGGTGGTTGATGGGGTACCTGTCGAACCGGGGGATGGGCCCTGTTTTCCATATTTCTGCAGCAATGAGGATTTACTGTATCGTGTATGTAAAACTAATGATGAAGTGGTTGAACAGTTGGTAGTCCCTAAGCTATACAGACGGGTGATGTTGGAACTTGCCCATGGGCATTTGCTAGGAGGCCATTTAGGGGTTGAGAAAACCACTGAAAGGGTGTTGCGCAGGTTTTACTGGCCTGGGATATGGAAAAATATCGAGAATTATTGTCAATCCTGTCCTATATGTCGGATGTCAGCCCCCCAACCCCACTTTCGAAGTCCGTTAGTGCCCTTGCCCATTATTGAAGTGCCCTTTGAAAGGATTGCCATGGACCTGGTGGGTCCACTCCCCAAATCTGCCCGCGGTCATCAACATATCCTCGTGATCATGGATTACGCTACCCGTTACCCCGAGGCCGTTCCCTTACGCACTGCATCTGCTAAAAACATTGCCAAAGAGCTGTTTATGGTGTTCAGTCGGGTTGGCATCCCGAAAGAAGTCCTTACAGACCAAGGTACCCCATTCATGTCACGAATAACTAGGGAGCTCTGCAAGTTATTTAAGGTGACGCAGTTGCGTACCTCAGTGTACCATCCTCAAACGGATGGCTTGGTGGAACGCTTCAATAAGACATTAAAGAGTATGTTAAAAAAGGTTGTTGATAAGGATGGGAAAAACTGGGACTTCCTGATACCTTACTTGATGTTCGCCATCAGGGAAGTTCCCCAGTCCTCTACGGGGTACTCTCCATTTGAGCTGCTTTATGGGAGACACCCTCGGGGACTCTTAGACATAGCCAAGGAAACTTGGGAGGGGGAGCAGACACCTCACAAAAGTGTTATTGAGCATATCGCTCAAATGCAGGATAGGATTGCAGCAATCATGCCGGTAGTAAAAGAACATTTACTGCAGGCCCAAGCCGCCCAACAGAGGATATACAACAGGGGGGCCCAACTTCGTGTTTTCTCACCTGGTGACCGGGTCCTCGTGTTAGTTCCCACTGTTGAGAGCAAATTCCTGGCTAAGTGGCAGGGACCCTTTGAAGTAATTGAAAGAGTTGGGGAGGTCAATTACAAGGTGTATCAACCAGGTAAAAGGAAGCCCGAACAGATTTACCACATAAACCTGTTAAAGCCCTGGAAGGATAGACTGGCATTAACTGCCAGGTCTCTCCCGGTAACCCTTAAGGGTACTGAATCCCCTCTGATCCCTGAGGTCACGATTCCAGACACCCTGTCATGTTCCCAGAAACAGGAAGCTAGAGAGTTCCTGATAAGGAATAAAGAGAAATTTTCAGAGTTGCCGGGCACGACTTCAGCAGTTCAGCATGATATTGTTACTGAACCTGGGGTCCGTGTCAAGCTCAAACCATACCGAATTCCCGAAGCTAGAAGAAAGGACATCAGTGAGGAAGTTAAAAGGATGTTGGAGCTAGATGTTATTGAGGAATCCAATAGTGACTGGTCTAGCCCCATTGTATTAGTCCCAAAACCGGATGGCACTTGGAGGTTTTGTAACGACTTCAGGAAGCTTAATGCGGTAACAAAGTTTGACACATACCCAATGCCCAGGGTAGACGAGCTTATAGACCGACTTGGCAAGGCCCGTTATCTGACCACTTTGGACTTGACCAAAGGATATTGGCAAATACCCCTGACTGGTAGGGCCAAAGAAAAGACTGCATTTGTGACCCCGGAGGGGTCGTTTCAGTATAAGAAAATGCCTTTTGGGTTGCAAAATGCCCCTGCAACATTTCAGAGGGCTATGGACAGGACCCTAAGACCTCACCGACAGTATGCTGCAGCCTATCTGGACGACATAGTGGTGCATAGCACTGACTGGGAGTCTCACTTGCCCCGTGTCCAGGCTGTCCTGGATTCCCTTTTCAAAGAAGGGTTTACGGCAAATCCCAAAAAATGTGCCATTGGGCTAGAGGAAGCCAGGTATTTGGGCTACACTATTGGCCGGGGTGTCATAAAGCCCCAGGTGAATAAAATAGAAGCCATCCAGGAGTGGCCACGTCCTGCAAACAAGAAGCAGGTCAGGGCCTTTCTTGGCATTGCGGGGTACTATAGAAGATTCATCCCAAATTTCGCAACTATAGCTGCCCCACTGACAGACCTTACAAAAGGGAAAGCCTCCGTAATGGTGAAATGGTCTCCAGTAGCAGAAGAGTCTTTTCAAGTACTGAAGAAGGCTCTTTGTGCACAGCCAATCCTATACTCCCCCGATTTCTCCAAAAACTTTTTGGTCCAGACGGATGCATCTGATGTGGGTATCAGGGCAGTACTTTCACAGGTACACAATGGGGAAGAACACCCTGTGGTGTACTTAAGCAGAAAGCTCAATGAACATGAAAAGAAGTACGCAGTCATTGAAAAGGAGTGTCTGGCCATAAAGTGGGCCGTGGACGCGCTCAGGTACTACTTGTTGGGGCGCCAGTTTGAGTTGATAACTGACCATGCTCCCCTGAAATGGATGGCCCAAAAGAAGGAGACTAATAGGCGGGTGAACCGGTGGTTTTTGGCCCTACAAGACTACGCCTTTACAGTAAAACACAGGCCAGGTGTTGAGATGAGGAATGTAGATGCCCTCTCCCGTGTTCACTCCTGTTGGGCTACAGGTGTTCCAACCCTGGGGTTGAAACAAGGGGGGAGGATGTGTGACAGAGCATCCCAGAGAGAGCCTGGGAAAGTCCTATTCGGGGTTTATACATCTCCCAGGCTCCTCTCATATACATTCAGGGATCTCTGAGCCAGGGTCCAGTTCAGGTGTTGGTTCTCTCCCACAGGTTAATTAAAAGCTCACCTGAGCAGACAGCCTTTGCTCAGCCTGGGAAACACAGACAACGTTGCTTTGTGAGAGCAAGAAGGTTGGTAAAACTTGTTACCCTGTGAATGTGGAAGCTGACAAGCGTTAGGCTTGTCCAGCCTGGTAGTGAGGGCCTGTACATACTGTGTAGTTAGAGCCGAGACACGGCTAGGCTTTTGTTTAGCTATTTTTTCTTCTGTTTGTTTTCAGCACACTGTACAGCACCTGTCATTAGACTTTGTATATAGCACCAATAAACAACACTGTTTTCACTGATCCAATGGACTTGGTATCTGTGCCTGCTCATCCCAGGGAGTTTTTGTACCTACTACCTGTCCCCCAGGTTACAGTCCTTCCTTTGGGAAGAGGTGCTCCAGGAATCAATTTAATTGCACAGTCAAAAGAACGATGTGGAGGTAAAACCTCTGCCTTTTGCTTGCAAAATACGTCTGCAAACGCATGGTATTCATGAGGCAAGGTAGGTGGGACGGCCACGGACGGCCACGGAAGCCAACATACAAGCAGGAAGTCTTTTGGGTTGAGACAAACAGTTTGAATGACAGAACGACCCCCAAGAGGTTAGTTCTCCATTTTCCCAATCAAAAGAAGGGTTATGTTGTTGTAACCATGGGTAACCAAGGATAACAGGCAGAAGTGGAGAATCAATAAGAGACAAGACAACTTCCTCTTTGTGGAGTACGCCTACCTGAAGGGTGATTTTCATAGTCTCAAATTTTACAATGCCATCTCCCAAGGGTTGTCCATTCACGGTGGTAATGTTCAGGGGTCTAGATTTTGGAACAAATGGGATATTATTTTTTTTTTGCAAAAGTGTAGTCCAAGAATATGCCAGCAGCTCCAGAATCCACAAAAGCCTCACAGGAGACAAGTTTAGAGGGTAAATGGAGAATTGCAGGAATTGTAATCTTGGTCTTGGAGGATATACCTGTAAGGTCTAAGCCAGCTCCTCCAACACTGGTTAGACCCTGCCTTTTACTGGACAGGAAGGGCAGACAGATAATAAATGTCCTTTAAGTCCACAGTATAGGCATAGGCCCAATGCACGCCTCCTTTGTTTCTCAGACTCAGTTAGGTGGAGACGGCTTACATCCATGGGTTCCACAGGTGTCTGGGGTTCAACTGAGATTTCAGGTTCTGGCTGAGGTGGGGGGAACTGGCTGTATATGGGGGACAAACTGGCTGCATTTGGGGGGAACAGGCTGTATATGGGGGACAAACTGGCTGCATTTGGGGGGAATTGGCTGTATATGGGGGACAAACTGGCTGCATTTGGGGGGAACTGGCTGTATATGGGGGACAAACTGGCTGCATTTGGGGGGAACAGGCTGTATATGGGGGAAAAACTGGCTGTATATGGGGGACAAACTGGCTGCATTTTGGGGGAACTGGCTGTATATGGGGGACAAACTGGCTGTATATGGGGGCACACTGGCTGTATATGGGGGCACACTGGCTGTATATATGGGGACAAACTGGCTGTATATGAGGGCACACTGGCTGTATATGGGGGCACACTGGCTGTATATGGGGGCACACTGGCTATATATATGGGGACAAACTGGCTGTATATGGGGGCACACTGGCTATATATATATGGGGACAAACTGGCTGTATATGGGGACAAACTGGCTGTATATGGGGGCACACTGGCTATATATATGGGGGCACACTGGCTATATATGGGGACAAACTGGCTATATATGGGGACAAACTGGTTGTATATGGAAGCACACTGGCTGTATATGGGGGCACACTGGCTGTATATGGGGGGCACACTGGCTGTATATATGGGGGCACACTGGTTATATATATATGGGGGCACACTGGCTGTATATGGGGACAAACTGGCTGTATATGGAAACAAACTGGCTGTATTTGAGGGGGCAAACTGGTGGCGTTTGGGCACAGTGGCTGCATTTAATGGGCACAGTGGCGGCAATTGATTTTTTAATTTTTTTTCAGTTTGTTTGCGCCCCCCCAAAAATTTTGAGCACCAGCCGCCACTGCCCAAAGGCATTTGTTAGGCTTGTATCACAGGGTTAAAGTCCAAAGGTGTTCAGTAGGTTTGAGGTCCAAAATTGTTAAGGTAGGGTTGAGGTCCAAACGTGTTTAATAGGGTTGAGGTCCAAATGTGTTCAATAGGGTTGAGGTCCAAAGCAGTTCAGTAGGGTTGAGGTCCAAAGGTGTTTACTGTTCAGTAGGGTTGGGATCCAAAGGTGTTTAGTAGGGTTGAGATCCAAAGGCATTTGTTAGGGTTGAGGTCGAAACATGTACCACAGGATTAAAGTCCAAATGTGTTCAGTAGGGTTGAGGTACAAAGGACTTCAGTAGGGTTGAGGTTCAAAAGTGTTAAAGTAGGGTTGAGGTCCAAAGGTATTAAGTAAGGTTAAGGTCCAAAGGTGTTCAGTAGGTTTAAGGTCCAAAAGGTGTTCAGAAAGGTTGAGGTCCAAAGGTGTTCAGTAGGGTTGAGGTCCAAAAGCTTTCATTAGAGATGACCTCCAAAGATGTATCTTAAGGTTGAAGTCTAAATGTGTTCAGTAGGGATGAGGTACAAAGGAGTCGGACTTCGGTAGAGTTGAGATACAAAGGACTTTAGTAGGGTTGTAGTCCAAAGGAGTTCAGTAGGGTAGAGGTCAAAAGGGGTTAAGTAAGTGTTGTGTTACACTATGTGATTATTCTTGCTCTGTGTCTTTAAGATCTGTCCCCTTCTTTCTAGCTGAACTCTCTCTCTCACTGTAGTTCTTTATATATCGCCTCCACTTCCTGATTCTGGTCATTACTCCTGTATATCTTCCATGCTAAACATCTTACATGTGGCTTACAACTGCAACGTTTTTCTACCTATGAATATCCATCATTAAACGGAACATTCAAAAGGATTCATCGTCTGTCGTCCTAACTGTGAGTTTATTCATTGAGTTAAACAGCCTGTATCGATGCAAGGGATAATAGCAAACCAGCTTGTGTAAGGCCTACTTCAACCTGGAGATGAACTTTATCGCTTTGTAGTTGAGACAGAACAGTAGAAAAATTGAGTTTCACAGCCTAATTACAAGATTTCTGCATGTCAGTACTGAAACAGACAAGATTTACTGCCCTCATAGCAAGACAGAAGGGACAGAGCAGCACATGGCAGCCTTATAGCCTGAGACAATCTGCATGGTGTCATATTTCAGCACACAGATCCTGCCTGCTTTCACAGTCAGTCTGCTATCATGAGTGACCAAGCTTCTATATGTGAACTCACATCTCCTTCCCCACAAGTTCCTGAAGAAACTGAGTTACCCAAACGCTCAGTTAAACCCACTTGGAAAGTAATGGAGAATTATGAAGCTTCAAGGACTGAATTGTCAAATAGCTTGGAATTAGTCTGGGAGAAAATCCTTGCTGAAGCCAATACAGTGTCTGTTGAACGTGAACTACTGACACTAGAGGGCGCCATTAAACAACTTTCTGCCTCATATGAGCTTTATCAGCTTACCAGCATCAAATTCACTAATGTCTTACAAAACATGAAGACAGAAAATGCGATGAGGCAGTTACAGCGTGTCAACATTCTTAATATTGAAAGAGACAGTTTTATCCAGCAAACCAGATTAAAGGCAGAAGCAAAAATAAAGCTGTTACAGGACACTGCATCTCACAGATCTGTTTCCACCAGACGTTCTAAAAACTTGTCAAGATCCCATAGTTCAAGATACTCAACACTCAGTGAGCGACTTATTAATGCCCGCGCTGAAGTGGAAGCCAGCAAAGTGCAGGTGGCATATGCAGAAAAAGAGCAGAGTTGGAAACGCAGTCAGCACGTCAAAGAGCAGAGTTGGAAGCGCAGTCAGCACGTCAAAGAGCAGAGTCGGAAGCGCAGTCAGCACATCAAAGAGCAACAATGGAAACCTTAAATGAACAGTGTAAACATGACGCAGCTATGGCAAAGCTAAGGGTCCTACAGCAAGCTATCAGTGCAGACGAAGGTGCAAGTGAGAAAGACAGCATTAACCTAAACATAGCAGATATGGAAGACCCCCTCAAACGCACTAAAGACTATGTCCTAAGCCACTGCAGTGCACACTCCATTGTCTCCAATGCTCCCGACTACATAGAGACTCCTTCACAGCTTCAAGTTAAAGAGGTTCCAGCAACTTCCTGCACTCAAAATCACTCCACTGCATTTCCTACCTGCCTACCTTGCCTGCCTTCATACGTCACAGAGCATCAGCGCAAGCTTCAAGCAAGTCATCAATCTCCAGTCATCGGTACAGCCTTGAATCAACGTACCATTGGAACAACTGACTTCAAGCAAGCAACTCACCTGGATGCATCTGCTGCACCATATTTCCCTGTGTCCTTTAACAACAATGTCAAAGATAACGCAATCAGCACCATACAGCCAACAGCATCTCACATAAAGGCGGAGACAACTGAGACAGAAGAGTTTGTGAGGTACATGCTTCGCAGAGAGCTCACAAAGACTGGTCTTACAAGCTTTGATGACCAACCTGAGAACTACAGAAGTTGGAAATGTGCCTTCAGAACTACAATCAGCAATATTGGCATTACAGCTGATCAAGAATTGAATCTGCTGATCAAATGGCTTGGTCCTCTATCTGCTGCACGTGTTAAGCCATTAAGATCGGTTTTCATGGACAATCCTACTGCAGGCCTCACAGCTGCATGGGAGCGACTAGAGCAAAGTTATGGCAGTCCAGAAGCTATAGAAAAATGCTTTGTTCATGCGTCTGGAAACTTTCCCAAAGATATCCGGTAAGGACAACAAGGAGTTCCAGAGACTGAGTGACCTTCTCCTTGAGCTTCAGCTAGCCAAGACAGACCCAAAACTACCTGGACTCAGTTACCTTGACACTCCAAGAGGGGTAAACCCAATTGTCTCCAAGCTCCCGTATGGTTTGCAAGAGAAATGGACTGCACTAGGGTCATCATACAAAAGAGAGAACAAGGTTTCCTTCCCTCCATTCTCTTTCTTCTGTGAATTCATAAGGAAAATTGCAGAGACCAAGAACGATCCAAGTTTTTCCTACGGTGAGTACAGCCCCTTCTCACCCTTTCCTAAGAGTACCAGTCTTCAGGGCAACTATAGAAACCATAGAGGCCCAGTGTCCATAAAAAAGACTGACATCCTTCTCACTCCTACCACAGTTCTGGCCATGAACAAACAGAGTAGGAAGATTGAAAACCCTAACAGAGAGTGTCCCATGCACAAGAAGCCACACCCCCTCAATAAATGTATCGGCTTTCGGAAAAAGCCTCTGGAAGAGCGCAAGGAGCTTTTAAAGACATTTAGGGTATGTTTCAGGTGCTGTGCTTCTACAGAACATTTTGCAAGGGACTGTAATGTGTCCATCAAGTGCATAGAGTGTGGCTCTGAAGAACTTGTGCAAGCCCTCCATCCTCTTGAGCCCAGCTCTGCACAACCTGCCAACACTCCTCCCAGGTTAACGCATGGCGGGGAGAATACAGACCAAGTGCCTAATTCTACCATAATTTCTTCATCCTGCACTAAAGTTTGTGGAGAAGACCGCTGTGGTAAGTCCTGTGCTAAGATATGCTTGGTGAACATATACCACAAGGATCAACCAGAAAAGTCTCTAAAGGCATATGCTATCTTAGACGATCAGAGCAATCGATCACTTGCAAAATCGGAATTGTTCAATCTATTTGAAATAAAAGGCGAAGCTCATCCTTACACCTTGGGTACCTGTAGTGGAACTATAGAGGTTTCTGGAAGAAGGGCTCATGGACTCATGGTATCTTCTCTCAAAGGTAACTTGCAATTACCCTTACCTACACTTGTTGAGTGCAATCAGATACCTGCTAACAGGGAAGAAATCCCTACTCCAGCTGCTGCTTTCCATCACCCTCACCTCAAGGTAATAGCAAATGAGATACCGCCGCTTGACAAAGATGCTCAGATCCTTCTTCTGTTAGGAAGAGACATTCTAAGAGTTCACAAGGTACACAGACAAGTCAGTGGACCCCCAGATGCCCCATTTGCCCAGCGCACAGATCTAGGGTGGGTCATCATAGGCAATGTCTGCATAGGCAAAATGAAAAGACCTACCAACATTTCGTCATTCAAGACAAATGTTCTGCCAAATGGCCGAAACACTTACTTTGAGCCATGCCCACATCACTACTGGGTGAAAGAGAAGATAGCCAGCCATGAATGGCAACATGGTATCTCAGGTGACACAAGCCCTTTCTCCTGCCATGATGGCGACTTCGGCTCTACAGTGTTTAATGCAACCAGTGAAGATGACATACTGGCTCCTTCAATGGAGGACAAAGAATTCATCAAGGTAATGGACAATGAGTTCTTTCAAGATGACTCCAATAACTGGGTAGCACCCCTACCCTTTCGTCTCCCAAGAGAGAGATTGCCCAAGAACTTACAGCAGGCCATCAGTAGATTCTCCTCCTTAAAGCGAAACTTAAGCAGGAAACCAGAGATGCAAAGGCACTTTGTGGACTTTATGCAAAATGTATTTGACAGAGATCATGCAGAGCCTGCTCCCCCACTAAAGGAGGGAGAAGAATGCTGGTACCTTCCATCCTTTGGCGTGTATCACCCACGCAAACCAGACCAAATCAGAGTTGTCTTTGATTCCAGTGCTCAGCACGAAGGTGTTTCTCTTAACAACATGCTCCTTACAGGACCCAACTTGAACAACAGTCTAATAGGAGTCTTGATTCATTTCAGACAAGAGCCTGTAGCAGTAATGGCCGACATTCAACAGATGTTTCACTGCTTCATCGTCAGAGAAGACAACAGAAACTACCTCAGGTTTCTATGGCACAAGGAAAATGACCTCAACAAGGAAGTTATAGATTATCGCATGAAGGTACATGTCTTCGGTAACAGTCCTTCCCCAGCAGTGGCAACTTATGGGCTAAGGAAAACAGCTCAGACTGGAGAAGTTGAATATGGATCTGATGCCCGTCAATTTGTTGAAAGAAACTTCTACGTTGACGACGCACTTAAGTCCTTTCCAACTGCTAAAGAAGCAATTGATCTTCTCACCAGAACAAAGGAGATGCTGTCTGTAGCAAACCTTAGACTGCACAAGATTATATCCAACAGCCAGGAACTTCTGATAGCCTTTCACTCTGAGGACTATGCCACTAGTCTAAAAAACCTTGACTTAGGTACAGATGTGCCTCCTGTACAGCGAAGTCTGGGTTTGTTGTGGAACATCAAGCAAGACAAATTCACCTTCCAAGTGTCAATTTGTGACAAACCCTTCACTAAGAGAGGAGTCCTGTCCGTGGTGAATAGCATCTATGACCCACTGGGTTGCCTTGCTCCAGTTACCATTCAAGGTAAGATTTTACTAAGACAGTTGTCTACTGAGAACATAGACTGGGATACTCCCTTGCCTATTGAGAATCAACACAAGTGGGAAAGGTGGAGATATTCTTTGAAGTCACTAGAAAAACTTCAGATTCCCCGTTGCTATGTTCCAGGTTCCACTTCAACTGCTAACCGGAGAGAGATTCATATTTTCTCTGATGCATCAGTTGAAGCTATTGCTGCAGTAGCCTATTTGAAGACCTCTGAACTGAATGGAGAATCACACTGTAGTTTTGTCCTAGGCAAGGCAAAACTCACACCCAAGCCTGCACATACCATACCAAGACTTGAACTTTGTGCAGCCGTGCTAGCAGTAGAAATTGCTGAGGTCATACGACGTGAAATGGACACTAGAATTGATTCTTTCACTTTCTATACAGACAGTAAGGTAGTACTTGGTTACATAAACAACCAAACAAAACAATTTTATGTGTACGTCAGCAACAGGGTTGAACGTATCAAGAGATTCTCTCTACCAAGTCAATGGCATCACGTTCCCACTGAACTCAACCCAGCTGACTGTGGGACCAGAGCCGTGTCACCTGCCGCTCTTCAGGACAGCTTATGGCTGTCACCTCCAAGGTTTCTGTGTGAGGACTCTTACTTACTCCCTATTGACACCACCTATGGGCTAGTAAACCCTGAAGATGATAAGGAAATAAGAACTGTGAACACCTCACTCCACACTTCTGTAAGTACAAAACAGAAGCTGCGGTCACACCATCGTGAGCATCAATGGAAGCAGGTGCAGCATCTAGCCAATGTGTTCTGGCATCGCTGGAAGAAAAAGTATCTTCACCACCTTCAAGGTCGTAACAAATGGCAAGCATCTAAGCCGAATCTTAAGGTTGGAGACCTCATCCTTCTAAAAGACAAGGAAGTTTGTCGGAATGAGTGGCCTATAGGTCTTATTACTAAAGTTATGCCCAGCGACGATAACAAAGTCCGGAAGGTAGAAGTCAAGGTAACCAAGGGAGGATCGACACGAACCTTTAGTCGACCAATTACAGAGTTAGTACTCCTTTTGCCAGGTGAGTGACTTGTGCAAGGACTAGCCATGCTGTTGGCACGGCGGGGAGTACATTGCTGCCATCTACAGGTTCTACTCAGAACTTTGGAATTATTTGAAGACATCATACTGTGACTTTATGTTCTTCATCCTGTTGAACTTACGTTTATTATTTGCTTGTTGCATGTTTTTCATTACAGGTTCCAGGACATTCGTCAGTATTGGACTTTTTGAAAATATATATTTTAGTTTAAGGTTATGAAATCTAAAGATTTCAGACGGGGAGTGTTGTGTTACACTATGTGATTATTCTTGCTCTGTGTCTTTAAGATCTGTCCCCTTCTTTCTAGCTGAACTCTCTCTCACCGTAGTTCTTTATATATCTCCTCCACTTCCTGATTCTGGTCATTACTCCTGTATATCTTCCATGCTAAACATCTTACATGTGGCTTACAACTGCAACGTTTTTCTACCTATGAATATCCATCATTAAACGGAACATTCGAAAGGATTCATCGTCTGTCGTCCTAACTGTGAGTTTATTCATTGAGTTAAACTGCCTGTATCGATGCAAGGGATAATAGCAAACCAGCTTGTGTAAGGCCTACTTCAACCTGGAGATGAACTTTATCACTTTGTAGTTGAGACAGAACAGTAAGGTTGAGGTCCAAACGTGTTCAGTAGGGTTTGAGGTCCAAACGTGTTCAGTAGGGATCAAGCTCAAAGATGTTCAGTACGGCTGAGGTCCAAAAAGTGTTCACAGGGTTGAAGTCCAAAGGTGTTCAGTAGGGTTTAGGTCAGAGATCTGTGCAGGACATTCAATTTCCTCTACACCAGACTGGTCAAACCATGTCTTAGTGGAACTGGCTTTGTGAACAGGGGCACAGTCATGCTGGAACAGAGAGATCAGATTAACATGCACAACAGAATTAGCCAGAAGAAAGACTTCCTCCACTTCACCTACTCGGAGGCCTGTTCGGAGGCCACATGGAGATTCAATAAGAGAGAGACAATCTTAAAGCAAACATGGCCTACTGTGCTTTCTTTGGAAGACCCATAATGCTGTGTTAATCCATGAGTGACTCCATATTGTGTTTTTTAAATGTAGATTATATCTCTAGCCAACATGTTTTATTTTGAATGGAGTGGGAAGGGGTTTGGACCCCTGACAGGTTATTTATTGCCCCAGCTGAGAATTACCCTCACTGTTTGATCTGGTGACCATTGTCTTGGGACAATCTTCTGGTGTCCTATTTTGGCGACAACTGTCTAAGATGGAAATTTCCCTCACTTTACAGGGATCTCCTCTTACTCTGCAACAGGAAGTAAGGGGAGATCTCCCCAATGGGACACAGGCAACAAAAAAAACCAGAGATGGAACTTTAAACTTTCCCACACCATTCAAAACTAAAAAGTGTTAGTTTTAGTGAAATTCAAATGATATTGGGTCACTTTTATCATAGCTTTTTAATCACTTCCCGCCTGTAGGACATCGTATGACATCCTGAAGTTGAAGTGAAGAAATCGGGATGATGCCTGCAGCTACAGTTATCATCCCGACATCTTTCTTTTCAGCCGATGATTCCCTACAATGAGAAAGCCTTCCTAAAGGCTGATTAGTCGCTGGAATGCTTTTAAGGCAGTGGGAGGGAATGTCCCGGTGCATCTGCGGGCTCTCCCGTGCGATAGAGAAGCCCGAAAACCGATCCGGCAGTGCTACCGAGTTACCACCGAGCTGGCTGTGGACCGGATGTTCCCCGGCCATCTGTATGATACTGGGAGGCCGGAAGTGGCGTCATGATGCCATACTGACATTTTATTTATTTTCTGTAAACCAGAGATCAATGTGTTTTTCTTTGATCTCATAATTTCCAGGGTAGAGGAGAGATCTGGGGTCTAATTGATCCCAGATGTCTCCATAATGAGGACTTGTCATGCCTTATTTCTATCATAAGAGATGTTTACATTTCTTGTGATAGGAATACAAGTGATGAAAAAACAATTAAAGAAACAGTCTCTCATTAAAAAGAAAAAAAAAAAGAAACAGTGGAAACATAATTATTATTTTTTTTTAAATAAACATGTAAACGGTCTGAGGTAGCGGCGCAAACGTTATAGCGAGAGCAATAATTCTAGCGCTAGACCTCCTCTGTAACTCAAAACTGCTAACCTATAAAAAAAAATGAAAGCATTTCCTATGGAGATTTTTAAGTACCATAGTTGGGTGCCATTCCACGAGCGTGCGCAATTTGAAAGCGTGACGTGCTAGGTATCTATGTACTCGGCGTTACATCATCTTTTATATTTACCAAAAAAAACTGCAATTAAAAAAATTGCTGTGCAAATACTGTGTGACATAAAAAGTTGCAACCTTCACCATTTTGTTCTCTAGTGCCTCTGCTTAAAATATATATATATTATTTTATATATATATATATATATATATATATATATATATATATATGTTATAATTATTGGTTTATACAACATGTATGTTTGAGTTGTGTATTTTACACATATGGCAGCGCAACACCCTCCAATTTATATTTAATATATATATATATATATATATATATATATTGTGAGGGGGTTAGCTCGGCAGCGGGTGTGTGTGACCCCCGGGATGGGCTCCCCACACAAAAACAGGCCCAGCAAACGGAGGTTGTGGTTTTCAAAATCAAAAAGGTGCGGTTTATTTTCTATTTACAGTGACAAAACACAGCAAAGCAAAAGAACCATAAATAAAATAAATCCTGGTCAACTTGACCTCTGACTAAACATACAGGTTTCCTAACTAACAACTGGGATCAGCCTAGTGCTGTCCTAGTCCCTAAGTCCCTGGTTTTAAATGTCCAAGCAAATAGCCACACAGGCTTTTTCTCACCGCACAGGGGTTCACTCTCCCTAGACAGTCCACACAGGTCTGGTTCCAGGCATGAGCTAACATCTAATGAAGCTGGGAGTTCTTATAGAGGCCTAAATGAGCTGACAAGGTTCAGCTGGTCTCCTCATCTCTGTCTGCACGACGCCCCACACTCTCCCTAGAGGTATGAGTCATCCATGAGCCCACTAGCCTTATACAACTCTCCACCTAGTTGTATAAGTCGGCGTAAAGCCTGAATCTGGGCGAAATATATCTACCCCCCTGGATGCAACCAGGTGACTTTACCTTCCTGCTGTCACATACCCCCCCCTCTTGTTTTAACCTCGGGGTTGGAACACCAGCAATCAGGCATTCATGTACTCGAGACAAAGCATCCACATTCCCCATTTGAACGCCAGGGCGATGCTTTACTGTGAAGTTGAATTCCTGGAGGGCCAGGAACCACCTA
The DNA here is from genome assembly GCA_029206835.1 of Rana muscosa. Classification (NCBI taxonomy): domain Eukaryota; kingdom Metazoa; phylum Chordata; class Amphibia; order Anura; family Ranidae; genus Rana; species Rana muscosa. Next base: position 41,924,349 of record JARGYO010000094.1, read on the forward strand.
TTCACTCTTCTATTTGTTTCCTTGTTTTGAGCCATCCACTTTAACGGAGCGTGATCCGTAACCATGTCAAAGTGCCTACCTAGCAGGTAGTACCGAAGGGAATCTAGAGCCCACTTCACCGCTAAACACTCCTTTTCAACGGTGGCGTAATTTACCTCATGGGACTTCAACTTCCTGCTGAGGTAAATGACTGGGTGCTCTTCCCCGTTCCAGACCTGGGACAATACTGCTCCTAACCCCACATCTGACGCATCACTTTGTACGACAAAGTCTTTAGAGAAGTCGGGTGAGTACAACACTGGCTGGCTACATAAGGCTTGTTTCAAGAATTGGAATGCTGCCTCAGCCTCGGGGGTCCATTTAATCATGACCGACCCTTTCCCCTTCGTCAGGTTGGTTAGGGGCACAGCCTTAGAAGCAAAGTGGGGAATGAATCGCCGATAATACCCAGCGATTCCCAGAAAGGCTCGTACCTGCTTCTTGCTGTTGGGACGTGGCCAACTCTGGATGGCCTCGACTTTGTTGAGTTGGGGTTTTATTACTCCCCTCCCAATGGTGTACCCAAGATATTTGGCCTCCTCCTGCCCAATGGTACACTTCTTGGGGTTAGCCGTAAACCCCGCTTCCCGAACAGAGTCCAGGACTGCTTGCACTTTTGGCAGATGTGAGGCCCAATCTGTGCTATGGACAATTACGTCATCCAGGTAAGCCGCAGCATACTCCCGATGGGGCCTCAGCATCTGGTCCATTTTCCGCTGGAATGTGGCCGGCGCATTCTGTAACCCGAACGGCATTCTTTTATATTGGAACGCCCCGTCTGGGGTTACAAATGCGGTTTTCTCTTTGGCCGACTTGGCCAGGGGGATTTGCCAATACCCTTTTGTGAGGTCAAGAGTCGTCATGTATCGGGCTGTTCCCAGCCGGTCGATCAACTCATCTATACGTGGCATGGGGTAGGTGTCAAATTTTGTAACTTTGTTCAACTGACGAAAATCGTTACAAAATCGCCAGCTCCCATCCGGTTTAGGCACCAACACAATGGGACTAGACCAATCACTTTGGGACTCCTCTATCACCCCTAAGTTCAGCATTTTCTGTACTTCCTCCCGTATTGCCTCCCGTCGGGCCTCTGGGATCCGATAGGGTTTTAACTTCACCCTTTCACCGGGCGGGGTAATGATGTCATGCTCTACCCCAGATGTTTGTCCCGGCAGCTCAGAGAATACCTCCTTGTTGCGAAGCACAAACTCCTTAACCTCCTGTTGTTGGGGTTGTGACAAGGTGGCTGCTATTCCAACCTCAGGAATCACGCAACCAGTTTGAGCTGGTGACCAAGTGTCTGCGACTAGGGACTCTCTATCCCTCCAGGCTTTCAACAGATTAACGTGATAGATCTGTTCGGGCTTTCGCCTTCCTGGTTGTCTGACCTTGTAATTCACTTCGCTCACTTTTTCCATTATCTCATAGGGGCCTTGCCATTTGGCAAGGAATTTACTTTCAACCGTAGGGACAAGTACCAGTATCCTATCCCCCGGGGAAAAGGTACGGGTCTTGGCTCCACGGTTGTACACTCTCTGCTGTGCTAACTGCGCTTGGGCCAAATGTTCCTTCACGATGGGCATTACCTGTGCAATTCGGTCTTGCATCAGGGCGACATGCTCAATCACACTCCTGTGGGGAGAACTCTCACTTTCCCAAGTTTCCTTGGCAATATCCAACAGGCCTCTTGGGTGTCTCCCATACAGTAACTCAAAGGGGGAGAATCCCGTAGAGGATTGGGGCACCTCCCTAATAGCAAACATCAGATAAGGAAGTAGACAGTCCCAATCCTTTCCATCTCTATCCACCACTTTCTTCAACATTTGTTTTAGGGTTTTGTTGAATCTTTCAACCAGCCCATCGGTTTGGGGGTGATACACAGATGTACGTAATTGCGTCACTTTGAACAATTTACACAGCTCCTTCATAACCCGGGACATAAAGGGTGTACCTTGGTCCGTAAGCAGTTCTTTACAAATACCCACCCGGCTAAACACAAGAGATAGCTCTTTGGCTATGGTCTTGGCCGAGGTATTTCGGAGAGGGATCGCTTCTGGATAACGGGTGGCATAGTCCATTATAACTAATATGTACTGGTGCCCCCTAGCGGACTTGATTATAGGCCCTACCAAATCCATGGCGATCCTCTCAAACGGGACCTCAATGATGGGTAGAGGGACCAGCGGGCTACGGAAATGTGGCATCGGGGCCGACCTCTGACACACAGGGCAGGAGGAACAATAATTTTCTATGTCCTTCATCACCCCCGGCCAATAGAATCTCTGTAATACCCTCTCTCGGGTTTTCTCTGTCCCCAGATGACCTCCAAGAATGTGCCCATGGGCCAACTCCAACACCAACTTCCTGTAAGGTTTGGGCACCACAAGCTGCTCAACGGTTTCTTCTGCCCTTTTTGCCACCCGATACAGTAGGTCCTTCTCTACGCTGAAGTATGGGTAAGTGCAGGTATTATCTGGGTTCACTAACTCGCCATCTATTTTCACTACGTTTTCCCGTGCCTTTATTAGGGCGGGGTCTTTCAACTGTTCTGTGGCAAAGTTTTCCCTGTGAACCTCAAGATCAGAAAACTCCACAGACGGTAGGTTTTCGTCTGAGGAGGTGGGCTCCTCTCCAGTTTCTTGAGTCTCCCCTGCCAATACTGATAAGGGAAATTCCGGAGAGTCCTCACCACTCTCAGGGGAGTTCTGGCTATCACATTCCTGGTACATAGGGGCACCAGTGGGGGGCTCAGGATCATCCCACAGTTCCCAGAACTTCGGAAAATCCCTTCCCACAATGGCGTCATGCGGTAACTGAGATACTAAGCCCACTGGATGAGAGAGGGTACCTTTGGGGGTCTCGAAACACACTGTAGTCACTGGATACTCTCCGGTGTTCCCATGCACACAAATAACAGCTACCTTGCTATTCCCAAAGACCTCTGTTTTAACTAACTCAGCCTTTATCAGGGTCACAAGGCTACCTGAATCCAGCAATACCACAACATTTCTACCATTAACACACATTTTGCATAAATGTTTCTCAGTTCCTCGAATGGCAGTGCATGCGACTGTCGCACACAGCGACTGACGTCTGCCCGTCAGAAAGTCACACTGCATGGGTTCCTCCACAACCGGGCAATTGGCTGCAATATGTCCCGCTTGCCGGCAGCGGTAGCAAACGATCCTTCTTGCCGCCTCTTGAGCCGCTGATTTCCCAGGCTGTTCTCGCCAAACTTGGGGTAGAGCTCCCACCCTCTCACTCTCTCCACCCTCACCCCTTGGAATCCTCTTATCCGCCCCTGGGGATGGTCTGGTCTTAGGGTGGAAAGTCTGAGTGTCTCTGGAAGAGGCCGTCAGGTTCTCTGCAGCCAAGTATCTCTCTACCCGATCCACAAGTTTACCGGCCGTTTCTGGGTCTCCATGGCTTACCCACTTTTGGATGGCAGTAGGAAGAGCTCTCAAAAACCGATCCATTACAACACGTTCCACAATCTTTGGTGCGGACAAAGTCTCTGGCTGTAGCCACTTTCTGCTCAGGTGAATGAGATCATACATTTGAGACCTGGGGGGTTTTCCAAGCTGGAAAGTCCAGTTATGCACACGCTGAGCCCGGACAGCCTGGGTGACACCCAGCCTTGCCAAAATTTCAGCTTTTAGCATCACATAGTCTTTTGCTTGGTTAGGCTCTAGGTCATAGTAAGCTTTCTGCGATTCACCAGTTAACAGAGGAGCCACCAGTCCAGCCCACTGCTCCTCAGGCCACTTTTCTCTTTCAGCGGTCCTTTCAAATGTGGTCAAAAATACCTCTGGATCATCCTCTCCAGTCATTTTTGTCAATAAACGACTCACCCCAAAGGACGCGGTATTAGTGGGATGGCTTTCCTCACTGGTCTGCGGACGTTGCTGCATTACTGCTTCCATTTGTTGTAGTCTCTGCTCTTGCTTCTGTAACAGGTCTATGAAGCGGGCCTCAGATTGCTGCTGGGCTTGTTGCTGAGCTTCCAGACTCTGTTGGTGAGCTTGCTGCTGGGCTGCAAGGCTCTGTTGATGAGCTTGCTGCTGGGCTGCAAGGCTCCTTTGCAAACCTGCATTTGTCTGCTGTTGATTGGCATTTGCTAGAGCCAGCTGTTTCAGTATCTCCTCCATGCTGGCTTAAAAAAAAACTGCCCGCATTCTCCACCAACTGTGAGGGGGTTAGCTCGGCAGCGGGTGTGTGTGACCCCCGGGATGGGCTCCCCACACAAAAACAGGCCCAGCAAACGGAGGTTGTGGTTTTCAAAATCAAAAAGGTGCGGTTTATTTTCTATTTACAGTGACAAAACACAGCAAAGCAAAAGAACCATAAATAAAATAAATCCTGGTCAACTTGACCTCTGACTAAACATACAGGTTTCCTAACTAACAACTGGGATCAGCCTAGTGCTGTCCTAGTCCCTAAGTCCCTGGTTTTAAATGTCCAAGCAAATAGCCACACAGGCTTTTTCTCACCGCACAGGGGTTCACTCTCCCTAGACAGTCCACACAGGTCTGGTTCCAGGCATGAGCTAACATCTAATGAAGCTGGGAGTTCTTATAGAGGCCTAAATGAGCTGACAAGGTTCAGCTGGTCTCCTCATCTCTGTCTGCACGACGCCCCACACTCTCCCTAGAGGTATGAGTCATCCATGAGCCCACTAGCCTTATACAACTCTCCACCTAGTTGTATAAGTCGGCGTAAAGCCTGAATCTGGGCGAAATATATCTACCCCCCTGGATGCAACCAGGTGACTTTACCTTCCTGCTGTCACAATATATATATATATATATATATATATATGTAGCGATACCCTCAACTAAGAGGGTCGCAGATTTGGTTTGGGCCCTGAATACAGCTCCGCCAACCCCCGGCAATCTACTCAACCCTTTCCGGCACAGTTAGTCTAGGGGTATACACATATAATACTTATGCTTTATGATAGACTCAGACACAGAACAGTAGTAAGGGGATAACAGATTTTACTTCCAGATATGCAAAGAGAATGAACAGTAATGACAACTTAACTTTTAACTTGTATGCAGAACCCTGCAATAACAGTCACACTACACCATAGAGAAGGGGGGGTGGGTAAGGAAACGCCACGTGGGGAGACCGTTAACTAGGCGCCCTGTGGCGCAACAGCTAAACTGGATACCTAATGAATCAGGCCTGATCCCTAATTCTAGAACTCAGTCCTGTAAGGATGATGGATTCTTCACTGGCAATCTGTAGAGGTGGTGCACATAAGAATAAACAACATTTGTAATCCAAAAAAAGGGGAATCTTGATAACTGACAACACTTCACTGGAGATCCTCTGGATCAGTCCTGCTGTGGATCTCCAGTGAGAGTCTTTAACGTGAGATAGTAGGCCTCGGCAGTCTATAGGTACAATACTATCAAACAGGTTATGGAATGAGCTTACGCTCGCTCACCCTCCGGACGCGCTCTCAGTCCGGGACTTCCACCGGCTGTGTCTTCACTCGCACACGGCGGTTGCTGCGATCGGGTCCCCGATCCAATCTAGGCTGTAGGTAGAGATGTCGGATGCCACCCAGGCTCGCAGTGGGGTGGAAGGCTCTTTGGTCAGCTGCAGAAGGCCCCAGGCTTCAGGCCTTACACAGCACAGGTCCGCACAGGTGTATCAGTCTCTGCCGTCCCGTGTCCAAAAAGGCCGAGACCGGCCTCGCCCCTTCCTTATATCTCTCCACCCATGAGTCTCTGGGGCAAAAGCAAAACATCCTGGGAACCAGTGGGGTTCTGGGAACAGTAGTTCAAGAGTCTTTAAAGGAACCCCGCTACACACTCCCCCCACTTAAACTCTTTGGTCCCCAAAGATAAACTTCAACAAATGCTATGTACAATTTTGGACAGTGTCGAGTATGATGTTGGCATAGGGAATTCCCACCAAAATTTTGGGATGGAACTCTCTTGCCCACAGGTCACACTACCATGAGTGGCCTGCCTAACTGTGCCAGAGAGTGAGCTGGGGTTGCCCTCCACTAAATGGACAGTGGAGGGATCAGGATGCTCAACACTTCTCCTAGCCGTTACAACAGAGTCCTCTGAGCTCGTCCCCATTTGGGGGTAAGTTCGTTTCTTGGGAGGCCTGATAACTCTGTGAGCCCTCTGCTCTCTTGGGGCTTCTGGCTCTGGCACCGCAGGCTCTTCTTCAGGAGTAAGTTCATGTAACATTGCTGGTTCTGGAACCTCTGATTCAGGAGTCGACTGATATATGGAATCTCTAGGATCCTCCTCTGAGCAAGTGTCAGGAACATCTTCCCAGTAATCAGCTGAGGGACTGAAGGGTATGAATTCAGTGGCCTCCGGATTCAGCGTTGCATCTGGAGTATCCCCTGTATTTGGGAGATCTATGGCGGACGTTCCCGGAGTCGAGGAAGGCCACAGCCAGTCCAGTTCTCCTCCTTCATCTGTACTCAGTTGAGAGGCCTCCCCATCTTCAGCTCGAGAGGTCTGAGACCGAGTGCTCGGCCTGGGAATATCCAGGATAGAGACTGGTTCAGGGGGGTCCCTTGCTGGGGGTATCCTGACTGCTTCAGCAAGTGGGAGCAGGTGGTTTCGATGCCACGTCTTCAGGGGTCCCACCTTCCCTTCTGGCTTTAGTTTGTAAACAGGCAAACCGGGCAACTTCCTACAGACGACATAGGGTTCAGATCTCCACCTGTCTGCAAGCTTGTGTTTTCCAGGGACCCCCAGATTGCGTAGCAGTACTCAGTTCTCGGGCTGCAGATCCTGCACTCGAACCTTCAGATCGAAATTTCTCTTGTTGCGGGCTCCCCTTTGATCCGAGGCCGCCTGGGCGTGTTCATAAGCCACCTGCAAGTTGTGTCTAAGTCTGTCCACGTATCCCTTGTGAGATGTAGCGGAGGTATGATCTAAAGAAGTGCCAAAGGCCAGATCCACGGGCAGCCTTGCTTCTCTCCCAAACATGAGTCGATAAGGGGAGTAGCCAGTAGCATCACTTGTGGTACAGTTATAGGCATGTACTAGGGCTGATATGTGTTGGCTCCAGTGTTGCTTCTTCTCTGTTTCTAAAGTTCCCAACATGTTGAGCAGGGTCCGGTTAAACCTCTCCGGCTGAGCATCTCCTTGTGGGTGGTAAGGTGTGGTTCTGGTCTTCTTTATTCCCAATGAGTCCAGAAGTTTCCGGATCAACCGACTCTCAAAGTCCCTTCCTTGATCTGAGTGGAGTCTCTGTGGTAGTCCGTAATGGGCAAAATACTTCTCCATAAGTATCTTGGCCACGGTGGATGCCTTCTGATCTTTGGTTGGGAAAGCTTGGGCATAGCGGGTGAAATGGTCGGTTATTACCAGAACATTTCCCAATCCACTCAGGTCGGGTTTGAGGCAGAGAAAATCAATGCATACCAGATCCATTGGGCCTTGACTCTGTAAGTGGCCCATTGGGGCAGCTTTATGGGGTAGAGTCTTTCTCTGAATGCATCGTGCACAGGAATGGCAATACTCCTCTACTTCTGCCCTCATGCAGGGCCAATAGAACCGACTTCTGACAAGCTGGAAGGTCCTTTCTGCCCCTAGGTGACCATGATGGTCATGCAGGGCAATTAGTACAGTCTCTCGGTGCTTCTCTGGGAGGAACAACTGCCACTTATCTTCTGAGTCATCAGAGGGGCCCCTTCAGTAGACCACTCCCTGATGCACCTGCAGCCTGTCCCATTCCTTCCTCAACAGGCGGGCCTCCTTTGAGGGGTGATGTAGGAGTTTGTTGGGATCCTGATTCTCCAGGGCCTCAAGGACCAATCTCCCCATGGGGTCTTCCAGTTGGTCACACCTCAACTCCCTCTTGGACAGCTTCGGCAGGTTATCTTCTTCTAGCTGCGTTACTCCACAATAGTGTTTAGGGACTCCTACCATGGTAACTCCTATCTCCTCTGCCCTGGAGCCTCCTCTGGCTTGAAATTCAGCTCCTTGACAAAGGGCCCGTACTACCTCGGGTGCTACTTGGGTCCAGTCTTCCCAGTCATTGGTCGTGGCATGAGATCTCCGGGACAGGGCATCTGCATCCCTATTTCCAGCCCCTGGTCTGTACTTCAGACTGAAGTTGAATCCAGACAATGCAGCCAACCACCTGTGTCCGGTTGCATCTAGTTTTGCGGTGGTGAAGAGGTAGGTCAGGGGGTTGTTATCTGTCTTCACAGTAAACTCTGCCCCATACAGGTAGACTTTTAGCTTGTCTACTACTGCCCATTTGAGGGCCAGGAATTCCAGCTTATGAGTGGGGTAGTTCTTTTCTGAGGAGGTCAGGCTCCTGCTCACATAGGCCACTGGTCGCAGTTGTCCTTCATGTTCTTGGTAGAGCACACCGCCTAGACCCTCATGGCTGGCATCCACATGTAATTCATAAGGTCTGGTAGGGTCGGCATAGGCCAGGACTGGGGCAGTGGTTAAGCTCCTCTTCAGGGCCTGGAAGGCCTCTTCACACCTTGGGTTCCACTGATCTTGAACTGACTCACCAGGCCTCCTGGGCCCTGAGTCATCCTCTTCCCCTTCTGCCTTTAGCAATTCATTCAACGGGCGGGCAATCCCCTCCACAAACCTCCTATAATAGGAGCAGAACCCCAGGAAGGATCTGAGCTCTGTTACTGTGGTGGGTCGTGGCCAGGAGGTGACTGCTTCCAACTTCTCAGGATCTGTGGCCACCCCTTCTTCAGACACTATGTGCCCCAGATAGTTCACAGAAGACTGGTAGAACCGACACTTCTCGGGGGGAAGCTTAAGTCCCTCTTCGCTGAGTCTTCTCAATACTTTCTCCAGCCTGGCTTCATGTTCTTCCAAGGTTCTCCCGAAGACAATGACATCGTCCAAGTACACAAGGACTTCTATAAGATTCATGTCTCCAACAGTCTTCTCCATGAGGCGTTGAAAGGTAGCAGGAGCTCCAGACAGACCCTGAGGCCTCCTATTGAATTCGAAGAATCCCACCGGGGTTATGAAGGCTGTCCTCTCTCTGTCTTCTGGGTGCATAGGGATTTGATAGTACCCACTCTTGAGGTCCATCACACTGAACCATTTGGCTCCAGACAAACTCTGTAAGGCATCTTCTATCCTTGGCGTGGTGTACTGGTCAGGGATGGTTCTCCTGTTAAGAGTCCTGTAAACGATACAAAGCCTCGACGACCCATTCTTCTTTCTGACCACCACTATTGGGGGGGCATAGGGGCTTCTAGACTCCCGGATCACACCAGTCTTTTTCAGTTCTGCAAGTTGTTCCCTCAGATCCTCCAGATCTGCCAGTGGGACCCGCCTGACTCTCTCTCGGAAGGGCTTATCTTCTTGGAGGCGGATTCGATGGGTGGCACTTCTCGCACACCCCACATCGAATTCATCTTTGGAAAAGATCTTCTCCCATCTGGTCAGCTGGGCCTTGGCTCTTTCTTTCCAAGCCCTGGGTAGGTTCGGGTTTTCCATGGACAGCTTCTCCCAAACATCTCCTCCGTCACCCGTCCCCTTGACTTCTGACAGAGTGACCGGGGCAGCAGGGCTCACCTGGCCCAGCAACATTCTGGCAGGGATCTCCATGGGCCCTCCCGTAGTGTTCCTAACACTCACCGGAACTCTGCCATGGGCCTTCTTCAGGGCCTTGAGCGGAATCACTTCTGGTATCACTTCCAGGCCTGAGGACTCTTCCCTTGGGTCGGATTCCAGCATGACAAAGGGGCCAGGTTGTTCCCACGTAAGCTTCACAGTGGCCCTAAGACAGGTTACTTCTTCAGGCTGCAGCACTACTCCTTCTCTGCCAAGTCTCCACACCTTCCCTATCCCCTCTCCCGGGGTCTTCTGCTCTAAGACCAGTCGTTGGTAGGCCGTCTCTAGCATGGGATGGATTTTGGTGGCTGAATGGTTTCTCTCTTTCACTAGAGGGGTCAGGAGTCTCCGGACTAGATCCGTGTTTGTCCCTATAATCAGGGAAATCTTGCTGGCTCCAGGCGGCCGAGGACACACAACTGCCAGGGTGTCAAACACTTCAGCCTTCCCAGCCACGGATGGGTCGAAAGTCATCTTTATGGGCAGGTAACCATCGTAAGGGAAACTCTGGGTTCCAAGTCCCCATATCTCCAGCTCTTCTATCTTCTGGATAGGCAGATGACTCAAGTGCCTATCATAGAAGTCTCGGTATAGTAAGGTCACCTGTGCTCCGGTGTCCAAGAGAGCTTTGGTGTAGACTCCTTCCACTTGAATGGGCACAGTAGGAGATGGGCCCACCAGTTCCTCTGGGTATGGCCGGACTGGGGTCACCTTCTTCTTTGGACTTTTCCTCGCCCAGCTCCTTTTGGACTTTATTCTTTCCTGAGCCTGGTATGCATTGATCTTCCCCCTCTCAATGGGGGTACAAACCCGCTGAGGGATGTTATTGTTCCTCTTGGGTGAATGTTCCTTCTTCGGGGTGCTGTATTTCCACTGAGGGGTCTTGCCCCCTCCCTCTGGGGTATATCTTGGTGGGGAGGTACTATATCTCCTCCCAGGAGTTTTGTCTCCTCCATTCTTGGCCTTTTTATTCAGTTTGGAGCGCACTGAAGATGATGGGCACCCGGTTGACTCCTTCACCGGGGCCCTTTGGAGTTTCCCGCCGGCTTGTAATTATCTGTTCTCTTCTTCTTTGGACTGGAGCATATGTTAGCAAAGTGGCTACTCCCTCCGCAGTTATAGCAAATCATCTGTTCTCGGTCCTGTATGGAGGCCGGTGCTGAGGTATTCGGAAACAACTCCTTTCTTGGACTTGGTTTCTCTGGTCTTCTTTGATCTTTCTCCACCAAAGAGGTCAGCATCTCCAACACTTGGGACATTTGCGATTTCAAAGTGTCGACTTCTGCATCTCTTTCCGGGCTCATGACCGAACTGACCAACACTGGTACAGGGGTGACACTCGCCTTGGCCACCTGCTGATCTTTCTGCAGCGCCTCTTCGTCCCTAATAATTTTTATTAGATCAGAGTAGGTTAGTGACATTCCTCCTCCTGAGGTTTTCAGGTGCAGCCAGACTGGGTCTGAGCGCCGCGCTCCCCTCATGATCTGCTTCATTCGTGCTTCATCTGTATCTTTGGGCAGCATTCCCTTCTTCAGAACAATCTTGCATAACAGCCTGTTCAGCCTTCTAACATATTCTGACTAGGGATGAGCTTCGTGTTCGAGTCGAACATACGTTCGACTCGAACATTGGCTGTTCGATCGTTCGACGAAGATCGAACGATTTGGGCCGTTCGCGCCAAATTCGAGTGACGCGAACGGCCCACAATGCACTACGCCATCGCAGTGTCATCCAGGCGCTGTGATTGGCCAAGCATGCACTGTGACCCCGCATGCTTGGCCAATCACAGCGCCGGCAGCGAGGAGAGCAATGATTGGCCACAGGCAGGATGCCTGTGGCCAATTATTGCTGAGGGTGTTTAGTACACGCCCCACACTATAAAAGGCCGCCAGCACGGCGGCCTAGTGTAGTGTGTTCCGGAGCAGGGATAGAGTAGCATAGGCAGGGACAGTGACTGTTATTTCTTTCTTGCTTAACCTGGATTCCTTTAGTTTAGGGAAAGAGAAGGATAGGTAGGGAGAGTGTCAGTGTGTTTTGTGCTTCTGCTATAGTGTGCTTAAAAAAAACATTTATTCTAGGGACAGAAAACTCTAGGTAGGGACAGTGTCAGTTTCTTTCACTCTGCAAGTCCTTGTTTCCAGGGACCTGTAAGGACAGTGAGTTAATTGTCCTTGTGCTATATTGTGATTAAAAAAAACATTTATTCTAGGGACAGAAAACTCTAGGTAGGGACAGTGTCAGTTTCTTTCACTCTGCAAGTCCTTGTTTCCAGGGACCTGTAAGGACAGTGAGTTAATTGTCCTTGTGCTATATTGTGATTAAAAAAAACATTTATTCTAGGGACAGAAAACTCTAGGTAGGGACAGTGTCAGTTTCTTTCACTCTGCAAGTCCTTGTTTCCAGGGACCTGTAAGGACAGTGAGTTAATTTTCCTTGTGCTATATTGTGATTAAAAAAAACATTTTTTCTAGGGACAGAAAACTGTAGGTAGGGAGAGTGTTTTTTTTCTTTCACTCTGCAAGTCCTTGTTTCCAGGGACCTGTAAGGACAGTGAGTTAATTGTCCTTGTGCTATATTGTGCTTAAAAAAAACATTTATTCTAGGGACAGAAAACTCTAGGTAGGGACAGTGTCAGTTTCTTTCACTCTGCAAGTCCTTGTTTCCAGGGACCTGTAAGGACAGTGAGTTAATTGTCCTTGTGCTATATTGTGATTAAAAAAAACATTTATTCTAGGGACAGAAAACTCTAGGTAGGGACAGTGTCAGTTTCTTTCACTCTGCAAGTCCTTGTTTCCAGGGACCTGTAAGGACAGTGAGTTAATTTTCCTTGTGCTATATTGTGATTAAAAAAAACATTTTTTCTAGGGACAGAAAACTGTAGGTAGGGAGAGTGTTTTTTTTCTTTCACTCTGCAAGTCCTTGTTTCCAGGGACCTGTAAGGACAGTGAGTTAATTGTCCTTGTGCTATATTGTGCTTAAAAAAAACATTTATTCTAGGGACAGAAAACTCTAGGTAGGGACAGTGTCAGTTTCTTTCACTCTGCAAGTCCTTGTTTCCAGGGACCTGTAAGGACAGTGAGTTAATTGTCCTTGTGCTATATTGTGATTAAAAAAAACATTTATTCTAGGGACAGAAAACTCTAGGTAGGGACAGTGTCAGTTTCTTTCACTCTGCAAGTCCTTGTTTCCAGGGACCTGTAAGGACAGTGAGTTAATTTTCCTTGTGCTATATTGTGATTAAAAAAAACATTTTTTCTAGGGACAGAAAACTGTAGGTAGGGAGAGTGTTTTTTTTCTTTCACTCTGCAAGTCCTTGTTTCCAGGGACCTGTAAGGACAGTGAGTTAATTGTCCTTGTGCTATATTGTGCTTAAAAAAAACATTTATTCTAGGGACAGAAAACTCTAGGTAGGGACAGTGTCAGTTTCTTTCACTCTGCAAGTCCTTGTTTCCAGGGACCTGTAAGGACAGTGAGTTAATTTTCCTTGTGCTATATTGTGATTAAAAAAAACATTTATTCTAGGGACAGAAAACTCTAGGTAGGGACAGTGTCAGTTTCTTTCACTCTGCAAGTCCTTGTTTCCAGGGACCTGTAAGGACAGTGAGTTAATTTTCCTTGTGCTATATTGTGATTAAAAAAAACATTTATTCTAGGGACAGAAAACTCTAGGTAGGGACAGTGTCAGTTTCTTTCACTCTGCAAGTCCTTGTTTCCAGGGACCTGTAAGGACAGTGAGTTAATTTTCCTTGTGCTATATTGTGATTAAAAAAAACATTTATTCTAGGGACAGAAAACTCTAGGTAGGGACAGTGTCAGTTTCTTTCACTCTGCAAGTCCTTGTTTCCAGGGACCTGTAAGGACAGTGAGTTAATTTTCCTTGTGCTATATTGTGATTAAAAAAAACATTTTTTCTAGGGACAGAAAACTGTAGGTAGGGAGAGTGTTTTTTTTCTTTCACTCTGCAAGTCCTTGTTTCCAGGGACCTGTAAGGACAGTGAGTTAATTTTCCTTGTGCTATATTGTGATTAAAAAAAACATTTTTTCTAGGGACAGAAAACTCTAGGTAGGGAGAGTGTTTTTTTTCTTTCACTCTGCAAGTCCTTGTTTCCAGGGACCTGTAAGGACAGTGAGTTAATTGTCCTTGTGCTATATTGTGCTTAAAAAAAACATTTTTTCTAGGGACAGAAAACTCTAGGTAGGGAGAGTGTTTTTTTTTTTTCACTCTGCAAGTCCTTGTTTCCAGGGACCTGTAAGGACAGTGAGTTAATTGTCCTTGTGCTATATTGTGCTTAAAAAAAACATTTATTCTAGGGACAGAAAACTCTAGGTAGGGACAGTGTCAGTTTCTTTCACTCTGCAAGTCCTTGTTTCCAGGGACCTGTAAGGACAGTGAGTTAATTTTCCTTGTGCTATATTGTGATTAAAAAAAACATTTATTCTAGGGACAGAAAACTCTAGGTAGGGACAGTGTCAGTTTCTTTCACTCTGCAAGTCCTTGTTTCCAGGGACCTGTAAGGACAGTGAGTTAATTTTCCTTGTGCTATATTGTGATTAAAAAAAACATTTTTTCTAGGGACAGAAAACTGTAGGTAGGGAGAGTGTTTTTTTTCTTTCACTCTGCAAGTCCTTGTTTCCAGGGACCTGTAAGGACAGTGAGTTAATTTTACTTGTGCTATATTGTGCTTAAAAAAAACATTTTTTCTAGGGACAGAAAACTGTAGGTAGGGAGAGTGTTTTTTTTCTTTCACTCTGCAAGTCCTTGTTTCCAGGGACCTGTAAGGACAGTGAGTTAATTTTCCTTGTGCTATATTGTGATTAAAAAAAACATTTATTCTAGGGACAGAAAACTCTAGGTAGGGACAGTGTCAGTTTCTTTCACTCTGCAAGTCCTTGTTTCCAGGGACCTGTAAGGACAGTGAGTTAATTTTCCTTGTGCTATATTGTGATTAAAAAAAAACATTTATTCTAGGGACAGAAAACTCTAGGTAGGGACAGTGTCAGTTTCTTTCACTCTGCAAGTCCTTGTTTCCAGGGACCTGTAAGGACAGTGAGTTAATTTTCCTTGTGCTATATTGTGATTAAAAAAAACATTTTTTCTAGGGACAGAAAACTGTAGGTAGGGAGAGTGTTTTTTTTCTTTCACTCTGCAAGTCCTTGTTTCCAGGGACCTGTAAGGACAGTGAGTTAATTTTCCTTGTGCTATATTGTGATTAAAAAAAACATTTATTCTAGGGACAGAAAACTCTAGGTAGGGACAGTGTCAGTTTCTTTCACTGTGAAAGTCCTTGTTTCAAGGGACAGAGAAGGACACCTGAAGGTAGCCCTTATTGCTTTTTTCCCATCTCCCTGCAGGCCATCTATTAGAATGTCTGGAAGGCAAACAAGGAGAGGCAGACAGTCAGGAGGCAATAAAAGAGGGCAAGCAGGCTCTGTGTCTGGGGGCAACAGTGCTGGTCGTGGACGCGGTGCATTGTCATCAGCACATGGCCATGGGACACGCTTGTCCTTCTTTTCGGCAGCTGGACATGTTGAGCCACATCATGCCGAAGACTTGGTAGAGTGGATGACCAAGCCCTCCTCCTCCTCCTCATCCTCTCTCACCCAGGCTCAGGGTACTGGAAAAGCAGCTGCCAAAGCGTCGTCTTCCCTGGTATCAATGTCAGACAAATCATCAGTCACTCCTTCCCTAGACCCACCATGTCCTCCTCCTGAGGAGTCCCCCGAACTGTTTCAGCACAGTGTTGGGTACATGCTCCAGGAGGATGCCCAGCGTTTCGAAGGGTCTGATGATGAAACCCAGCTAGAGGAAGGCAGTAGCGTGAGAGCAGACAGAGGGGATGCTCAAGAAGGACACCAATCTGGCAGTCATGTTCCAGCAGCTGCAGCATACTGCCAGATTGGCTCCAGTGATGAGGAGGGAGGGGATGATGAGGTCAATGACTCCACGTGGGTGCCTAATAGGAGAGAGGAGGAGGAGGAGGATGAGGAGGAGGCACATCTCCAACGAGGCAGGATGCCCTTTGGTGGCCAGCGTAAGGGCAGTACACCGACGGAATCACACCGCAGAGCTCCGCCTGTGCAGGGCGCTGCCTCTGCCCGTCATTCAAAAAGTTCTTTGATGTGGGCCTTTTTTGAGGCTAGTGCATCAGATCGCACAGCTGCTGTTTGCAACATATGTCTCAAGCGTATATCGCGTGGCCAAAACATCAGCCGCTTGGGTACCACATGCCTGACCAGACATATGTTGACCTGCCATGCAGCTCGTTGGCAAGCCTACCTCAAAGACCCACACCAAAGAACCAAGCGGACCTCTCCTTGCACCGCATCAGCTGGGATCTCCAACCCCACTATAACTTCAGTCCTCTCTGAAACATGCACTGAGAGGAATGAAGGTGTAGAATTAGGTGTGTCACAGCCAAGTACTTGCGCCCACTCTGCTAGCAGTACACCGACGTCCGATTCTAGCAGGCAAATTTCCCTGCCCCAGCTGCTGGACCGTCGAAAGAAGTTCACTCCCAGCCATCCACATGCCCAGCGGTTGAATGCTAGCTTGGCTAAATTGCTAGCGCTTCAACTGCTGCCTTTTCAGTTGGTAGACTCGGCCCCCTTCCGTGAGTTTGTGCAATGTGCGGTTCCTCAGTGGCAGGTTCCCAAACGCCACTTTTTCTCACGGAAGGCTATTCCGGCTCTCTACCGGCATGTGGAAGGCAATGTCTTGGCCTCGCTGGACAGGGCGGTCAGCGGTAAGGTGCATATTACCGCTGACTCATGGTCCAGCAGGCATGGACAGGGACGTTACCTTTCTTTCACGGCCCATTGGGTCACTCTTTTGGCAGCTGGGAAGGATTCAGGACAAGGTGCAGTAGTGTTGGAGGTTGTCCCACCGCCACGCCTCCAAAATGCTACTACTGGTTGTGACACACCTCTCTCCTCCACCCCCTCC
This sequence comes from Rana muscosa, assembly GCA_029206835.1. Lineage (NCBI taxonomy): Eukaryota > Metazoa > Chordata > Amphibia > Anura > Ranidae > Rana > Rana muscosa. The sequence continues at coordinate 41,940,915 of JARGYO010000094.1, forward strand.
TCTTCTTCTTCCTCCATGGCCTCTTCCTGTGGTTTGTCCTATGAACCAGCGGTGCTCCGTAGCCGTTCACGGGGCTACGCAAGTACGCAGGCAAAAAGATGCCATGCCGTGCTTGCGCTGGTGTGTTTGGGGGACAGAAGCCACACTGGGGCAGAGGTCCTGTCTGCTCTGCAGGGCCAGGCCGAGAGGTGGTTGACGCCACGCCAGCTTAAGCCAGGAATGGTGGTTTGCGACAATGGCACCAACCTCCTCTCCGCCCTCCGACAGGGACAACTGACCCATGTGCCCTGTGTGGCTCACGTCCTTAACCTGGTGGTGCAGCGCTTCTTGGGCAGGTACCCGGGCTTACAGGATGTCCTGAGGCAGGCCAGGAAAGTCTGTGTGCATTTCCGCAGATCTTATAATGCCAGTGCTCGCCTGGCTGAGCTGCAAAAGGAGTTGAACCTGCCCAAGAACCGCCTTATATGTGACATGCCCACCAGGTGGAACTCAACGTTGGCCATGCTGCAGCGGCTGCACACGCAGCAGAGGGCCATCAATGAGTACCTGTGCGACTACGGCACCAGGACAGGGTCAGGGGAGCTTGGTTTTTTTTCTCCACGCCAGTGGGGCATGATCAGGGATGCATGCACTGTCCTGGCACCATTTGAGGAGGCCACGAGGATGGTGAGCAGTGACAGTGCATGCATCAGTGACACTGTACCTCTTGTCCACCTGTTGGAGCACACGCTGCGTGGAATAATGGACAGGGCACTTGAGGCAGAACAGAGGCAGGAAGAGGAGGACTTCCTTGCCTCTCAAGGCCCCCTTTACCCAGACAGTGTTCCTTCTGTCCCACCCATCGCACAGGAAGAGGAGGAGGAGGAGGAGGAGGAGGAGGAGGAGGATTGTGTCAGCATGGAGGTGGAGGCTGGCACTCAGCATCATCAGCAGCAGTCTTTTAGGGATGATTTACAGTCCCAAGAAACCAGTGGACTTGTACGTGGCTGGGAGGAGGTGGCTGCGGATCATGTCGTCCTTAGTGACCCAGAGGACTCCGGAGCGAATGCCTCAGCAAACCTACGCTGCATGGCCTCCCTGATCCTGCAAAGTCTGCGGAAGGATCCTCGTATTCTTCGGATCAAGGAGAGGGACCATTACTGGCTGGCCACTCTCCTTGATCCACGGTACAAGGGTAAGGTTGCGGACCTTATGTTACCGTCGCAGAGGGAGCAGAGGATGAGACAACTCCGGGAGGCCTTGCAGAAAGGTCTGTGCAACGCGTTCCCAGAGACTGGGAGGTTGCAAACTCCTGGTCCTGGACAACGAGTTGCTGAGGCTTCGGCCAGTCAAAGAAGGAGCGGTGGGGAAGGTGGCCGTCTGACCGATGCGTTCAGACAATTCTTTAGTCCGCAGCCCCAAAGTATGATCGGTTCCAGCAACCATCGCCAGCGTCTGATAAACATGGTGCAGGAATATCTAGGGGCAAGGTCAGACTTGGACACCTTCCCCACCGAAAATCCTCTGGCTTACTGGGTCTTGAGGATGGATCACTGGCCAGAGCTTGCACAGTATGCAATTGAGCTACTGGCCTGTCCTGCATCCAGCGTTCTTTCGGAACGCACATTCAGTGCTGCTGGAGGATTTGTCACGGATCACAGGGTGCGCCTGTCCACCGACTCGGTTGATCGACTGACTTTCATCAAGATGAACCAGTCTTGGATCACCACCAGCTACCACACACCTGATGCTGATATAACAGACTAATTGATTTTAAAATGTCACATCCCTTCAAGACTGATGCTGATGCTGAGTGCCTGTGCTGTTATGTTGACTGGCTATCCTCCTCCTCCGAGTCCTCAATGATACGATTGATGATGATAGCTTGGAAGATCATTTTTGTTTATGGGTGCCGCCACCAGTGCCTAACGCCCAATTTTTCAGCCCCTGTTTAACAGGGGCGTGTAATTACAATTTTTGAAGCAATACTTTGCAACAGGGCTCATTGCTGTGCTCCAAGTACAGTATCTGTGAGGAGTTGCAGTGTTGTGCCACCAGTGCCTAAGGCCCAATTTTTCAGCCCCTGTTTAACAGGGGCGTGTCATTACAATTTTTGAAGCAATACTTTGCAACAGGGCTCATTGCTGTGCTCCAAGTACAGTATCTGTGAAGGGTTGCAGTGTTGTGCCACCAGTGCCTAAGGCCCAATTTTTCAGCCCCTGTTCAACAGGGGCATGTAATTACAATTCTTGATCTAATAATTCACAGCAGGGCCCATTGCTGCACCCACCAAGAGTAACTGTCAGGGCTTACAGTGTTGTGGCACCAGCACCACCATCAAAGGCCCAATTTTTACTACCACTGTTCAACAATTATATGTAATTAAAATTCCTGATATAATAGTTGACAGCAGGGCGTTCCAGCACCAACCAAGAGTAACTGTGAGTGCTTACAGTGTTGTGCCAACACCAACAACTAAGGGGCCTATTTCTGCAGAGTATATACGGCAGGTCCCTACTTTCAAACATCCAACTTACAAACGACTCCTACTTGCAAACGCAAGAAGACAACAGGAAGTGAGAGGAAATCTACCACTAGGAAGGAAAATTCTCTCCTGTAAGAATAAATATGGGAGAAAGGTGTCTCCTCTGTACTGATGCTTTATCAGCAATCCTTGTTTCAAGAAAAACACCACATTTCAAAAACAGTTGTCATTAGGACGGAAAGTGAGGTGAAATGTTCTGAACAGGGGCACAGACAGCAAAACAAATGTTACAGGGGTGATAACCCTTACCTATGTTTTCCAAAAAGTTTAAAAATAGATTTTTGGTCTGGAGCTACACTTCAACAATGTACCTGTTCAAAATTACAAACAGATTCTACATAAGAACAAACCTACAGTCCCTGTCTTGTATGCACCGCCTGTATACGGCTGTTCAGAGTATATAGGGCCTTTTTTATTTTATGTGCGGGGTTCCCCTTAATATCCATACAAGACCCAAAGGGGCTGGTAATGGGCTGGGGTAGGGGGGGGGGTCATGGGGTAGCTATGCCATTTTTCTTAAAGATTTTCATCCATATTACCGGGACCAGACATTACATTAAAGCCGCAAGCAGTTTTAAATGGCTTTTTTTTCCTTTAGAAGTGTCATTTTGTGCAGGGACAGTTCTAAACACGGGAAACACGTGGCACTTCACAGGCATACTTTAGACACCCCCCAGGTACGATATTTAAAGGAATATTTGACTTTTTTTTTTCACTTTATGCATCATTAAAATGACTGCTCCCGGAAAACGACCGTTTTTAAAACTTATTTTTGCATTGATACATGTCCCCTGGTGCAGAACCCGGGTTCCCAAACCCTTTTTAGGACAATAACATGCATAATAGTTTTTATAATTAGCACTTTAGAATTCGAACGTTCGCATCCATTGTATTTAATAGGGTTCTAATGTTCGTTCGAACTTTCGGTCCGTTCGCGGGTTCTGGTGCGAACCGAACCCGGGGGTGTTCGGCTCATCACTAATTCTGACAGTTTCTCATTCGGCTGCTGGAAAGTGTGTTCAAATTGGTAGATTATCTCTGTCACCTTCTCCAGCTGGCCAAACTCTTCCTGCAGCATGGCCAGACAATCTTGAGCTGTACAGTTTGCATTTCCAAACCGGAAGCTCTTCACCGCTTCTGCCGCGGCACCTTTCAAACTTTCCAAGACTCGTTGTGTTTTCTGTGCTTCAGGCACCTCCCATGTCTCTACTGCTTGTAATGCCTGTTCCACCCAAGTGTCAAAATCTTCCTCCCCCGCAGGGACGGGAAGCTTCCCCGAGAATGTCTTTAGTCTCCGGTAGCTAGTCTCTACGTGCACCGTGCTTGTCTTCTGACAGTTTGTTAGTAGGTCCCCTAACACCTTTATCAGTTCGGGTGATATGGCCGTGGCAGGTGCAGGCGTCACCGGAGGTGTCGCTCCGTCTTTCCTCTCTGGTGAGGTACGGGCCGCAGCCTGCGGTGGTCCCGTTGGTGGTGGCTCTTTCTTAATAGCGTGCGCCAGACTATAAGATCTGTTATCCGGCGTCCGCGCATATTTGCGCTTGCAAGCCTCTGGCTTCCCATCTGAATACTCCACTAGTGCATACTGGTGTGAGGTGTCTGGGTCTGACTTTGTTCCCATCACCCACGGTGTACAATCTGGAGTCACTGACTTCATTAACTCTTCCACCGTTTCGGTCGACCATTCCTGACTCGGAATGTTAATGACCACTGACTGGCTTGGATCTGTCTTAGCTACTTCACACCACGTTCTGATGTCTTTCGGGTCCATGCCGGTACCTCTTGGCGGGTTCTCCCGCTGTATCAGGATCCCGGACGAGAACCCCCACGTGTAGCGATACCCTCAACTAAGAGGGTCGCAGATTTGGTTTGGGCCCTGAATACAGCTCCGCCAACCCCCGGCAATCTACTTAACCCTTTCTGGCACAGTTAGTCTAGGGGTATACACATATAATACTTATGCTTTATGATAGACTCAGACACAGAACAGTACAGTAGTAAGGGGATAACAGATTTTACTTCCAGCTATGCAAAGAGAATGAACAGTAATGACAACTTAACTTTTAACTTGTATGCAGAACCCTGCAATAACAGTCACACTACACCATAGAGAAGGGGGGGGTGGGTAAGGAAACGCCACGTGGGGAGACCGTTAACTAGGCGCCCTGTGGCGCAACAGCTAAACCTGGATACCTAATGAATCAGGCCTGATCCCTAATTCTAGAACTCAGTCCTGTAAGGATGATGGATTCTTCACTGGCAATCTGTAGAGGTGGTGCACATAAGAAAAAACAACATTTGTAATCCAAAAAAAGGGGAATCTTGATAACTGACAACACTTCACTGGAGATCCTCTGGATCAGTCCTGCTGTGGATCTCCAGTGAGAGTCTTTAATGTGAGGTAGTAGGCCTCGGCAGTCTATAGGTACAATACTATCAAACAGGTTATGGAATGAGCTTACGCTCGCTCACCCTCCGGACGCGCTCTCAGTCCGGGACTTCCACCGGCTGTGTCTTCACTCGCACACGGCGGTTGCTGCGATTGGGTCCCCGATCCAATCTAGGCTGTAGGTAGAGATGTCGGATGCCACCCAGGCTCGCAGTGGGGTGGAAGGCTCTTTGGTCAGCTGCAGAAGGCCCCAGGCTTCAGGCCTTACACAGCACAGGTCTGCACAGGTGTATCAGTCTCTGCCGTCCCGTGTCCAAAAAGGCCGAGACCGGCCTCGCCCCTTCCTTATATCTCTCCACCCAAGAGTCTCTGGGGCAAAAGCAAAACATCCTGGGAACGAGTGGGGTTCTGGGAACAGTAGTTCAAGAGTCTTTAAAGGAACCCCGCTACATATATATATATATATATATATATATATATATATATATTAATCTATATATATATATATATATATATATATATGTTTAGAGGTTCTGAGTAGTGATGAGCCGAACACCCCCGGGTTCGGTTCGCACCAGAACCCGCGAACGGACCGAAAGTTCGCACGAACATTAGAACCCTATTAAATACAATGGATGCGAACGTTCGGATTCTAAAGTGCTAATTATAACGACTATTATCCATGTTATTGTCCGAAACAGAGTTTGGGAACCCGGCTTCTGCACCAGGGGACATGTATCAATGCAAAAAGAAGTTTTAAAAACGGACGTTTTCCGGGAGCAGTCATTTTAATGATGCATAAAGTGAAAAAAAAAAAGTCAAATATTCCTTTAAATATTGTACCTGGGGGGTGTCTAAAGTATGCCTGTGAAGTGCCACGTGTTTCCCGTGTTTAGAACTGTCCCTGCACAAAATAACATTTCGAAAGGGAAAAAAGTCATTTAAAACTGCTTGCGGCTTTAATGCAATGTCTGGTCCCGGTAATATGGATGAAAATCTTTAGGAAAAATGGCATAGCTACCCCATCAACCCCCCCTACCCCAGCCCATTACCAGCCCCTTTGGGTCTTGTATGGGTATTAAGGGGAACCCCGCACACAAAATAAAAAAGGACGTATATACTCTGAACAGCCGTATACAGGCGGTGCATACAAGACAGGGACTGTAGGTTTGTTCTTATGTAGAATCTGTTTATAATTTTGAACAGCTGCATTGTTTAAGTGGAGCTCCATGGCAAATTCCTTTTTTTTTGTTTTTTGTAAAACATAGGGAACGGTTATCACCCCTGTCACATTTTTTTTGCTGTCTGTGCCTCTGTTCAGAACATTTCACCTCACTTTGCGTCCCAATGACAACTGTTTTTGAAATGTGGTGTTTTTATTGAAACAAGGATTGGTGATAAAGCATCAGTAGAGAGGAGACACCTTTCTCCCATATTAATTCTTACAGGAGAGAATTTTCCTTCCAAGGGGTAGATTTCCTCTCACTTCCTGTTGTCTTCTTCCGTTTGCAAGTAGTAGTCGTTTGTAAGTTGGATGTTTGAAAGTAGGGACCTGCCGTATATACTCTGCAGAAATTGGCCCCTTAGGTGTTGGTGTTGGCACAACACTGTAAGCACTCACAGTTACTCTTGGTGGGTGCTGGAACGCCCTGCTGTCAACTATTATATCAGGAATTGTAATAACATATAATTGTTGAACAGTGGTAGTAAAAATTGGGCCTTTGATGGTGGTGCTGGTGCAACAACACTGTAAGGCCTGACAGTTACTCTTGGTGGGCGCAGCAATGGGCCCTGCTGTGAATTATTAGATCAATAATTATAATTGCATGCCCCTGTTGAACAGGGGCTGAAAAATTGGGCCTTAGGCACTGGTGGCACAACACTGCAACCCCTCACAGATACTGTACTTGGAGCACAGCAATGAGCCCTGTTGCAAAGTATTGCATCAAAAATTGTAATTACACGCCCCTGTTAAACAGGGGCTGAAAAATTGGGCCTTAGCCACTGGTGGCGGCACCCATAAACCAAAATGATCTTCCAAGCTATCATCATTAATCGGATCATTGAGGAGGAGGAGGAGGATAGCCAGTCAACATAACAGCACAGGCACTCAGCATCAGCATCAGTCTTGAAGGGATGTGACATTTTAAAATCAATTAGTCTGTTATATCAGCATCAGGTGTGTGGTAGCTGGTGGTGATCCAAGACTGGTTCATCTTGATGAAAGTCAGTCGATCAACCGAGTCGGTGGACAGGCGCACCCTGTGATCCGTGACAAATCCTCCAGCAGCACTGAATGTGCGTTCTGAAAGAACGCTGGATGCAGGACAGGCCAGTAGCTCAATTGCATACTGTGCAAGCTCTGGCCAGTGATCCATCCTCAAGACCCAGTAAGCCAGAGGATTTTCGGTGGGGAAGGTGTCCAAGTCTGACCTTGCCCCTAGGTATTCCTGCACCATGTATATCAGACGCTGGCGATGGTTGCTGGAACCGATCATACTTTGGGGCTGCGGACTAAAGAATTGTCTGAACGCATCGGTCAGACGGCCACCTTCCCCACCGCTCCTTCTTTGACTGCCCGAAGCCTCAGCAACTCGTTGTCCAGGACCAGGAGTTTGTAACCTCCCAGTCTCTGGGAACGCGTTGCACAGACCTTTCTGCAAGGCCTCCCGGAGTTGTCTCATCCTCTGCTCCCTCTGCGACGGTAACATAAGGTCCGCAACCTTACCCTTGTACCGTGGATCAAGGAGAGTGGCCAGCAGTAATGGTCCCTCTCCTTGATCCGAAGAATACGAGGATCCTTCCGCAGACTTTGCAGGATCAGGGAGGCCATGCAGCGTAGGTTAGCTGAGGCATTCAGTCCGGAGTCCTCTGGGTCACTAAGGACGACATGATCCGCAGCCACCTCCTCCCAGCCACGTACAAGTCCACTGGTTTCTTGGGACTGTAAATCATCCCTAAAAGACTGCTGCTGATGATGCTGAGTGCCAACCTCCACCTCCATGCTGACACAATCCTCCTCCTCCTCCTCCTCCTCCTCCTCCTCTTCCTGTGCGATGGGTGGGACAGAAGGAACACTGTCTGGGTAAAGGGGGCCTTGAGAGGCAAGGAAGTCCTCCTCTTCCTGCCTCTGTTCTGCCTCAAGTGCCCTGTCCATTATTCCACGCAGCGTGTGCTCCAACAGGTGGACAAGAGGTACAGTGTCACTGATGCATGCACTGTCACTGCTCACCATCCTCGTGGCCTCCTCAAATGGTGCCAGGACAGTGCATGCATCCCTGATCATGCCCCACTGGCGTGGTGAAAAAAACCCGAGCTCCCCTGACCCTGTCCTTGTGCCGTAGTCGCACAGGTACTCATTGATGGCCCTCTGCTGCGTGTGCAGCCGCTGCAGCATGGCCAACGTTGAGTTCCACCTGGTGGGCATGTCACATATAAGGCGGTTCTTGGGCAGGTTCAACTCCTTTTGAAGCTCAGCCAGGCGAGCACTGGCATTATAAGATCTGCGGAAATGCACACAGACTTTCCTGGCCTGCCTCAGGACATCCTGTAAGCCCGGGTACCTGCCCAAGAACCGCTGCACCACCAGGTTAAGGACGTGAGCCATACAGGGCACATGGGTCAGTTGTCCCTGTCGGAGGGCGGAGAGGAGGTTGGTGCCATTGTCGCAAACCACCATTCCTGGCTTAAGCTGGCGTGGCGTCAACCACCTCTCGGCCTGCCCCTGCAGAGCAGACAGGACCTCTGCCCCAGTGTGGCTCCTGTCCCCCAAACACACCAGCGCAAGCACGGCATGGCATCTTTTTGCCTGCGTACTTGCGTAGCCCCTTGAACGCCTACGGAGCACCGCTGGTTCCGAGGACAAACCACAGGAAGAGGCCATGGAGGAAGAAGAAGAGGAGGGGGTGGAGGAGAGAGGTGTGTCACAACCAGTAGTAGCATTTTGGAGGCGTGGCGGTGGAACAACCTCCAACACTACTGCACCTTGTCCTGCATCCTTCCCAGCTGCCAAAAGAGTGACCCAATGGGCCGTGAAAGAAAGGTAACGTCCCTGTCCATGCCTGCTGGACCATGAGTCAGCGGTAATATGCACCTTACCGCTGACCGCCCTGTCCAGCGAGGCCAAGACATTGCCTTCCACATGCCTGTAGAGAGCCGGAATCGCCTTCCGTGCGAAAAAGTGGCGTTTGGGAACCTGCCACTGAGGAACCGCACATTGCACAAACTCACGGAAGGGGGCCGAGTCTACCAACTGAAAAGGCAGCAGTTGAAGCGCTAGCAATTTAGCCAAGCTAGCATTCAACCGCTGGGCATGTGGATGGCTGGGAGTGAACTTCTTTCGACGGTCCAGCAGCTGGGGCAGGGAAGTTTGCCTGCTAGAATCGGACGTTGGTGTACTGCTAGCAGAGTGCCCGCAAGTACTTGCCTGTGACACACCTAATTCTACACCTTCATTCCTCTCAGAGCAGGTTTCAGAGAGGACTGAAGTTATAGTGGGGTTGGAGATCCCAGCTGATGCGGTGCAAGAAGAGGTCAGCTTTGTTCTTTGGTGTGGGTCTTTAAGGTAGGCTTGCCAACGAGCTGCATGGCAGCTCAACATATGTCTGATCAAGCATGTGGTGCCCAAGCGGCTGATGTTTTGGCCACGCGATATACGCTTGAGACATATGTTGCAAACAGCAACTGTGCGATCTGATGCACTCGCCTCAAAAAAGGCCCACACCAAAGAACTTTTTGCATGACGGGCAGAGGCAGCGCCCTGCACAGGCGGAGCTCTGCGGTGTGATTCCGTCGGTGTGCTGCCCATACGCTGGCCACTCAAGGGCATCCTGCCTCGTTGGAGATGTGCCTCCTCCTCATCCTCCTCCTCCTCCTCTCTCCTATTAGGCACCCACGTGGAGTCAGTGACCTCATCATCCCCTCCCTCCTCATCACTGGAGCCAATCTGGCAATATGCTGCAGCTGCTGGAGCATGACTGCCAGATTGGTGTCCTTCTTGAGCATCCCCTCTCTCTGCTCTCACGCTGCTGCCTTCCTCTAGCTGGGTATCATCATCAGATCCTTCAAACGCTGGGCATCCTCCTGGAGCATGTACCCAACACTGTGCTCAAACAGTTCGGGGGACTCCTCAGGAGGAGGGCATGGTGGGTCTAGGGAAGGATTGACTAATGAAGATAATGATACCAGAGAAGAGGACGCTTTGGCAGCTGCTTTGCCAGTACCCTGAGCCTGGGTGAGAGAGGATGAGGAGGATGAGGTGGGCTTGGTCATCCACTCTACCAATTCTTCGGCATGATGTGGCTCAACATGTCCAGCTGCCGAAAACAAGGACAAGCGTGTCCCATGACCATGTGCTGATGACAATGCACCGCGTACACGACCAGCACTGTTGCCCCCAGACACAGAGCCTGCTTGCCCTCTTTTTTTGCCTCCTGACTGTCTGCCTCTCCTTGGTTGCCTTCCAGACATTTTAATGGATGGCCTGCAGGGAGATGGGAAAAACAGCAATAAGGGCTACCTTCAGGTGTATACTGTGCAGGAGGCTTAGCAACAATGACACTGACACTGTCCCATGCCTATCCTTCTCTGTCCCTAAACACAAGGATTGAAAATATGGTTCAGCAAAATAGTTTTAGAACAGAATAGCACACTGACACTTTCCCTCACTGTCCTACTCTGTCCCTCCCTACAAACAAGATTTAGCACAGAATAGCACACTGATAATTTCTACGAGTGTCCTTCTCTGTCCCTAAACTCAAGGATTGAAAATATGGAACAGCAAAATTGGTTTAGAACAGAATAGCACACTGTCAGTTTCACTCACTGTACCTCTCTGTCCCTCAACTCAAGGATTGAAAATATGGTTCAGCAAAATAGTTTTAGAACAGAATAGCACACTGTCAGTTTCACTCACTGTACCTCTCTGTCCCGCAACTCAAGGATTGAAAATATGGAACAGCAAATTTGGTTTAGAACAGAACAGCACACTGTCAGTTTCCCTCACTGTACCTCTCTGTCCCTCAACTCAAGGATTGAAAATATGGAACAGCAAAATTGGTTTAGAACAGAATAGCACACTGTCAGTTTCACTCACTGTACCTCTCTGTCCCTCAACTCAAGGATTGAAAATATGGAACAGCAAATTTGGTTTAGAACAGAACAGCACACTGTCAGTTTCCCTCACTGTACCTCTCTGTCCCTCAACTCAAGGATTGAAAATATGGAACAGCAAAATTGGTTTAGAACAGAATAGCACACTGTCAGTTTCACTCACTGTACCTCTCTGTCCCTCAACTCAAGGATTGAAAATATGGTTCAGCAAAATAGTTTTAGAACAGAATAGCACACTGACACTTTCCCTCACTGTACCTCTCTGTCCCTCAACTCAAGGATTGAAAATATGGAACAGCAAATTTGGTTTAGAACAGAACAGCACACTGTCAGTTTCACTCACTGTACCTCTCTGTCCCTCAACTCAAGGATTGAAAATATGGTTCAGCAAAATAGTTTTAGAACAGAATAGCACACTGACACTTTCCCTCACTGTCCTACTCTGTCCCTCCCTACAAACAAGATTTAGCACAGAATAGCACACTGATAATTTCTACGAGTGTCCTTCTCTGTCCCTAAACTCAAGGATTGAAAATATGGAACAGCAAAATTGGTTTAGAACAGAATAGCACACTGTCAGTTTCACTCACTGTACCTCTCTGTCCCTCAACTCAAGGATTGAAAATATGGTTCAGCAAAATAGTTTTAGAACAGAATAGCACACTGTCAGTTTCACTCACTGTACCTCTCTGTCCCTCAACTCAAGGATTGAAAATATGGAACAGCAAATTTGGTTTAGAACAGAACAGCACACTGTCAGTTTCCCTCACTGTACCTCTCTGTCCCTCAACTCAAGGATTGAAAATATGGAACAGCAAAATTGGTTTAGAACAGAATAGCACACTGTCAGTTTCACTCACTGTACCTCTCTGTCCCTCAACTCAAGGATTGAAAATATGGTTCAGCAAAATAGTTTTAGAACAGAATAGCACACTGACACTTTCCCTCACTGTACCTCTCTGTCCCTCAACTCAAGGATTGAAAATATGGAACAGCAAATTTGGTTTAGAACAGAACAGCACACTGTCAGTTTCACTCACTGTACCTCTCTGTCCCTCAACTCAAGGATTGAAAATATGGTTCAGCAAAATAGTTTTAGAACAGAATAGCACACTGACACTTTCCCTCACTGTACCTCTCTGTCCCTCAAATCAAGGATTGAAAATATGGAACAGCAAATTTGGTTTAGAACAGAACAGCACACTGTCAGTTTCACTCACTGTACCTCTCTGTCCCTCAACTCAAGGATTGAAAATATGGAACAGCAAAATTGGTTTAGAACAGAATAGCACACTGTCAGTTTCACTCACTGTACCTCTCTGTCCCTCAACTCAAGGATTGAAAATATGGTTCAGCAAAATAGTTTTAGAACAGAATAGCACACTGACACTTTCCCTCACTGTACCTCTCTGTCCCTCAACTCAAGGATTGAAAATATGGAACAGCAAATTTGGTTTAGAACAGAACAGCACACTGTCAGTTTCACTCACTGTACCTCTCTGTCCCTCAACTCAAGGATTGAAAATATGGTTCAGCAAAATAGTTTTAGAACAGAATAGCACACTGACACTTTCCCTCACTGTACCTCTCTGTCCCTCAACTCAAGGATTGAAAATATGGAACAGCAAATTTGGTTTAGAACAGAACAGCACACTGTCAGTTTCACTCACTGTACCTCTCTGTCCCTCAACTCAAGGATTGAAAATATGGTTCAGCAAATTAGTTTTAGAACAGAATAGCACACTGACACTTTCCCTCACTGTACCTCTCTGTCCCTCAACTCAAGGATTGAAAATATGGAACAGCAAATTTGGTTTAGAACAGAACAGCACACTGTCAGTTTCACTCACTGTACCTCTCTGTCCCTCAACTCAAGGATTGAAAATATGGTTCAGCAAAATAGTTTTAGAACAGAATAGCACACTGACACTTTCCCTCACTGTACCTCTCTGTCCCTCAACTCAAGGATTGAAAATATGGAACAGCAAATTTGGTTTAGAACAGAACAGCACACTGTCAGTTTCACTCACTGTACCTCTCTGTCCCTCAACTCAAGGATTGAAAATATGGTTCAGCAAAATAGTTTTAGAACAGAATAGCACACTGACACTTTCCCTCACTGTACCTCTCTGTCCCTCAACTCAAGGATTGAAAATATGGAACAGCAAATTTGGTTTAGAACAGAACAGCACACTGTCAGTTTCACTCACTGTACCTCTCTGTCCCTCAACTCAAGGATTGAAAATATGGTTCAGCAAAATAGTTTTAGAACAGAATAGCACACTGACACTTTCCCTCACTGTACCTCTCTGTCCCTCAACTCAAGGATTGAAAATATGGAAGAGCAAATTTGGTTTAGAACAGAACAGCACACTGTCAGTTTCACTCACTGTACCTCTCTGTCCCTCAACTCAAGGATTGAAAATATGGAACAGCAAAATTGGTTTAGAACAGAATAGCACACTGTCAGTTTCACTCACTGTACCTCTCTGTCCCTCAACTCAAGGATTGAAAATATGGTTCAGCAAAATAGTTTTAAAACAGAATAGCACACTGACACTTTCCCTCACTGTACCTCTCTGTCCCTCAACTCAAGGATTGAAAATATGGAACAGCAAATTTGGTTTAGAACAGAACAGCACACTGTCAGTTTCACTCACTGTACCTCTCTGTCCCTCAACTCAAGGATTGAAAATATGGTTCAGCAAAATAGTTTTAGAACAGAATAGCACACTGACACTTTCCCTCACTGTACCTCTCTGTCCCTCAACTCAAGGATTGAAAATATGGAACAGCAAAATTGGTTTAGAACAGAATAGCACACTGTCAGTTTCACTCACTGTACCTCTCTGTCCCTCAACTCAAATATTGAAAATATGGTTCAGCAAAATAGTTTTAGAACAGAATAGCACACTGACACTTTCCCTCACTGTACCTCTCTGTCCCTCAACTCAAGGATTGAAAATATGGAACAGCAAATTTGGTTTAGAACAGAACAGCACACTGTCAGTTTCACTCACTGTACCTCTCTGTCCCTCAACTCAAGGATTGAAAATATGGTTCAGCAAAATAGTTTTAGAACAGAATAGCACACTGACACTTTCCCTCACTGTACCTCTCTGTCCCTACAAACAAGATTTAGCACAAAATAGCACACTGACACTTTCCCTCACTGTACCTCTCTGTCCCTACAATCTGATTTAGCACAAAATAGCACACTGACACTTTCCCTCACTGTACCTCTCTGTCCCTACAAACAAGGATTAGCACAGAATAGCACACTGTCACTGACACTCTCCCTACCTATCCTTATCTGTCCCTAAACACAAGGAATCTGGGGGGCGTGTCCGGATGTAGAGCAGGGAAGACGTGTTGCTGAGGAGCTCCATACATCCTGACAAAATCTGCTGCCATCCTGCCTTCCCTCTGCCCGGGTGAGCCCTCAAACTTACCCTGCGGGTCACTGAAGGTCCTCTGCCTCGGCCACATCCTGTATTTTTGGCCCTGGTCGCCCGATCGAGCCGTTACCGGGACTTGCAGCTGGCTCTGTGCTCCCGGGTCCCGCCGCCATCTTGCGGCCTGCTGCCCTTCTCGGAGCCTCTGGGCTCGATTGCCGCGGTTCGCGGGGCTGGAGGTGCCTCGTCCACGCACACCGAGGGCACCAGTGGTGGGGAGGGTGTTCCGGACCGGCGCTGCGACCGCCTGGGGGCCTCGGGAAATTGATTGCCCAGGCCTGCGGCCTACGCACATCTTGCGGCCTACCGCGATTCCGGGAGCCTCCGTCCTCAATTTCTGAGTGCCGCCGGACACGCGGCGGACGGGCACGTCCTCCGGAGCTACCATCCGTGCCGGGGGGGTCGGCACTGCGCCTGACGACTTTCGGGGAGCTGCTTCTACGCATCCACGTCTGCAGCCCGCAGCCATCTCTCGGCCTCCTGACCGGCCCCATCCATCGGACGCAGGTACGCCTCCACTCCTCCTGGGTTCCTTTGGGTGATCGACTGCCCCACAATACTGCGGGGGGGGGGACTCCCCCACTCCAGCACCTCTCCATCCTGTCTTTGTTGTGCCCCCCCGTCCTCCCATTTGGACTGGGCCCCTCTGCCCGCGAGCCCCCCTCTCCCCCCTCCTGAACTTTCCCTAATTTTGGGGTTAGGATTGGATGGGCCGCCCTAGGACCCGCAGCTATACAAATAAGGGCCCGAAGGCTCCTCACATACCTCCGTCAGCAGTTGTTCCGTCTACCCGGAGATCCTCGGCTGGAATGGCGGAGTCGGGGGTGGCGGCGCCACCCACGGGAGTGGAGATCCTGGCAGCCATCACATCCTGTAAAGAAACTCTGACATCTAAGATTGATTTTTGACAGTGGATGTCGGTCTTCTCCGTCAAGATATGGATAAATTTCGCTCTCGCATCACAGAGGTGGAGGACAGGGTCTCTGTGGTGGAGGATACGGTTCGGTCAGACTCCAGGGAGATACGGGCCCTCCAAATTCAAGTGAAAGTGCTGCAGGAGCGCGCGATAGACACCGAGAACCGCCTCAGGCGGAACAACATCCGTATAATTGGACTGCCCGAGAGGGCCGAGGGCCCTAGGCCTGCTGAATTTACTGAGCAATTACTGACCACCCTGTTTGACCTGGGTGCTCCGGCATCTACCTTTGTGGTTGAAAGAGCCCACAGGGTTCCACCGCTCCCTCCGAGACCTGGGGCCCCTCCACGCCCCTTCCTGCTACGAATGCTGAACTACCGGGACCGGGACCACATCCTTGCGGCGGCACGAGCCATGCCAGACATTAAGTATGAAAACACCAGACTACTTTTCTTCCTGGACTTCTCCCAGGAGGTACAGCAACGTCGCAAATCCTTCACTGATGTGAGACGCCGGCTCCGGGAGAGGGGTCTGCGCTTTGGCCTGTTGTATCCCAGCAGACTGCGAGTCACTGACGGTAGCGACACTCATTTCTTTGATACCCCGGAGGCGGCAGCGGCGTGGCTAGACGCCCGTTAACCTTAGGCAGCCGAGGACCAGCGGTGGTTTTCACCCGGCAGGGAACAGATATGCTTCAACTATCACATCAATGAACATCTTTCCTGTCTTTTGTAGAATCCCAGCACTGCCCCCTTCTATGCCCCTAATCCTGCTTATCCCTGCTGGCTTTCACCTTTGTTCCTTATACACAAATGTTCACTTCGGCTGATTGAACTTCCACTCACTCCTGTCTAAGGAGCTCCAATGGCAACTAACGAACTGCCTCGCTCATGAACCAAGGTGACTCAAGTTGTTCCCCCTTTCCACACCTTGGACTTCCACCCAGAGCTGAGGCGGACTTCCCCGGAAACGTATCCCTCACCTGCGGTCCTACGGGCCGACTTCTTAGGGTCGCAGTGACCTAAAGATTACATGTTTTTCTCAGTTAAGGGACAAAACCCTGCATCAGTTTTTATGGCTCTTGGGTCCCTTTTTTTTTGGCCCTTGACGCTAGGTTTGTATGGTGTTTGGGTAGGGTGTTTTATGTTATGGGGAGAAGGGTTCAATTTTTATGAAGGTCCAGATAATTACTGTATTGCTCAACTACCTTATGGGTCTCTGACCCTATTGAATGAGTGTGCCACTACTGTGTTTACTTATATGTGTTGGGTTGATGGTCTCATCCTGCTTCTATTTCCCCCTGGTGTTCCTTGATGGCTCCTCCGGATGCTGAGCTCCTGACCGTTCTGTCATGGAATGTTCGGGGGCTCAACTCGAAGTTTAAGAGGTCACTCTTATTTCAATATTTGAAAATACATAATCCCCACATAGTGCTACTGCAGGAGACACATTTAACCGGCAGCAAGGTTATGGCTCTGAAGAAGCCCTGGGTACAGAAGGCGTTTCATGCGACCTACTCTTCATATTCTCGTGGGGTATCTATCCTGATTAGCAAACGTGTACCGTGTGTAATACACGATGTTCATCTGGACCCCCAGGGAAAGTTCGTTATGGTTGTTCTGAGTATATATACCCAAAAGTATGTCATAGTGAATGTTTATTTGCTTCCCCCTGGTCAGGTACAGGCTCTGTACACACTCTACGAGAGGTTGGCTCCGCATTGCCCAGCGCAGGTTCTGTTCATGGGAGACTTTAATGCTACGCTGTCCCGTGACCTGGACAGGCCTTCCCCCCAATCCAATTTTAACTCTGATCTCGGAACGTGGGCTCAGGCCACGGAGTTCCAGGAGGCATGGAGGTGGCTTCACCCCCAAGATAGAACGTATTCTTGTTTTTCGGCCACATTTAGAACCTCCTCCCGCATTGATCTAGCTTTTGCTAATTCAACCATGCTGGCTAACGTTCAGGAGGCATGTTATCTCCCCTCTGGCCTCTCTGATCATCACCCCCTTAAATTGACCATTAGGACCACCAGGTCGCGGAACAATGCCCTTTGGAGGTTGCAACCCCATTGGATCAATAACGAGGCTGTCCATGACAGAGTTCTTTCCCCCCTGGGGGAGTATTGGGTGCACAATGCAGGGTCGGCTTCTCTGGAGACGACCTGGGACGCCTCCAAGGCTCACAGCAGGGGTCAGTATATCTCGGCTGTGGCGGCGGTAAAGGCGGAACTGGGAGATGGGGTATCTGACCTGCAGCGTAGGGTGGATGAGGCGATGAATCAATATTCAGCCTCGCCGACGGTGTCCAATTTTGAACACCTGTCATCGCTTAGGCGAGAATTACATCTCTATGTTACAGATGCCACTAGTCTTGGTATACAGGGTAGCAGACAGGCATACTTTGAACATGGTGACAAAAATAGCAAGCTGCTAGCGATGCTAGCGCAGCAGGACAGGCCCTCAGCGGTTATATCGGAGATCCTCACGGCAGATGGCGCTTTAGCCACCTCTCAGGAGGATATTCTGTCTACATTCAATACTTTCTACACTTCTCTTTATGTCTCTTCACTTCCTGACGGGTTTGATCCTGCGCCTACGATCTCCATGCTGGACACATTGGCCCTGGGGTGGCTCTCCGACACGGAGAGGCAACTCCTTGTCTCGGAGATCACCCCAGAAGAAGTCACACTGGCCATTAAATCTTTTCCGGCAGGTAAAACCCCAGGGCCGGACGGCCTGCCCATTGAGTACTATAGGGCCCACACAGAATTGCTCGCCCCTAAACTAGCTCAGATGTTTCAAGCTTGCTTGAATCAAGACTCCTTGCCACCCTCTATGAGAGAAGCCCATGTGGTACTTATTCCTAAGCCTAATAGAGACCCTAAGTTATGCGCCTCATACAGGCCAATTGCACTTCTCAACTGTGACCTTAAAATTTTGACCAAGTTACTGGCCATTAGACTCAACGTAGTGATAAAGTCCCTGATTGACCCCGACCAAACGGGCTTCATGCCCGGTAGATCTACGGACATTAATATACGCAGATTATTCACTAATATTCATGCCCCCCATACTAACCAGGGTACTAGAACCATTGCCACCTTGGATATAGAGAAGGCATTCGACACGGTGGAATGGGTCTATCTGTGGGAGGTGCTTAGACGAATGGGGTTCCCGTTAAAATTTATAGGCTGGATACGCACACTGTACACTGGTCCTACGGCACGCATTAAGCGGAATGGCTCTTTGTCTCCTCCGTTCTCCCTGCAGAGGGGCACCAGACAGGGATGCCCTCTCTCCCCGGCTCTGTTCGCCCTGGCCGTGAAGCCTATTGCTGAGGCCCTTAGGACCTCGGCCGAAGTCCGTGGTCTTCGGGTGGGCTGGCTGGAGGAGAGAGTGGCTTTATACGCAGACGATATGCTCCTGTTCCTGAATGACGCTGGTGACTCTCTGCGGGGCGCACTTGGTATCATGGATACCTTCGCCGCCTTCACGGGGCTGAGGGTGAACTGGCACAAGTCGCAATTGTTCCCAGTGGATGCGGGGGCCCGGTCCTCCTCGCCCTCCTCTCTCCCGCTTCAGTGGGTTGAGCAGTTCACCTACTTAGGAATTGTTATCTCAAAGGAGACTGGGGATTTTGTGCGGCTAAATCTCGACCCTGTCCTGGTGACCATTAAAGCCAAATTTAAGGCGTGGAGTAACCTCCCCCTTTCTCTCATTGGGCGTATTAACCTGATTAAAATGAAAGTCCTTCCTAAACTCACGTATATTTTTCGGAATTCCCCTCACTGGCTGACTAAAGTCTTCTTTAATTCCCTCAGGCAACTCTTCCTCTCCTTTATATGGGGGGGCAGGCCACCTAGATTCAAATATTCCACCTTGACCAGGCCTGTGGACAGTGGCGGCTTGGCTCTCCCTGATTGTTACAAGTACTATTTGGCCACTCAGCTTGTGACCGCCCACTGGTGGCTGAGACCGGACCTGACCAATTCCGTGACGGTACTGGAGGCAGCCATAGTGGGGTCCCTGGAGGCACTGGAGGGACTGCTATTCAGGGGGCAAAAAACGCCCCACAATCTCACCCCTTCCATGCGTACCACTATGCGGGCATGGAGGGCGGGTGAGGCACTAAGGGCACCCCAGCCGAACTCTTGGTCTCCTCACACCCCCCTGTGGCTGAATCCCAACCTGTCACAATTCCACACTATCCCCGATCCGCAGGCCTGGGCCAAGTATAAAATACTGACCCTCAAACATATCATCACCAATGGAGATCTCACTCCCTTTCACACCTTATGTGCTAAATTCAACGTACCTGACCGAGCCCGCTTTAGATATCTCCAAATTGCACATGCCTTCAGGTGCCAATTTTTGGGCAGGCCAGTCGAACTGGCATACTCAGAGCTGGAATCTACCATCCGGGTGAAGGACCTGGAGAAACCCGCGTCTCAGATCTATGGATCCCTGCTGGTTGCTGCTATCCCCGAGCTGTCTTCCCTCCGCAGGAAATGGGTGGAGGACATACCGGGGCTGGACGCGGACGACTGGAGGGAGGTTTGGGATTATCCCTTCTCCCCTCTGATCTCATTAAGGGACAAATTAGTCCAATATAAAATTGTGCACAGAGCTCACTACACACCTCACAGGCTGCACCAGATGTCACCGGAGCATTCTCCGGAGTGCTGGCGCTGCTCCTACCGGCCAGGGGGTTTCTTCCATATTTTCTGGGCTTGCCCAGCAATTGTACAGTATTGGAGTGAAGTGATACGGGTGATCACTAGGGCCACCGGGACTTGCGTCCCATGCGAGCCCATACACTGTTTGCTAGGACTGGTTGAACAACTGCCAATACTCAGAGCCAGAAAAACACTCATATCCCTACTATTGTACTATGCACGCAAAGCCATTACAATGAACTGGAAACAATCGTCTCCCCCCTCTGTTAAATTCTGGAAAAACTTAATTAATGCCAGTTTGCCCCTATATAGAGCCACATACTTGTCTAGAGGTTGTCCGCACAAATTTGAAAAGGTATGGAACTGTTGGTTAGATGACAGAAGCACGGCAAGTGATACAGTGACCACGGTCTAGACTTATATTGTATCTTCGAAATATCGATTTATTAACCCAAAAAATGTCTTCAGGCTACCTTCCTCTAATAATAACACTTTGAAGCATGATGTATATTGAATGAACCCTCTCCCCAAGTTTGGGGTTGTAGGATAGATTAAGTTAAGTTTTTTGTTATTTGTCGCCCTGTGACGGTCTGATGCCGACACAGGGTAATGGCCCCTGCATGGGCAGCTGTTGTGCCTAGATGTGGGCAAATTGTGTGTATGTTTTATAAAAATTCAATAAAAAAGATTTATTAAAAAAAAAAAAACACAAGGAATCCAGGATTATGTAAAGGAAAAATAATAACACTGTCCCTGCCTATGCTTCTCTTTCCCTACTCCGGAACACACTACACAAGGCCGCCGCGCTGGCGGCCTTTTATAGTGTGGGGCGTGTACTAAACCCCCTCAGCAATAATTGGCCACAGGCATCCTGCCTGTGGCCAATCATTGCTCTCCTCGCTGCCGGCGCTGTGATTGGCCAAGCATGCGGGGTCACAGTGCATGCTTGGCCAATCACAGCGCCTGGATGACACTGCGATGGCGTAGTGCATTGTGGGCCGTTCGCGTCACTCGAATTTGGCGCGAACGGCCCAAATCGTTCGATCTTCGTCGAACGATCGAACAGCCGATGTTCGAGTCGAACGTATGTTCGACTCGAACACGAAGCTCATCCCTAGTTCTGAGTAATTTTCCCCCCCAAAAAAAGGTAATTTTTACAGGCAGGAAATAAATGTCAGAATTGGCCCAGTAGTGAAGTAGTTAAAAAATTATGGCTTTTTTTCTGATCTTGAAGTGTCCCCAAAATAAAGACGAAAAATGTCACATGATAACTACCAAGAAACGCTCTGTGCGTTCCCTATTCTCAGTATAGACAGTTATTGCTGGTGAACGTATTAATGTGAGTTCGGGACCTTAGATTGTAAGCTCCTTGAGGGCAGGGACCAATGTGAATGTACAATGTGTCTGTAAAGCGATATGTAAATTGACAACACTATATAAGTACCTGTAATAATAATAATAATAATGATAAATGTGTTTTTCCCTGCAGTGGGGAAACCGGCGAGATGTCCCGTGGTTAACACCCTTCTAGCATGTAAGGGCCCCATCCCCAGGAATTGTCGCGCAGACTCGGATTGTTCCGGGGGACAGAAGTGCTGTGACGTCGGCTGTTCTATGGATTGCTGGGGACCCGCCGGTAAGTGGATGACTGTGATAAGATATTAAGTGGCCCGGTACAGACCAGATCTCATCCAAATGTGAGGGTGGAACTGTCAGTATTGCCCCTAGGAGCCAATAATCCGATCCTCCCTTTCCTTCTCCCAGTGCAGCTTGTATAAGAACAATGTGTACAGCAAGTTTTTACAAAGCATTTGCAGAGCTTCCGTCCAGCTTTTATTAGCTTTGTAAAAGTGTCCATCCAGTTGTACACACTGGGAGTAAACAGGGTGTGTGTAGAACATCCCGTCCTTCTTCCTCGCTGCTGTTCCCCCATCTCATGTGCCACTAATGGCTGTCAAAATGACAGCAGGGAGTTGCTGTGTAAATACAGCAGCTTTAGCAGCTGCTGCTGTCAAAAAAGAACATCTGTCACTGTGTTTATAAACATTGTTCAGATGTAAGATAGAGAGATAGAAAGCAACATATTTATGAATATTTTTCAGACAGGAGATTTATAAACATTGATCAGACGGGAGATAGAGAGATAAAAAGTAACATTGTTTATAAACATTGATTGGACAAGAGAGAGAGATACAAAAAGTAACATTGTTTATAAACATTGATCAGACATGAAATAGAGAAATACAAAGTAACATTGTTTATAAACATTGATCAGGCATGAAATAGAGAGATACAAAGTAACATTGTTTATAAACATTGATCAGATGGGAGTTTGAGAGGTACAAAGTAACTTTGTTTATAAACATTGATCAGACAGGGATAGAGAGATACAAAGTTACATTGTTTATAAACATTGATCAGATGGGAGATGGAGAGATACAAAGTAACATTGTTTATAAACATTGATCAGGCATGAAATAGAGAGATACAAAGTAACATTGTTAAAAACATTGATCAGTTGGGAGATAGAGAGATATCAAGTAACATTGTTTATAAACATTGATCATAGGGGAGATCAGGGCCGGACTGGCCCACCGGGAGACTGGGAAAACTCCTGGTGGGCCGGCAGCCTGGCTGCTTCTGGGGCCGCTGTGAGGGCAGCAGCGCCTGAAAATAAAATGGCTGCGGGGCCGGGCCGACATGCAACTGCGCATGCGCCAGCGCAGTTCCGAAACTAGCCGTGCTCGGGAAAGCCCGTCCACGCTCGGCAATTTCCGGAAAGGCGGGCACATGCGCAGTGACATGATGGCGCTGAGCGGCGCCATTTTTAAAAGTTAGGCCGTAGTGCGCCGGCGCCGCTCAGTGAGGTCTCGTCTGCCTCTTCCTACGTCCCCCCGCAGCCTCTGAACGCCTGCCCCCCCCCCCCCCGCAGCCTCTGAACTCCTGTTCCCCCCTGTAGCCTCTGATCTCCTGTCCCCCCCACAGCCTCTGACCTTCTCTCCCCCCACAGCCTCTGACCTCCTGTTCCCCCTGTAGCCTCTGACCTCCTGTCTCCCCCCCGCAGCCTCTGACCTCCTCTCCCCCCACAGTCTCTGACCTCCTGTTCCTCCCTGCAGCCTCTGACCTCCTGTCCCCTCCTCTGCAGCCTCTGACCTCCTGTCCCCCCCTTTGCAGCCTCTGACCTCCTGCCTCCCCCTCTGCAGCCTCTGACCTCCTGTACCCCCCTCCGCAGCCTCTGACCTCCTGTCCCCCCTCCGCAGCCTCTGACCCCCCCTGTACCATCCGCAGCCTCTGACCCCCCTGTACCATCCGCAGCCTCTGACCTCTCCTGTACCATCTGTAGCCTCTTACCTCCTCTGTACCATCTGCAGCCTCTGACCTCCTCTGTACCATCCGCAGCCTTTGACCTCCCCTGTACCATCCGCAGCCTCTGACCTCTCCTGTACCATCCGCAGCCTCTGACCCCCCCTGTACCATCCGCAGCCTCTGACCTCCCCTGTACCATCCGCAGCCTCTGACCACCCCTGTACCATCCGCAGCCTCTGACCTCCCCTGTACCATCCGCAGCCTCTGAGCTCCCCTGTACCATCCGCAGCCTCTGACCTCCCCTGTACCATCCGCAGCCTCTGACCTCCCCTGTACCATCCGCAGCCTCTGACCTCCCCTGTACCATCCGCAGCCTCTGACCTCTCCTGTACCATCCGCAGCCTCTGACCTCCTCTGTACCATCCGCAGCCTTTGACCTCCCCTGTACCATCCGCAGCCTCTGACCTCTCCTGTACCATCCGCAGCCTCTGACCCCCCTGTACCATCCGCAGTTTCTGAGCTCCCCTGTACCATTCGCAGCCTCTGACCTCCCCTGTACCATCCGCAGCCTCTGACCTCCCCTGTACCATCCGCAGCCTCTGAGCTCCCCTGTACCATCCGCAGCCTCTGATCTCTCCTGTACCATCCGCAGCCTCTGTCCTCTCCTGTACCATCCACAGCCTCTGTCCTCTCCTGTACCAGCTACAGCCTCTGACCATCTCTTGTCTTATATCACGTCTGGAGAGGAGTCAAGAGTGGGAGTGCCGCCAGGATGGGGGTCATGGGAGAAGTCAGACATGTGTGGACTGTGGAGAGGAAACTATGGGATAAAACCAGAGCCACCAAGCTGGAGCCGCTCCGCACACTCCAGTGTGAAAGCTAGAGGGCCTTCAGACTGGAGCGGCTGCGCTGGCAGGACGCTAAAAAATGTCCTGCTAGCAGCATCTTTGGGGCGGTGGAGGAGTGGTGTGTGTATACCGCTCCTCCACCGCTCCTGCCTTTTAATATGAATGGGCACCGCGGCTATACCGCCGGAAAAGCAAATTTTTCCGGCGCTTTGCGGGTGGTTTAACCCTTTTTCGGCCGTTAGCGGGGATCAAAAGCGCCCCGCTAGCGGCCGAATAGCGCCGCAAAATTGACGGTAAAGCGCCGCTAAAATTAGCTGACGCACCCACCGCCCCAGTGTGAAAAGGGCCTTCCCACTTAGATCATGATCTGCAATGTTCCCCTTTATGTCAGAGTTCCCTTGCACTGTAAGGGGGAATCCTGCAGACTCCTGATATATGGGGGAACTCTGTGCTGGCTGCCGGGTTATATTAATCTGACCTTCATGTAAATGAAGAAATACGGTTTTTGACTTTTCTTTAACTTAAACACATTGCTAATAGCTTTAGCTGCATGTTTATAACTTAAATATTGACATTTGCACTGAAAACTGCCATTTTAGGCAACTTTTTTTGCAAATGTGTCTGTGCCAGTAAATGATAAAATTTGTGCTGTTTGTAAATTCCGTGTCTCTCTTATCTATATATATATATATATATATATAATACACCCTTTAAATGTGCTTTAAAATGCACGGTTTTCCCTTTTATGTACAAGAAAATAATGACGTTATGCGGTTGGGCTGGTACAATAATGCTATGGGGCTGGTATGAAATTATTTCCAGGTCTGGTTTTTATTCCCAGTCCGGCCCTGCGGGAGATAGATATACAAAGTAACATTGTTTATAAACATTGATCAGACATGAAATAGAGAGATACAAAGTAACATTGTTTATAAACATTGATCAGATGGGAGATAGAGATATCAAGTAACATTGTTTATAAACATTGATCAGATGGGAGATAGAGACATACAAAGTAACATTGTTTATAAACCTTGATCAGATTGGATGGCAGCATACATTTTAAGACCACCCTTATGAGGTTAAGGCCCCTTTCACATGGGCCAAACTCCATCAGGAGTCCACTTGCTCAGCAGGGAATCTGTCTGCTGATCCTCCGCTGAGCAGGCAGATAGGTGGTCCATGTCCGCTCCGCTTATGCAGAGTAGACACAGACACAGCCTGATCTCCTCTATGGGCAGTTGGATGTAAACGGACCCCGACTGCCATCTGATCCCCCCAGATGGAGGGTAACAGAACCCCATCCATTAATTTTTAGCAGATTAGATGTAGGTGGGTGTAAACAGACACATGTCCACTTACATCCGCCACTCCATAGAGGAGAATGGAGGGTCATATCGGGTCCTCCCGCAAAATGGACAGGCGGACTCGATCAGACCGCTAGTGTGAAAGGAGCCTAAGAAAACAGATAAGATGACCCTACACATTGCTGTTATCGTGTCCCAGATTTCCAATACCCATCGTCCCCTGCTCTCTGCACGAGATACCCAAGGAGCGTCATCAATGGAACACTGACCAGGATTGTAAAGGCAAACAGAAGTGCTGCCTCTCCGGCTGCTAGTATATATGCACAGACGCCAAAGGTAGGAGGCACAGGCAGTAGTGTATTTAGGTTTTGTGCTACCCTAGGCCTGACTAAACTCGTGCACCCCCTTTCTGTTTAAGACCCACCCTGAAATTTCCGAGTGAGCCGGGGGCACTGGATTCCCTTTAATTTACATAGATTTCCTCTCACTTCCTGTTTGGCTATGGGGCAGGAAGAGAAGGGAAATCTCTGCAATGGGACAGGAATGGTAAAAATTTAGAAGCAGCGCTGACCCCCCCCCCCCTCACAGTTGCAGAATGACGGCCGCACGCATACCTGAAGCAGTGTGGCCGCTTTATGGGGGCGCTAGACTAATTTGCCTCTTAGCCCAGTCCACCCCATAAGACTTGCGCTACACTAACAGTGTAGCACAAGCCGGCGGGGACTCTTTCCGTGCTGCCCCCCTGCAAAGTGCTGCCCTAGGCCTGGGCCTTGTTGGCCTAGGCCAGGATACAGCATTGGGCAAAGGACTGACATGACGTCCATATACCAGAGTCCAAAAGTCACCCCTCCTTTGTCATCAATGGAACACTGACCAGGATTGTAAAGGCGTACAGAAGTGTTGCCTCTCCGGCTCCCAGTATACTGTATATGCACAGGCGCCAAAGGTAGGAGGCACAGGACTGACATGACGTCTACTTACCAGAGTCCAAAAGTCACCCCTCCTGCCTCCAAAGATACCCTTTTAATAATATAATACAACTTTTTTAACAAGTTGGTTGCAGGAGAAGATTAAACAAGACTATGACAGGAAAAGGTGAACATGGTTTGTAAGTCCTCTTTATTCATAATGACAGAGAAGGGTAAGTGTGTGGTATATGTAACCAATCCACACTTACCACACTGACAACCATTACCCAGATAACTGACAATTGCGCAATCGTGCGACGCTGTACCCAAAACAAAATTTATGTCCTTTTTTCCCACAAATAGCGCTTTCTTTTGGTGGTATTTGATCACTTTTGCGGATTTATTTTTTTGCGCTATAAACAAATGTAGCGGGTATATGCTTTATATATTTTTTTGAATCTGGTGGGGAAACTGTGATGGATGGTTCCCTGGGGCCCACCAGGTGGCGTTGCCACTTTGGGCCCGGAGTAGAGCCATCATTGCGGTGTCGTACCTCTTTTGGCCTCTCTCAGCGGTTGTATGGTGGGGAGGGGAACCCGCCGTGCTTGCTGGGAAGGGGTATAAAGGGGGCGGCCATTTTTGGGGGAGGGAGTCGAGTCCCGGGCACCTTCAGCCTGAGGGCGGTGGTTCGTGTCGGTCCCCTAGGCGGCCTAGGCCCAGGGGACGTTCGGAGGTCGTGTTCCATCCCAGGCACCTTTAGCCTGGGGTGAGGTACTCTGGAGGAGGTCTGGAGCTCAGTGCCCACCAATGAGTTCCGCAAGGGAAGGAGGTCCTAGGGAACCCAGGGAGTGGGTACCCGAATCCGGAAGGCGTAATGGACCGGTGGGAGATACTTGCTTGAAGACCCGGTGCAGCATATTGCCGGTGACAGGTGAGCCTCCCATCGGAGACCGCCTGGAAGGAAATTCCCCCCTCGCTAGGAGACCTCAACCCACTTTCAGGAAGGAAAGTGGAGAGTTCATTGTGCCTGGGCCTACTCGCATCCACACCTCCTTGTCTGTTCTGTTCGCTAAGGGAGTTCAACTGATTGTGTTCACTTGAGAAGAATAAAGGAGTGTTGGACTTTAATGGTGTGGGGCTCATTTTCTGGCAGACATTGTTCAAGGTAACTCTTCGGAGACTCCAGGTGCAGAACACTGACCCGAAGGTAAAGAAAGAACTTTTGCTTACACCACACAACTATCTGCGGTAAAGCCTTGGTGTGGTGACCCTGCTCTCTCTCCTCTAAGGTACCCCTAGACAAGAGACAGACGAGCTGAGAGAAGAGAGGGGAGAGAGGAGGCCGCTACACAAAGAAAGAGTGACAAAGAAATTAGGAACAAAAAACATGGAGGAAAAATAGATATGCTTTAAGAGCATATTAAATAAGGGCATTAGCCAGTGCATCCCAATGGGAAATACATTTAAAAGAGCTAATAAAAGATCTGGGTGGCTTTACTCCAAAGTAAAAATGCATATACAAGCAAAAGAGAAGGCCATCAAAAAATACAAGGCTGAGGGATCATCATCAGCATTCCAACTTTATAAAGAATGCAACAAGAAATGTAATGCCGCATACACACGATCGGATTTTCCGTCGGAAAAACCTTGGATGGTTTTTCCGACAGAATTCTGCTCAAGCTTGGCTTGCATACACACAGTCACACAAAAGTTCTCTGAACATTCGACCATCAAAAACGCGGTGACGTACAACACTACGACGAGCCGAGAAAATGAATTCAATGCTTTCGAGCATGCGTCAAATTGTTTCCGAGCATGCGCGCCGGAATTTTGCGAGTTGGAATTGCTACAGACGATCGGAATTTCTGACTTGGAACCAGCTCTCAAATTTTTGCTGGTGGAAATTCCGACAGGAAAAGTCCGATGGAGCCTACACACGGTCGGAATTTCCGACCAAAAGCTCACATCGGACTTTTCTTGTTGGATTTTCCGATCGAGTGTACGCAGCATAAGGGTGCAATCATGGCAGCTAAGATAGAACACGAAAGGCACATAGCAGTGGAGAGTAAAAAAAATCCCAAGAAATTCTTTAAGTACATAAATAGTGTAGCGGGTACTTGAATTTAGGGGAAGCATCTGGGTGCTAGTGTAACCCAGGTGCCTTGATTGTTAGGAAATTCAAGGTTCCCTTTGTGAGTCTTGGAGGACTCTGGTGGTGTGAAGTTCTCGCCGGCCTAAAGGTGGCGTTGTTGCCTTGGACCGGGGCTGGGCTCGCACCACAAGACTGTGCCTTTTTGTCCTCCCCTGGAGCTGGTACAGAGGGCGGGGAAACCGCTGTGACGCAAAGGGAGAGGTCATAAAAGGGGTGGACGCCCTGACCTTGGGTTCAGAGTTGGAGGACGCGGCCGCACCCAGGCACCTTCAGCTTGGGTGCTGGCGTTCCGGTGTTCCACGCCTAGGCGCCCTTGGCCTAGCTGGAGCGGAGATGGAGTCCATCTCAGGCACCTTTAGCCTGGGGTGAGGTACTATGGCGGATGCCTGGGGCTCAGTGCCTTCGACTGAGTTCCGCGAGGGTGGAGGAATCCGAGGGGGCCCTAACTCCTTGGGTGCCCGTGTCTGAGTTCGTGAGGACTGGTGCGCAGTACCTTCTCCGAAGACTCCGGCGCAGCATCGCTGGTGACGGAGACGCCTCCACTTCTCCCTTGGACGGATTTCTTCCTCTGACAGGGGCAAAGTGAGCGAAGGTAATTTAAGTTCTATATTACCTAGTCAGTGGCAGTGACTATTCACCACTGGTGACAGCACAGTGGGCAGCAGCAAAAGGGAAAGGATTGTGCCTCGATCTGTCCCCATTTTCCCAAAGAAAAGAGATTGTTTTATTGCTTGGCAAGAAGAATAAAACTGAGTTGTACCTATTCACTGTGTGGAACTTGGGTTACTAAAGCAAAGGAGTCAGGGACGAAGGACTGGACTTGACTCTAGGACATTTACACAAAAGCCCAATCTTCTGGCCTTCACCTCTTAGTTACGGAGGACATGGGCCATGGTGTGTCTCATTTCCCTCTCCCAGATTCCCCTAGACAACAGCCATATAACAGATAGAGCAAGGGAGAAGGGGTGAGTCCGCTACACGTGGGGGCATTGTATCTGGGATATGTGTATGGTGTCTGAAATTGAACTTTGCTG
This sequence comes from Rana muscosa, assembly GCA_029206835.1. NCBI lineage: Eukaryota > Metazoa > Chordata > Amphibia > Anura > Ranidae > Rana > Rana muscosa. The sequence goes on from JARGYO010000094.1 coordinate 41,970,543, forward strand.
CCCGGAGGAGTTCGGAGTAGGTCGGCCATATTGGCCAACGCGCCACGAGGCAACCCACAACTGTGTAGTTTGTGGGCGGGGCAAGGGAAAAGCCCACGAACATGTGCAGAAGGTGGGAGGAGTCTGGCCACGTGGACGTACGCACGTGGAGATTCCGGCGCAGGTGGATCAGTGCGCAATGGAGCAGCAAAGAGAGAGGATGGCTTCAAGTGCTCCGTGGATTTCAGTTCCTTCCTTCGCGGATATGTCTTCTCTGGCTGCTCCGATTATGGATACGGGGATAAGACTAAGGCCCCGGGGGCGATTGGCTCTCTATACCTGCAGAGACATGGAGGCCCTCGGTGTGATCTGTCCCGGCTGTTCGGGACTGGTGGTCCAGCTGAAGCCGTTCGGGCGCTGTGAGGTCTGCAAAGAATTCCTCTTCGAGGTGGAACATCCACAGAAAAGCCTCGTGCTTTCAACCTCAACTACCTCACAGGGACTGCCACTCCGGAGGGAGAGATTGATGCTGGTGCGTTCCCCGTGCGCGCTGATCCGGGCGAAGTGACTGCCCAAGCGAAAGTGAAAAGAGAGAAATCCGAGGATGCTGCCTCGGTCACCAGCAGCTTCCTGCTCCGGCCACTGAAGAGAAAAGTCTGCCTAGTGATGGCCTTGTGTGGTCGTGGAAGAGCTTTGCCCCACTGCTTGCCTGGCCTGGATGGATTCGGTAGACAACGTCCTGGACATCCCTGCTCGTCTAAAGGTCCAGGTGAGCCAGGGGTTGGGACTGTCTGTGTGGTAGAAAGTGGCGGTAGCCCACAGTCGGTAGAGGCCGTCAAGGGGGATAGTTCCGTGACTGGGAATTATCTGCCCGCTGAGTACTACGACACCTCTGACCTGGATTCATTGTCTGACAATGGCGATGATGGGGAGATAGACGAAATCTTCCAACAGAAGGGATGGGACAAAATGAAGCTACCCTCGGCCCGTGTCACGAGGGACCTGCCCATGTCTACTGGAGATAGTACACCCCGGGTAGAGGCCTCGGCGCCAAGGGAAGAAGCTGGTCCTCTGTCTGAAGTTCCCCTTCTGGATTCAACATCCATTTCACCTGCTCCTGTTGCGGGAGTGCAACGTCAGTCACTGCGGGCTCCTAGGCCCAGGTCTACTGAGGTGGTGAACGCACCTCGCCACCCAGAAGCGATTGTTCCACCTGGAGAAGGAGACCGAGCTACTATGCCACCTTTGTCAAGGCTGCAGCGTCTCTTTGGCCAGAAGGTTTCTCAGGAATATGGGTGGGAATACCCGTATCTGCCTCGGAACCTGCTCTACGAGGTGGAGGTCTTTCGGCAAAGATGGTATGATACCTTTGTGTGGGACAAACTGAAAGTACAGCAAGCACGGCGGTACCTTTCCTGTTCACCAACGGTCACCAAGAAGTTTCAGGACTGTAAAGCTAAGTGGATGCTGAGAAGACACATTCATGCGGACAAAGTGGTGATCTGCCGCAAGGAAGGAAAAAGTGTTGAGTACCATGTGGAGGCTTTTGATGACCGTCTGAAGCCTATATCATTGCCTCATCCAAGGTTTTACCTGTAAAAAGAAGAGAGGGAAAGAGACTCCCGTGTGCTTTTCTTTTCTATTCTTGGCTGAACTTTCCGGAGTGCCTTTTCCAGAACACAGGGACTGTGCCCTATTTTTTTTTTTGTATTTGGGCAGTTCTACTCGTTGGAGATATGGGAGCTGTTTTTGTTTGTTCTCCCTCCTTCTCCTGGCACTCAAAAGAAATCAGTGACTTTGGGTTTTAGATGTTCAAGAGGAAAGTTCATCTGGAAGTGATGAGTGTCTTGACCGCGGCGCTGTCACCAGGTGGCAGTGTTGCGCAACGATTGTTTGTTTTTTTATCATGCAGCACTTATTGGAGTGAATGGGTTTCTTCTAGGATAGACTCATTCATTCCAAGCAAACACACATGTTGGTAGGAAGTATGTTTCTTTTCTTTCCCTCTGCAGGAGACTCGTCTGTCAAGACTACTGAGAATGGGTGGTCCTTAGATAGTCAAAGCGGAGGAGGGAATGTAATGTGTGAAATGTAAAGTGTCGTTGAAGGTTTTATGGTTATGATTGTTTATGTTTCCTTTTTTTCCCAACAGGTATTGGCACAATTGAGGGCTAAAATGTGTAGTTTGGCTTCTGGGATGAGCTTATGTCGCCAGCCTTGTGGGGTGTGGGCTTGTACCAGACGCTGGGGACCAGCGTCAAATCACCAGGGGGAGTGTGTAGCGGGTACTTAATTTAGGGGAGGCATCTGGGTGCTAGTGTAACCCAGGTGCCTTGATTGTTAGGAAATTCAAGGTTCCCTTTGTGAGTCTTGGAGGACTCTGGTGGTGTGAAGTTCTCGCCGGCCTAAAGGTGGCGTTGTTGCCTTGGACCGGGGCTGGGCTCGCACCGCAAGACTGTGACTTTTTGTCTTCCCCTGGAGCTGGTACAGCGGGGCGGGGAACCCGCTGTGCCGCAAAGGGAGAGGTCATAAAAGGGGCGGACGCCCTGACCTTGGGTTCAGAGTTGGAGGACGCGGCCGCACCCAGGCACCTTCAGCTTGGGTGCTGGCGTTCCGGTGTTCCAGGCCTAGGCGCCCTTGGCCTAGCTGGAGCGGAGATGGAGTCCATCTCAGGCACCTTTAGCCTGGGGTGAGGTACTATGGCGGATGCCTGGGGCTCAGTGCCTTCGACTGAGTTCCGCGAGGGTGGAGGAATCCGAGGGGGCCCTAACTCCTTGGGTGCCCGTGTCTGAGTTCGTGAGGACTGGTGCGCAGTAACTTCTCCTATGAGTCCGGCGCAGCATCGCTGGTGACGGAGAGGCCTCCACTTCTCCCTTGGACGGATTTCTTCCTCTTACAGGGGCAAAGTGAGCGAAGGTAATTCACGTTCTATACTACCTAGTCAGTGGCAGTGACTATTCACCACTGGTGACAGCACAGTGGGCAGCAGCACAAGGGAAAGGATTGTGCCTCGATCTGTCCCCATTTTCCCAAAGAAAAGAGATTGTTTTATTGCTTGGCAAGAAGAATAAAACTGAGTTGTACCTATTCACTGTGTGGAACTTGGGTTACTAAAGAAAAGGAGTCAGGGACGAAGGACTGGACTTGACTCTAGGACACTTACACAAAAGCCCAATCTTCTGGCCTTCACCTCTTAGTTACGGAGGACATGGGCCGTGGTGTGTCTCATTTCCCTCTCCCAGATACCCCTAGACAACAGCCATATAACAGATAGAGCAAGGGAGAAGGGGTGAGTCCGCTACAATAGTAAGGAAGGGAGGTCAGATCATATTGGTTCTGTAAAGAATGATGAAGGGAATCTGGTTACTAAGGATGGAGAGATGGCAAAGGTATTGAATTTATTCTTATCCTCAGTCTTCACGAGGGAATCAGGGGGCTTCAGTAACCAAAACTGCAATGTTTATGCTCATGACACGTCACAGTAAGCACCCTCATTGCTTACAGAGGATAGAATTAGAAATAGACTTGAAAAACGTAACATTGATAGGTCACCGGGACCAGATGGCTTGCAACCGAGGGTCCTTAAGGAACTCAGTCAAGTAATTGCCAGAGCATTGTTCCTAATTTTTACGAACAGTCTACTGACTGGAATGGTACCAGCTGATTGAAGAAATACCAATGTAGCACCAATATTTAAAAAAGGGCCAAGATACATCCCTGGAAATTATAGACCAGTTAGCCTAACATCAATAGTATGCAAGTGTAGCACACGGGTATTCTTCACCTGCCTTGGCTCACTAGCAGGAAAGACATACCATGCCACCGTGCCCGTACCCTCTGGTATGAAGAGGTTAAGCACACTTTTTAACTTACAGGTCCTGCAGCAAGGTTCTCCATAAAGTTGGTTCTCGTCTCTTAGGATGTAAGGACAAGTCTTTATATCCCCAAATAACTCCAAGGTCCACACCAATAGTAAACTCCAACGTAGAGTTTATTTTCTTTAGATGAATAGAAAAGCGTGAATAGAGAACAGGACAGCAGGAGTTTGGATATAAGTCCAGGCACAAGACAAATTAGGTATTCACCACTCGTTTCTCAAGTAGGTTTAGCTCACGCGGATAGTTCCCTATGAAAGCGGATCCTAGCAGCCGAAGTGATGCTCGGACGTTTTAGTTTTTCCCTTTAGATGCGACTGGGAGATTCTCTGCCACAGAACCGTTGTTCCCAATCCTCTGGTGTTGGATGGATCTAATCCCTCCAGAGAGTTACCAGGCCCTTCTTTCTTCGTGAACTCTTCACCAGTCCTTCAGAAGGGGCCTCCTCATCTTAGATGCGGGTCCCCTCGTAAGGCGGCACCCTGGGATTTCTCCTTCCAGGACACGGGCCCCAGCTAAAGGTGCTGGGGCCCAAGGCTGTTGCTGCAGCCCAGGGCCGGCCCAAGACATTGTGCTGCCTGGGACCAAGAATGAAATGCTGCCCCCCCCAAAAAAAAATCACGCCCACCAAAAGGCCCCCAAATTAATTATTTTATATCATGATAACTAAAGGGGACCTGTCATGGCTCTATACATGTATAGGAGTAAAAAGAGGACCTGTCGTGGCTCTATACATGTATAAAGGAGTATAAAGAGGACCTGTCATGGCTCTATACATGTATAAAGGATAATAAAGAGGACCTGTCGTGGCTCTATACATGTATAAAGAGGACCTGTCATGGCTCTATACATGTATAAAGGAGTATAAAGAGGACCTGTCATGGCTCTATACGTGCATATAGGTGTATAAAAGGACCTGTCAGGGCCTGTCAGGGCTCTATACATGTATATAGGAGTATAAAGGGACATGTGCATGGCGGGCGGCCGCAATGTCTTTTGCGCAAACTAATCAATGTACGCTAATTGTGTGTTTTTTGGTTCCAAAAAAATATGTAGAAGAATACATATCGGCCTAAACTGATGAAGAAATAAAAAAAAATTTATACATTTTTTGGATATTTATTATAGCAAAAAGTAAAAAATAAATATATATTTTTTTTAAATTGTCGCTCTTTTGTTGTTTATAGTGCAAAAAATAAAAACCGCAGAGGTGATCAAATATCACCAAAAGAAAGCTCTATTTGTTGGAAAAGAAGGACATCAATTTGGGTGCAGTGTCACATTACCGCGCAATTGTCAGTTAAAGTGCCGTATCGCAAAAAAGGGCCTGGTCATTAAAGGGTTTGTAAAGGTTCGTGTTTTTTCACCTTAATGCATCCTATGCATTAAGGTGAAAAAACACCTGGCAATGACTGCCCCCTCATCCCCCCTGTTTTACTTACCTGAGCCCGTTCACTTGCTGTGCGCGTCCCCCGGCGTCCTCTTCTCCACAGAGTCTGGCCGTTAATTGGCTAGATTGGATAGATTGATAGCAGTGCAGCCATTGGCTCGCGCTGCTGTCAATCACATCCAATGACCTGGCCCGTGGGGGGGTGGGAACGAGTCATACACGCTGCGTCTATGGACGCAGCGTGTATGACAGGGAGCGCGCCCGCAAGCAAACCCCAGAAGGGGGTTAGCTGATGCAGGGAGGAGCCGAGACAGCCGCTAAAGGGACCCGAGAACCAGAGGATCGGGGCCACTCTTTTCCAAACTAACTGCACAGTGGAGGTAAATATAACATGTTTGTTATTTAAAAAAAATAAAAAACAAAGCCATACAACCGCTTTAAGTGGGCAAATCCTTTCGGTCCTTAAGTGGTTAATCAGGGCTGGGCAAGGCAAGTCCCTCTCAGGCTCGCATGTCTCATACAACTTGTGATGTGTGTTTGTACTTACAGTTTTGCTTCGGACTCCACCACCAGATGCGGGTTGTCACCTGCCACACGTTGCGGGTTGTCACCTGCCACACGTTGCGGGTTGTCACCTGCCACACGTTGCGGGTTGTCACCTGCCACACATTGCGGATTGTCACCTGCCACAAGTTGCGGATTGTCACCTGCCACACGTTGCGGATTGTCGGCTGCCACATGTTGCGCATGGTCACTTACGTCCCCTGCCACACGTTGCGGATTGTCATCTGCCACGCGTTGCGGATTGTCACTTGCCACAACATCACCTGCCACATGTTGCAGATTGTCACTTGCCACAACGTCACCTGCCACACGTTGCGGATAGTCCCGTGCCACACGTCGCGGATTGTCACTTGCCACGGCGTCACCTGCCACACGTTGCGTATTGTCACACGTTGCGTATAGTCACGACGTCACCTGCCACACGTTGCGTATTGTCACTTGCCACACGTTGCGTATTGTCACGAAGTCACCTGACACACGTTGCATAATGTCACCTTCCACACATTGCGTGTTGTCACTTGCTGTGTCCCAGAGAGAAGGCAGGCAGCAGAGAGATGATATAATCTCTCTGCTGCCCACGGCTGCACAGTGAGGGTGAAACTGTGGTGATGCAGGGCGGCGGGGAGAGATGACATCATCTCTCTGCTCCCCTGCCCGCTCTCTCGCTGACTGCTCCCAACCCCCCCCCCCGAGGCTGCGAGTGCTCTGCCTGCCCCTGTCACCAACAGCAGCGGCACCGGGCTCCTCACAGGAAGCGGCGCCTGCCCGTGCCCTCTCACTCACTGACTGCCCCCCCTGCCTGTGAGTGTCCTTCACAGGCAGCGGCGCTGGGCTCCTCACAGGCAGCGGAGCGGCTGGCTGGTGGGCGTCAGTTTGCCGCCCCCCTAACAGTGCCGCCTGGTACCATGGTACCACCCAGTCCCATCATAGGACCGGCCCTGCTGCAGCCCCATGGCTAAAGGTGCCTGGGACTGGTGTGGACGTGGGCCCCTGGCCCCCTGGACTTGAACTGGAACCAAACACCCGAACAGGTAGCGTCTGCCCCTTGTATATCCTTTCCCAGCATGCACAGCAGGTTGACCACGCCCACTGTACCGCCGCCGAGAGAGGACACCCAAGGCACAGCACTATACCAGTGGTTCAACCCTGACCTATTATGGTAGTGCCACCTACAGGCCACAGGGAACTATACACCAGTATACTACCTGCGGTGTAAAATAGTGTCCTATCAATTAAGGTGGTTTGAGCCCAACTACGGCTCAAACCTTCCCCTAAATTTGTGAACATAGCGCCCCTAAAAATGGAATGGGCGCTACACAAGCTTTTGGACGGGATGATAAGGGACCATATACAAGATTTTAGTAATGACAACGGTATCATTAGCAGTAATCAGCATGGATTTATGAAGAATCATTCTTGCCAAGCCAATCTATTAACCTTCTATGAGGAGGTGAGCTGCCATCTAGATAAAGGCAGGCCCATAGATGTGGTGTATCTGGATTTTGCAAAAGCATTTATTATAGTTCCCCATAAAATGTTTACTGTACAAAGTAAGGTTCGTTGGCATGGACCATAGGGTGAATACATGGATTGAAAAGTGGCTACAGGGGCGAGTTCAGAGGGCAGTAATAAAATGGGGAGTACTCGGAATGGTCAGGGGTGGGAAGTGGGCTCTTCCATGGTTCTGTCCTGGGACCAATCCTATTTAATTTGTTCATAAACCACCTGGAGGATTGGGGTAAACAGCTCAATCTCTGTATTTGCGGACAATACTAAGCTAAGAAGGGCAATAACTTCTCCGCAGGATGTGGAAACCTTGCAAAAAGACCTGAACAGATTAATGGGGTGGGCAACTACATGGCAAATGAGGTTTAATGTAGAAAAATGTAAAATAATGCATTTAGGTGGCAAAAATATGAATGCCATCTATTCACCAGGAGGAGAACCTTTGGGGGAATCTAGGATGGAAAAGGACCTGGGGGTCCTAGTAGATGATAGTCTCAGCAATGGCATGCAATGCCAAGCTGCTGCTAACAAAGCAAGCAGAATATTGCCATGAATTAAAAAGGGAATTAACTCCAGAGATAAAACGATAATTCTCCCGCTCTACAAGACTCTGGTCCGGCCGCATCTGGAGTATGCTGTCTAGTTCTGGGCACCAGTCTCAGGAAGGTTGTGCTGTACTGGAGGGAGTACAGAGAAGGGCAACAAAACTAATAAAGAGACTGGAGCACATTAGTTATGAGGAAAGGTTACGAGCACTGAACTTATTCTCTCTGGAGAAGAGACGCTTGAGAGGGGATATGTTTTTAATGTACAAATACCGTACTGGTGATACCACATAAGGAATAAAACGTTTCCTTGAAAGGGAATTTAACAAGACACGTGGCCATTCACTAAAATTAGAAGAAAATCTGTTTAACCTTAAACTGCGTAGAGGGTTCTTTACTGTAAGAGCAGTTAGGATGTGGAATTCCCTTTCACAGGTGGTGGTCTCAGCGGGGAGCATCGATAATTTCAAAAAACTATTAGATAAGCACCTGAACGACCACAACATACAGGGATATAAAATGTAATACTGACATATAATCACACACACAGGTTGAACTTGATAGACTTGTGTCTTTTTTCAACCTCGCCTACTATGTAACTATGACCATTTTGGAAAAAAACAATATTTTTTACTTTTTGCTATAATAAACCCCCCCCCCCAAAAAAAAAATTCTTTATCAGTTTAGGCCATTTTGTATTCTTCTACATATTTTTGATAAAATAAATCGCAATAAGTGTATATTGATTGATTTGCGCAAAAGTTATAGCGTCTACAAAATAGGGGATAGATTTATGGCATTTTTATTATTAAATATTTTTTTTACTAGTAATGGCGGTGATCATCGATTTATTAGCGGGACTGCGACATTGCGGCAGACAGACACTTTTTTGGGACCAGTGACATTTATACAGCGATCAGAGCTAAAAATAGCCATTGATTACTGTATAAAAGTTGGGGTGATCAAGGGGTTAAGTGTTCCCTAGGGAGGTGTCTCTAACTGTGGGGGGAGGGGACTGACTGGAGGAGGAGAGAGATCACTGTTCCTGATCACTAGTGTAGCATACGGACCTTTTCCTGCCTTTGGCTCGCTTACAGGTCAAGGCACACCGCGCTACATGCCCGTATCCTCCCTTCAAGAGGCCGAGCGGTTTTAACAGATCTTTGGGTCCTGCAGCTGGGTTCTCCATCAGTTGGTTCTCATCTCCTAGAGTATAGGGACAAGTCTCTATTTTTCCCAAGTAACTCCAATGTCCACACCACTTTAAACTCCAACGTTGAGTTTATTTTATAGCAAAGTTCAACCGACAGAAAAGGTGGATTAGAGAAAGGACAGTAAGGTTTGGGAGATAGGTCCAGGCACAAATCAATATTGTAGTCGCCACTCGATCCCGAGTGGGTTTAGCTTACCCGGATAGTCCCCTGTAAGAGCGGATCCTAGCAGCCGGAGTGATGCTCGGACATTTACTTAGGTTTTCCTTGAGACACGATCGGGAGATCCTCTGCCACAGAATCTTTAAGTCCCAAACTTCTCAGCACTTGTAACCCAAGGACAGGTGCCAGCGACAGCACGTTACAAGGCCTTGGTTGGATGGTTGAATTCCTCCAGGTTACCGGGCCTCTCTTTCACCGTGAACTCTCACCGGTCCATCAGAAAGGTCCTCCCCCGGCCTCCTCTTCTTAGAGCGGGTCCCCTCTCGAGGGCACCCTGGGATTCCTCTTATAGAGACGGGCCCCAGCTAAAGGTGCTGGGCCCAATAGTGAAGTTGTAGCCCCAGGCTAAAGGTGTCTGGGCTGATACACACGCGAGCCCCTGGCCTGGAGGGCCGGGTAACGCGAACTCTCCCAAAAGATGGCGTCTGCTCTTATGTATCCTCTCCCAGCATGCACAGCAGGCCAACCACGCCTACCATACTGCTGCCGAGAGAGGACACCCCAAGGCATAGCAATGCTACCCACGGTTCAAACCTGACCCGAGATGGCAGTGCCACCCACAGGCCACAGGGAACTGCACATCAGGCTGCATTACATTGACAGAAGCGAGTCCTAACAATCAAAAGTGGTCTGAGCCTGGCTACAGGCTCAGATCAAACCCCTAAATTTAAGTACATAGCACCCCTAAAAGTAAAGGGGCGATACACTAGGAACAGCAGATCTCTCTCTACTTCCCTGACGGAACGAGGATCTGTCTGTTTACATTGACAGATCCCCATTCTGGCTCTCTGAGGAGCGATCACGGGACGCCGGCGGACATTGCAATCTGACCAGAAGTGGAGGAATGGATAACTGTCAAAATCAGGTTCCCCTCCCCCCTAAAAAAGTGCCAAATGTAAAGGAGGGGGGAGAGGAGGAAGAGAGGAACTTACCCTTTTGGGTAAAGTTCCGCTCTAGGCTCCCTTTACATGTCCCATTTTCACCTAACTCCCATTGCCAATAGAAAGCCAAATAAAGGCAGAGGCGGTTCTCTAATTAGGCAAATTAGGCAGTCGCCCAAGGCCTCGCACTCACAGGGGCCTCACGGCTGCCTAATTTGCCTGTGATCAATACTAATGACGGCGTCATCGTATCTCTCTATTACCCCTCTCTCTTTCTCACCTCCCCCTCTCTCCCCTCTCTTCCATTGACTGAATATGTCTGATGGGTGAGGAGGGTGCCCTGGAAGTGGTGCTGATCACATGTGTGCTAGATTCGTGCATTTTCTGCAGCCATTTTTCTTGCTTGAAATATTTTTCCCATTATGGGCGTGAGTGGGGTCTCATGTCTAAGTTTTGCCTAAGGCCTCACAAAGCCTAGAGCCGCCTCTGAATAAAGGTGTCACCCTGCCTTAATGGTTCTCCATAGGGTAGAATAAAGACACGTTTGTAGGAGTCAAACTGTGAGTGGATAACACCCTTGCTATGGTCTTGGGAGGAGCAAAGACAAACTGGTGGAGGGGCTTTGAAGGAGAGGCAGAGACACAAACTACAGTGGTAACTGGTTTGTGCTGGAGACCGCGCTGGACTGACTGGATCAGTCACTGGTAATGGATGGTAAATTGTGTGGGTGAGTAGGAATTAATCCCTTTCCCGTAGGTTATGCCCAATGGAGGATGGTGGCGGTGAACTCTCTTGGGGCTTGGGCTGCTACCTTTTCCGATTCGGCCTTACGGTCATTTCCACGTGTAGATTTGGAAAAGAAGGAAAGAGCACCCGATGTCCAAAGAAATGCGAGTTTTCGGTAGGTTTAAAGTGGTTGTAAAGACTCATTCTCAGTATAGACAGTGATTGGATGGTTATATCCTGGAGGGCAGGGACTGATGTGAATGTACAATGTATCTGTAAAGTGCTAAGTAAATATAACTACCTGTAAAAATAAAAATAATAATGATAAATGTGTTTTTTTTTTCCTGCAGTGGTGGTGAAACCGGGCACCTGTCCCGTGGTTAACACCCTTCTAGCATGTAAGGGCCCCATCCCCAGGAATTGTCGCGCAGACTCGGATTGTTCCGGGACAATGAAGTGCTGTGACGTTGGCTGTTCTTTTGGTTGCCAGGAACCCACCGGTAAGTGGATGACTGTGATAAGATATTAAGTGGCCCGGTACAGACCAGATCTCATCCAAATGTGAGGGTGGAACGGTCAGTATTGCCACTAGGATCCAATAATCCGATCCTCCCTTTCCTTCTCCCAGTGCAGCTTGTATAAGAACAATGTGTACAGCAAGTTTTTACAAAGCATTTGCAGAGCTTTCGTCCAGCTTTTATTAGCTTTGTAAAAGCGTCCATCCAGTTGTACACACTGGGAGTAAACATGGTGTGAGTAGAACATCCTGTCCTTCTTCCTCGCTGCTGTTCCCCCATCTCATGAACCAATAATGGCTGTCAAAATGACAGCAGGGAGTTCCTGTGTTAATACAGCAGCTTTAGAAGCTGCTGCTGTCAAATAAATGACATCTGACACAGTATTTATTAACATTGTTCAGATGTAAGATAGAGAGGTAGAAAGCAACATATTTATGAATACTTTTCAGACAGGCGATAGAGAGATACAAAGTAACATTGTTCATAAACATTGATCAGACGGGAGATGAAGAGATACAATGTAAGAAAAAAATAAAACACTGATCAGACAGGAGATGGATACAAAGTGACATTTTTTTTATAAACATTGATCAGATTGGAGATACTGTAGAGAGATACAAAGTAACATTGTTTATAAACATTGATCAGACGTGAGATAGAGAGATACAATGTAAAAATATTTTACAAACATTGATCAGACAGGAGATAAAGAGATACAAAATATTTTTTTTTATAAACATTGATTAGACGGGAGATGGAGAGATACAAAGTAACATTGTTTATAAGCATTGATCAGACGGGAGATTGAGGGATACAAAGTAACATTGTTTATAAACATTGATCGGCAGATTAGTTGTAGGTGGGTGTAAACAGACACATGTCCACTTACACCCGCCAATCCATAGAGGAGAATGGGGGGTCATATTGAGTGCTCCAGCAAAATGGACAGGCGGACTCGATCAGACCGCTAGTGTGAAAGGGGCTTAAGAAAACAGATAAGATGACCCTACACATTGCTGTTATCATGTCCCAGATTTCCAATACCCATCGCCCCCTGCTCTCTGCACGAGATACCCAAGGAGTGTCATCAATGGAACACTGACCAGGATTGTAAAGGTGAACAGAAGTGCTGCCTCTCCGACTGCCAGTATACTGTATATGCACAGGCGCCAAACGTAGGAGGCACAGGACTGACATGACATCCACTTACCAGAGTCCAAAAGTCACCCCTCCTGCCTCCAAAGATACCCTTTTAATAATATAATACAACTTTTTTAACAAGTTGGTTGCAGGAGAAAATTAAACAAGACTATGACAGGAAAAGGTGTACATGGTTTGTAAGTCCTCTTTATTCAGAATGACAGAGAAGGGGTAAGTGTGTGGTATATGTAACCAATCCACACTTACCCCACTGACAACCATTACCCAGATACCTCCCTTCCTCTTCAAGGGCAGGAAGTAAACCAAGCTGTTGGAAGGAAGTCATAGAAGGGTAGGGATCATTGCTGTTAGTCCTCTGAAAGGAGCACTCATAACACCCTTGCAACCTTAACCACTTCAGCCCCGGAAGGATTTACCCCCTTAATGACCAGGCCATTTTTGCGATACGGCACTGTGTCCTTTTAACTGACAATTGCGCAATCGTGCGACGTTGTACCCAAAACGAAATCGATGTCCTTTTTGCCAACAAATAGAGCTTTCTTTTGGTGGTATTTTATCACCTCTGCAAATTTTATTTTTTGCCCTATAAACAAAGAAAGAGCGACAAAGAAATTAGGAACAAAAAAACCAGAGGAAAAATAGATATGCTTTAAGAGAATATTAAATAAGGGCATTAGCCAGTGCATTCCAATGGGAAATACATTTAAAAGAGCTAATAAAAGACCTGGGTGGCTTAACTCCAATGTAAAAATGCATATAAAAGTAAAAGAGAAGGCCTTTAAAAAATATAAGGCTGAGGGATTATCATCAGCATTCCAACTTTACAAAGAATGCAGCAAGAAAGGTAAGGGTGCAATCAGGGCGGCTAAGATAAAACACGAAAGACACATAGCAGAGGAGAGTAAAAAAAATCCCAAGAAATTCTTTAGGTACATAAATAGTAAGAAAGGGAGGTCAGATCATATTGGTCCTATAAAGAATGATGAAGGGAATCTGGTTACTAAGGATGGAGAGATGGCAAAGGTATTGAATTTATTCTTCTCCTCAGTCTTCACAAAGGAAATGGGGGAGCTTCAAAACTGCAATGTCTATCCTTATGACACGTCACAAGAAGCACCCTCATGGCTAACGGAGAACAGAATTAGAAATAGACTTGAAAAACGTAACATTATTAGGTCACCGGGACCAGATGGCTTGCAAATGAGGGTCCTTAAGGAACTCAGTCAAGTAATTGCCAGAGCATTGTTCCTAATTTTTACAAACAGTCTACTGACTGGAATAATACCAGCTGATTGGAGAAAAGCCAATGTAACACCAATATTTAAAAAAGGGCCAAGATTCATCCCTGGAAATTACAGACCAGTTAGCCTAACATCAATAGTATGCAAGCTCATGAAGGGGATGATAAGGGACTATATACAAGATTTTAGAAGATCGAACATTATGGGCCGTTCGCGCCAAATTCGAGTGGCGCGTCACGGCCCATAATTCACTGCGGCATCGCAGTGCATTGCTGGCTGATGATTGGCCAAGCATGCACTATGACCCGCATGCTTTGGCCAATCACAGCGCAGAAAAAACGGAGAGCCGTAATTGGCCAAAGCCAGGGTGACTTTGGCCAATTATGGCTCAGGGGGTTTAGTACATGCCCCACCCTATAAAAGGCTGCCGGCTCGGCGACCTTTTGTAGTGTAAAGCAAAAGAACAAATCTTCTGGACAGCAGCACTCCGGATAAAATCCTTTATTTTGTAAAATTTAAAAATCCAAAAACTGGCTGATGCGTTTCACACTGTACTAGTGTTTAATCATTGGCTATGATTAAACACTAGTACAGTGTGAAACGCGTCAGTTGACCAGTGTCCTGTGACCTGCAGTGTGGTTTTTGGATTTTTGGATTTTACAAAATAAAGGCTTTTATCCGGAGTGCTGCTGTCCAGAAGATTTGTTCTTTTGCTTTGCCTAAATTTGCATTACATGCACCCGTGGTTGTTGGGAAGAAGCAATTACTTGGAAGACATCCACACCTGAGCGGCTTCCTCTCTTTGTTACGGCCTTGTATAGTGTGTTGGAGTTGTGAAACGAGAGAGTTTACAGAGACAGACAGTGTCATTTATTTTGAGTTAGATAGAGCAGGCAGGCGAGTCAGTTAGCTGCAGTTACAGTGTGTAGAGGATATATATGCATCCTAGGTGTTATATATATATTTATACACTGTATTTAGTTTAGCTAGATCCGTTCCTGGTTTTCTCTATACTGTGACAGGCAGGCAGGTGATTGTGCTAGCTGCAGACAGTCAGTGTTTCACTTAGTGTACTGTGTGCTTTGCATAGCGCTCACCTAAAGCTTACCTGAATACAGTTAGTGAGTAGTGATGAGCCGAACACCCCCGGGTTCGGTTCGCACCAGAACCCGCGAACGGACCGAAAGTTCGCACGAACATTAGAACCCTATTAAATACAATGGATGCGAACGTTCGGATTCTAAAGTGCTAATTATAACGACTATTATCCATGTTATTGTCCGAAACAGAGTTTGGGAACCCGGGTTCTGCACCAGGGGACATGTATCAATGCAAAAAGAAGTTTTAAAAACGGACGTTTTCCGGGAGCAGTCATTTTAATGATGCATAAAGTGAAAAAAAAAAAGTCAAATATTCCTTTAAATATTGTACCTGGGGGGTGTCTAAAGTATGCCTGTGAAGTGCCACGTGTTTCCCGTGTTTAGAACTGTCCCTGCACAAAATAACATTTCTAAAGGAAAAAAAGCCATTTAAAACTGCTTGCGGCTTTATTGCAATGTCTGGTCCCGGTAATATGGATGAAAATCTTTAGGAAAAATGGCATAGCTACCCCATCAACCCCCCCCCCCCCTACCCCAGCCCATTACCAGCCCCTTTGGGTCTTGTATGGATATTAAGGGGAACCCCGCACACAAAATAAAAAAGGACCTATATACTCTGAACAGCCGTATACAGGCGGTGCATACAAGACAGGGACTGTAGGTTTGTTCTTATGTAGAATCTGTTTGTAATTTTGAACAGCTGCATTGTTTAAGTGCCAAATTCCTTTTTTTTAGCTTTTTGTAAAACATAGGGAACGGTTATCACCCCTGTCACATTTTTTTTGCTGTCTGTGCCCCTGTTCAGAACATTTCACCTCACTTTGCGTCCCAATGACAACTGTTTTTGAAATGTGGTGTTTTTATTGAAACAAGGATTGGTGATAAAGCATCAGTAGAGAGGAGACACCTTTCTCCCATATTAATTCTTACAGGAGAGAATTTTCCTTCCAAGGGGTAGATTTCCTCTCACTTCCTGTTGTCTTCTTCCGTTTGCAAGTAGTAGTAGTTTGTAAGTTGGATGTTTGAAAGTAGGGACCTGCCGTATATACTCTGCAGAAATTGGCCCCTTAGGTGTTGGTGTTGGCACAACACTGTAAGCCCTCACAGTTACTCTTGGTGGGTGCTGGAATGCCCTGCTGTCAACTATTATATCAGGAATTGTAATAACATATAATTGTTGATCAGTGGTAGTAAAAATTGGGCCTTTGATGGTGGTGCTGGTGCCAGAACACTGTAAGGCCTGACAGTTACTCTTGGTGGGCGCAGCAATGGGCCCTGCTGTGAATTATTCGATCAATAATTATAATTGCATGCCCCTGTTGAATAGGGCCTGAAAAATTGGGCCTTTGGTGGTGGTGGTGGTGGTGGTGGTGATGGTGGTGCTGGTGCCACAACACTGTAAGGCCTGACAGTTACTCTTGGTGGGCGCAACAATGGGCCCTGCTGTGAATTATTCGATCAATAATTATAATTGCATGCCCCTGTTGAACAGGGCCTGAAAAATTGGGCCTTTGGTGGTGGTGGTGGTGGTGATGGTGGTGCTGGTGCCACAACACTGTAAGGCCTGACAGTTACTCTTGGTGGGCGCAGCAATGGGCCCTGCTGTGAATTATTCGATCAATAATTATAATTGCATGCCCCTGTTGAACAGGGGCTGAAAAATTGGGCCTTTGGTGGTGGTGGTGGTGGTGGTGGTGATGGTGGTGCTGGTGCCACAACACTGTAAGGCCTGACAGTTACTCTTGGTGGGCGCAGCAATGGGCCCTGCTGTGAATTATTCGATCAATAATTATAATTGCATGCCCCTGTTGAACAGGGGCTGAAAAATTGGGCCTTTGGTGGTGGTGGTGGTGGTGATGGTGGTGATGGTGGTGCTGGTGCCACAACACTGTAAGGCCTGACAGTTACTCTTGGTGGGCGCAGCAATGGGCCCTGCTGTGAATTATTCGATCAATAATTATAATTGCATGCCCCTGTTGAACAGGGGCTTAAAAATTGGGCCTTAGGCACTGGTGGCACAACACTGCAACCCCTCACAGATACTGTACTTGGAGCACAGCAATGAGGCCTGTTGCAAAGTATTGCATCAAAAATTTTAATTACACGCCCCTTTTAAACAGGGGCTGAAAAATTGGGCCTTAGCCACTGGTGGCGTCACCCATAAACCAAAATGATCTTCCAAGCTATCATCATTAATCGTATCATTGAGGAGGAGGAGGAGGATAGCCAGTCAACATAACAGCACAGGCACTCAGCATCAGCATCAGTCTTGAAGGGATGTGACATTTTAAAATCAATTAGTCTGTTATATCAGCATCAGGTGTGTGGTAGCTGGTGGTGATCCAAGACTGGTTCATCTTGATGAAAGTCAGTCGATCAACCGAGTCGGTGGACAGGCGCACCCTGTGATCCGTGACAAATCCTCCAGCAGCACTGAATGTGCGTTCTGAAAGAACGCTGGATGCAGGACAGGCCAGTAGCTCAATTGCATACTGTGCAAGCTCTGGCCAGTGATCCATCCTCAAGACCCAGTAAGCCAGAGGATTTTCGGTGGGGAAGGTGTCCAAGTCTGACCTTGCCCCTAGGTATTCCTGGACCATGTATATCAGACGCTGGCGATGGTTGCTGGAACCGATCATACTTTGGGGCTGCGGACTAAAGAATTGTCTGAACGCATCGGTCAGACGGCCACCTTCCCCACCGCTCCTTCTTTGACTGCCCGAAGCCTCAACAACTCGTTGTCCAGGACCAGGAGTTTGTAACCTCCCAGTCTCTGGGAACGCGTTGCACAGACCTTTCTGCAAGGCCTCCCGGAGTTGTCTCATCCTCTGCTCCCTCTGCGACGGTAAGATAAGGTCCGCAACCTTACCCTTGTACCGTGGATCAAGGAGAGTGGCCAGCCAGTAATGGTCCCTCTCCTTGATCCGAAGAATACGAGGATCCTTCCGCAGACTTTGCAGGATCAGGGAGGCCATGCAGCGTAGGTTAGCTGAGGCATTCAGTCCGGAGTCCTCTGGGTCACTAAGGACGACATGATCCGCAGCCACCTCCTCCCAGCCACGTACAAGTCCACTGGTTTCTTGGGACTGTAAATCATCCCTAAAAGACTGCTGCTGATGATGCTGAGTGCCAGCCTCCACCTCCATGCTGACACAATCCTCCTCCTCCTCCTCCTCCTCCTCCTCCTCCTCTTCCTGTGCGATGGGTGGGACAGAAGGAACACTGTCTGGGTAAAGGGGGCCTTGAGAGGCAAGGAAGTCCTCCTCTTCCTGCCTCTGTTCTGCCTCAAGTGCCCTGTCCATTATTCCACGCAGCGTGTGCTCCAACAGGTGGACAAGAGGTACAGTGTCACTGATGCATGCACTGTCACTGCTCACCATCCTCGTGGCCTCCTCAAATGGTGCCAGGACAGTGCATGCATCCCTGATCATGCCCCACTGGCGTGGTGAAAAAAACCCGAGCTCCCCTGACCCTGTCCTGGTGCCGTAGTCGCACAGGTACTCATTGATGGCCCTCTGCTGCGTGTGCAGCCGCTGCAGCATGGCCAACGTTGAGTTCCACCTGGTGGGCATGTCACATATAAGGCGGTTCTTGGGCAGGTTCAACTCCTTTTGCAGCTCAGCCAGGCGAGCACTGGCATTTTAAGATCTGCGGAAATGCACACAGACTTTCCTGGCCTGCCTCAGGACATCCTGTAAGCCCGGGTACCTGCCCAAGAACCGCTGTACCACCAAGTTAAGGACGTGAGCCATACAGGGCACATGGGTCAGTTGTCCCTGTCGGAGGGCGGAGAGGAGGTTGGTGCCATTGTCGCAAACCACCATTCCTGGCTTAAGCTGGCGTGGCGTCAACCACCTCTCGGCCTGCCCCTGCAGAGCAGACAGGACCTCTGCCCCAGTGTGGCTTCTGTCCCCCAAACACACCAGCGCAAGCACGGCATGGCATCTTTTTGCCTGCATACTTGCGTAGCCCCTTGAACGCCTACGGAGCACCGCTGGTTCCGAGGACAAACCACAGGAAGAGGCCATGGAGGAAGAAGAAGAGGAGGGGGTGGAGGAGAGAGGTGTGTCACAACCAGTAGTAGCATTTTGGAGGCGTGGCGGTGGAACAACCTCCAACACTACTGCACCTTGTCCTGCATCCTTCCCAGCTGCCAAAAGAGTGACCCAATGGGCCGTGAAAGAAAGGTAACGTCCCTGTCCATGCCTGCTGGACCATGAGTCAGCGGTAATATGCACCTTACCGCTGACCGCCCTGTCCAGCGAGGCCAAGACATTGCCTTCCACATGCCTGTAGAGAGCCGGAATCGCCTTCCGTGCGAAAAAGTGGCGTTTGGGAACCTGCCACTGAGGAACCGCACATTGCACAAACTCACGGAAGGGGGCCGAGTCTACCAACTGAAAAGGCAGCAGTTGAAGCGCTAGCAATTTAGCCAAGCTAGCATTCAACCGCTGGGCATGTGAATGGCTGGGAGTGAACTTCTTTCGACGGTCCAGCAGCTGGGGCAGGGAAATTTGCCTGCTAGAATCGGACGTTGGTGTACTGCTAGCAGAGTGCCCGCAAGTACTTGCCTGTGACACACCTAATTCTACACCTTCATTCCTCTCAGTGCAGGTTTCAGAGAGGACTGAAGGTATAGTGGGGTTGGAGATCCCAGCTGATGCGGTGCAAGGAGAGGTCCGCTTTGTTCTTTGGTGTGGGTCTTTAAGGTAGGCTTGCCAACGAGCTGCATGGCAGGTCAACATATGTCTGATCAAGCATGTGGTGCCCAAGCGGCTGATGTTTTGGCCACGCGATATACGCTTGAGACATATGTTGCAAACAGCAGCTGTGCGATCTGATGCACTCGCCTCAAAAAAGGCCCACACCAAAGAACTTTTTGAATGACGGGCAGAGGCAGCGCCCTGCACAGGCGGAGCTCTGCGGTGTGATTCCGTTGGTGTGCTGCCCACACGCTGGCCACTCAAGGGCATCCTGCCTCATTGGAGATGTGCCTCCTCCTCATCCTCCTCCTCCTCCTCCTCTCTCCTATTAGGCACCCACGTGGAGTCAGTGACCTCATCATCCCCTCCCTCCTCATCACTGGAGCCAATCTGGCAGTATGCTGCAGCTGCTGGAGCATGACTGCCAGATTGGTGCCCTTCTTGAGCATCCCCACTCTCTGCTCTCACGCTGCTGCCTTCCTCTAGCTGGGTATCATCATCAGATCCTTCCAAACGCTGGGCATCCTCCTGGAGCATGTACCCAACACTGTGCTCAAACAGTTCGGGGGACTCCTCAGGAGGAGGACATGGTGGGTCTAGGGAAGGATTGACTAATGAAGATAATGATACCAGAGAAGAGGACGCTTTGGCAGCTGCTTTGCCAGTACCCTGAGCCTGGGTGAGAGAGGATGAGGAGGATGAGGTGGGCTTGGTCATCCACTCTACCAAGTCTTCGGCATGATGTGGCTCAACATGTCCAGCTGCCGAAAAGAAGGACAAGCGTGTCCCATGGCCATGTGCTGATGACAATGCACCGCGTCCACGACCAGCACTGTTGCCCCCAGACACAGAGCCTGCTTGCCCTCTTTTTTTGCCTCCTGACTGTCTGCCTCTCCTTGTTTGCCTTCCAGACATTTTAATAGATGGCCTGCAGGGAGATGGGAAAAAGAGCAATAAGGGCTACCTTCAGGTGTATACTGTGCAGGAGGCTTAGCAACAATGACACTGACACTGTCCCCTGCCTATCCTTCTCTGTCCCTAAACACAAGGATTGAAAATATGGAACAGCAAAATTGGTTTAGAACAGAATAGCACACTGACACTTTCCCTCACTGTCCTACTCTGTCCCTCCCTACAAACAAGTTTTAGCACAGAATAGCACACTGATAATTTGCACGAGTGTCCTTCTCTGTCCCTAAACTCAAGGATTTGAAATATGGAACAGCAAAATTGGTTTAGAACAGAATAGCACACTGTCAGTTTCACTCACTGTACCTCTCTGTCCCTAAACTCAAGGATTTGAAATATGGAACAGCAAAATTGGTTTAGAACAGAATAGCACACTGACACTTTCCCTCACTGTCCTACTCTGTCCCTCCCTACAAACAAGATTTAGCACAGAATAGCAGACTGAAAATTGCCACGAGTGTCCTTCTCTGTCCCTAAACTCAAGGATTGAAAATATGGAACAGCAAAATTGGTTTAGAACAGAATAGCACACTGACACTTTCCCTCACTGTCCTACTCTGTCCCTCCCTACAAACAAGATTTAGCACAGAATAGCAGACTGAAAATTGCCACGAGTGTCCTTCTCTGTCCCTAAACTCAAGAATTGAAAATATAGAACAGCAAAATTGGTTTAGAACAGAATAGCACACTGACACTTTCCCTCACTGTCCTACTCTGTCCCTCCCTACAAACAAGTTTTAGCACAGAATAGCACACTAATAATTTGCACGAGTGTCCTTCTCTGTCCCTAAACTCAAGGATTTGAAATATGGAACAGCAAAATTGGTTTAGAACAGAATAGCACACTGTCAGTTTCACTCACTGTACCTCTCTGTCCCTAAACTCAAGGATTTGAAATATGGAACAGCAAAATTGGTTTAGAACAGAATAGCACACTGACACTTTCCCTCACTGTCCTACTCTGTCCCTCCCTACAAACAAGATTTAGCACAGAATAGCAGACTGAAAATTGCCACGAGTGTCCTTCTCTGTCCCTAAACTCAAGGATTGAAAATATGGAACAGCAAAATTGGTTTAGAACAGAATAGCACACTGACACTTTCCCTCACTGTACCTCTCTGTCCCTACAAACAAGATTTAGCACAAAATAGCACACTGACACTTTCCCTCACTGTACCTCTCTGTCCCTAAACTCAAGGATTGAAAATATGGTTCAGCAAGATTGGTTTAGAACAGAATAGCACACTGACACTTTCCCTCACTGTACCTCTCTGTCCCTACAAACAAGGATTAGCACAGAATAGCACACTGTCACTGACACTCTCCCTACCTATCCTTATCTGTCCCTAAACACAAGGAATCCAGGATTATGTAAAGGAAAAATAATGACACTGTCCCTGCCTATGCTTCTCTTTCCCTGCTCCGGAACACACTACACAAGGCCGCCGCGCTGGCGGCCTTTTATAGTGTGGGGGGTGTACTAAACCCCCTCAGCAATAATTGGCCACAGGCATCCTGCCTGTGGCCAATCATTGCTCTCCTCGCTGCCGGCGCTGTGATTGGCCAAGCATGCGGGGTCACAGTGCATGCTTGGCCAATCACAGCGCCTGGATGACACTGCGATGGCGTAGTGCATTGTGGGCCGTTCGCGTCACTCGAATTTGGCGCGAACGGCCCAAATCGTTCGATCTTCGTCGAACGATCGAACAGCCGATGTTCGAGTCGAACGTATGTTCGACTCGAACACGAAGCTCATCCCTATTAGTGAGTGACTAATAGTGGTGTTCTCATAATTAAACCACAGGCAGAGAGCTGCAAGTATTTACAGTGTACTGTGTCCCTCTCTGCACAATTTTCACCTAAAACGAACTGCTGCTGCTGCTGCTTTTCCCATACTAATACCACAGCAGGCAGTTGATTCTGATAGCTTCATTATCAGTACAGACAAATATATATATATATATATATATATATACATCCCACCTTTGTTCAGCTACATCTCACTGCAGGCCATTAGTATGTCTGGAAGGCAAACAAGGAGAGGCAGACAGTCACAAGGCAATAAAAGAGGGCAAGCAGGCTCTGTGTCTAGAGGCAACAGCGCTGCTGGTCGTGGACATGGAGCATCCTCATCAGCACGTGGCCATGGGACACGCTTGTCCTTCTTTTCAAGCAGCTGGCCATGTTGAGCCACAACATGCCCATGACTTGATAGAGTGGATGACCAAGCCGTCCTCCTCCTCCTCGTCCTCTCTCATCCAGGCTCAGGGTACTTTGTCTGGCAAAGCAGCTGCCAAAGCGGCCTCTTCCCTCGGCTCAATGGCATCAGTCACTCCTTCCCTAGCCCCACCATGTCCTCCTGAGGAGTCCCCCGAACTGTTTGACCACAGTGTTGGGTACATGCTCCAGGAGGATGCCCAGCGTTTTGAAGGCTCCAATAAAGGAACACAGCTGGAGGAAGGCAGCAACGTGAGCTCAGAGAGAGGGGGTAGTAACGTGAGGCCAGAGAGAGTGGGTGCCCAACAAGGACAGCTAGCTGGCAGTCATGTTCCCCCAGCTGCAGCATACTGCCAGATTGGCTCCAGTGATGAGGAAGGAGGGGATGATGAGGTCACTGACTCCACGTGGGTGCCTTATAAGAGAGAGGAGGAGGAGGAGGAGGAGGCACATCTCCAACGAGACAGGATGCCCTCCAGGGGCCAGCTTAAGGGCAGTACACCGACCGCATCACACCGCAGAGCTCCGCATGTGCAGGGCGCTGCTGTCTCTGTGCGTTATTCCAAAAGTTCTTTGGTGTGGGCCTTTTTTCAGACGTGTGCAGCAGATTGCACTATTGCTATTTGCAACATATGTCTAAAGCGTATCTTGCGTGGCCAAAACATCAGCCGCTTGGGCACCACGTGCTTGACCAGACATATGTCGACCTGCCATGCAGTCCGTTGGCAAGCATACCTAAAAGACCCACACCAAAGAACAAAGTGGACCTCTCCTTGCTCCTCATCAGCTGGGATCTCCAACCCCACTATACCTTCAGTCCTCTCTGAAACCTGTACTGAGAGGAATAAAGGTGTAGAATTCGGTGTGTCACAGCCAAGTACTTGCGGACAATCTGCTATCGGTACACCAACGTCCGATTGTACCAGGCAAATTTCCCTGCCCCAGCTGCTGCACCGCCGAAAGAAGTTCACTCCCAGCCATCCACATGCCCAGCGGTTGAATGCTAGCTTGACTAAATTGCTAACACTTCAACTGCTGCCTTTTCAGTTAGTAGACTCTGCCCCCTTCCGTGAGTTTGTTGAATGTGCGGTTCCTCAGTGGCAGGTTCCCAAACGCCACTTTTTCTCACGGAAGGCGATTCCGACTCTCTCCTGGCATGTGGAAGGCAATGTCTTGGCCTCGCTGGACAGGGCGGTCAGCGGTAAGGTGCATATTACCACTGACTCATGGTCCAGCAGGCATGGACAGGGACATTACCTATCTTTCACGGTGCATTGGGTGACTCTGCTGGCAGCTGGGAAGGATGCAGGACAAGGTGCAGTAGTGTTGGATGTTGTTCCGCCACCACGCCTCCAAAATGTTACTACTGGTGATTCTGACACACCTCTCTCCTCCACCCCTTCTCTTCTTCCCTCTCCATGGCCTCTACCTGTGCTTTGTCCTCGGAACCAGCGGTGCTCCGTAGGCGTTTAAGGGGCTACGCAAGTACGCAGGCAAAAAAATGCCATGCAGTGCTTGAGCTGGTGTGCTTGGGGGACAGGAGCCACACTGGGGCAGAGATTCTGTCAGCTCTGCAGGGGCAGGCTCAGAGGTGGTTGACGCCACGCCAGCTTAAACCAGGAAAGGTGGTTTGCGACAATGGCACAACCTCCTCTCCGCCCTCCAACAGGGACAACTGACCCATGTGCCCTGTTTGGCTCACGTCCTTAACTTGGTGGTGCAGCGGTTCTTGGGCAGGTACCAGGGCTTACAGGAGGTCCTGAAGCAGGCCAGGAAACTCAGTGGGCATTTCTGCCGGTCATTTAATGCCAGTGCTCAGCTGGCTGACCTGCAAAAGGATTACAACCTACACAAGAAGCACCTAATCTGTGACATGCCCACTAGGTGGAACTCTACGTTGGCCATGCTGCAGCGGCTGCACACACAGCAGAGGGCCCTCAATAAGTATCTGTTGCAATATGCCACCAGGACAGTGTCAGGGGAGTTTGGATTTTTTTTGCCACGCGAGTGGGCCATGATCAGGGATGCATGCACTGTCCTGGCACCATTTGAGGAGGCCACGAGGATGGTGATCAGTGACAGTGCATGCATCAGTGACACTGTCCCTCTTGTCCACCTGTTGGAGCACACGCTGCGTGGAATAATGGACAGGGCACTTGAGGCAGAACAGAGGCAGGAAGAGGAGGACTTCCTTACCTCTTAAGGCCCCCTTTATCCAGACAGTGTTCTTGCTGGCCTGGCTATCACACAGGAAGAGGACGAGGAGGATTATTTTGTCAGCATGGAGGTGGAGCCTAGCACTCAGCATCAGCAGCAGTCTTCAAGGGATCAACTACAGTCCCAAGACACCCATGGACTTGTACTTAGTGGGAGGAGGTGGCTGCGGATTATTTCGTCCTCAGTGACCCAGAGGACTCTGCACCGAATGTCTCAGCAAACCTATGCTGCATGGCCTCCCTGATCCTGCAAAGCCTGCGCAAGGATCCTCGTATTCGTGCGATCAAGGAGAGGGATCATTACTGGCTGGCAACCCTCCTTGATCCACGTTACAAGGGTAAGGTTGCGGACCTTATCTTGCCATCACAGAGGGAGCAGAGGATGAAGCATCTTCGGGAGGCCTTGCAGAAAGGTCTGTGCAATGTGTTCCCAGAGACTGGGAGGTTACAAATTCCTGGTCCTGGACAACGTGTTGCTGAGGCTCCGGTCAGTCAAAGAAGGAGTGGTGGAGAAGGTGGCCGTCTGACCGATGCGTTCAGACAATTTTTTAGTACGCAGCCCCAAGGTATGATCGCTTCCAGCAACCATCGCCAGCGTCTGGTTTACATGGTGCAATAATACCTAGGGGCAAGATCAGACTTGGACACCTTTCCCACCGAAAATCCTCTGGGTTACTGGGTCTTGAGGATGGATCACTGGCCAGAGCTTGCACAGTATGCAATTGAGGTACTGGCCTTTCCTGCATCCAGCGTTCTTTCGGAACGCACATTCAGTGCTGTTGGAGGCTTTGTAGCCGATCACAGGGTGCGCCTGTCCACCGACTCGGTCGATCAACTGACCTTCATAAAAATGAATCAGTCTTGGATCACCACCAGCTACCAAGCACCTGATGCTGATGTAACCGAATATTTTTTTGGGAAATGTCAGATCTCTTTAAGACTGCCTATTCTGATGCTGAGTGACTACCCTGTTATGCTGAGTGACTATCCTCTTCCTCCTCAATAATCATGCTGATAGCTTGAAAGAACATTTTTGGTTCTGGGCACCGCCACCAGTGGCTAAGGCCCAATTTTTCAGCCCCTGTTTAACAGGGGCATGTATTTACAATTTTTGATGCAATGCTTTGCAGCAGGGCTCATTGCTGTGCTCCAACTACAGTATCTGTGAGGGGTGGCAGTGTTGTGCCACCAGCACCAGTGCCTAAGGCCCAATTTTTCAGCCCCTGTTTAACAGGGGCGTGTAAATACAATTTTCGATGCAATACTTTGCAGCAGGGCTCATTGCTGCGCTCCAAGTACTGTATCTGTGAGGGGTTGCAGTGTTGTGGCACCAGCACCAGTGCCTAGGGCCCAATTTTTCTGCCCCTATCTAACAGGGGCTTGTAATTACACTTTTTGATGCAATACTTTGCATCTTTGCAACAGGGCTCATTGCTGCACTCCAAGTACTGTATCTGTGAGGGGTTGCAGTGTTGTGGCACCAGCACCAGTGCCTAAGGCCCAATTTTTCTGCCCCTGTTTAACAGGGGCATGTAATTACAATTTTTGATGCAATACTTTGCAACAGGGCTCAGTGCTGCGCTCCAAGTACAGTATCTGTGAGGGGTTGCAGTGTTGTGGCACCAGTGCCTAAGACACAATTGTTATGCCCCTGTTCAACAGGGGCATGTAATTACAATTCTTGATCTAATAATTCACAGCAGGGCCCATTCCTGCGCCCACCAAGTGTAACTGTGAGGGCTTACAGTGTTGTGGCAACACCACCACCACCACCACCAAAGGCCCAATTTTTCTGCCCCTGTTCAACAGGGGCATGTGATTACAATTCTTGATCTAATAATTCACAGCAGGGCCCATTCCTGCGCCCACCAAGAGTAACTGTGAGGACTTGCAGTGTTATGGCACCAGCACCACCACCACCACCAAAGGCCCAATTTTTCCTACCACTGTTCAACAATGTCATGTAATTACAATTCTTGATATAATAGTTCACAGCAGGGCGTTCCAGCGCCCACCAAGAGTAACTGTGAGGGCTTACAGTGTTGTGGCAACACCAACACCTAAGGGCCAAATTTCTGCAGAGTATATATGGCAGGCCCCTACTTACAAACGACTCCTACTTACAAACGGAAGGAGACAACAGGAAGTGAAAGGAAATCTACCCCTAGGAAGGGAAATTCTCTCCTGTAAGAGTTAATATGGGAAAAAGTTGTCTTCTCTCCACTGATGCTTTATCACCAATCCTTGTTTCAATAAAACCCCCAAATTTTCAAAAAACATTTGTCATTGGGACGGAAAGTGAGGTGAAATGTTCTGAACAGGTGCACAGACAGCAAAACAAATGTTACAGGGGTGATAACCCTTCCCTATATTTTCCAAAAAGCTTAAAAATATATTTTTTGGCTGGAGCTACACTTAAAAAATGCACCTGTTCCAAATTACAAACAGATTCCACTTAAGAACAAACCTACAGTCCCTGTCTTGTTTGCACCGCCTGTATACTGCTGTTCAGAGTATATAGGGCTTTTTTTAATTTGGGTGCCGGGTTCCCCTTAATATCCATACAACACCCAAAGGGGGTTGTAGTGGGCTGGAAGGGGGGGGGGCGCTGGTGGGGTAGCCATGCCATTTTTCTCAAAGATTTTCATCCATATTACCGGGACCAGACATTACATTAAAGCCGCAAGCAGTTTTAAATGACTTTTTTTCCTTTAGAAATGTCATTTTGTGCAGGGACAGTTCTAAACACGGGAAACACGTGCCACTTCACAGGCATACTTTAGACACCCCCCCAGGTATGATATTTAAAGGAATATTTCACCTTTTTTTTTCACTTTATGCATCATTAAAATCACTGCTCCCGAAAAAAACTGCCTTTTTTAAAACTTCTTTTTGCATTGATACATGTCCCCGGGGGCAGGACCCGGGTCCCCAGACCCTTTTTAGGACAATAACTTACATATTAGCCGTTATAATTAGCACTTTTTGATTTTGAACATTTGCGTCCATTGTATTTAATAGGGTTCTAAAGTTTGTGCAAACTTTCGGTCCATTCGCAGGTTCTGGTGCGAATCGAACCGGGGGGTGTTCGGCTCATCCCTAATCATTAGCAGTAATCAGCTTGGATTCATGAAGAATCATTCTTGCCAAACCAATCTATTAACCTTCTATGAGGAGGTGAGTTGCCATCTAGATAAAGGAAGGCCCGTAGATGTGGTGTATCTGGATTTTGCAAAAGCATTTGATATAGTTCCCCGTAAAATTATTACTGTACAAAGTAAGGTTCGTTGGCATGGACCATAGGGTGAATACATGGATTGAAAAGTGGCTACGGGGGCGAGTTCAGGGGGTAGTAATAAAATGGGGAGTACTCGGAATGGTCAGGGGTGGGTAGTGAGGTCCCCCAGGGTTCTGTCCTGGGACCAATCCTATTTAATTTGTTCATAAACAACCTGAAGGATGGGATAAACAGCTCAATCTCTGTATTTGCGGAAAATACTAAGCTAAGCAGGGCAATAACTTCTCTGCAGAATGTGGAAACCTTGCAAAAAGATCTGAACAGATTAATGGGGTGGGAAACTACATGGCAAATGAGGTTTAATGTAGAAAAATGTAAAATAATGCATTTGGGTGGCAAAGATATGAATGCCATCTACTCAATAGGGGGAGAACCTCTGGGGGAATCTAGGATGGAAAAGGACCTGGGGGTCCTAGTAGATGACAGGCTCAGCAATGGCATGCAATGCCAAGCTGCTGCTAACAAAGCAAGCAGATTATTGGCATGCATTAAAAAGAAGATTAACTCCAGAGATAAAACGATAATTCTCCCGCTCTACAAGACTCTGGTCCGGCCGCATCTGGAGTATGCTGTCTAGTTCTGGGCACCAGTCTCAGAAAGGTTGTGCTGTACTGGAGGGAGTACAGAGAAGGGCAACAAAACTAATAAAGGGACTGGAGGACATAAGTTATGAGGAAAGGTTACTAGTAGGCTTGTGAAATTTGTTTCGTAACAAATCAAATTCGTCCGAATTTAGCAACTTTCGGACATTCGGAAGCATTCGAATTTCCGAACAAAGCAATTCCGATTAAAACCGAATCCGAAATAAATTATATCGCAAATAGCGAATGCCCGAATGTCTTCAGCATAATTCGTTATGAAAAAAGTTACGAATGTACGAATCCATACGAAGCACAATAACACTCTGCTCTGCTCTCTGCTTCTCCCTCACCGTGCTGAACTCCCTCCCAAAATGGTGTACAGGGGCGGAGGCTATAGCCGCATGTAAAAAACGAAAGTAAAATACGAGATTTCGAATCATTACAAAAAACCGCTATGTATTTAGAAAAGTACAAATCCATTCGAAGCACATTAGGCATAATAGGCAGCGTCGTTGTGAGAGAGACACAGAAAATTACGAATCAACGAACCCAAAAAAAGTTACGAAAGTAGGAGTTGTGTCCAGAATCAACTAAAAACAACGTACTCTACCGAAAGTACGAATTATAAATCAATTAAAAATAAGGCTTACATTAATACGAATCATTCCGATTCAACGAAAAATGTCGCTTGCGAAAATTCGAATTAGTCCGAACACGAAAAATCTCGTCTAGCAAAATTACGAACGATTACGAATTAACAGGACCGAAAAGAAACGAACCAAAACTAAACAAATTTTTCCGTTGTGCACAAGTCTAGTTACTAGCACTGAACTTGTTCTCTCTGGAGAAGAGACGCTTGAGAGGGGATAGGATTTCAATGTACAAATACCGTACTGGTGACCCCACAATAGGGATAAAACTTTTCCTCGAAAGGGAATTTAACAAGACACGTGGCCATTCACTAAAATTAGAAGAACAGCTGTTTAACCTTAAACTGCGTAGAGGGTTCTTTACTGTAAGAGCAGTTAGGATGAGTAATTCCCTTCCACAGGTGGCGGTCGGAGCGGGGAGCATCGATAATTTCAAAAAACTATTAGATAAGCACCTGAACGACCACAACATACAGGGATATACAATGTAATACTGACATATTATCACACACATAGGTTGGACTTGATGGACTTGTGTCTTTCTTCAACCTCGCCTACCATGTAACTATGACAATTTTGAAAAAAAACAATATTTTTTACTTTTTGCTATAATAAATATCCCCCCCCCCCCAAAAAAAAAAAAATCTTTATCAGTTTAGGCCATTTTGCATTCTTCTACATATTTTTGGTAAAAGAAATCGCAATAAGTGTATATTGATTGGTTTGCCCAAAAGTTATAGCGTCTACAAAATAGGGGATAGATTTATGGCATTTTTATTATTAAAGATTTTTTTTACTAGTAATGGCGGTGATGAACGATTTTTAGCGGGACTGCGACATTGCGGCAGACAGATCGGACACTTTTTTGGGACCAGTGACATTTATACAGCGATCAGAGCTAAAAATAGCCATTGATTACGGTATAAATGTCACTGGCAGGGAAGGTGTTAACACTAGGGGGTGATCAAGGGGTTAAGTGTTCCCTAGGGAGGTGTTTCTAACTGTGGGGGGAGGGGACTGACTGGAGGAGGAGAAAGATTGCTTTTCCTGATCACCAGGAACAGCAGATCTCTCTTTACTTCCTTGATGGAATGAGGATCTGTCTGTTTACATTGACAGATCCCCATTCTGGCTCTCTGAGGAGCGATCACGGGTCGCCAGCGGACTTTGCAATCTGACCAGAAGTGGAGGAATTGATACCTGTCAAAATTAGGTACCCGCTCTCCCCCAAAAAAGTGCCAAATGTAAAGGAGGGTTGGAGAGGAGGAAGAGAGGAACTTACCCATTTGGGTGAAGTTACGCTCTAGGCTCCCTTTACATGTCCCATTTTCACCTAACTCCATTGGCCAATAGAAAGCCAAATAAAGGTGTCACCCTGCCTTAATGGTTCTCCATAGGGTAGAATAAAGACACGTTTGTAGGAGTCAAACTGTGAGTGAATAACACCCTTGCTATGGTCTTGGGGGGAGCAAAGACAAACTGGTGGAGGGGCTTAGAAGGAGAGGCAGAGACACAAACTACAGTGGTAACTGGTTTGTGCTGGAGACCGCGCTGGACTGACTGGATCAGTCACTGGTAATGGATGGGAAATTGTGTGGGTGAGTAGGAAGAAATCCCTTTCCAGTAGGTTATGCCCAATGGTGGATGGTGGCGGGGAACTCTCTTGGGCTGCTACCTTTTCCGATTCGGCCTTACGGTCATTTCCACATGTAGACTTGGAATAGAAGGAAAAAGCACCCAATGTCCAAAGAAATGCGAGTTTTAGGTAGGTTTAAAGTGGTTGTAAAGACTCATTCTCAGTATAGACAGTGATTGGATTGTTATATCCTGGAGGGCAGGGACTGATGTGAATGTACAATGTATCTGTAAAGTGCTAAGTAAATATAACTACCTGTAAAAATAAAAATAATAATGATAAATGTTTTTTTTTTTTCCTGCAGTGGTGGTGAAACCGGGCACCTGTCCCGTGGTTAACACCCTTCTAGCATGTAAGGGCCCCATCCCCAGGAATTGTCGCGCAGACTCGGATTGTTCCGGGACAATGAAGTGCTGTGACGTTGGCTGTTCTTTTGGTTGCCAGGAACCCACCGGTAAGTGGATGACTGTGATAAGATAT
This sequence comes from Rana muscosa, assembly GCA_029206835.1. Lineage (NCBI taxonomy): Eukaryota > Metazoa > Chordata > Amphibia > Anura > Ranidae > Rana > Rana muscosa. The sequence continues at coordinate 42,002,212 of JARGYO010000094.1, forward strand.
TAAGTGGCCCGGTACAGACCAGATCTCATCCAAATGTGAGGGTGGAACGGTCAGTATTGCCACTAGGATCCAATAATCCGATCCTCCCTTTCCTTCTCCCAGTGCAGCTTGTATAAGAACAATGTGTACAGCAAGTTTTTACAAAGCATTTGCAGAGCTTCCGTCCAGCTTTTATTAGCTTTGTAAAAGCGTCCATCCAGTTGTACACACTGGGAGTAAACAGGGTGTGTGTAGTATATCCTGTCCTTCTTCCTCACTGCTGTTCCCCCATCTCATGTGCCACTAATGGCTGTCAAAATGACAGCAGGGAGTTCCTGTGTAAATACAGCAGCTTTAAAAGCTGCTGTCAAAAAAAGTACATCTGACACAGTGTTTATTAACATTGTTCAGATGTAAGATAGAGAGGTAGAAAGCAACATATTTATGAATATTTTTCAGACAGGCGATAGAGAGATACAAAGTAACATTGTTTATAAACATTGATCAGACGGGAGATGGAGAGATACAATGTAAAAAAAATATATAAACATTAATCAGACAGGAGATAGATACAAAGTAATATATTTTTATAAACATTGATCAGATGGGAGATAGAGAGATTCAAAGTAACATTGTTTATAAGCATTGATCAGACGGGAGATTGAGGGATACAAAGTAACATTGTTTATAAACATTGATCAGACGGGAGATTGAGAGATACAAAGTAAAACATTTTTATAAACATTGATCGGACAGGAGATGGATACAAAGTGACATTTTTATTATAAACATAGATCAGATTGGAGATAGAGAGATACAAAGTAACATTGTTTATAAACATTGATCAGACGTGAGATAGAGAGATACAATGTAAAAATATTTTACAAACATTGATCAGACAGGAGATAAAGAGATACAAAGTAAAAAAAAAATTATAAACATTGATTAGACGGGAGATGGAGAGATACAAAGTAACATTGTTTATAAACATTGATCAGACGGGAGATTGAGGGATACAAAGTAACATTGTTTATAAACATTGATCGGCAGATTAGTTGTAGGTGGGTGTAAACAGACACATGTCCACTTACACCCGCCAATCCATAGAGGAGAATGGAGGGTCATATTGAGTGCTCCAGCAAAATGGACAGGCGGACTCGATCAGACCACTAGTGTGAAAGGGGCCTAAGAAAACAGATAAGATGACCCTATACATTGCTGTTATCATGTCCCAGATTTCCAATACCCATCGTCCCCTGCTCTCTGCACGAGATACCCAAGGAGTGTCATCAATGGAACACTGACCAGGATTGTAAAGGTGAACAGAAGTGTTGCCTCTCCAGCTGCCAGTATACTGTATATGCACAGGCGCCAAACGTAGGAGGCACAGGACTGACATGACGTCCACTTACCAGAGTCCAAAAGTCACCCCTCCTCCCTCCAAAGACACCGTTTAATAATATAATACAACTTTTTTAACAAGTTAGTTGCAAGAGAAAATTAAACAAGACTATGACAGGAAAAGGTGTACATGGTTTGTAAGTCCTCTTTATTCAGAATGACAGAGAAGGGTAATGCCCCGTACACACGATCCGAAAATCGGACGACAGATCGGACAACTTTTTTCGTTTACTAGTCGCAAGCAGAAATTGAATAGGTTACTAAAGTCCCGAAAATTCTCGTACGACAGAAAAAAAAAACGGAAGTGATGTCATGTGTTGTAATGTATTTTTGTTGTATTTTCGGACGACAACTGTATTGACTAAACGAAAATCGTATGATTAGGTATCGTACGAGGAAAATTTTTGTACATGTCTGATAAAATAATATCGGATGAACTGTCGTGATCGGCTCACGGAAGCCTTGTACTAACGATCCGATTATCGTACGATTCTTCCTTGGATGATATTTTTCGTACTATATTCGTATCGTGTGTATAAGAGTGTGGTAAATGTAGCCAATCCACACTTACCACACTGACAACCATTACCCAGATACCTCCCTTCCTCTTCAAGGGCAGGAAGTAAACCAAGCTGTTGGAAGGAAGTCATAGAAGGGTAGGGATCATTGCATTTAGTCCTCTGAAATGAGCACTCATAACACCCTTGCAACCTTAACCACTTCAGCCCCGGAAGGATTTACCCCCTTAATGACCAGGCCATTTTTGCGATACGGCACTGTGTCGCTTTAACTGACAATTGCGCAATCGTGCGACGCTGTACCCAAAACAAAATTGATTTCCTTTTTTGCCCACAAATACAGCTTTCTTTTGGTGGCATTTTATCACCTCTGCGGATTTTATTTTTTGCCCTACAAACAAAGAAAGAGCGACAAAGAAATTAGGAACAAAAAACATGGAGGAAAAATAGATATGCTTTAAGAGCATATTAAATAAGGGCATTAGCCAGTCCATTCCAATTGGAAATACATTTAAAAGAGCTAATAAAAGACATGGGTGGCTTAAAGGGGTTGTAAAGGTTTGTTTTTTATTTTCTAAATAGGTTCCTTTAAGCTAGTGCATTGTTGGTTCACTTACCTTTTCCTTTGATTTACCTTCTAAATGTTTTTTTTCTTTGTCTGAATTTCTCACTTCCTGTTTCTCCTCACTGAACTTCACACCATCATCCGAGTGGTGTGGAGTCAGCCAGAACAGCTTACTGAACAGCTTACTGAGGAGGAACAGGAAGTGAGAAATTCAGACAAAGAAAACAAAGAAAAAACATATTTAGAAGGGAAATCTAAGGAAAAGGTAAGTGAAACAATGTAAAAATGCATATAAAAGCTAAAGAGAAGGCCTTCAAAAAATACAAGGCTGGGGGATCATCATCAGCATTCCAACTTTACAAAGAATGCAACAAGAAAGGTAAGGGTGCAATCAGGGAGGCTAAGATAGAACATGAAAAGCACATAGCAGAGGAGAGTAAAAAAAATCGCAAGAAATTCTTTAAGTACATAAATAGTAAGAAAGGGAGGTCAGATCATTTTGGTCCTATAAAGAATGATGAAGGGAATCTGGTTACTAAGGATGGAGAGATGACGAAGGTATTGAATTTATTCTTCTCCTCAGTCTTCACAAGGGAAATGGGGGGCTTCAGTAACCAAAACTGCAATGTCTATCCTCATGACACGTCACAAGAAGCACCCTTGTGGCTAACGGAGAACAGAATTAGAAATAGACTTGAAAAACGTAACATTAATAGGTCACCGGGACCGGATGGCTTGCAAAAGAGGGTCCTTAAGGAACTCAGTCAAGTAATTGCCAGAGCATTTTTCCTAATTTTTACGAACAGTCTACTGACTGGAATGGTACCAGCGGATTGGAGAAAAGCCAATGTAGCACTAATATTTTAAAAAGTGCCAAGATACATCCCTGGAAATTACAGACCAGTTAGCCTAACATCAATAGTATGCAAGCTCTTGGAGGGGATGATAAGGGACTATTTACAAGATTTTAGTAATGACAACGGTTTAATTAGCAGTAATCAGCATGGATTCATGAAGAATCATTCTTGCGAAACCAATCTATTAACCTTCTATGAGGAGGTGAGCTGCCATCTAGATAAAGGAAGGCCCGTAGATGTGGTGTATCTGGATTTTGCAAAAGCATTTGATATAGTTCCCATAAAATGTTTACTGTACAAAGTAAGGTTCGTTGGCATGGACCATAGGGTGAATACATGGATTGAAAAGTGGCTACAGGGGCGTGTTCAGAGGGTAGTAATAAAAGTGGGAGTACTCAGAATGGTCAGGGGTGGAAAGTGAGGTCCCCCAGGGTTCTGTCCTGGGACCAATCCTATTTAATTTGTTCAAAAACCACCTGGAAAATGGGATAAACAGTTCAATCTCTGTATTTGCGGAAAATACTAAGCTAAACAGGGCAATAACTTCTCCGCAGGATGTGGAAACCTTGCAAAAAGATCTGAACAGATTAATGGGGTGGGCAACTACATGGCAAATGAGGTTTAATGTAGAAAAATGTAAAATAATGCATTTAGGTGGCAAAAATATGAATGCGATCTATTCACTGGGGGGAGAACCTCTGGGGGAATCTAGGATGGAAAAGGACCTGGGGGTCCTAGTAGATGATAGGCTCAGCAATGGCATGCAATGCCAAGCTGCTGCTAACAAAGCAAACAGAATACTGGCATGCAATAAAAAGGGGATTAACTCCAGAGATAAAACGATAATTCCCCCGCTCTACAAGACTCTGGTCCGGCCGCATCTGGAGTATGCTGTCTAGTTCTGGGCACCAGTCTCAGGAAGGTTGTGCTGTACTGGAGGGAGTACAGAGAAGGGCAACAAAACTAATAAAGAGACTGGAGGACATTAGTTATGAGGAAAGGTTACTAGCACTGAACTTGTTCTCTCTGGAGAAGAGACGCTTGAGAGGGGATAGGATTTCAATGTACAAATACCATACTGGTGACCCCACAATAGGGATAAAACTTTTCCTCGAAAGGGAATTTAACAAGACACGTGCCCATTCACTAAAATTAGAAGAACAGCTGTTTAACCTTAAACGTAGAGCGTAGAGGGTTCTTTACTGTAAGAGCAGTTAGGATATGGAATTCCCTTCCACAGGCGGTGGTCTCAGCGGGGAGCGACCACAACATACAGGGATATAAAATGTAATACTGACATATAATCACACACACAGGTTGAACTTGATAGACTTGTGTCTTTTTTCAACCTCGCCTACTATGTAACTATGACCATTTTGAAAAAAAACAATACTTTTTACTTTTTGCTATAATAAATATCCCCCCCCCCCAAAAAAAAAATTCTTTATCAGTTTAGGCCATTTTGTATTCTTCTACATATTTTTGATAAAAGAAATCGCAATAAGTGTATATTGATTGGTTTGCGCAAAAGTTATAGCGTCTACAAAATAGGGGATAGATTTATGGCATTTTTATTATTAATTATTTTTTTTACTAGTAATGGCGGTGATCAGCGATTTATTAGCGGGACTGCGACATTGCGGCAGACAGATTGGCCACTTTTTTGGGACCAGTGACATTTATACAGCGATCAGAGCTAAAAATAGCCATTGATTACTGTATAAATGTCGGGGTGATCAAGGGGTTAAGTGTTCCCTAGGGAGGTGTCTCTAACTGTGGGGGGAGGGGACTGACTGGAGGAGGAGAGAGATCGCTGTTCCTGATCACTAGTGTAGCACACGGACCTTTTCCTGCCCTTGGCTCGCTTGCAGGTCAAGGCACACCGCGCTACATGCCCGTATCCTCCCTTCAAGAGGTCGAGCGGTGTTAACAGATCTTTGGGTCCTGCAGCTGGGTTCTCCATCAGTTGGTTCTCATCTCCTAGAGTATAGGGACAAGTCTCTATTTTTCCCAAGTAACTCCAATGTCCACACCACTTTAAACTCCAACGTTGAGTTTATTTTATAGCAAAGTTCAACCGACAGAAAAGGTGGATGAGAGAAAGGACAGCAAGGTTTGGGAGATAGGTCCAGGCACAAGTCAATATTGTAGTAGCCACTCGATCCCGAGTGGGTTTAGCTTACCCGGATAGTTCCCTGTAAGAGCGGATCCTAGCAGCCGGAGTGATGCTCGGACATTTACTTAGGTTTTCCTTGAGACACGATCGGGAGATCCTCTGCCACAGAATATTTAAGTCCCAAACTTCTCAGCACTTGTGAGACAAGGACAGGTGCCAGCGACAGCACGTTACAAGGCCTTGGTTGGATGGTTGAATCCCTCCAGAAGGTTACCGGGCCTCTCTTTCACCGCAAACTCTCACTGGTCCATCAGAAAGGTCCTCCCCCGGCCTCCTCTTCTTAGAGCGGGTCCCCTCTCGAGGGCACCCTGGGATTCCTCTTATAGAGATGGGCCCCAGCTAAAGGTGCTGGGCCCAATAGTGAAGTTGTAGCCCCAGTCTAAAGGTGCCTGGGCTGATACACACGCGCACCCCTGGCCTGGAGGGCCACGTAACGCGAACTCTCCAAAAAGATGGCGTCTGCCCCTTATGTATCCTCTCCCAGCATGCACAGCAGGCCGACCACGCCCACCGTACTGCTGCCGAGAGAGGACACCCCAAGGCATAGCAATGCTACCCACGGTTCAAACCTGACCCGAGATGGCAGTGCCACCCACAGGCCACAGGGAACTGCACATCAGGCTGCATTACATTGACAGAAGCAAGTCCTAACAATCAAAAGTGGTCTGAGCCTGGCTACAGGCTCAGATCAAACCCCTAAATTTAAGTACATAGCACCCCTAAAAGTAAAGGGGAGATACACTAGGAACAGCAGATCTCTCTACTTCCCTGACGGAACGTGGATCTGTCTGTTTACATTGACAGATCCCCATTCTGGCTCTCTGAGGAGCGATAACGGGACGCCGGCGGACATTGCAATCTGACCAGAAGTGGAGGAATGGATAACTGTCAAAATCAGGTTCCCCTCCCCCCTAAAAAAGTGCCAAATGTAAAGGAGGGGGGGAGAGGAGGAAGAGAGGAACTTACCCTTTTGGGTAAAGTTACGCTCTAGGCTCCCTTTACATGTCCCATTTTCACCTAACTCCCATTGTCAATAGAAAGCCAAATAAAGGCAGAGGCGGCTCTCTAATTAGGCGGTCGCCTAAGGCCTCGCACTCACAGGGGCCTCGCGGCTGCCTAATTTGCCTGTGATCAATACTAATGACAGCGTCATCGTATCTCTCTATTACCCCTCTCTCTTTCTCACCTCCTCCTCTCCCCCCTCTTGCATTGGCTGAATATGTCTGATGGGTGAGGAGCAGGGCCGCCATCAGGGGGGTACAGGCAGTACACCTGTAAGGGGCCCGGATTGCCCCCCTTTTTTTTTGCAAGCGGCCCAGAGGTCCCCAGGGGCCCGAATGTCAACCCCCCATTTAAAAAAAAAATATATATATTTTTTTTATTATTAATTTTTTTATTTAATTAGTTTTATTTATTTATTTATTTTATTTAATTTATTTATTTTTTTGTAAGGGGCCCAGAGGTCCCCAGAGGCCCGGAGGTCCCCAGGGCCCTGGATGGAAACCTCCCTTTTTTTATTTATTTTTTTTATTTTATTTTTTTATTTAATTTTATTTATTTATTTATTTTGTAAGGGGCCCGGAGGTCCCCAGGGACCTGGATGGCAACCCCCCCTTTTGTTGTTCTTCTGTTTTCTTTTGTGTTTGTCAGCACCCAAACCCCCTGCTTCTCAATTCGTGGCACCCCCTCCCCGCTTCTGAATTTGTGGCAGCCCCCCCCCCGCTTCTCAATTCGTGGTGGCAGCCCCCCCTGGATCTCCTCGGCTCCAGGGGGCCCATGCCTGAAGCTGTGTAAGGGGCCCCAAAATTCCTGATGGCTGCCCTGGTGAGGAGGGTGCCCTGGAAGTGGTGCTGATCACCTGTGTGCTAGATTCGTGCATTTTCTGCAGCCATTTTTCTTGCTTGAATTTTTTTCCCCATTATGGACGTGAGTGGGGTCTCATGTCATGTCTAAGTTTTGCCGAAGGCCTCACAAAGCCTAGAGCTGCCTCTGAATAAAGGTGTCACCCAGCCTTAAGGCCCCTTTCACACTGGGGCGTTTTTCATGCGGTTTAGCGTTAATATTAGCGCTATTATACCGCATGAAAAATTTGTGCCTGTAGCCTTCAATGTGAAAGCCCGAAGGCTTTCACACTGAAGCGGTGCGCTAGCAGGACCGCTCCAAAAGTCCTGCTAGCCGCTTCTTTACAGCGGTGAAGGAGCGGTGTGTTCACCGCTCCTTTACCGCGGCTGCCCATTGAAATCAATGGGACAGCGCGGTAATACCGCCCGCAAACCGCGGCAATAGCCGCGGTTTGCGGGCGGTATTAACCCTTTTTCGGCCGCTAGCGGGGGTTAAATTCACCCCCCTAGCGGCCGCATACCGGGGTAAGAACGACGGTATAGCAGCGCTGAAAATCGCGCTGCTATACCGCCACCGCACCTGCCCGCCCCAGTGTGAAAGGGGCCTAATGGTTCTCCATAATGTAGAATAAAGACACGTTTGTAGGAGTCAAACTGTGAGTGGATAACACCCTTGCTATGGTCTTGGGAGGAGCAAAGACAAACTGGTGGAGGGTAGTGATGAGCCGAACACCCCGGGTTCGGTTCGCACCAGAACCCGCGAACGGACCGAAAGTTCGTACGAACATTAGAACCCTATTAAATACAATGGATGCGAACGTTCGAATTCTAAAGTGCTAATTATAACGACTATTATGCATGTTATTGTCCTAAAAAGGGTTTGGGAACCCGGGTTCTGCACCAGGGGACATGTATCAATGCAAAAAGAAGTTTTAAAAACGGTCGTTTTTCGGGAGCAGTCATTTTAATGATGCATAAAGTGAAAAAAAAAAGTCAAATATTCCTTTAAATATTGTACCTGGGGGGTGTCTAAAGTATGCCTGTGAAGTGCCACGTGTTTCCCGTGTTTAGAACTGTCCCTGCACAAAATGACACTTCTAAAGGAAAAAAAAGCCATTTAAAACTGCTTGCGGCTTTAATGTAATGTCTGGTCCCGGTAATATGGATGAAAATCTTTAAGAAAAATGGCATAGCTACCCCATCACACCCCCCCCCCCCCTACCCCAGCCCATTACCAGCCCCTTTGGGTCTTGTATGGATATTAAGGGGAACCCCGCACATAAAATAAAAAAGGCCCTATATACTCTGAACAGCCGTATACAGGCGGTGCATACAAGACAGGGACTGTAGGTTTGTTCTTATGTAGAATCTGTTTGTAATTTTGAACAGGTACATTGTTTAAGTGTAGCTCCAGCCCAAAAATCTATTTTTAAACTTTTTGGAAAACATAGGTAAGGGTTATCACCCCTGTAACATTTGTTTTGCTGTCTGTGCCCCTGTTCAGAACATTTCACCTCACTTTCCGTCCCAATGACAACTGTTTTTGAAATGTGGTGTTTTTCTTGAAACAAGGATTGGTGATAAAGCATCAGTACAGAGGAGACACCTTTCTCCCATATTAATTCTTACAGGAGAGAATTTTCCTTCCAAGGGGTAGATTTCCTCTCACTTCCTGTTGTCTTCTTGCGTTTGCAAGTAGGAGTCGTTTGTAAGTTGGATGTTTGAAAGTAGGGACCTGCCGTATATACTCTGCAGAAATAGGCCCCTTAGTTGTTGGTGTTGGCACAACACTGTAAGCACTCACAGTTACTCTTGGTTGGTGATGGAACGCCCTGCTGTCAACTATTATATCAGGAATTTTAATTACATATAATTGTTGAACAGTGGTAGTAAAAATTGGGCCTTTGATGGTGGTGCTGGTGCCACAACACTGTAAGCCCTGACAATTACTCTTGGTGGGTGCAGCAATGGGCCCTGCTGTGAATTATTAGATCAAGAATTGTAATTGCATGCCCCTGTTGAACAGGGCCTGAAAAATTGGGCCTTTCGTGGTGGTGGTGGTGGTGGTGGTGTTGCCACAACACTGTAAGTCCTCAGAGTTACTCTTGGTGGGTGCAGGAATGGGCCCTGCTGTGAATTATTAGATCAAGTATTGTAATTACATGCCCCTTTTGAACAGGGGCTGAAAAATTGGGCCTTTCGTGGTGGTGGTGGTGGTGGCGTTGCCACAACACTGTAAGCCCTCAGAGTTACTCTTGGTGGGTGCAGCAATGGGCCCTGCTGTGAATTATTAGATCAAGAATTGTAATTACATGCCCCTGTTGAACAGGGGCTGAAAAATTGGGCCTTAGGCACTGGTGGCACAACACTACAACCCCTCACAGATACTGTACTTGGAGCACAGCAATGAGCCCTGTTGCAAAGTATTGCTTCAAAAATTGTAATGACACGCCCCTGTTAAACAGGGGCTGAAAAATTGGGCCTTAGGCACTGGTGCCACAACACTCCAACCCCTCACAGATACTGTACTTGGAGCACAGCAATGAGCCCTATGGCAAATTATTGCTTCAAAAATTGTAATTACACGCCCCTGTTAAACAGGGGCTGAAAAATTGGGCCTTAGCCACTGGTGGCGGCACCCATAAACAAAAATGATCTTCCAAGCTATCATCATCAATCGTATCATTGAGGACTCGGAGGAGGAGGATAGCCAGTCAACATAACAGCACAGGCACTCAGCATCAGCATCAGTCTTGAAGGGATGTGACATGTTAAAATCAATTAGTCTGTTATATCAGCATCAGGTGTGTGGTAGCTGGTGGTGATCCAAGACTGGTTCATCTTGATGAAAGTCAGTCGATCAACCGAGTCGGTGGACAGGCGCACCCTGTGATCCGTGACAAATCCTCCAGCAGCACTGAATGTGCGTTCTGAAAGAACGCTGGATGCAGGACAGGCCAGTAGCTCAATTGCATACTGTGCAAGCTCTGGCCAGTGATCCATCCTCAAGACCCAGTAAGCCAGAGGATTTTCGGTGGGGAAGGTGTCCAAGTCTGACCTTGCCCCTAGATATTCCTGCACCATGTTTATCAGACGCTGGCGATGGTTGCTGGAACCGATCATACTTTGGGGCTGCGGACTAAAGAATTGTCTGAACGCATCGGTCAGACGGCCACCTTCCCCACCGCTCCTTCTTTGACTGGCCGAAGCCTCAGCAACTCGTTGTCCAGGACCAGGAGTTTGTAACCTCCCAGTCTCTGGGAACGCGTTGCACAGACCTTTCTGCAAGGCCTCCCGGAGTTGTCTCATCCTCTGCTCCCTCTGCGACGGTAACATAAGGTCCGCAACCTTACCCTTGTACCGTGGATCAAGGAGAGTGGCCAGCCAGTAATGGTCCCTCTCCTTGATCCGAAGAATACGAGGATCCTTCCGCAGACTTTGCAGGATCAGGGAGGCCATGCAGCGTAGGTTTGCTGAGGCATTCGTTCCGGAGTCCTCTGGGTCACTAAGGACGACATGATCCGCAGCCACCTCCTCCCAGCCACGTACAAGTCCACTGGTTTCATGGGACTGTAAATCATCCCTAAAAGACTGCTGCTGATGATGCTGAGTGCCAGCCTCCACCTCCATGCTGACACAATCCTCCTTGAGAGGTGAAGGGGGCCTTGAGAGGCAAGGAAGTCCTCCTCTTCCTGCCTCTGTTCTGCCTCAAGTGCCCTGTCCATTATTCCACGCAGCGTGTGCTCCAACAGGTGGACAAGAGGTACAGTGTCACTGATGCATGCACTGTCACTGCTCACCATCCTCGTGGCCTCCTCAAATGGTGCCAGGACAGTGCATGCATCCCTGATCATGCCCCACTGGCGTGGAGAAAAAAAACCAAGCTCCCCTGACCCTGTCCTGGTGCCGTAGTCGCACAGGTACTCATTGATGGCCCTCTGCTGCGTGTGCAGCCGCTGCAGCATGGCCAACGTTGAGTTCCACCTGGTGGGCATGTCACATATAAGGCGGTTCTTGGGCAGGTTCAACTCCTTTTGCAGCTCAGCCAGGCGAGCACTGGCATTATAAGATCTGCGGAAATGCACACAGACTTTCCTGGCCTGCCTCAGGACATCCTGTAAGCCCGGGTACCTGCCCAAGAACCGCTGCACCACCAGGTTAAGGACGTGAGCCACACAGGGCACATGGGTCAGTTGTCCCTGTCGGAGGGCGGAGAGGAGGTTGGTGCCATTGTCGCAAACCACCATTCCTGGCTTAAGCTGGCGTGGTGTCAACCACCTCTCGGCCTGGCCCTGCAGAGCAGACAGGACCTCTGCCCCAGTGTGGCTTCTGTCCCCCAAACACACCAGCGCAAGCACGGCATGGCATCTTTTTGCCTGCGTACTTGCGTAGCCCCATGAACGGCTACGGAGCACCGCTGGTTCAGAGGACAAAGCACAGGAAGAGGCCATGGAGGAAGAAGAAGAGGAGGGGGTGGAGGAGAGAGGTGTGTCACAACCAGTAGTAGCATTTTGGAGGCGTGGCGGTGGAACAACCTCCAACACTACTGCACCTTGTCCTGCATCCTTCCCAGCTGCCAAAAGAGTGACCCAATGGGCCGTGAAAGAAAGGTAACGTCCCTGTCCATGCCTGCTGGACCATGAGTCAGCGGTAATATGCACCTTACCGCTGACCGCCCTGTCCAGCGAGGCCAAGACATTGCCTTCCACATGCCGGTAGAGAGCCGGAATAGCCTTCCGTGAGAAAAAGTGGCGTTTGGGAACCTGCCACTGAGGAACCGCACATTGCACAAACTCACGGAAGGGGGCCGAGTCTACCAACTGAAAAGGCAGCAGTTGAAGCGCTAGCAATTTAGCCAAGCTAGCATTCAACCGCTGGGCATGTGGATGGCTGGGAGTGAACTTCTTTCGACGGTCCAGCAGCTGGGGCAGGGAAATTTGCCTGCTAGAATCGGACGTCGGTGTACTGCTAGCAGAGTGGCCGCAAGTACTTGGCTGTGACACACCTAATTCTACACCTTCATTCCTTTCAGTGCATGTTTCAGAGAGGACTGAAGTTATAGTGGGGTTGGAGATCCCAGCTGATGCGGTGCAAGGAGAGGTCCGCTTTGTTCTTTGGTGTGGGTCTTTGAGGTAGGCTTGCCAACGAGCTGCATGGCAGGTCAACATATGTCTGGTCAGGCATGTGGTACCCAAGCGGCTGATGTTTTGGCCACGCGATATACGCTTGAGACATATGTTGCAAACAGCAGCTGTGCGATCTGATGCACTAGCCTCAAAAAAGGCCCACACCAAAGAACTTTTTGAATGACGGGCAGAGGCAGCGCCCTGCACAGGCGGAGCTCTGCGGTGTGATTCCGTCGGTGTACTGCCCTTACGCTGGCCACCAAAGGGCATCCTGCCTCGTTGGAGATGTGCCTCCTCCTCATCCTCTTCCTCCTCCTCTCTCCTATTAGGCACCCACGTGGAGTCAGTGACCTCATCATCCCCTCCCTCCTCATCACTGGAGCCAATCTGGCAGTATGCTGCAGCTGCTGGAACATGACTGCCAGATTGGTGTCCTTCTTGAGCATCCCCTCTGTCTGCTCTCACGCTACTGCCTTCCTGTAGCTGGGTTTCATCATCAGACCCTTCGAAACGCTGGGCATCCTCCTGGAGCATGTACCCAACACTGTGCTCAAACAGTTCGGGGGACTCCTCAGGAGGAGGACATGGTGGGTCTAGGGAAGGAGTGACTGATGATGAGTCTGACATTGATACCAGGGAAGAGGACGCTTTGGCAGCTGCTTTGCCAGTACCCTGAGCCTGGGTGAGAGAGGATGAGGAGGAGGAGGAGGGCTTGGTCATCCACTCTACCAAGTCTTCGGCATGATGTGGCTCAACATGTCCAGCTGCCGAAAAGAAGGACAAGCGTGTCCCATGGCCATGTGCTGATGACAATGCACCGCGTCCACGACCAGCACTGTTGCCCCCAGACACAGAGCCTGCTTGCCCTCTTTTATTGCCTCCTGACTGTCTGCCTCTCCTTGTTTGCCTTCCAGACATTCTAATAGATGGCCTGCAGGGAGATGGGAAAAAAGCAATAAGGGCTACCTTCAGGTGTCCTTCTCTGTCCCTTTACTTAAGGATTTCTAAATATGGTTGAGGATGATTGCTTTTGCACAGAATAGCACAACGACAATTTCCCTGACTGTCCAAAAAACAAGGATTTCAAAGATGGTTGATGAGGAATGCTTTAGCACAGTATAGCACAAGGAGAATTTCCCTCACTGTCCTTCCCTGTCCCTAGAAACAAGGATTATCACAGTGAAAGAAACTGACACTCTCCCTACCTATAGTTTTCTGTCCCTAGAAAAAATGATTTTTTAAAGATGGTTGATGATCAATGCTTTAGCACACCATAGCACAAGGAGAATTTCCCTCACTGTCCTTCCCTGTCCCTAGAAACAAGGATTATCACAGTGAAAGAAAATGACACTCTCCCTACCTATAATTTTCTGTCCCTAGAAAAAATGTTTTTTTAAAGATGGTTGATGATCAATGCTTTAGCACAGTATAGCACAAGGAGAATTTCCCTCACTGTCCTTCCCTGTCCCTAGAAACAAGGATTATCACAGTGAAAGAAACTGACACTCTCCCTACCTATAGTTTTCTGTCCCTAGAAAAAATGTTTTTTTAAAGATGGTTGATGATCAATGCTTTAGCACAGTATAGCACAAGGAGAATTTCCCTCACTGTCCTTCCCTGTCCCTAGAAACAAGGATTATCACAGTGAAATAAAATGACACTCTCCCTACCTATAGTTTTCTGTCCCTAGAAAAAAAGTTTTTTAAAGATGGTTGATGATCAATGCTTTAGCACAGTATAGCACAAGGAGAATTTCCCTCACTGTCCTTCCCTGTCCCTAGAAACAAGGATTATCACAGTGAAAGAAACTGACACTCTCCCTACCTATAGTTTTCTGTCCCTAGAAAAAATGTTTTTTTAAAGATGGTTGATGATCAATGCTTTAGCACACTATAGCACCAGGAGAATTTCCCTCACTGTCCTTCCCTGTCCCTAGAAACAAGGATTATCACAGTGAAAGAAACTGACACTCTCCCTACCTATAGTTTTCTGTCCCTAGAAAAAATGTTTTTTTAAAGATGGTTGATGATCAATGCTTTAGCACAGTATAGCACAAGGAGAATGTCCCTCACTGTCCTTCCCTGTCCCTAGAAACAAGGATTATCACAGTGAAAGAAAATGACACTCTCCCTACCTATAGTTTTCTGTCCCTAGAAAAAATGTTTTTTTAAAGATGGTTGATGATCAATGCTTTAGCACAGTATAGCACAAGGAGAATTTCCCTCACTGTCCTTCCCTGTCCCTAGAAACAAGGATTATCACAGTGAAAGAAACTGACACTCTCCCTACCTATAGTTTTCTGTCCCTAGAAAAAAAGTTTTTTTAAAGATGGTTGATGATCAATGCTTTAGCACAGTATAGCACAAGGAGAATTTCCCTCACTGTCCTTCCCTGTCTCTAGAAACAAGGATTATCACAGTGAAAGAAACTGACACTCTCCCTACCTATAGTTTTCTGTCCCTAGAAAAAATGTTTTTTTAAAGATGGTTGATGATCAATGCTTTAGCACACTATAGCACAAGGAGAATTTCCCTCACTGTCCTTCCCTGTCCCTAGAAACAAGGATTTGCACAGTAAAACACACTGACACTCTCCCTACCTATCCTTCTCTTTCCCTAAACTAAAGGAATCCAGGTTAAGCAAGAAAAAAAAATGTCACTGTCCCTGCCTATGCTTCTCTTTCCCTGCTCCGGAACACACTACACTAGGCCGCCGTGCTGGCGGCCTTTTATAGTGTGGGGCGTGTACTAAACACCCTCAGCAATAATTGGCCACAGGCATCCTGCCTGTGGCCAATCATTGCTCTCCTCGCTGCCGGCGCTGTGATTGGCCAAGCATGCGGGGTCACAGTGCATGCTTGGCCAATCACAGCGCCTGGATGACACTGCGATGGCGTAGTGCATTGTGGGCCGTGCGCGTCACTCGAATTAGGCGCGAACGGCCCAAATCGTTCGATCTTCGTCGAACGATCGAACAGCCGATGTTCGAGTCGAACGTATGTTCGACTCGAACACCGAGCTCATCCCTAGTGGAGGGGCTTTGAAGGAGAAGCAGAGACACAAGCTACAGTGGTAACTGCTTTGTGCTGGAGAGACCGCGCTGGACTGACTGGATCAGATACTGGTAATGGATGGGAAATTGTGTGAGTGAGTAGGAAGAAATCCCATTCCAGTAGGTTATGCCCAATGGTGGATTGTGGCGGGGAACACTCTTGGGCTGCTACCTTTTCCGATTCGGCCTTACAGTCATTTCCACGTGTAGATTTGGAAAAGAAGGAAAGAGCACCCGATGTCCAAAGAAATGCGAGTTTTCGGTAGGTTTAAAGTGGTTGTTAAGACTCATTCTCAGTATAGACAGTTATTGGATGGTTATATCCTGGAGGGCAGGGACTGATGTGAATGTACAATGTATCTGGAAAGCGCTAAGTAAATATAACTACCTGTAAAAATAAAAATAATAATGATAAATGTGTGTTTTTTTTCCTGCAGTGGTGGTGAAACCGGGCACCTGTCCCGTGGTTAACACCCTTCTAGCATGTAAGGGCCCCATCCCCAGGAATTGTCGTGCAGACTCGGATTGTTCCGGGACAATGAAGTGCTGTGACGTTGGCTGTTCTTTTGGTTGCCAGGAACCCACCGGTAAGTGGATGACTGTGATAAGATATTAAGTGGCCCGGTACAGACCAGATCTCATCCAAATGTGAGGGTGGAACGGTCAGTATTGCCACTAGGATCCAATAATCCGATCCTCCCTTTCCTTCTCCCAGTGCAGCTTGTATAAGAACAATGTGTACAGCAAGTTTTTACAAAGCATTGGTAGAGCTTCCGTCCAGCTTTTATTAGCTTTGTAAAAGCGTCCATCCAGTTGTACACACTGGTAGTAAACAGGGTGTGTGTAGTATATCCTGTCCTTCTTCCTCACTGCTGTTCCCCCATCTCATGTGCCACTAATGGCTGTCAAAATGACAGCAGGGAGTTCCTGTGTAAATACAGCAGCTTTAGAAGCTGCTGCTGTCAAAAAAAGTACATCTGACACAGTGTTTATTAACATTGTTCAGATGTAAGATAGAGAGGTAGAAAGCAACATATTTATGAATATTTTTCAGAAAAGGCGATAGAGAGATACAAAGTAACATTGTTCATAAACATTGATCAGACGTGAGATAGAGAGATACAATGTAAAAATATTTTACAAACATTGATCAGACAGGAGATAAAGATATACAAAGTAAAAAAAATTTATAGACATTGATTAGACGGGAGATGGAGAGATACAAAGTAACATTGTTTATAAACATTGATCAGACGGGAGATTGAGGGATACAAAGTAACATTGTTTATAAGCATTGATCAGACGGGAGATTGAGGGATACAAAGTAACATTGTTTATAAACATTGATCGGCAGATTAGTTGTAGGTGGGTGTAAACAGACACATGTCCACTTACACCCGCCAATCCATAGAGGAGAATGGAGGGTCATATTGAGTGCTCCAGCAAAATGGACAGGCGGACTCGATCAGACCACTAGTGTGAAAGGGGCCTAAGAAAACAGATAAGATGACCCTACACATTGCTGTTATCGTGTCCCAGATTTCCAATACCCATCGCCCCCTGCTCTCTGCACCAGATACCCAAGGAGTGTCATCAATGGAACACTGACCAGGATTGTAAAGGCGTACAGAAGTGCTGCCTCTCCGACTGCCAGTATACTGTATATGCACAGGCGCCAAACGTAGGAGGCACAGGACTGACATGACATCCACTTACCAGAGTCCAAAAGTCACCCCTCCTGCCTCCAAAGATACCCTTTTAATAATATAATACAACTTTTTTAACAAGTTGGTTGCAGGAGAAAATTAAACAAGACTATGACAGGAAAAGGTGTACATGGTTTGTAAGTCCTCTTTATTCAGAATGACAGAGAAGGGGTAAGTGTGTGGTATATGTAACCAATCCACACTTACCACACTGACAACCATTACCCAGATACCTCCCTTCCTCTTCAAGGGCAGGAAGTAAACCAAGCTGTTGGAAGGAAGTCATAGAAGGGTAGGGATCATTGCTGTTAGTCCTCTGAAAGGAGCACGCATAACACCCTTGCAACCTTAACCACTTCAGCCCCGGAAGGATTTACCCCCTTAATGACCAGGCCATTTTTGCGATACGGCACTGCGTCGCTTTACCTGACAATTGCGCAATCGTGCGACGCTGTACCCAAAACAAAATTGATTTCCTTTTTTGCCCACAAATAGAGCTTTCTTTTGGTGGTATTTTATCACCTCTGTGGATTTAATTTTTTACCCTATAAACAAAGAAAGAGCGACAAAGAAATTGGGAATAAAAAACATGGAGGAAAAATAGAGAAGCTTTAAGAGCATATTAAATAAGGGCATTAGCCAGGGCATTCCAATGGGAAATACATTTAAAAGAGCTAATAAAAGACCTGGGTGGCTTAACTCCAAAGTAAAAATGCATATAAAAGCAAAAGAGAAGGCCTTCAAAAAATACAAGGCTGAGGGATCATCATCAGCATTCCAACTTTACAAAGAATGCAACAAGAAAGGTAAGGGTGCAATCAGGGTGTCTAAGATAGAACACGAAAGGCACATAGCAGAGGAGAGTAAAAAAAATCCCAAGAAATTCTTTAAGTACATAAATAGTAAGAAAGGGAGGTCAGATCATTTTGGTCCTATAAAGAATGATGAAGGGAATCTGGTTACTAAGGATGGAGAGATGACGAAGGTATTGAATTTATTCTTCTCCTCAGTCTTCACAAGGGAAATGGGGGGCTTCAGTAACCAAAACTGCAATGTCTATCCTCATGACACGTCACAAGAAGCACCCTTGTGGCTAACGGAGAACAGAATTAGAAATAGACTTGAAAAACGTAACATTAATAGGTCACCGGGACCGGATGGCTTGCAAAAGAGGGTCCTTAAGGAACTCAGTCAAGTAATTGCCAGAGCATTTTTCCTAATTTTTACGAACAGTCTACTGACTGGAATGGTACCAGCGGATTGGAGAAAAGCCAATGTAGCACTAATATTTAAAAAAGTGCCAAGATACATCCCTGGAAATTACAGATCAGTTAGCCTAACATCAATAGTATGCAAGCTCTTGGAGGGGATGATAAGGGACTATATACAAGATTTTAGTAATGACAACGGTATCATTAGCAGTAATCAGCATGGATTCATGAAGAATCATTCTTGCGAAACCAATCTATTAACCTTCTATGAGGAGGTGAGCTGCCATCTAGATAAAGGAAGGCCCGTAGATGTGGTGTATCTGGATTTTGCAAAAGCATTTGATATAGTTCCCCATAAATGTTTACTGTACAAAGTAAGGTTCGTTGGCATGGACCATAGGGTGAATACATGGATTGAAAAGTGGCTACCGGGGCGAGTTCAGAGGGCAGTAATAAAATGGGGAGTACTCGGAATGGTCAGGGGTGGGAAGTGGGCTCTTCCATGGTTCTGTCCTGGGACCAATCCTATTTAATTTGTTCATAAACCACCTGGAGGATTGGGGTAAACAGCTCAATCTCTGTATTTGCGGAAAATACTAAGCTAAGAAGGGCAATAACTTCTCCGCAGGATGTGGAAACCTTGCAAAAAGATCTGAACAGATTAATGAGGTGGGCAACTACATGGCAAATGAGGTTTAATGTAGAAAAATGTAAAATAATGCATTTAGGTGGCAATAATATGAATGCGATCTATTCACTGGGGGGAGAACCTCTGGGGGAATCTAGGATGGAAAAGGACCTGGGGTCCTAGTAGATGATAGGCTCAGCAATGGCATGCAATGCCAAGCTGCTGCTAACAAAGCAAGCAGAATACTGGCATGCATTAAAAAGGGGATTAACTCCAGAGATAAAACGATAATTCTCCCACTCTACAAGACTCTGGTCCGGCCGCATCTGGAGTATGCTGTCTAGTTCTGGGCACCAGTCTCAGGAATGTTGTGCTGTACTGGAGGGAGTACAGAGAAGGGCAACAAAACTAATAAAGGGTCTGGAGGACATTAGTCATGAGGAAAGGTTACAAGCACTGAACTTGTTCTCTCTGGAGAAGAGACGCTTGAGAGGGGATATGATTTCAATGTACAAATACCATACTGGTGACCCCACAATAGGGATAAAACTTTTCCTCGAAAGGGAATTTAACAAGACACGTGCCCATTCACTAAAATTAGAAGAACAGCTGTTTAACCTTAAATTTGCGTAGAGGGTTCTTTACTGTAAGAGCAGTTAGGATGTGGAATTCCCTTCCACAGGCGGTGGTCTCAGCGGGGAGCATCGATAATTTCATAAAACTATTAGATAAGCACCTGAATAACCACAACATACAGGGATATAAAATGTTTTGATTGGTTTGCGCAAAAGTTATAGCATCTACAAAATAGGGGATATATTTATAGCATTTTTATTATTTATTTTTTTTACTAGTAATGGCGGTGATCAGCGATTTTTAGCGGGACTGCGACATTGCGGCAGACAGATTGGACACTTTTTGGGGACCAGTGACAATAATACAGCGATCAGAGCTAAAAATAGCCATTGATGGCTGTATAAATGTCACTGGCAGGAAAGGGGTTAACACTAGGGGGTGATCAAGGGGTTAAGTGTTCCCTAGGTAGGTGTTTCTAACTGTGGGGGGAGGGGACTGACTGGAGGAGGAGAGAGGTCGCTGTTCCTGATCACCAGGAACAGCAGATCTCTCTCTACTTCCCTGACGGAACGAGGATCTGTCTGTTTACATTGACAGATCCCCATTCTGGCTCTCTGAGGAGTGATCACGGGTCGCCGGCGGACATTGCGGTTTGACCAGAAGTGGAGGAATTGATAACTGTCAAAATCAGGTTCCCCTTCCCCCTTAAAAAAGTGCCAAATGTAAAGGAGGGGGGGAGAGGAGGAAGAGAGGAACTTACCCTTTTGGGTAAAGTTCCGCTCTAGGCTCCCTTTATATGTCCCATTTTCACCTATTTCCCATGGCCAATAGAAAGCCAAATAAAGGTGTCATCCAGCCTTAATAGTTCTCCATAATGTAGAATAAAGACAAGTTTGTAGGAGTCAAACTGTGAGTGGATAACACCCTTGCTATGGTCTTGAGAGGAGCAAAGACAAACTGGTGGAAGGGCTTTGAGGGAGAAGCAGAGACACAAAGTACAGTGGTAACTGGTTTGTGCTGGAGACCGCGCTGGACTGACTGGATCAGTCACTGGTAGGGATGAGCCAAACACCTCCCCTGTTCGGTTCGCACCAGAACCTGCGAACGGACCGAAAGTTTGCACGAACTTTAGAACCCTATTAAACACAATGGACGCGAACGTTCGAAATCTAAAGTGCTAATTATAACGGCTAATATGCAAGTTATTGTCCTAAAAAAGGGTTTGGGGACCCGGGTCCTGCCCCAGGGGACATGTATCAATGCAAAAAGAAGTTTTAAAAACTGCCGTTTTTTTCGGGAGCAGTGATGTGAGAAGCAGTGAGAAGTCAAATATTCCTTTAAATATCGTACCTGGGGGGTGTCTAAAGTATGCCTGTGAAGTGCCACGTGTTTCCCGTGTTTAGAACTGTCCCTGCACAAAATTACATTTCTAAAGGAAAAAAAGCCATTTAAAACTGCTTGCGGCTTTAATGTAATGTCTGGTCCCGGCAATATGGATGAAAATCATTGAGAAAAATGGCATGGCTACCCCATCACCCCCCCTACCCCAGCCCATTACCAGCCCCTTTGGGTCTTGTATGGATATTAAGGGGAACCCTGCACCCAAAATAAAAAAAAGGCCCTATATACTCTGAACAGCCGTATACAGGCGGTGCATACAAGACAGGGACTGTAGGTTTGTCCTTAAGTAGAATCTGTTTGTAATTTTGAACAGGTACATTTTTTAAGTGTAGCTCCAGCCAAAAAATCTATTTTTAAGCTTTTTGGAGAACATAGGGAAGGGTTATCACCCCTGTAACATTTGTTTTGCTGTCTGTGCACCTGTTCAGAACATTTCACCTCATTTTCTGTCCTAATGACAACTGTTTTTTGTTGAAAATTTGGGGGTTTTATTGAAACAAGGATTGGTGATAAAGCATCAGTAGAGAGGAGACACTTTTTTTCCCATATTAACTCTTATGCCGCGTACACACGACCGCTTTTCTCGACGAGAAAAACTGCATTTTTTTTTTCGCCGAGAAAAACGATCGTCTGTGGGCTTTATGTCGTTTTTCTCGTTGAGAAAAACGGCAGAAAAAATGACGAGAAAAATTAGAACATGTTCTAAATTTTCTCATCGTTTTTTCCATCATTTTTTTCCGCGGCAGTGTTCCCATAGGGAGACACTGCCGCGGAGCCCACAGACGGTCGTTTTTCTCGACAAAGAAAAAAATGACGGGAAAAACGGTCGTGTGTGGGGGAACATGCCGTTCCCTCGTTTTTCATTTTTTTTCATGTCGTGATTCACGGCGGTGTTTTCACCGCCGTGAATCACGATCGTGTGTACGCGGCATTACAGGAGAGAATTTCCCTTCCTAGGGGTAGATTTCCTCTCACTTCCTGTTGTCTCCTTCCGTTTGCAAGGAGGAGTCGTTTGTAAGTTGGATGTTTGAAAGTAGGGGCCTGCCGTATATACTCTGCAGTAATTGGCCCCTTACATGTTGGTGTTGCCACAACACTGTGAGCCCTCACAGTTACTCTTGGTGGGCGCATGAATGGGCCCTGCTGTAAATTATTAGATCAAGAATTGTAATTGCATGCCCCTGTTGAACAGGGGCTGAAAAATTGGGCCTTTGGTGGTGGCGGTGGTGCTGGTGCCACAACACTGTAAGCCTGTCACGTATCAGGTAAGATCAGAACTATGTGAACTGCAACAAAGGAAACCCAAACGTGTGTAAGTGAAATATAATGATTTATTAAAGATAAGTGAAATAATATAGATACAACCACCTCCAAACCACACAGTGCACAATAACCAATACCAAACAGAACCCACAAATAATAACAGTAACAGACAAGTATGTACAAGTAATGGGGAAACCAGAATCATAAACAGGGCCAGGCCAGGGTCATACACAGCAGGTAGGCAGATGGACAAAGGGGTATTCCAGAAGCATAAACGTTAGCCAGGCCAAGGTCATACACAGGGAGATCAGAAGATGGGGTAAGGAACACAGGACAGGGAGAGGACGGATGGATGGATCAGGACAGTGAGACAGGATCAAGCAGGGGGCAACCAGGCTGCAGAGCAGGGATCAGGACAGACACAACAGGTTAAGGTTCAGGTTACAGGTTCAGGTTACAGGTTACAGGTTCAGGTTACAGGAATCAGGGTTACAGGAATCGAGGTTCAAGTAGACAGGCTACAGGTCAGGGCACAAGGACGATACCAGGGCAAGGAGTGCTTGTGCTCGCCGGGTATTTATAGGAAGGCTAATTGGCTTCAAGTCACAGCTGACCACAGGAAGTGCTGCCTGTCCCATACTGCCAGAATACACCCGCTGGTGGATGACGGTACTGCAGTCCATGTATCATGCATTACCACCAGCAGGTGAGAGCCTTCAACAAGGATATTGGCTGCAGGAGGACACCTGCTGGCGGACACTAGTACTGCAGTCCAAAGGACCAACAGCACCACCAGCGGGTGAAGCCTTTCCTGACAGTACCCCCCCTCAAAGGAGCACATCGGGCTGGGCAGCAGGCTCCGGGTCATCGGGCTGGGCAGCAGGCTCCGGGTCATCGAGCTGGGCAGCAGGCTCCGGGTCATCGAGCTGGGCAGCAGGCTCCGGGTCATCGAGCTGGGCAGCAGGCTCCAGGTCATCGAGCTGGGCAGCAGGCTCCGGGTCATCGAGCTGGGCAGCAGGCTCCGGGTCATCGAGCTGGGCAGCAGGCAGTGGCACATCCGGTTGGGCAGCAGGCTCCTCAGGCCAGGAAATGGGCACCATAACTTCAGGCTGGGAAACGGGCACCACAACCTCAAGCCGGGAAACGGGCACCACAATCTCAAGCCGGGAAACGGGCATCACAACCTCTGGCTGGGAAACGGGCACCAGATTTTCAGGCTGGCAGGCTGATACGGGGCCTTCAGGTTGGCAGGCTGGCACAAGAACTTCAGGTTGGCAGGCTGGCACAAGAACTTCAGGCTGGCAGGCAGGCACAAGAACTTCAGGCTGGCAGGCAGGCACAAGAACTTCAGGCTGGCAGGCAGGCACAAGAACTTCAGGCAGGTACAAGAACTTCAGGCTGACAGGCAGGCACAAGAACTTCAGGCTGGCAGGCAGGCACAAGAACTTCAGGCTGGCAGGCTGGCACAAGAACTTCAGGCTGGCAGGCTGGCACAAGAACTTCAGGCTGGTACAAGAACTTCAGGCTGGCAGGCTGGTACAGGAACTTCAGACTGGCAGACTGGTACAGAGAATTCAGGCTGGCAAACTGGCACTGGAGCTTCAGGCTGGGCAAAAGGCACAGGAACCTCAGGCTGGCAGACTGGCTCTAAAACCGCAGGCTGGAAGACTGGCTCGGGAACCGCAGGCTGGAAGACTGGCTCGGGAACCGCAGGCAGGAAGGCTGGCTCGGGAACCGCAGGCTGGAAGGCTGGCTCGGGAACCACAGGCTGGAAGGCTGGCTCGGGAGCCGCAGGCTGGAAGGCTGGCTCGGGAGCCACAAGCTGGAAGGCTGGCTCGGGAACCGCAAGCTGGAAGGCTGGCTCGGGAACCGCAGGCAGGAAGGCTGGCTTGGGAACTGCAAGCTGGAAGGCTGGCTCGGGAACCGCAGGCTGGAAGGCTGGCTCGGGAACCGCAGGCTGGAAGGCTGGCTCTGAAACTGCAGGCTGGAAGGCTGGCTCTGGAACTGCAGGCTGGAAGGCTGGCTCTGAAACTGCAGGCTGGAAGGCTGGCTCTGAAACTGCAGGCTGGAAGGCTGGCTCTGAAACTGCAGGCTGGAAGGCGGGCTCTGGAACTGCAGGCTGGAAGGCGGGCTCTGGAACTGCAGGCTGGAAGGTTGGCTCTGGAACTGCAGGCTGGAAGGCTGGCTCTGAAACTGCAGGCTGGAAGGCGGGCTCTGGAACTGCGGGCTGGATTAGACTGTTTGGTGTGAAGGCAGGTTGTGTTACTGGCAGGATCGTGTGGGTTGGAAAGAATTTCCGTTTCTTCTTTGGTTTAACTGCTGGAGATCTGTAGGTAGGAGGTGAGACATACTGACGAGAAGGGCTGGGATATGTCAAGGAAGAGGGAACAGTGGCCAGAGGAAAATCTTGTGGGGAAGCTGTAGGTAGTTGAGAAGAGACAGGTGGATTAAATGCAGGATAGGTACAGGGGGCAGAGATTGGATATTGGTATCTGGTGGGAAGCAGCGTATACCGAGCTGCGACTGGGGTTGCCATGGGTGACGGGAGAAAAGGCTTTTGAGCAGGTAGGTGTCTGATGGTAGAAGTGCTTTGTTGTGGGTTGGCTGGGATTGATTGTAACATATCAGACCATGCCGAGAGTATTGGTTGTACAAACTGTGGTTTTAAATTTCCCTGTTTAACAAAGGACTGACCAGACTTAATGCACTCAGCAATCACCTGTCGGGAACTGGCTGAGTAGTGCTCACAAAAATCATCAGGATCATCTTCAAACAGCCATACTGGGGATATAACCTGATTTACGGTGAAAGGAGGGGTGAAATCATCATGGCCCTCAGGAATACAGGGCAGGGCCAGCTCAGTACAGATTTTAATCAGAGGCTGCACCTCCCCAAACAGTATATACCCCTGATCGACCAGGAGGTGAGCCGATCGGATAGCCGCAAACAACTGATTCCTAGACCATCCTTCCAAAGCCTGACGGCAATAATCACCACTTTCAGTTGCCAGCAGAGAAAAATAAATAACCTCATCATTGTTCATGTTTGCAAACAAACGGTTCCCCTGTGCAGTCACATCTGATCAGGAATGGCCCTGGTATACTGTCACGTATCAGGTAAGACCAGAACTATGTGAACTGCAACAAAGGAAACCCAAACGTGTGTAAGTGAAATATAATGATTTATTTAAGATAAGTGAAATAATATAGATACAACCACCTCCAATACCACACAGTGCACAATAACCAATACCAAACAGAACCCACAAATAATAACAGTAACAGACAAGTATGTACAAGTAATGGGGAAACCAGAATCATAAACAGGGCCAGGCCAGGGTCATACACAGCAGGTAGGCAGATGGACAGAGGGGTATTCCAGAAGCATAAACGTTAGCCAGGCCAAGGTCATACACAGGGAGATCAGAAGATGGGGTAAGGAACACAGGACAGGGAGAGGATGGATGGATGGATCAGGACAGGGAGACAGGATCAAGCAGGGGGCAACCAGGCTGCAGAGAAGGGATCAGGGATTAGGACAGACACAACAGGTTCAGGTTCAGGTTCAGGTTACAGGAATCAAGGTTCAAGTAGACAGGCTACAGGTCAGGGCACAAGGACGATACCATGGCCAGGAGTGTTTGTGCTCGCCGGGTATTTATAGGAAGGCTAATTGGCTTCAAGTCACAGCTGACCACAGGAAGTGCTGCCTGTCCCATACTGCCAGAATACACCCGCTGGTGGCGGGTGTCCATGTATCATGCATTACCATGGCAGACACTAGTACTGCAGTCCAAAGGACCAACAGCACCACCAGCGGGTGAACCCTTTCCTGACAAAGCCCTCACAGTTACTCTTGGTGGGCGCTGGAACGCCCTGCTGTGAACTATTATATCAGGAATTGTAATTACATGCCATTGTTGAACAGTGGTTGGAAAAATTGGGCTTTTGGTGGTGGTGCTGGTGCCACAACACTGTAAGGCCTCACAGTTACTCTTGGTGGGCGCATGAATGGGGCCTGCTGTGAATTATTAGATCAAGAATTGTAATTGCATGCCCCTGTTGAACAGGGGCTGAAAAATTGGGCCTTTGGTGGTGGCGGTGGTGCTGGTGCCACAACACTGCAACCCCTTACAGATACTGTAGTTGGAGCACAGCAATGAGCCCTGCTGTAAAGCATTGCATCAAAAATTGTAAATACACGCCCCTGTTAAACAGGGGCTGAAAAATTGGGCCTTAGCCACTGGTGGCGGTGCCCAGAACCAAAAATGTTCTTTCGAGCTATCAGCATGATTATTGAGGCGGAAGAGGATAACAGTATAATCACTCTGCATCAGCATAGGCAGTCTTGAAGGGATCTTACATTTCAAAGAAAATTATTCTGTTTCATCAGCATCAGGTGCTTGGTAGCTGGTGGTGATCCAAGACTGATTCATTTTTATGAAGGTCAGTCGATCGACCGAGTCGGTTGACAGGCGCATCCTGTGATCGGTTACAAAGCCTCCAGCAGCACTGAATGTGCGTTCCGAAAGAACGCTGGATGCAGGACAGGCCAGTATCTCAATTGCATACTGTGCAAGCTCTGGCCAGTGATCCATCCTCAATACCCAGTAACCCAGAGGATTTTCGGTGGGAAAGGTGTCCAAGTCTGATCTTGCCCCCAGGTATTCCTGCACCATGTAAACCAGGCGCTGGCGATGGTTGCTGGAAGCGATCATACCTTGGGACTGTGGACTAAAAAATTGTCTGAACGCATCGGTCAGACGGCCACCTTCTCCATCACTCCTTCTTTGACTGACCGAAGCCTCAGCAACACGTTGTCCAGGACCAGGAATTTGTAACCTCCCAGTCTCTGGGAACGCGTTGCACAGACCTTTCTGCAAGGCCTCCCGAAGATGCCTCATCCTCTGCTCCCTCTGCGACGGCAAGATAAGGTCCGCAACCTTACCCTTGTATAGTGGATCAAGGAGGGTTGCCAGCCAGTAATGATCCCTCTACTTGATCGCACGAATACGAGGATCCTTCTGCAGGCTTTGCAGGATCAGGGAGGCCATGCAACGTAGGTAGGTTTGCTGAGGCATTCGGTGCGAAGTCCTCTGGATCACTGAGGACGACATGATCCGCAGCCACCTGCTCCCAGCCACGTACAAGTCCATGGGTGTCTTGGGACTGTAATTGATCCCTTGAAGACTGCTGCTAATGTTGAGTGCTAGTCTCCACCTCCATGCTGACACAGTCCTCGTCCTCATCCTCATCCTCCTCGTCCTCTTCCTGTGTGATAGCCGGGCCAGCAGGAACATTGTCTGGATAAAGGGGGCCTTGAGAGGTAAGGAAGTCCTCCTCTTCCTGCCTGTTCTGCCTCAAGTGCCCTGTCCATTATTCCACGCAGCGTGTGCTCCAACAGGTGGACAAGAGGGACAGTGTCACTCATGCATGCACTGTCACTGCTCACCATCCTCGTGGCCTCCTCAAATGGTGCCAGGACAGTGCATGCATCCCTGATCATGGCCCACTGGCGTGGGGAAAAAAATCCAAGCTCCCCTGACACTGTCCTGGTGCCATATTGCAACAGATACTCATTAATGGCCCTCTGCTGCATGTGCAGCCACTGCAGCATGGCCAACGTAGAGTTCCACCTGGTGGGCATGTCACAGATTAGGCGGTTCTTGGGCAGGTTGTAATCCTTTTGCTGGTCAGACAGCCGAGCACTGGCATTATATGACTGGCGGAAATGCCCAGTTTCCTGGCCTGCCTCAGGACCTCCTGTAAGCTCGGGTACCTGCCCAAGAACCGCTGCACCACCAAGTTAAGGACGTGAGCCAAACAGGGCACATGGGTCAGTTGTTCCTGACGGAGGGCGGAGAGGAGGTTGGTGCCATTGTCGCAAACCACCTTTCCTGGCTTAAGCTGGCGTGGCATCAACCACCTCTGAGCCTGCCCCTGCAGAGCTGACAGAATCTCTGCCCCAGTGTGGCTCCTGTCCCCCAAGCACACCAGCTCAAGCACCGCATGGCATCTTTTTGCCTGAGTACTTGCGTAGCCCCTAGAACGCCTACGGAGCACCGCTGGTTCCGAGGACAAATCAGCAGAGGAAGAGGCCAAGGAGGAAGAAGAGGAGGGGGTGGAGGAAAGAGGTGTTTCAGAATCACCAGTAGTAACATTTTGGAGGCGTGGTGGCGGAACAACCTCCAACACTACTGCACCTCGTCCTGCATCCTTCCCAGCTGCCAGCAGAGTCACCCAATGCGCTGTGAAAGATAGGTAACGTCCCTATCCATGCCTGCTGGACCATGAGTCAGCGGTGATATGCACCTTACCGCTGACTGCTCTGTCAGCGAGGCCAAGACATTGCCTTCCACATGCTGGTAGAGAGCCGGAATCGCCTTCCGTGAGAAAAAGTGGCGTTTGGGAACCTGCCACTGAGGAACCACACATTCCACACAAACTCATGGAAGGGGGCAGAGTTAACCAACTGAAAAGGCAGCAGTTGAAGTGCTAGCAATTTAGCCAGGTTAGCATTCAACCGCTGGGCATGTGGATGGCTGGGAGTGAACTTCTTTCGGCGGTGCAGCAGCTGGGGCAGGGAAATTTGCCTGGTACAATCGGATGTTGGTGTACCAATAGCAGAGTGCCCGCAAGTACTTGGCTGTGACACACCTAATTCTACCTCTGGTTATTTTGAAGAACTGGATAGCACAGTATGTAGCTACGGTGTAGAACCTAGTATCCGCATTTGAACCCCAAAATTTAGAGGGGGAAACAAACTGGTACGTGGATATAGGTAATAGGTATTAGTACTGGTAGTTTCTAATGTGCTAGTCAAAATTCCGTTTTGTCTTGACTTCCAGTTGTGGTTATGCCCAACTAGACTTATAGTTAAAGTTGTTGGTTATGCATCCGTTTGTGGGTGGCAGCCCTCAGTACTAGGGAATTGTCTGCACCAGGCAGCCTTATGTAGCACACGGCCCTTTCACTCCTGTCTTTGGCTCACTCACAGGAGAGAAAGGCGCACCGTACCCTCTGGTTTGCAGAGGTTAAGCATACTTGTTTTCACTTACGAGTCTTGCAGCAAAGTTCTCCTCAAAGTTGGTTTCTGACCCCAGTGTGTAGGTACAAAGTCTCTATACCCCCAGTAACTCCAAGGTCTACACCAAATGTCACTCCAACGTAGAGTTTATTTTCTTATGCGTGAAGAGAGAAAGGTGTTAGAAAGGGCAGATCAGATTCAGACACTCCTGGCTTCTTCGCCACTTGATCCCGAGTGGGTACAGCTCGCCCGGATAGTCACCCAATGGCACTAGCAGCCGGCGTGTAGCTCGAACAGTCAAATTAGTTCCCTAACGGGGCGTGGCCAACGACCGGGATGTGAGGAAGTGCTTAGCCAGAGCTCCGTCCGTGCCGCTTACATCCTGACTGAATCCTGCTGATCCGTTCGCCATCCGAGGATCCCGTTTGTCCCCACAGCATCCAGGGAACCTTGTGCCCACTGGGAGATGGTCAAATATGGCCCACCGATGGAGGAAGCCTCAGGACCCGGCCCGCAGCCCCCATCATGCAAACAGAGGCAAGATGGCACCGGTCACCATGCTGCAGACACATGCAGCCAGCCATCCTCATGCTCCTCAGCGCTGACAAAGAAGCCTGCAGGGAAGGGTGAGTCACACTGTTCCCCCCCTGTTCTAAGCCCGGAAGATCCTTTCCTGTTCTCTCCAGCTGAGGACATTGCCCCTGATACTCCCAGCAGGGATACTGCTGATGCAGGCCATGCAGAGCCATCCCTGTCTCAGATCATGGAGGCCATCCAGCACAGCCATGCTTCCCTGACCACCCAAATGGACTCCATTAAAACAGACTTATCCTTCCTAAAACAGGATGTCCATAACCTCCGCCACAGGGTGTCTAATGCTGAGCAGCGCATTAGCACACTGGAGGATGAGACCCGTCCATTACAGGGCTCTGTTAGGGAGCTACGCCAGGCCCAAAATTACACAGCAGATAAGCTCACTGAAATGGAGGACCGTTTACGGAGGAGCAATTTACGTTTCCTGGGGTTCCCAGAGGGGACTGAGGGTAGAACCCCGGAGGTTTTTATGGAAAGATGGCTAATCACCACATTCAGCGCTTCAACCTTTTCACCGTTATTCGCCATTGAACGAGCACACAGGGTTCCTATGCGTCCCCTCCCACCTGGGGCCCAGCCACGTGCCATGATCATAAAACTCCTGCACTTCAGGGACAGGGAGGCAATTCTTGGTGCTGCCAGAGAAAAGGGAAGGGTGTTCTTTAATGGGAGTGGAATTACTATTTTCCCTGACTTCTCTGTAGCTACAGAAAAGCAGAGGGCCACTTTCCTGGCTATTAAACGCAGGCTCCGTGAGCTTCATCTCCCCTTTGGCATGCTATATCCTGCTCGATTGAGGATTGTCTACCAGGGCAAGGCCTACTTCTTCACGGATCCTAAGGAGGCATCTCACTGGGTGGATACCCTGGGACATCCTGAACGCCGGAATCAGAATCAAAGATCCCCTCCGCGCTGACATCGCACCTAACCTGCGTTTTTTGATAGCTATACCTTGTGCCTTATGTGGCCTACGTTACCCGTTTCCAGCAAAGGACAGCTGAGGGGGGGGGGGGGTAGGAGTAGGCCTGGAAATCCTTACGCCTGTGATCATCTCACTCCCCTCTTTACAGTTATATGAAAGTGGCGAACTACATTCTACTAACTCTGTTTGTTTCCTACTTGTTTGATCTGGATGACTGCTGCATTTTTTCCTTCAGACTCAGGGTCAACTAGCATACTTGTCCTGTGCGTTCACGGACGGTGGCCCGCGTCTAAGGGACTTTAACGCTTCTCAGGGTTGGTTAGTTTGGGGTCTGTGTCATGACCCCCCTGCTTTGCAGTTTTGGTTTTGGAAAAAAGCTCTCATATGTTTGGGTTTGGGAGCCGGGAGGGTTAGGGTAGGTGGGGATGTTTGGGGATTTTTGTTTGAAGTTTTTATTTTTATGTGTTTTGTTCTGCAGTGCTGGTATTCATTTGTGCATTTCCATTTACAGGCTGGTATAACTGACCCTTATGATATGCATCTGATCACTTTATTTCCTATGCTCTTGCCTTATCTTTTTGACCTGTTTTGTACCTTGCGGGCTTCCCCTGGTTCGCAGGACTTCGGGCCTTGCTTGTGTCCGGCGGGCCATGGGAAGTGGGTACGGTTAATCATGTGCTTTACGCCTCCCTATGTCTAAGCTACGTTTAGTGTCTTGAAATGTACGGGGGCTGAATTCCAAGGTGAAAAGATCTCTGATGTTTGACTACTTGGCACGCCACAATCCGCATGTAATCCTACTTCAGGAAACCCACCTCCAGGGCTCTAGAGTCATGGCCCTCAAACGGGCAAAAATTGCCTATGCCCTCCATTCTACATACTCCACATATGCAAGGGGGACCTCCATCCTAATGGCCAAATCAGCCCCAGTTAGTATTAAGCATGTTAAACTGGACCCGCAAGGGTGTTTTGTAGTTGTTGTACTCGAACTTATGGAAAGACCATATACCATGACTAGCCTGTATGCCCCTCCCCCTTCACTAAATTGTTCTTTGAAAGGGTTATGACCTCCATTCTGGCGATAGCAGAGGGTCCTTTACTAATAGCGGGTGACTATAATACAGTACTGGATAATTCCATAGACAGGTTACGTTGCTCTTCATTACCCCCCACTCCCCTGGGTTCCTTCTTAAATCAATTTGACTTGGTAGAGGCCTGGAGGTGGAAGCATGCGGACAGGAGGGAGTATTCGTGTCACTCTGAGTCACACGGTACTCTGTCTCGTATAGATTTGTGTCTGGTCTCGTCGGATCTACTTTCCATGGTATCAGAGGTTAAATACCTCCCTAGGGCGATATCCAACCATTCTCCTTTGATGGTGGACCTCGCCCTGGGCCCCTCCTCCTCCTATCGGGTGTGGCGACTGAGCCCACTGTGGTTGGCGGATGAGATCGTGGTGAACCAATGTATGACGGAGATGAAATCATACTGGCTACTTAATAAACAGAGTGCATCCGTTCCAGTGGTATGGGATGCCTTTAAGGCCACTACACGTGGCTCTTTTGCTGCAGCGGTTGGTCAGACACGCAAGGCCTCTATGTCCAAGTTGATGGATGCAGAGGGGGCTCTCAGGGAGGCAGAAGCTGCTTATACCGCGACTCCCTCTCCTGAGACACATGCTGCCTGGAAGCATAGGTCCAGAGAATTGGACCTAGTGCTTTTGGAACGCACCCAGAAGAAGCTGTTATACCAGAATCAGCAAATCTTTGAGTTTGGTGACAAGAATAGCCGTTTATTGGCATATCTTTCTAAACCTGACTATCAGCCATGCAGCATACCCAGAATTAAGAGCGCAGAGGGCATAGTGGTAGAACAGAGCAATGAGATCATGGAAGCCTTTATCTCCTTTTACTCCTCTCTATATGCAACTAGAGCTCACTACACGATTGTGGAATTGGATGACTATCTTGTGGACATTTCGTTGCCCAGACTTCAGACCCAGCAGGCGTCAGATCTTGACGCTCCTCTGACAACTGAGGAAATTGGGGAGGCTATCCAGTCCTTTGCCAGAAACCAAACGCCGGGACTGGATGTGTTCCCCATCGAGTGGTATTTGCAATACAAAGATTTGCTTATACCCCATCTAAGCAGGGTATATGATTTTGCTTTGAAAACGGGACAGCTACCCCCCTCTATGTCGGAGGCACTGATTGTCCTCTTTCCTAAGCCACATAAGGATCACCTCCTATGCAAATCTTACAGACCAATATCACTCATCAACTCGGATGTTAAGATTTTGGCCAAGGTGCTCGCCCGGCGATTGAACACAGTTATTACTACCATTATTGGTGCGGATCAAACTGGGTTCATCCCTGGGCGATCGACCTCCATCAACCTGCGGAGATTGTTCACCAATCTTCAGGCCACTCATGCGGAGATGGGTTCCAGGGCTGTTCTGGCCTTGGACGCACACAAGGCATTTGATTCAGTCGAATGGCCTTATCTGCTGGAGGTCCTGGCAAAGTTTGGTTTTGGCGGTACCTTCATCAGATGGGTCCAGCTGTTATATTCGAAACCCACTGCTCGACTGAGGGTGAACGCAGCCATGTCTGATCCCTTTCTGATAAAGAGAGGCAGACAGGGGTGCCCTCTGTCGCCGTTGCTCTTTGCACTGGCGATAGAGCCCTTGGCAGCACTGATAAGATCTTGCGGGGAGGTTGCGGGACTGACGATTGGGGGTCTGGAGGAGAAGGTGTCTCTTTATGCTGACGACATGTTGATCTATTTGTCGGACCCCCAGTCGTCTCTCCCAGTCCTGCTGGAGATTATTGGCAAGTTTGGGCATTTCTCCGGGTTGCGGGTTAACTGGGACAAGTCCATCCTATTTCAGATTGACCAGGCAGACCCACCCAGGCTAACTTTCTCTTGCCCACTACAAATAGTCACCTCCTTCCGATATTTAGGAGTTATGGTACAGCTCCCTATTACCTCTTATGCTAAACTCAATATAGACCCCATTATAGGGAGAATGAAGACCACATTCAAAACCTGGGCAAATCTCCCACTTACTTTATTGGGCAGGATTAATATTTTTAAAATGATATTCCTGCCACGATTTCTGTGTGTATTGGGTAATTCACCAATATATGTCACTAAGCTTAAATTTAAAGAAATAGACTCCATCCTTACTTCCTTTTTATGGAGGGGGGGAGTAGTCAGGATTGCCAAGACCACCCTCCAGTTTCCGGTACTGGAGGGTGGATTGGCCGTACCCTGCCTCCACACCTATTATGTTGCCTCACGGAGGAAATCTGGCAGGAGCTTTTGCCCCTCCAGGTTCCCTCTGTCATCTCTTCTTGTGATAAAGTAATACAAACAAAATTGTTATACAGATCCTACTTTACTCCATGCTTACTATTTAAACTGAATAGATTGCCCTCTGCATTGTGCTCTCGTTGCGGCATGGCTGATGGCACGTTCTTTCATTTAATGTGGGAGTGTGCTCCGATCAGGCAGTTCTGGTCGGAGGTCACGGCCTTCATTAGTTCATTGACACAATTACCTAATGTATGTAATCCTCTAAGGTGTTTACTGGGCTATATTGATGATGATAGTATATCCGAGAATACACGAACATTTCTGAGAATAGTATTGTTTTATGCTAAGAAAGCAATAACCTTCCATTGGAAGTCTCCATCCTTACCCACTATTGCCCTCTGGCTCACTAATATTAACCATGCTGTATCATTATATAAACTAACATATGAGGCTAGAGGGTGTCCGAAAAAATTCAGGAAGGTTTGGGGCTACTGGGTTGATTCTGAGAGCACTGTCTTTCCTGCTCCTTAAAAATGTGACTGAATATTGTCTTCCTGATATATGCCAATTGTTTACCAACTTTCTAAAGAACATTTTT
The DNA here is from genome assembly GCA_029206835.1 of Rana muscosa. Classification (NCBI taxonomy): domain Eukaryota; kingdom Metazoa; phylum Chordata; class Amphibia; order Anura; family Ranidae; genus Rana; species Rana muscosa. Next base: position 42,036,969 of record JARGYO010000094.1, read on the forward strand.
TGCACTGTACTGGATTGGGCGATGTTCACTCCACGAGTGTCTGTTGTCTATTGTATGTCTTGTTTTGAAAAAAAAAACTTAATAAAAATTTACCTTTAAAAAAAAAAATTAAGTTCCCTAATGGATACGTTCAGGAGATCCTCTGCCACAGACTCTATAGTGTCCTAAACCTCCTAGTGACTCAGATATTAGGCCCCTTGGTTTCAGATGGACGACATCCCTCTGGAGAGTTACTGGGCCCCTTCCTTCACTGTGATCTCTCACCAGTCCTTCGGAACAGTCCTCCCCCAGCCTCCTCTTTTAGAAACGGGTCCCCTCGCAAGGCGGCACCCTGGGATTCTTCCTTCTGAAGTGGGCTCCAGCAAAAGGTGCTGGGCCCAGGGCTGAAGTTGCAGTCCCAGGCCTGAAGGTGCCTGGGACTGAGGCGCACGTGGCCCCATGGCCTGAAGGGCCACGCACTCGACTCCAGAACCAATAGGTTCCCCCCGGGTACAGAACCCTGGATAAAAGCGACCCTGACCAATGGCGTCTGCCCCTTTTGTACCCTCTCCCGGCATGCACAGCAGGCCCGTCACACCCACTGCACGGCTGCCGAGAGGGGACACCAAATTGCAACTCCAACACCTGTGGTTCAACCCTGAGTACAAGTGACAGCGCCACCCATACTTCTTAGGGTAACTGCACGCCAGGTGAAACAGCAGCAAGGCAGAGTCCAGCAAATTGAAAGATTTGAGCCAACTACCACTCGAATCACCCCTAAATTTAGTGTAACAATCCCTAAATTTAGGACCCCCGCTACACTTATATAGTGTGGGGCGTGTACCTACTCCTCTGAGCCATGATTGGCCAAAGCCACCCTGGCTAAGATGGGAATTTCCCTTACTTTAAAGCAGGGGTAGGCAACCTCGGCCCTCCAGCTGTTTTGAAACTACAAGTCCCATGAGACATTGCAAGACCCTGACAATCACAGGCATGACTCCTAGAGGCAGAGGCATGATGGGATTTGTAGTTTCACCACAGCTGGAGGGCCACGGTTGTCTACCCCTGTTTTATAGGGATCTCCTCTTACTCTGCAACAGGAAGTAAGGGGAGATCTCCCCAATGGAACACATGCAACAAAAAAAACCTGAGATGAAACTTTAAACTTTCCCACTCCATTGAAAACTAAAGTTAATTTTAGTGAAATTCAAATGATATTGGGTCACTTTTATCCAAGCTTTTTAACCACTTCACGCCCGTAGGATATCGTATGACGTCCTGAAGTTGAAGTGAAGAAATCGGGATGATGCCTGCAGCTACAGGTATCATGCCGGAATCTTTCTTTTCAGCTGACGATTCCCTACAATGTAAAAGTCTTCCTAAAGGCTGATTAGTCGCTGGAATGCTTTTACTGGCAGCGGGAGAGAATGTCCCGGTGCATCTGCGGTCTCTCCTGTGCGATCGAGAAGCCCGGGATCCGATCCGGTAGTGTTGCTGAGTTACAGCAGAGCTGGCTGTGGACCGGATAGTCCCCGCCCATCTGTATGATACTGGGAGGCCGGAAGTGGCATCATGATGTCATACTGACATTTTATTTATTTTCTGTACTTTTCTGTGTAGAGATCTGGGGTCTAATAGATCCCAGACATCTCCATAATGAGGACTTGTCATGCCTTATTTCTATCATAAGAGATGTTTACATTTCTTGTGATAGGAATACAAGTGATGAAAAAACAAAGAAACAGTCTCTCATTTAAAAAAAATTAAAGAAAAAAACAGTGGAAACATAATTTTTTTTTAAGTAAATATGTTAACGGTCTGAGGTATCACCGTGAACGTTATAGCGAGAGCAATAATTCTAGCGCTAGACCTCCTCTGTAACTCAAAGCTGCTATCCTATAAAGAATTTTAAAGCATTTTCTATGGAGATGTTTAATTATCATCGTTTTGGCGCCATTCCTCAAGCGTGCGCAATATTAAAGTGTTACATGTTAGATATATATACTGTATACAGGGGGTCCCCGGGTTACAAATAAGATAGGGACTGTAGGTTTGTTCTTAAGTTGAATTTGTTTGTAAGTCGGAACAGGTGCATTTTTTATGGGTAGCTCCAGCTAAAAAAATTGTTTTTATACTTTTTGGATTTTTTTTTTTTATCTGGAAGTGTCCCCAAAATAAAGATGGAAAATGTCACATGATAACTACCAAGAAACGCTCTGTGCGTTCCCTATTCTCAGTATAGACAGTTATTGCTGGTGTTCGTATTAATGTGAGTTCGGGACCTTAGATTGTAAGCTCCTTGAGGGCAGGGACCAATGTGAATGTACAATATGTCTGTAAAGCGCTATGTAAATTGACAGCACTATATAAGTACTTGTAATAATAATAATAATAATTAAAAATGCAGCTAATGATAAATGTTTTTTTCCTGTAGTGGTGAAACCGGGCACCTGTCCCGTGGTTTACACCTTTGCACCATGTAAGGGCCCCATCCCCAGGCATTGTAACGCAGACTCCGATTGTTTCGGGACAAAGAAGTGCTGTGAAACAGGCTGTACTATTAGTTGCTGGGAACCCACCGGTAAGTGGATGACTGTGATTAGATATTAAGTGGCCCGGTACAGACCAGATCTCATCTAAATGTGAGGGTGGAACGGTCAGTATTGCCCCTAGGAGCCAATAATCCGATGCTCCCTTTCCTTCTCCCAGTGCAGCTTGTATAAGAACAATGTGTACAGCAAGTTTTTACAAAGCATTTGCGGAGCTTCCGTGCAGCTTTTATTAGCTTTGTAAAAGGGTCCATCCAGTTGTACACACTGGGAGTAAACAGGGTGTGTGTAGTACATCCTGTCCTTCTTCCTCGCTGCTGTTCCCCCATCTCATGTGCCACTAATGGCTGTCAAAATGACAGCAGGGAGTTCCTGTGTTAATACAGCAGCTTTAGAAGCTGCTGCTGTAAAAAAAAAAAAGACATCTGTCACTGTGTTTATTAACATTGCTCAGATGTAAGATAGAGAGATAGAAAGCAACATATTTATAAATATTTTTCAGACAGGAGATAGAGAGATACTAAGTAACATTGTTTATAAATATTGATCAGACGGAGATAGAGAGATACAAAGCAACATTGTTTATAAACATTGATCAGACGGGAGATAGAGAGATACAAAGTAACGTTGTTTATAAACATTGATCAGACAGGAGATAGAGAGATACAAAGTAACATTTAAAACAAGAAATTGGTCGCACACTGGAACTCCAACTTATCTTGATGTCATCTTTATTGTCAAAAGGATCAGACAGATACAGGCAATAGTAGACGCGTTTCACAAGCGATAGTAACATTGTTTATAAACATTGATCAGATGGGAGATAGAGAGATACAAAGTAACATTGTTGATAAACCTTGATCAGATGGGATGGCAGCATACATTTTTGGGACATCAGGCCATCCTTATGAGGTTAAGGCCCCTGTCACATGGGCCGTACTCAGGAGTCCACTTGCTCAGTGGGGAATCTGTCTGCTGATCCTCCGCTGAGCAGGCAGATAGGTGGTCCGTGTCCGCTCCGCTTATGCAGAATAGACACAGACACAGCCTGATCTCCTCTATGGGCAATTGGATGTAAAAGGACCCCAACTGCCATCTTATCCACCCAGATGGAGGGTAACAGATCCCCATCCATTCATTTTTAGCAGATTAGATGTAGGTGGGTGTAAACAGACACATGTCCACTTACACCCGCCACTCCATAGAGGAGAATGGAGGGTCATGTCGGGTCCTCCCGCAAAATGGACAGGCGGACTCGATCAGACCGCTAGTGTGAAAGGGGCCTAAGAAAACAGATAAGATGACCCTACACATTGCTGTTATCGTTTCTGTGTCTGCTGACATTGTTTGATGTTCTGCTAATATGGATTTTCTTTCTCCATCCAGAGACAAAGCCAGGAAGGTGTCCCAGATTTCCAATAGGCATCGTCCCCTGCCCTCTGCAGAATATACCCAAGGAGCGTCATCCATGCACCACTGACAAGGATTGTACAGACAAACAGAAGTGCTGCTTCTCCGGCTGCAAGTATATATGCACAGACGCTAAAGGTAGGAGGTGCAGGACTGACATGACGTCCATATACCAGAGTCCAAAGACACCCTTTTAATAATAAAATGCAACTTTTTTAACAAGTTGGTTGCCGGAGAAGATTAAACAAGACTATGACAGGAAAAGGTGTACATGGTTTGTAAGTCCTCTTTATTCAGAATGTCAGAGAAGGGGTAAGTGTGTGGTATATGTAACCAATCCACACTTACCACACTGACAACCATTACCCAGATACCTCCCTTCCTCTTCAAGGGCAGGAAGTAAACCGAGTTGTTGGAAGGAAGTCATGGAAGGGTAGGGATCATTGCATTTAGTCCTCTGAAAGGAGCACTCATAACACCCTTACAACCTTAAACAGGAGCACCAGTCTCCCCAAAAAACATGCCCCTGGATCCAGCGCTGTCCTCATCCAAGCTGATTCTTCAATTGGCTTCAGGTTCAGGTGCCGGCATCTTCCCTAAAGGGAAACTGGCAGCGAAGCCTTGCAGCTTCACATCCGGCTTCCAACTGCACATGCAAGAGCCACGTTGCGCTTTGGGATTGGTCCAGAATCTTCTGGGAATCTGTGATGTGTCCCAGAAGGCTGCAGGAGAAGGAGGGGGCTGAAATACCTATCAGATCATTGGGGCAATCTGACCAGAAGTGGAGGAATGGATACCTGTCAAAATCAGGGCCCGCTCCCCCCCCCCCCACCCAAAAAAAATGTGCCAATTGAGAAAGAGGAGGAGGGGAAGGAAGAGAGGAACTTCCCCTTTTGGGTGAAGTTCCGCTTTAGGCTCCCTTTACGTGTCCCATTTTCACCTAACTCCCATGGCCAATAGAAAGCCAAATAAAGGTGTCACCCTGCCTTAATATAAATATAACATGTTTGTTATTTTTTTTAAATAAAAACATGCCCTATTTATTACTTTAAATGGCATTTATTGAAATTTGCATCATGTACATCAAGCCAACGTGTTTCGGAGGACAGGACTACCCCTTCTTCAGGGCTGTTACTGCATTCTATTAGATGGTAATGATTGCTGCCTCTGCAGCTATAACCGGAACTCTGTCAGTCTGCTATCTGAAATCTTGCAATTAATATATCCAGTTTGGGAACCATTCCCATCTAATAGCATGCAGCAACAGTCCATAATGTATAAAGCCGGATACTCGTGTACTCTTAGACCCCTTTCACACTGAGGGCGTTTTGCAGGCGCTATAGCGTTAAAAATAGCGCCTGCAATCCGCCCCTTAAACAGCTGCTCTATTCACTCCATTGTGAAAGCCTGAAAGCCATAGTTCATAAATGCACCTAGCCAGTTTCTAACTTGAACCATGGGATGCTTGATGGTATATGGATCTAAATGTATCATATAATATACAGGTTACCACACTAGGGTTAAATCCTCACTTCTTTAAGGTATCAAATTGATATGATACATGATCCAAAGCATAATCATATTGGCAGTTCATATCAACTATGCAGTAACTCACAGCGGTATATAGAGCAATAAACTAAATGCTTCCGTTATAACCACTAGACTTGTGCACAATGGAAAAATTTGTTTAGTTTCGGTTCGTTTCTTTTCGGTCCTGTTGATTCGTAATCGTTCGTAATTTTGCTAGACGGGATTTTTCGTGTTCGGACTAATTCGTACTTTCGGTAGAGTACATTGTTTTTCGTTGATTCTGGACACAACTCCTACTTTCGTAACTTTTTTTGGGTTTGTTGATTTGTAATTTTCTGTGTCTCTCTCATAACGACGCTGCCTATTATGCCTAACGTGCTTCGAATGGATTTGTACTTTTCTAAATACATAGCGGTTATTTGTAACGATTGGAAATCTCGTATTTTACTTTCGTTTTTTACATGCAGCTATAGCCTCCGCCCCTGTACACCATTTTGAGAGGGAGTTCAGCACGGTGAGGGAGAAGCAGAGAGCAGAGCAGAGTGTTATTGTGCTTCGAATGGATTCGTACATTCTTAGCTTTTTTCATAACGAATTATGCCGAAGACATTCGGGCATTCGCTATTTGCGATATAATTTATTTTGGATTCGGTTTTATTCGTTATTGCTTTGTTCGGAAATTCGAATGTTTCCGAATGTCCGAAAGTTGCTAAATTCGGATGAATTTCGATTCGATTGGGGTCCCTGGGTGGCGCTGTTGCCTGTGGCCGGAGTTAAACTCACACCGCAAACCATGCCTTTTTGTCCTCCCCTGGAGCTGGTACAGCGGGGCAGGGAACCCGCTGTGGCGCAAAGGGAGAGGTCATAAAAGGGGGCGGACGCCCTGTTTTGGAGATAGAGAGTCGGAGGATGCGGCCGTACCCAGGCACCTTCAGCTTGGGTGCTGGCGTTCCGGTGTTCCAGGCCTAGGCGCCCTTGGCCTAGCTGGAGCAGGGATGGAGTCCATCTCAGGCACCTTTAGCCTGGGGTGAGGTACTATGGCGGATGCCTGGGGCTCAGTACCTTCGACTGAGTTCCGCGAGGGTGGAGGAATCCGAGGGGGCCCTAACTCCTTGGGTGCCCGTGTCTGAGTTTGTGAGGATTGGTGCGCAGTAACTTCTCCGAAGAGTCCGGCGCAGCATCGCTGGTGACGGAGAGGCCTCCACTTCTCCCTTGGATGGATTTCTTCCTCTGACAGGGGCAAAGTGAGTGAAGGTAATTCACGTTCTATATTACCTAGTCAGTGGCAGTGACTATTCACCACTGGTGACAGCACAGTGGGTAGCAGCAAGAAGGGAAAGGATTGTGCCTCGATCTGTCCCCATTTTCCAAAGGAGAAAGACTGTTTTATTGCTTGGCAAGAAGAAAAAAAAGGGGGTTGTATATATTCACTGTGTGGAACTTGGGTTACTAAAGCAAAGGAGTCAGGGACGAAGGACTGGACTTGACTCTAGGACACCTACACAAAAGCCCAAATCTCTGGCCTTCACCTCCCAGTTACGGAGGACATGGGCCGTGGTGTGTATCATCTCTCTCTCCCAGGTAACCCTAGACAACAGCCATATAACCGATAAAGAAAGGGAGAGAGGAGAGGCCGCTACACTAATAACCACAATTTATGTTCCTGCAATCTGCAGGTAAGCCCTGTAATGATGGTTTGGGTATAACAAGCACGATACGGGGTTCTGATGAAGTTCCGGTGTATCGGAATGAAACATGTTAACTTTTAATGCTGGGATGAGCATCCCCTTTTGATACCCTCCTGAGGAAACCCCACCTTTGAAAGAGAATTTCCCAATCATCCCCGCCCAGCACTACCTGGATATCTACCTTTGGATTTAGGACGCCTACATATCTCTGCAAAAAGGCTCTGAAAACAGGATTCCTATAATAGGACATTGGAAGGAAGGACCTCCTCAAATAAAGACACTATGAATATTGATTGCCTCTCAGCGGCTTATGAACAACAAGTTGGGGACCAATATGCATAGATCGATCCCAAAATTGGAGATCTCTGTGCAAACAGCAGCTCATAGAGCTATCCAGACCACAGATGAACAGATTGATCCCGACCGATACTCGTTGGTGATCTCTGCGGATCCGTGAGTAAACCCTGTATCGTGCTTGTTATATCCAAACCATCATTACAGGACTTACCTGCAGATTGCAGAAACATAAATTGTGGTTATAACGGAAGCATTTCGTTTATTGCTCTATATACCGCTGTGAGTTACCGCATAGTTGATATGAACTGCCAATATGATTATGCTTTGGATCATGTATCATATCAATTTGATACCTTAACCACTTCCATACCGGGTCATTGTAAAATGACGCTGTCAGGAACCCTCTCTCCCTCCGGGTGGGCGTCATATGACGTCCTCGGCTTTGTGGGGGGATATCTGAATGATGCCTGCAGCTAGAGGCATCATTCAGATATCCTTCTCTTCTGCCGGCGATTCTGTGCACCATAAGAATGATCATAGCGGCAGTAAATGAAGTAAAAAAAATAAAAAAATAAAATAATATTTTTTTTTTAAAACCCCCCAATAGCTCGCGCTCAGAAGCGAACGCACACGTAAGTCCCGCCCACATATGTAAACGCCGTTCAAACCACATATGTGAGGTATCGCCGCGTGCGTTAGAGCACGTGCAACAATTCTAGAACTAGACCTCCTCTGTAACTCTAACCTGGTAACCTGTAAAAAATTTCAAAGTGTCGCCTATGGACATTTTTAAGTACCAAAGTTTGGCACCATTCCATGAGTGTGCGCAATTTTATTTAAAGCGTGACATGATAGGTATCTATTTACTCAGCGTAACATAATCTTTCATATTTTACAAAAAAATTGGGCGAACTTTACTGTTTTGTTATTTTTTGATTCATGAAACCATTTATTTAAAAAAAAAAAAAAGGCGTTTGAAAAATTATTGCGCAAATACCGTGCAACGACCGCCTTTTTTTTCCCTAGGGTGTCTGCTAAAAAAAACATATATAATGTTTGGGGGTTCTGAGTAATTTTCTAGCAAAAGAATGATGATTTGTACATGTAGGAGAGAAGTGCCAGAATAGGCCCGGTATGGAAGTGGTATAAAAAGCCCTGTATTGAAGTGGCTAAAGAAGTGAGGATTTAACCCTAGTGTGGTAACCTGTATATTATATGATACATACAGATCCATATACCATCAAGCATCCCATGGTTCAAGTTAGAATCTGGCTAGGTGCATTTATGAACTATGAACGATAATAGAGATTCCCCCATGGATTGGGGATCGGCTATATATGCACATATCCTATGAAACGACAAACAAGGTTGTGGAGTAAAATTGGCCTTACGGCCTATATATTTAACAAATTCTTATATATAAAATAAATAACCATTTAAATAACATTTAACACTTTTCCAATACCCTGGTGGTCTTGGAGACCATAACTCACAACTTGGACACTGGGACCAAACTATTTCCCTTAGGCCTCCAGTCGCAAGACACCGACTCGGAGGCAGTACACATGTCCGCAGTGCCCTAACATTTTTCCCCTTCCTGGTTAACCCTTGTTGACCGGAAGGTACCCAATAACCCCATACCACCTATGGGTACCACCTTTTTATCCAAAACTTCCACTTTTACCTCCTCTTCCAGAAACCAAACACCGCCACCACCATACTGAAATTCACCACTATCGCTAACCCCCCCTTTTTACTACATGGGGAGGGTGGGTGGGAAGCTTCTTCCTCGTGGGTAATGGAGGAATGACCAAAACGTCACTTCCTCCCTGCCTGAACTATGCTGACACTCCTCCCTGCCCCCTAGACCACTCCCCTTTCCTTAAAGTGCCGCAGCCACTGTTATGTTGCTGCCTGTCCCACCTGTCATGCCATCCCTCCGCTCATTCCTTTCTCTCTCTTATGCCGTCCTCCGCTCATTCCTTTCTCTCTCTGCTCTGCTTTAGGAAACTTATGTGGGGTGACTTGGTCTGTATGGGTGGTCTCTGGGATATATCAGGTACACATAGGTGGTGTTCTTCACACTAGGGGAGAGAGTGGGTCTGCTAAGGCCCCTTTCACACTGAGGCGCTTTGCAGGCGCTATTGCGCTAAAAATAGCGCCTGCAATGAGCCCCAAAAAAGCCGCTCAATAGTATCCAATGTGAAAGCCCGAGGGCTTTCACACTGGAGCGTTGCGCTTGCAGGAGGGTCAAAAAACTCGCATCTTTGAGGCGCAATAGGAGCGCTAAAAATAGCGCTCCTATAGCGCCCCTGCCCATTGAAATCAATGGGGTAGCGCCTCCAAAACGCCGCAAAGAGGCGTTATTGCGGGCGTTTTTAACCCTTTTTTGGCCGCTAGCGGGGGTTAAAATACCCCCGCTAGCGCCTGCAAATCGCGGCAAAAAAAACGGTATAGCGCCGCTAAAAATAGCGCCGCTATACCGCCAGTGCATCCAGCGCCTCAGTGTGAAAGTAGCCTTACTGTTCAATCGCTGTGACTTATCCGGATTGGTTTGACTCGCAGTAATTGAGTCGTTTCAGTTTTTGTGTTTTTCCTTGGTCATTTGGAACTTGGGGTATTACAGTAACGTGTTTTATTCATGTATTTTGCCCAATATAGGCTATTAAACTTTGTAGTGTTACTCATTTAGGTGTGTGGAGGTCTTTCTTGTTTTTTTTTGTTTTTTGTTCCTTGATACATGTATTTTTTGACCACACCCCCGATATTTATCAGTGAGCACTACTGTTTAAATAAGTAGGATTCCCATTTTGCTCTCTTTTTTGTATATATACATGTAAAATGACACAGCATCAGAAATGCAATGTGTTTCGGCTTATACAGCCTTCCTCATAGCATACCAACAACATCCCTGAAGAAGGGGATGTCCTTTTCCCCGAAACGCGTTGGCTTGATGTACATGTCGCTAATTTGAATTAACGCCTTTTAAACCTACCTAAAGCTCGCATTTCTTTGGACATCGGATGCTCCTTCGTTCTTTTCCAAGTCTACAAGCTACAGTGGGGAAGTCTCACAGCGGTAGGAGGAAACTCTGATATAAGAAGCAGGAGAATCATTCAACCCAGTCGTGTCTACCCAAATCTGAAATACCATGTGCCCATTTTTCATGTAATAACACTTCTATGTGGCATATTGACTGGTAATGTGTTTGGATTATATTGCTCATGCCTGCCTTCATTGTCTCCTCATCCAGAGTGAAGTCACAACAGGACGGGACAAGTCACAAGGTCTTCCAGATGATGAGAACGTCATTAGTTCTTTTCTCCCGTGGGGACATCACCCTGTCAATGACTAATAAATAACTAATGACAATGACTAATAAATGATCATTCCAATCTACACCATGATGATTTGTGTGGTTTCAATATCTATGAAGGTTCTCATGAATCCAGGTCATGGTATAACTAATGTTTTAGCTACGCAAATTTCTTTGGGGTAATGAGATGTGCATGAACATGTGAAATGTGTATTATGAAAGGACACACGCTATGTGTTGGTGATCTTTATCCTGGTAAAGGTGGGGACACATTTTACTGGGGTGTGTATTTAGAATAATTATATGTTGTGCGCATCATGCGTGTGCCTATTGCATTAGGGTGTGCCCCCCAAAGATGTGGGAATAGTTAAATAAAACAAAAGCCTTCCTATAACAATAAAATATGCTTTTTGCCCCCCCCCCCCCCCCCAGTAGGTGCATTCACACTAATGCCGTATGGTTTTATGATTGCAGTGCAGCATATCTACAGTTTCGGTGCGGATTAGTTGCACTTTGCCATAGAATTCTATTAGATCCTGCGGTTTTGGTGCGCTTTCTGAAAACAAAAACTGAAAGGGCGGTTTTGGTGAACTTTCAGAAAGCGCAAACCATGGGACAGAATAGAAGTCGATGGCAAAGTGCAACTTACCCACACGGAGTCCGCGGTTACACTGCGCTGCAGCCATGGTGTGGGAAAGCTGCACCGTATCAGTCTGAAAGCCAAGCTGATCGTTTATTATTACTGACCTCTGAACTGTCTGTTAATTACTACTGACCCCTGAACTCTGCCTCACTAACTACTGACCTCTGAACTCCGCCTCACTTACTACTGACCCCTGAACTCTGCCTCACTTACTACTGACCTCTGAACTCCGCCTCACTTACTACTGACCCCTGAAATCTGCCTCACTTACTACTGACCTCTGAACTCTGCCTCACTTACTACTGACCCCTGAACTCTGCCTCACTTACTACTGACCTCTGAACTCCGCCTCATTTACTACTGACCCCTGAAATCTGCCTCACTTACTACTGACCTCTGAACTCTGCCTCACTTACTACTGACCTCTGAACTCCGCCTCACTTACTGCTGACCTCTGAACTACCGCCTCACTTACTGCTGACCCCTGAACTCCGCCTCACTTACTACTGACCCCTGAACTCTGCCTCATTTACTACTAACCTCTGAACTCCGCCTCACTTACTGCTGACCTCTGAACTACCGCCTCACTTACTGCTGACCTCTGAACTACCGCCTCACTTACTACTGACCTCTGAACTCTGCCTCATTTACTACTGACCTCTGAACTCCGCGTCACTTACTACTGACCCCTGAACTCCGCCTCACTTACTACTGACTCCTGAACTCCGCCTCACTTACTACTGACCCCTGAACTCCGCCTCACTTACTACTGACCCCTGAACTCCGCCTCACTTACTACTGACCTCTGAACTCCGCCTCACTTACTACTGACCCCTGAACTCCGCCTCACTTACTACTGACCCCTGAACTCCGCCTCACTTACTGCTGACCTCTGAACTACCGCCTCACTTACTACCAGTGTTGCCAACCTACCAGACTGAAATTTACTGACATGACACTCAAAATTTACTGGCACAGCCCCGTTTTTAATGACATTTTTCAAAACATACAAAATTACACCTTTAAGTGCAAATTTCAGTATTTAAGCTACTGTACAAACAAGTACAATATGCAATTAGCAATGTGATTTATGGTAGATGTTGAGGCAAAAAACATATGTTATTTTAGATATAGTAAGGGTGGGTTATTATAACCCATCAGTTTTTGTTACCTATGTCCAACTGGAGAGACTTCCCCTTCATTTCTGTTCCACGGCCACCACAGAAAGTGAGGGGAAATCCCTGGTAGCCACCAGGATCACTAAAATTTATGTCCCCAATTCTAAAGATTTTAAAGACCTCCTGTCTCCATCACTCCATCCATCTATCACCTCCTGTCTCTATCACTCCATCACCTCCTGTCTCCATCACCTCCAATCTCCATCACTTCATCACTTCCTGTCTCCATCACCTCCTGTCTCCATCACCTCCTGTCTCCATCACTCCATCACCTCCTATCTCCATCACTCCATCACTCCATCACTTCCTGTCTCCATCCCTCCATCACCTCCTGTCTCTATCCCTCCATCACCTCCTGTCTCCATCCCTCCATCACCTCCTGTCTCCACACTCCATCACTTCCTGTCTCCATCCCTCCATCACCTCCTGTCTCCATCACTTCATCACCTCCTGTCTCCATCCCTCCATTAAACTGTCTACCCAACTGTCCCTCTGTTGTAGGTCCCACCAACCTCTTCACCTTCCATCGCTTTCCTTCTTTGTTACTCTATCCCTCCCTCTATCCCTCATTTTATCTCTCCATAACTCCATCATGCCATCCTTTTATCTATTGCTCCATCCCTCCCTCACTTAATTTCTGTGCCCCTTGCTCCATCCCTCCATCTTACTGTCCATCAAACAATCCCTGTGCACGATATCCCTCCACTAAAGACATGGATGAGCGAGTTTGGGGTGGAGGAACTTGACTGACCTATACAGAGTACTGACCTCACCCCGATAGAACATCTTTGGGAAGAATTAGATGCGAACCAGGCCTTCTCATCCAACATCAGTGCCTGACCTCACAAATGCACTTCTGGAAGAATGGTAAAACATTATCATAGACACACTCCTAAACCTTGTGGACAGCTTTCTCAGAGGAGTTAAAGCTGCAAAGGATGGGTCAACTCAATATTGAACCCTATGGACTAAGACTGGGGTGCCATTAAAATTTACGTGCATGTAAAGGCAGGTGTTCCAAATCTTTTGACAATATAGTGTATTTCTATCCTGAAAACAATGTTTTTTTTATTTTATATTTTTTACGGATGAATACTGTACTGATTAAACAAAAATTAGTTGTTCTGTTATCTTATGCGAAATAATCAGGACGGTTCATGCAAAATTATCCGGTCGGCTCTCAAAAGCTGTGTGCTAACGAATAGATTATCGTACAAATTCTCTGAATGTGTTTTTCTTTCGTCCACTTTTCTCATCGTGTGTACCAGGCATTAGGTTGGCTGGTGTTTAGGTAACTATAGTTAGGGTAGATATTTGTTTATGTTTCGGGGTTACCCGCCCACCCAGATCAGGTTCCAAACACAAGAAATCAATGCACACCAATTTCATTGGTCCCTGACTCTGTAGATGGCCCATTGAGGCTGCCCTGCCTGGCAAAATCTTTCTCTGAATGCACCTGATGCAAGAACAACAGAAGCTTTCTACTTCAGCCCTCATGGACGGCCAATAAAATTGATCCCTGACCAGCTTGAAGTTTCTATCTGGACCTAAGTGGCCATGGTCATCGTGGAGAGCAGCCAACACTGTTAATCAGTGTTTCTCAGTAAGGAATAGTTGACAAACACCCTCTGGTTCCTCAGATGGGCCTTTCCTGTATATAACTCTGTCTTCCAACTGCATTCATACCCATTCTTTATGGACCACTTTAGCTCCCTCAATGGAACTATTTAGCAGCATCTGAGGATCCCAAACTGACAAGGATTTCTTTATAAGGCTACCCAATGGGTCTTCACGTTGATCTCTCCTCATGTCTTCTCTAGTTAATTAAGGCAGTTCTTGACAACACACTTGTGTCAAATCACAGTAGTATCTTGGCACTCCAGCGGGGTTGGCCCCCACAGCTTCCGCCCCTGACGCTCCTTTATGCCTGTGCTATATTCCTTGGCATACAGCCAGTGCTCCCTGGAGGGGCAAATGAACCCAGCTCTTCTGGCCAGCATCAGTGGTGTAAGGTCTTTGGGAAAGAGCATCAGCGTCTCGGTTTCCCACCCCTGGCCGATATTTCAAACTGAACCACCGGCATCCAGTCTGGCAGTGGACAGCAAGTAAGTCAGAGGGTTATTATCCGTCTTCACCACAAACGTGGCTTCATGTAGGTAATCCCCTGGCTTGTCTACTACAGCCCACTTGAGGGCCAAGAACTCCAGTTTGTGCACCGGATAATTCTTCTCAGGGGGAGTGAGACTGTGACTTACATAAGCCACCAGACAAAGCTTTCCTTCCAACTCCTGATATAATACCCCTCCCCCCTCAGGCCATCTCTGCTAGCATCCACATGTAATTTGTAAGGTTTGGAGGGATCAGCATAGGCCAACGCAGGCGCTTCAATAAGGCTCCCCTTTACACGTTAAAAGGCTCTTTCCCACTTCACTGTCCATTGCTCTTGAATAGACTCACGGGGCTTGCTTGGACCTCCAGCCAGGGTCTTCTGCAGGTCCCCATCTGTCTGCTTCTGCAATAACTCATTCAGAGGTTTGGCAATCTGTGCAAAATTCTTTACAAATCTTCTATAGTAGTAGCAGAAACCCCAAAACGACCTCAATTCAGTGACGGTGCTTGGGAGAGGCCAGGAAGTAACAGCCTTCAACTTCTAAAGATCAGTGGCCACTCCCTCGGCTAGACTACATGTCCAAGATACATGACTGAAGTCTGATAGTATTGACACTTCTCTAACGACAACTTCAGCCCCTCAGCGTGTAATCAATCATTGGAAGACTTTCTTCAATCGAGCTACGTGCTCTTCCAACATTCTGCCAAAAACGATGATATCATCCAGATACACTAGCACTTCTATCAAGTTCATGTCGCCCACTGTGTTCTCCATCAGTCTCTGAAAGGTGGTGGGGGGCCCCTGTTAACCCCTGTGGCATGCGGTTGAATTCAAAGAATCCTAGAGGACTGATAAAGGCTGTCTTCTCTCAGTTGTCCAGATGCATGGGTATCTGATTATATCCACTCTTAAGATCCAGAATGCTGAATCATTTAGCTCCTGATAGGCATTGCAGGGCCTCTTCTATATGAGGGGTTGTGAACTGATCTGGGGTAGTCCTCTGATTCAAAGTTCGGTAGCCAATACACATCCGGAGGGACCCATTTTTCTTTCTCACGACCACAATAGGAGAGCCATAAGTCTCCTGGATTGTCTAACGACCCCCGACTTCTTCAGTTCAGCCAACTGTTCCCGAAGGTCCTCCAGGTCACACAAAGGGATTCGTCTAGCTCTTTCTTGGAAAGGCTTATCTTCACTTCACTCAGCCAAATTCGGTGTTGAGCACTAGACTTGTGCACAATGGAAAAATTTGTTTAGTTTTGGTTCGTTTCTTGTGCACAACGAAAAGATTTGTTTAGTTTTGGTTTGTTTCTTTTCGGTCCTGTTGATTCGTAATCATTCGTAATTTTGCTAGATGGGATTTTTCGTGTTCGGACTAATTCGTATTTTCGCAAGAGACATTTTTCGTTGAATCGGAATGGTTTGTAATAATGTAAGCCTTATTTTTAGTTGATTTATAATTCGTACTTTCGGTAGAGTACATTGTTTTTAGTTGATTCTGGACACAACTCCTACTTTCGTAACTTTTTTTGGGTTCGTTGATTTGTAATTTTCCGTGTCTCTCTCACAACGACACTGCCTATTATGCCTAATGTGCTTCGAATGGATTTGTACTTTTCTAATTACATAGCGGTTATTTGTAACGATTCAAAATCTCGTATTTTACTTTGTTTTTTTACATGTGGCTATAGCCTCCGCCCCTGTACACCATTTTGAGAGGGAGTTCAGCACGGTGAGGGAGAAGCAGAGAGCAGAGCAGAGTGTTATTGTGCTTCGAATGGATTCGTACATTCGTAACTTTTTTCATAACAAATTATGCCGAAGACATTCGGGCATTCGCTATTTGCGATATAATTTATTTCGGATTCGGTTTTATTCGTAATTTCTTTGTTCGGAAATTCGAATGCTTCCGAATGTCCGAAAGTTGCTAAATTCGGACAAATTTCGATTTGTTACGAAACGAATTGCACAAGCCTATTGAGCACTCTTGGCACAACCCACATCCCAGTTATTCTTGGAGAATATTTTCTCCCATCGGGCTAACTGAGCTTTAATCCTCTCTTTCCATCTGGGGGACAGATTTTGGCACTGGACAGTGGTCTCTCTTTAATTCTCCTTCTGGATTAAGTCATCCCCTGTCACTGGGGTGGCAGCACTCACTTTCCCAATCACCATACGAGGCTTCAGGCTAATTGAATGGCTGGTGACATTCTTCACACTGACAGGTATTCTTCCCCCGCTTCTCAGTAAGTGAGTACGATCTCCGGAACAGGTCTATTCCACTATCTCCCTCCAGTGGATCAGCTTCTACCACCACATAGGGACCCGGTTGATCCCATGACTGCTTAACAGTGGCTTTCATGCAAGTTCTTTCACCAGGCTGCAACACCTTTTCTTGTGTATCTAGTCGCCACAGTTTTCCTACCACTTCAGCGGGGGCCTTCTTTTCCTGCAATACACGCTGAAAAGCCTGCCGCAACTGAGGATGGATTTTCCCTACTGGAGCACCCTCCAAGGCCAGTGGCGTGACTAATCTCACAAGATTGGTGTTGGTGCCTGTCAGCAAGGAATTGTGGCCTACCCCAGGAGGTCGAGGACAGACAACAGCCAAAGTGTCCAAGGTCTCTGGCTTTCCAGCCGAGGGATTATCAAAGGTTATCTTGATAGAGACATAACCATCATATGGGCGCTTTTGGTTACCTATTCCCCCAGATTTCCAACTCTTCGAGCTTACACAAAGGGATGTGCCTTAAGTACTTGTTATAGAAGTCCCGATACAGCAAAGTCGCCTGGGCTCCTGTATCCAGCAAATCTTGAGTATAGATAACCTCTACTTGTATCAAGACTATCGGAGAAGGCCCTACCAAGTTCTTTGGCAGATTTCCAGCTGGTGACTCTATATTTTGAGCCTTAATCAGCTTCTTTGAGGGCGGTGGAGTCTGTTTAACAACTCGATCAGAAAGGTGTGCATTGATCTCCCATGTCCATCTTTCCTTCCCTGGGGCCCAGTTATTTTTTAACAGGCAAGGAAGGGGAAGAGGTAGCAGACGACTTTCGTTTTTTTCTCTTCTTTGATTCTTTCTTAGATTTTCCCTCGGGACTCTCAACTAGCTCCTTCACTGAGGTCCCTTGAAGTTTCCCGCTGGCTTTTGGAAAAGCTGCTTCTCTAAAGCTTTTAATACTTCCGTGAGTAATTGTGGGCCGATTCCAGCCTTGGGGCACTCAGCCCATAAGTGTCCAACTTCTCCACAAGCATACCATTTATTTTCTCGCACTCGGGAAAGCTTTGGCCCACCTTGGTGAAGTGCTTGTTCTTGGACCTTTGCTTGAGTTGCAATTACTCGCATTAGAGCATGATACATCTAATTTTGGGCTTGAGCTACTTGGGTCATCAGCTCAGCTGGTCCGAGTTCGCCAACCAGCTTGTTAGTATCAGGAATGGCCAGCCCAGCCTGTTCTGACTCAGTTTCACTGTCCTCATCCGAGAAACCTGCTTCAACATGGGCAGTTCGGGCAACTACTTTCTCCCTCTTAGCAGCAATAGCGCTCAATTCTCTTGTTCCTTGACTCTTTTCTTCCAATAGAGCTTCCTCTTCCCGCACTTCTCTTATCAATTCAGGATACATGGGGTACCACCTTGGTTCTTTTCAATAATAACTTTAAGACAATAAGATGGTTTGGCTGAGTCCTTGCAAGACCCAATCTAAATGAGCTTGATCAATCGCCCTTGGGATTGATACCTCTTTTTAGAATAATCTGGTGCAACATTCTGTCTGCTCGGGAGATGCATCCAGAGAGGCTCTCCCCCTGTTGTTGCTGAGTGTGATTAAATTTGTACATCAGATCTGCAGTTGTTTCAACTCTTCCAAATACAGCATACAAAGCATCTATGTAGTCCATAGCAATACAAGTTCTCTTTCCCATTCTCAAGTTATGAATTACATCGGCAGCAGGGCTTTGGAGTCTCTCACTGAGACGCTGTCATTATACAGACTCTGAAACACTCCATTCCTCCATAGCCTGAATGGCATTACTCATCCAGGTCTCAAACTCATATTCTCCGATAGGGGTCGGCAACTGCCAAGAGAAAAATCTGAGTCTCCGATAGCTCTGATTAGCATTTCCAGATCGTTTCTTCACTGAGTTATCAACTAGTCAGCTCATGTCAGTGTAGAAAGAAACAGGAGGGGCACTGGCCCCATGAGAGTCTGTCTCAACAGATCCTAGGCCCCTCTCCTGGGCCCTCAATGATGGCTGCCTCTCAACAGTCTCTCCCCGAACTTTCAGTGGGATGACCCTGGCAGTTACCCCTTCAGCTAGGCGTACCTCTTCTTCCTGAAAGCAAACAGGTATCTCTTCCTGCCATTCCAACAGTACCCTGACTTGGTCCAGCTCATACTCAACTTCCACATCCACAATGTCAGTCCTTCTGTCCTGGGGCTAGAGCTCTCACCCACTGTCGAATCTCCTTCTCAGTGCATTCACTTCCTGAGATCTCTAGAACAGTGTTTCGCTCCACTCATGCTCCCTGGGCTCTGCCCCAAGCAACTGCAGCCATAGAAGCTTCCTCCCACATGGATCATGGCTCTTGTCTAGGTTGACTAGGGCTGGCTGCAGAACAGATCCCAGATGAGCCCCCAAATGTAGCACAGCCCCCTTGAGTACTGCTTGAATTTTCCTGTTCATCTGCATCACCATGACCCTGTGAACATTCCAACCCAACCCACCTGACACTCTGGGTTCAGACGTCTTCTACAAGCACCTTTAAATGACACATCACACAAGTCAAATATGTTTATATTATCTCAGCTTTTACTGAAGTAAGCAGTGTGGTATTTATATACAGAGGAGGGTAATTGATCAACCAAGTTCTGGATAACATCCCCAAACTCGGAAGAGGGATTCCCCGAACAAGACAGCTTAGGAACTGTTCAACAGTACAATATTACAATATACATATATGTACAGTGAAATACCACCTGGAGCATGACCTGTAAGGACAGTAAAGGGTTAGCTATTTAATGCAGGCAGTCACACACTAAAGGGGAACCCCAGGCTGGTTTATTCAACCTTTATATCCTAATGAGAGAACAGACAGAATAGGGATAAGATAAGGCCCTTTAAATAGTAACAACAGCAATGTCCAAGATGCAGGCCTGATTGTCTTCACCGGAAGTTGGAGCTCATTAGATTATATCTAATAAGGCACAGTGATGAGATAGCAAGCCGAATAGCTTAAAACAGGCTAGTGGTACTCCTTGAAGTGGTTTTAGGTAGAGGTGTTTATGTACAGTGTTCAAATAGAAGCGCAGTAAAGTGTTCCCAAGGTAAAGGTGCCTGTACACAGTGTTCAAATAAGGTAACCAGGGAAGGATTGCATAGGATGGATAATTGCCCTCTCACCAACGACAAGACCAACTAGACGCCTTGCAGACAGTGACCCTGAAAGAAACGTGCTTCAGTAACAAGACCAGCGATGACTAGTGATGAGCCGAACACCCCCGGGTTCGGTTCGCACCAGAACCCGCGAACGGACCGAAAGTTCGTACGAACATTAGAACCCTATTAAATACAATGGATGCGAACGTTCGAATTCTAAAGTGCTAATTATAACGACTATTATGCATGTTATTGTCCTAAAAAGGGTTTGGGAACCCGGGTTCTGCACCAGGGGACATGTATCAATGCAAAAAGAAGTTTTAAAAACGGTCGTTTTTCGGGAGCAGTCATTTTAATGATGCATAAAGTGAAAAAAAAAAGTCAAATATTCCTTTAAATATCGTACCTGGGGGGTGTCTAAAGTATGCCTGTGAAGTGCCACGTGTTTCCCGTGTTTAGAACTGTCCCTGCACAAAATGACACTTCTAAAGGAAAAAAAAGCCATTTAAAACTGCTTGCGGCTTTAATGTAATGTCTGGTCCCGGTAATATGGATGAAAATCTTTAAGAAAAATGGCATAGCTACCCCATGACCCCCCCCCCCTACCCCAGCCCATTACCAGCCCCTTTGGGTCTTGTATGGATATTAAGGGGAACACCGCACACAAAATAAAAAAGGCCCTATATACTCTGAACAGCCGTATACAGGCGGTGCATACAAGACAGGGACTGTAGGTTTGTTCTTATGTAGAATGTGTTTGTAATTTTGAACAGGTACATTGTTTAAGTGTAGCTCCAGCCCAAAAATCTATTTTTAAACTATTTGGAAAACATAGGTAAGGGTTATCACCCCTGTAACATTTGTTTTGCTGTCTGTGCCCCTGTTCAGAACATTTCACCTCACTTTCCGTCCCAATGACAACTGTTTTTGAAATGTGGTGTTTTTCTTGAAACAAGGATTGGTGATAAAGCATCAGTACAGAGGAGACACCTTTCTCCCATATTAATTCTTACAGGAGAGAATTTTCCTTCCTAGGGGTAGATTTCCTCTCACTTCCTGTTGTCTTCTTGCGTTTGCAAGTAGGAGTCGTTTGTAAGTTGGATGTTTGAAAGTAGGGACCTGCCGTATATACTCTGCAGAAATAGGCCCCTTAGTTGTTGGTGTTGGCACAACACTGTAAGCACTCACAGTTACTCTTGGTTGGTGCTGGAACGCCCTGCTGTCAACTATTATATCAGGAATTGTAATTACATATAATTGTTGAACAGTGGTAGTAAAAATTGGGCCTTTGATGGTGGTGCTGGTGCCACAACACTGTAAGCCCTGACAGTTACTCTTGGTGGGTGCAGCAATGGGCCCTGCTGTGAATTATTAGATCAAGAATTGTAATTGCATGCCCCTGTTGAACAGGGGCTGAAAAATTGGGCCTTTCGTGGTGGTGGTGGTGGTGTTGCCACAACACTGTAAGCCCTCAGAGTTACTCTTGGTGGGTGCAGGAATGGGCCCTGCTGTGAATTATTAGATCAAGAATTGTAATTACATGCCCCTTTTGAACAGGGGCTGAAAAATTGGGCCTTTCGTGGTGGTGGTGGTGGTGGCGTTGCCACAACACTGTAAGCCCTCAGAGTTACTCTTGGTGGGTGCAGCAATGGGCCCTGCTGTGAATTATTAGATCAAGAATTGTAATTACATGCCCCTGTTGAACAGGGGCTGAAAAATTGGGCCTTAGGCACTGGTGGCACAACACTGCAACCCCTCACAGATACTGTACTTGGAGCACAGCAATGAGCCCTGTTGCAAAGTATTGCTTCAAAAATTGTAATGACACGCCCCTGTTAAACAGGGGCTGAAAAATTGGGCCTTAGGCACTGGTGGCACAACACTCCAACCCCTCACAGATACTGTACTTGGAGCACAGCAATGAGCCCTGTTGCAAAGTATTGCTTCAAAAATTGTAATTACACGCCCCTGTTAAACAGGGGCTGAAAAATTGGGCCTTAGCCACTGGTGGCGGCACCCATAAACAAAAATGATCTTCCAAGCTATCATCATCAATCGTATCATTGAGGACTCGGAGGAGGAGGATAGCCAGTCAACATAACAGCACAGGCACTCAGCATCAGCATCAGTCTTGAAGGGATGTGACATGTTAAAATCAATTAGTCTGTTATATCAGCATCAGGTGTGTGGTAGCTGGTGGTGATCCAAGACTGGTTCATCTTGATGAAAGTCAGTCGATCAACCGAGTCGGTGGACAGGCGCACCCTGTGATCCGTGACAAATCCTCCAGCAGCACTGAATGTGCGTTCCGAAAGAACGCTGGATGCAGGACAGGCCAGTAGCTCAATTGCATACTGTGCAAGCTCTGGCCAGTGATCCATCCTCAAGACCCAGTAAGCCAGAGGATTTTCGGTGGGGAAGGTGTCCAAGTCTGACCTTGCCCCTAGATATTCCTGCACCATGTTTATCAGACGCTGGCGATGGTTGCTGGAACCGATCATACTTTGGGGCTGCGGACTAAAGAATTGTCTGAACGCATCGGTCAGACGGCCACCTTCCCCACCGCTCCTTCTTTGACTGGCCGAAGCCTCAGCAACTCGTTGTCCAGGACCAGGAGTTTGTAACCTCCCAGTCTCTGGGAACGCGTTGCACAGACCTTTCTGCAAGGCCTCCCGGAGTTGTCTCATCCTCTGCTCCCTCTGCGACGGTAACATAAGGTCCGCAACCTTACCCTTGTACCGTGGATCAAGGAGAGTGGCCAGCCAGTATGGTCCCTCTCCTTGATCCGAAGAATACGAGGATCCTTCCGCAGACTTTGCAGGATCAGGGAGGCCATGCAGCGTAGGTTAGCTGAGGCATTCGGTCCGGAGTCCTCTGGGTCACTAAGGACGACATGATCTGCAGCCACCTCCTCCCAGCCACGTACAAGTCCACTGGTTTCTTGGGACTGTAAATCATCCCTAAAAGACTGCTGCTGATGATGCTGAGTGCCAGCCTCCACCTCCATGCTGACACAATCCTCCTCCTCCTCCTCCTCCTCTTCCTGTGCGATGGGTGGGACAGAAGGAACACTGTCTGGGTAAAGGGGGCCTTGAGAGGCAAGGAAGTCCTCCTCTTCCTGCCTCTGTTCTGCCTCAAGTGCCCTGTCCATTATTCCACGCAGTGTGTGCTCCAACAGGTGGACAAGAGGTACAGTGTCACTGATGCATGCACTGTCACTGCTCACCATCCTCGTGGCCTCCTCAAATGGTGCCAGGACAGTGCATGCATCCCTGATCATGCCCCACTGGCGTGGAGAAAAAAAACCAAGCTCCCCTGACCCTGTCCTGGTGCCGTAGTCGCACAGGTACTCATTGATGGCCCTCTGCTGCGTGTGCAGCCGCTGCAGCATGGCCAACGTTGAGTTCCACCTGGTGGGCATGTCACATATAAGGCGGTTCTTGGGCAGGTTCAACTCCTTTTGCAGCTCAGCCAGGCGAGCACTGGCATTATAAGATCTGCGGAAATGCACACAGACTTTCCTGGCCTGCCTCAGGACATCCTGTAAGCCCGGGTACCTGCCCAAGAACCGCTGCACCACCAGGTTAAGGACGTGAGCCACACAGGGCACATGGGTCAGTTGTCCCTGTCGGAGGGCGGAGAGGAGGTTGGTGCCATTGTCGCAAACCACCATTCCTGGCTTAAGCTGGCGTGGCGTCAACCACCTCTCGGCCTGGCCCTGCAGAGCAGACAGGACCTCTGCCCCAGTGTGGCTTCTATCCCCCAAACACACCAGCGCAAGCACGGCATGGCATCTTTTTGCCTGCGTACTTGCGTAGCCCCTTGAACGGCTACGGAGCACCGCTGGTTCAGAGGACAAAGCACAGGAAGAGGCCATGGAGGAAGAAGAAGAGGAGGGGGTGGAGGAGAGAGGTGTGTCACAACCAGTAGTAGCATTTTGGAGGCGTGGCGGTGGAACAACCTCCAACACTACTGAACCTTGTCCTGCATCCTTCCCAGCTGCCAAAAGAGTGACCCAATGGGCCGTGAAAGAAAGGTAACATCCCTGTCCATGCCTGCTGGACCATGAGTCAGCGGTAATATGCACCTTACCGCTGACCGCCCTGTCCAGCGAGGCCAAGACATTGCCTTCCACATGCCGGTAGAGAGCCGGAATAGCCTTCCGTGAGAAAAAGTGGCGTTTGGGAACCTGCCACTGAGGAACCGCACATTGCACAAACTCACGGAAGGGGGCCGAGTCTACCAACTGAAAAGGCAGCAGCTGAAGCGCTAGCAATTTAGCCAAGCTAGCATTCAACCGCTGGGCATGTGGATGGCTGGGAGTGAACTTCTTTCGACGGTCCAGCAGCTGGGGCAGGGAAATTTGCCTGCTAGAATCGGACGTCGGTGTACTGCTAGCAGAGTGGCCACAAGTACTTGGCTGTGACACACCTAATTCTACACCTTCATTCCTCTCAGTGCATGTTTCAGAGAGGACTGAAGTTATAGTGGGGTTGGAGATCCCAGCTGATGCGGTGCAAGGAGAGGTCCGCTTTGTTCTTTGGTGTGGGTCTTTGAGGTAGGCTTGCCAACGAGCTGCATGGCAGGTCAACATATGTCTGGTCAGGCATGTGGTACCCAAGCGGCTGATGTTTTGGCCACGCGATATACGCTTGAGACATATGTTGCAAACAGCAGCTGTGCGATCTGATGCACTAGCCTCAAAAAAGGCCCACACCAAAGAACTTTTTGAATGATGGGCAGAGGCAGCGCCCTGCACAGGCGGAGCTCTGCGGTGTGATTCCGTCGGTGTACTGCCCTTACGCTGGCCACCAAAGGGCATCCTGCCTCGTTGGAGATGTGCCTCCTCCTCATCCTCCTCCTCCTCCTCTCTCCTATTAGGCACCCACGTGGAGTCAGTGACCTCATCATCCCCTCCCTCCTCATCACTGGAGCCAATCTGGCAGTATGCTGCAGCTGCTGGAACATGACTGCCAGATTGGTGTCCTTCTTGAGCATCCCCTCTGTCTGCTCTCACGCTACTGCCTTCCTGTAGCTGGGTTTCATCATCAGACCCTTCGAAACGCTGGGCATCCTCCTGGAGCATGTACCCAACACTGTGCTCAAACAGTTCGGGGGACTCCTCAGGAGGAGGACATGGTGGGTCTAGGGAAGGAGTGACTGATGATGAGTCTGACATTGATACCAGGGAAGAGGACGCTTTGGCAGCTGCTTTGCCAGTACCCTGAGCCTGGGTGAGAGAGGATGAGGAGGAGGAGGAGGGCTTGGTCATCCACTCTACCAAGTCTTCGGCATGATGTGGCTCAACATGTCCAGCTGCCGAAAAGAAGGACAAGCGTGTCCCATGGCCATGTGCTGATGACAATGCACCGCGTCCACGACCAGCACTGTTTCCCCCAGACACAGAGCCTGCTTGCCCTCTTTTATTGCCTCCTGACTGTCTGCCTCTCCTTGTTTGCCTTCCAGACATTCTAATGGATGGCCTGCAGGGAGATGGAAAAAAAGCAATAAGGGCTACCTTCAGGTGTCCTTCTCTGTCCCTTTACTTAAGGATTTCTAAATATGGTTGAGGATGATTGCTTTCGCACAGAATAGCACAATGACAATTTCCCTGACTGTCCAAAAAACAAGGATTTCAAAGATGGTTGATGAGGAATGCTTTAGCACAGTATAGCACAATGAGAATTTCCCTCACTGTCCTTCCCTGTCCCTACAAACAAGGATTAGCACAGTAAAACACACTGACACTCTCCCTACCTATAGTTTTCTGTCCCTATAAAAAATGTTTTTTTAAAGATGGTTGATGATGAATGCTTTAGCACAGTATAGCACAATGAGAATTTCCCTCACTGTCCTTCCCTGTCCCTACAAACAAGGATTAGCACAGTAAAACACACTGACACTCTCCCTACCTATAGTTTTCTGTCCCTATAAAAAATGTTTTTTTAAAGATGGTTGATGATGAATGCTTTAGCACAGTATAGCACAATGAGAATTTCCCTCACTGTCCTTCCCTGTCCCTACAAACAAGGATTAGCACAGTAAAACACACTGACACTCTCCCTACCTATAGTTTTCTGTCCCTATAAAAAATGTTTTTTTAAAGATGGTTGATGATGAATGCTTTAGCACAGTATAGCACAATGAGAATTTCCCTCACTGTCCTTCCCTGTCCCTACAAACAAGGATTAGCACAGTAAAACACACTGACACTCTCCCTACCTATAGTTTTCTGTCCCTATATAAAATGTTTTTTTAAAGATGGTTGATGATGAATGCTTTAGCACAGTATAGCACAAGGAGAATTTCCCTCACTGTCCTTTCCTGTCCCTACAAACAAGGATTAGCACAGTAAAACACACTGACACTCTCCCTACCTATAGTTTTCTGTCCCTATAAAAAATGTTTTTTTAAAGATGGTTGATGATGAATGCTTTAGCACAGTATAGCACAAGGAGAATTTCCCTCACTGTCCTTCCCTGTCCCTACAAACAAGGATTAGCACAGTAAAACACACTGACACTCTCCCTACCTATAGTTTTCTGTCCCTATAAAAAATGTTTTTTTAAAGATGGTTGATGATGAATGCTTTAGCACAGTATAGCACAATGAGAATTTCCCTCACTGTCCTTCCCTGTCCCTACAAACAAGGATTAGCACAGTAAAACACACTGACACTCTCCCTACCTATAGTTTTCTGTCCCTATAAAAAATGTTTTTTTAAAGATGGTTGATGATGAATGCTTTAGCACAGTATAGCACAATGAGAATTTCCCTCACTGTCCTTCCCTGTCCCTACAAACAAGGATTAGCACAGTAAAACACACTGACACTCTCCCTACCTATAGTTTTCTGTCCCTATAAAAAATGTTTTTTTAAAGATGGTTGATGATGAATGCTGTAGCACAGTATAGCACAATGAGAATTTCCCTCACTGTCCTTCCCTGTCCCTACAAACAAGGATTAGCACAGTAAAACACACTGACACTCTCCCTACCTATAGTTTTATGTCCCTATAAAAAATGTTTTTTTAAAGATGGTTGATGATGAATGCTTTAGCACAGTATAGCACAATGAGAATTTCCCTCACTGTCCTTCCCTGTCCCTACAAACAAGGATTAGCACAGTAAAACACACTGACACTCCCCCTACCTATAGTTTTCTGTCCCTATAAAAAATGTTTTTTTAAAGATGGTTGATGATGAATGCTTTAGCACAGTATAGCACAAGGAGAATTTCCCTCACTGTCCTTCCCTGTCCCTACAAACAAGGATTAGCACAGTAAAACACACTGACACTCTCCCTACCTATAGTTTTCTGTCCCTATAAAAAATGTTTTTTTAAAGATGGTTGATGATGAATGCTTTAGCACAGTATAGCACAATGAGAATTTCCCTCACTGTCCTTCCCTGTCCCTACAAACAAGGATTAGCACAGTAAAACACACTGACACTCTCCCTACCTATAGTTTTCTGTCCCTATAAAAAATGTTTTTTTAAAGATGGTTGATGATGAATGCTTTAGCACAGTATAGCACAATGAGAATTTCCCTCACTGTCCTTCCCTGTCCCTACAAACAAGGATTAGCACAGTAAAACACACTGACACTCTCCCTACCTATAGTTTTCTGTCCCTATAAAAAATGTTTTTTTAAAGATGGTTGATGATGAATGCTTTAGCACAGTATAGCACAAGGAGAATTTCCCTCACTGTCCTTCCCTGTCCCTACAAACAAGGTTTAGCACAGTAAAACAGACTGACACTCTCCCTACCTATCCTTCTCTTTCCCTAAACTAAAGGAATCCAGGTTAAGCAAGAAAAAAAAATGTCACTGTCCCTGCCTATGCTTCTCTTTCCCTGCTTCGGAACACACTACACTAGGCCGCCGTGCTGGCGGCCTTTTATAGTGTGGGGCGTGTACTAAACACCCTCAGCAATAATTGGCCACAGGCATCCTGCCTGTGGCCAATCATTGCTCTCCTCGCTGCCGGCGCTGTGATTGGCCAAGCATGCGGGGTCACAGTGCATGCTTGGCCAATCACAGCGCCTGGATGACACTGCGATGGCGTAGTGCATTGTGGGCCGCGAATTAGGCGCGAACGGCCCAAATCGTTCGTTGTTCGGCGAACGATCGAACAGCCGATGTTCGAGTCGAACGTATGTTCGACTCGAACACCGAGCTCATCCCTAGCGATGACCCATGGCTGCTGAATGCGGGCGATCGTAGTGTCGATCTGATGGGTTGGTGCTGCGTAGATGACTGACAAACAGCAAGCAGAGTTAGGCCCTTCGGGGCTGGGTGGGAATCACTCGATCACTGCATGGTAGGCCGCAGCCTCCTCTCTCCACCACACCAAGGTGTGCACTCGGCAAGGCCCAGGAAGTAGAGAGGCTCTTTTATAGTTCCTCCCAGAAATCTCCATGGGTTGTAGCAAGGATTCCTGGGTTGTTTAGTCCAGGTGTAATGTCACGCAACAGAATCGCCAGTCTGAAAAACTACTAGTTCCACAATCCTTTTGGTTGGGCTCACAGATATGATGACAGTTACTGGCGCCCAGCACTAGAGGGATATAACTATAGATGAAGAATGACGAGGAAAATTGCATAATATTATAACTGTAGTCCACCATCGCTATACCTGTATATGACATTAATATACTGTACATAATAAAGGATAATTCAATTCTGCTCCATTATGATTTGTGAGTGCATCTGTATGTTTTTTTTAATAGTGAAACTACATCTTACATATTATCAAATTGTTTCCAGGTTATCTGAAACAATATGATTTCAGATTTCTGAAGTTTATTTTTGGCTGATTACGCAGAGCTGACCATGCCCAGGTACTACTGCATACCTACTGTAGCATCCTCACTGTGCTAGTATTTGCAGAGCACAGTCTCAGTAGCGTCAGGTGCTCCCTCCTGCAATTGGGCCACACACTGTCTGATCTAAAGTGAGGCTTGACATGTGCAGGATTTATTGGTGACATCAGTGGAGGAAGTATGAAGGCATGTAGAACATGGCACCAAGATGGATAAAGATGGCACCGGCTTAAGCATAAGGGAGGGTTGTGCAGGGTGTAGTCTTGTGTATGGTAAGGCTATAAATCTTTGGGAACTCAGCATTCTCAAACATGAAATGTCATCAGCTCCTCCTCTCCAATCGGAGAACACCTTGTATTCACTGGAAAAGACAAGGCTTCTCCTGAGTGGTGGAGGTGCAGGAGCAGAGAAACTCTCTGTATTTGGTGCACAGAAGGGAAGTTGCTTGAGCAGCTTCTGGAAAAGTATTAGGCCACAGTGAACTAGAGCTGCCCACTTCCTGGAAACCAAAATAAAGGGGTTGGGGTCTGGAGAAAGGTGGTGGAGATTACAATGCTCCATGAAATCTTCAGATGTAACAATAGACACCTACGACAGAATACAATCCAGATGTGCTAATTGGATTGGCTTTGTCTACAGAGATTCTGGTAGGATAAGGCAGTTCAGGCATCAACCAGGTCTTCCCGATTGTGACAGGAGTCACTTTGGGCGAGGGGCTTGTGGAAGCCAGCTTATCTTAGAAAGCTCTGGAAACTCCATGTCCTGCTCCCCCAGCCCCTCCTATGTTTAAGTTACCCTGTGTTTATTAGGGGCACAAGGTGACCGAGAACCACAGTCTGATCTGCACTAATCAGACTTACCGTACAACCAGCATTTCCTTTTACCCCTGTTATCTTGGGTTCTATATGTCTGGCTTGTGTTGAAAGAATGACAGGGTTTTTTCACTTTGGACAGTAATATTTTTGAACAATATCTCTCAAGGAAATATGAAGATAAATTCCACCTTTCCAACTGCTGGAATATTGTATGAGCTTGGTCTCATAAATTGTTGTATACTTTTTACTAGACAGTTTGAGGTGTGGCTGTATCCCATTGTTCTATACAATGTCTGACTTGGGAGCAACCTATTATGGGATGTATATGTGTTTCTAGCATGTAGACCAGGGGCAGGGTGGAGAGAGGGGGGAATTTCTCCCTGGTGGCGCTGCCCCTGAGCTAGCAATTTTTTCCAGAGTTGTAGGCGAACAGAATCATACCATCCCAGCAGGACCTGCATTGACACTGGTCCCCTGGGCTGTATCTGCATCTCTCGCAACCTCCTTTCGAATTCCTCTTCCATGGCGGCTGGTATCTGTACCTGTCCTCTCCTGCTATCCGAACCTTGGATCCCGGTGGTGGTTTGGACGTGTTCACAGCTAGGAAGCACAATCCCACCACTGTGACCAATGTTACGGACCCCCATACTAACAGAATGGCATGTGTGCCATGGCCTGTTGGTTCCAATGTGGGAGAGCTGTACCCAAGTGACAGCTGGAGGCCACCATGAGCGCAGCTACCCATAGAAATGAATAAATGCACAGAGTGAAGAGAAGCCAGTTGGATCCATATCAGTGGTAAGATCTTGGGAGAAGGTAAGTATAAGTTGAAGTTGCCTGCACTTATGGCCTTTATTAATAGAAAACTTCTCCAAAGCACCTATTAAGTAAAAAATAAAAAAGTTGTCCAGGTGAACAATAAAGAACTCAAACCATTTAAGGACTTTTCAGGCCTGTGTGGAACCAGGGTCTTCCTGGGTTTAAAGTGTCAACATGACCATCATAATGAAGTCATGTAGAGGACTAGTGTACGTTCTCCATCATCCTCTTCTTCAGTCAACCACATGCCCAAATGTGATGAACATACAGTGCCTTGAAAATTATTCATATCCCTTAAAAAAAAATCCTCAATTTGTTATGTTACAGCCAAAAGCGTAAATTTATTTTATTGGGATTTTATGTGATAGACCAACACAAATTGGCAAATAATTGTGAAGTGGAAGGAAAATGCTAAATAGGTTTCAACAGGCATGTACTGGCCATTGGGACTACAGGTAGTTTCCAGGTGGGCCGATGGCTCAGTGGGCCGGTTTCAGTGACAGACAGCCTGTCAAATTAATTTGAGCACCGCTGTACTGCCGGACTCAGCGCGGTGCACTTTGGCTCTTTCCACCTCCGCTCAGCTCTTTCCAGACACTGCACACATCTTCAGCCACCTCCGGCCCCCACTCGTCCTTTTCCGTCCCTGCTCCACTTGCCCCACCACCCTACTCTCCAACAGCTGTTCGGCTTCGTCTGGAAAAACTCGGCTATCTCTGGCGGCCTCCACAGTAAAGGTCGCTGTGAGTTTAAATTTTCAAGTCCTGACACAGATTCTCAATTGGATTTAGGTCTGGACTTTGACTGGGCCATTCTAACTCATGAATATGCTTTGATCTAAACCATTCCATTGTAGCTCTGGCTGTATGTTTAGGGTCATTGTCCTGCTGGAAGGTGAACCTCCATCCAGTCTCAAGTCTTCTGCAGACTCTAGCAGGTTTTCTTCTAAGATTGCCCTGTATTTGGCTCCATCCATCTTCCCATCAACTCTGACCAGCTTCCCTGTTCCTCCTGAAGAAAAGCATCCCCACACATTGGCCAAAAAGTTCAATTTTGGTCTCATCTGACCAGAGCACCTTCTTCCACATGTTTGCTGTGTCCCCCACTTGGCTTCTCGCAAACTGCAAATGGGACTTCTTATGGCTTTCTTTCAGCAATGGATTTCTTCTTGCCACTCTTCCAAAAAGGGCAGATTTGTGGAGTGCACGACTTATAGTTATTCTGTGGACAGATTCTCCCACCTAAACTGTGGATCGCTGCAGCTCCTCCAGAGTTACCATGGACCTCTTGGCTGCTTCTCTGATGAATGCTCTCCTTGCCCGGCCTGTCCGTTTAGGTGGACGGCCATGTCTTGGTAAGTTTGCAGTTGTGCCATACTCTTTCCATTTTTGGATTAAACAGTCCTCAATGAGATGTTCAAGGCTTGGGATATTTTTTTATAACCTAACCCTGCTTTAAACTTCTCCATAACTTTATCCCTGACCTGTCTGGTGTGTTCCTTGGCCTTCATAATGCTGTTTGTTCACTAAGGTTCTCTAAAAAACCTCTGAGGGCTTCGCAGAACAGCTGTATTTATACTGAGATTAAATTACACACAGGTGGACTCTATTTACTAATTAGGTGATTTCCGAAGGCAATTGGTTCCACTAGATTTTAGTTAGGGGTATCAGAGTTAAGGGGGCTGAATACAAATGCCCCCCCCCCCCCCCCCACACACACACACTTTTCACATATTTATTTGTAAAAAAAATGAAAACCATTTATCATTTTCCTTCCACTTTACAATTATGTGCCACTTTGTGTTGGTCTATCAGATAAAATCGCACTAAAGTACATTTACATTTTTGTTTATAACATGACAAAATGTGGAGAATTTCATGGGGTATGAATACTTATTCTAGGCACTGCATCATGAAGCAACCATTAATTTTATTGTCACCTTAAAGTGCTTCAGTTGACAATAAAATCTTGCTGTTCTTTCCTTGTAAAAAGTTAAAATACATTTTTGAAAAATCCCACATAGGGCTTGCTTAAACATGTGCTTCAACATATGCAAATCTTGATTATTGCGAAATTGGGGAAACAATAAGAGATGACAGGTTTCTGGCACCGCCCGACATCTCTTCCTTCTAGAATACAGATATAAAAACCATCCACAGATTACGGATTTATTCCATCCAGACTGCAGACATGAGATTGGTGGGACTGACACTATCTAATCTATCCTCCTGGGGGTTATACTGCTCCAAGTGGTGACTGCAGGTATGTGATTCTGTGCTAAGGGTACTACAAATATAACTGATATATTCCACAGTGCTGTGTACAGACAGAACATGGACAGTCTCTGCACCAGAGGAGCTTACACTCTAATGTCCTTCACACTGTCACAGTCTATTATTACACATTTATATACCTCTGACATATATCATAGTGCTGTACAGAGAACACTTAGCCAGTCACATCAGTCTCTGTACCAGAGGAGCTTACACTCTAATGTCCCCCCACAGTCACATACTATTATTATTATACATTTATATAGCTCTGACATATACCGCACTGCTGTACAGAGATCACTGAGTCATTCACATCAGTCACTGTACTATCTATCCTCCTGGGGGTGCTACAGCTCCAAGTGTTGACTGCAGGTATGTGATACTGTGTTAAAGAGGTTGTAAACCCTCTAGGTTTTTCACCTTAAGGCATTTTATGCATTAAGGTGAAAAACCTCCTGTCATGCAGCACTCCCCCCCCCCCGAGCCCCCCTTTTACTTACCTGAGCCTCGTAATTCCCCCAAAGGGAACGAAAACACCAGCTCTGGCCGGAGTCTCGTGTCCTCATTGGATAGATAGCAGCGTAGCCATTGGCTCCCGCTGCTGTCAATCAAATCCAATGACGTGGGCACGGGGGGGGGGGGGTGAGTCCTACTGTCTGTG
Source organism: Rana muscosa (assembly GCA_029206835.1). Lineage (NCBI taxonomy): Eukaryota > Metazoa > Chordata > Amphibia > Anura > Ranidae > Rana > Rana muscosa. Next base: position 42,070,441 of record JARGYO010000094.1, read on the forward strand.
TCAATAGACACAGCAGCAGGAATCGGGAGCACGCCCGCACGGGTGTCCCGAAGGAGAGCGCTTCTCTGACGGGGTAAATCGAGAAGAGGGGGAGCCACCAGCGCAGCTGAGAGACGCCAGAAGAGGAGGATCGGGGCCACTCTGTGCAAAAACCAACTGCACAGAGGAGGTATGTTATGTTCGTGTAGCGACCTCACCCCTCCCCTTCTCATTCTCGGATTATCTGTCTCTGTCTAGGGGTGTCAGTACCGGGGGGAGGGATGATATACACCACGGCCCATGTCCTCCATAGTGAAGAGGTGAAGGCCAGAAAGATCGGGCTTTGTGTAGGTGTCCTAGGGTCAAATCCTTTCCTCGGATTCACTCCCCTTTGCTCCTAGTAACCAGAGTTCCACACACTGAATAGGTCCAACACAGTTTTATTCTTCTCAGCAAATAAACATACAGCACAGTCAAATTGGGACCTTTGAAACAGTTCAGTATTAATGGGAGTAGGTCGAGGCACAATCCTTCACGGTATCGCTAACCACTGTGGTGTCACCAATGGCGAATAGTCACTGCCACTGACTATATGAGGTAGAACATGAATTACCTTCGCTAGCACGGCCCCTGTCAGGGGAAGGATATCCGTCCAAGGGAGTCACCGGAGGCCTCTCTGTCACCAGCAATGCTGCGCTGGACTCTCCAGAGAAGTTCCGCTCACCAGTCCTCACGAACTCAGACACGGGCACCCAAAGAGTTAGGGCCCCCTCGGATTCATCTACCCTCGCGGAACTCAGTCAAAGGTACTGAGCCCCAGGCATCCGCCATAGTACCTCACCCCAGGCTAAAGGTGCCTGAGATGGACTCCATCTCTCGCTCCGGCTAGGTCAAGGGCACCTGGGCCCGGAACTCCGGGACGCCAGCACCCAAGCTGAAGGTGCCTGGGTGCGGCCGCGTCCTCCGACTCTCAACCCCAAGGTCAGGGCGTCGGCCCCTTTTATCTCCTCTCCTTTTGCGTCCCAGCAGGTTCCCCGCCCGCTGTACCAGCGCCAGGAAAGGACAAAAAGGCACAGTCTTGCAGTGTGAGTTCAACTCCGGCCAGGGCGACAATGCCACCTGTAGGTCCAAGGGAACCTCACACCACCAGAGTCCTCCAAGAACCACAAAAAGGGTCTCGGATTCCCTAGCAATCAGTGCATCTGGGTTACACTACCACCCAGATGCTTCCCCTAGTTTCAAATACCCGCTACACTCTCCCCCTGGTGATTTGACACTGGTCCCCAGTGTCTGGTGCAAACCCATGTCTCCCAAAGAGTGGAAACATAAGTTCGACCCAGAGACAACATTCACATAATCCAAACTCAACAATTTCAATCAGGAATTGTGCCAGGACCTAAAACAGGAAAGGGAAACACTAATATAAAACCATACATTTTGTAATAAAACACTTTAAATATCTCATATATTCACATTTCTCCCTCCCCCTGGCTATCTAAGGACCACCCCATTCTCAGCAGCCTTGATAGACGAGTCTCCTGCAGAGGGAAGAAAAAAAGAAACACACATCCTAACATAATATATGTGTTTTGCTTGGAACGAATGGGTCTATCCGAGAAGAAACCCATTCACTCCAATGAGTGTTGCATAATGTACAGAAAAAACAAACTATCGTTGCGCAACACTGCCACCTGGTGGTAATGCCGCGGTAAAGACACTTATCACTTTCAGATGAACTTTTCTCTCTTGCCCTACACTGACTAAAACCCCAAAGTCACTGATTTCTCTGAAGTGTAAGGAGAAGGAGGGAGAACAAAACAGTAACAGCTCCCATTTCTCCAAAGAGTAGAACTTTGGATGCGGCAGGAACACAGGCTTCAAATGCTTGTCAAAAGCCTCCATGTTATACTCCATATTTCCTCCATCCTTGCGACAAATCACCACTCTGTCCACATGGATATGCCTTCCCAGCATCCACTTAGCCTTACAGTCCTGAAACTTTTTAGTGACCGTTGGTGAACAAGAAAGGTATCGGCGTGCTTGGGGTACTTTGAGTTTGTCCCAAACAAAGGTATTGTACCACCTCTGGCGAAAAACTTCCACCTCGTATAGCAATTCTCGAGGTAGGTATGGGTACTCCCACCCATACTCTTGGGCAACCTTCTGGCCAAAGAGACGCTGCAGCCTTGACAAAGGTGGCATTGTGACACGGTCTCCTTCTCCAGGTAACACAATTGCTTCCGGATGGCGATGTGCGTTCACCACCTCGGCAGACTTGGGCATAGGAGCCCGCAGTGACTGGTGTTGCACTCCCGCAACAGGAGCAGGTGAAATAGAAGTTGAATCCAGAAGAGGGATTGCAGACAGTGGACTAGATTCTTCCCTAGGCGCCGAGGCCTCCACCCGGGGTGTACTATCCCCAATGGACATAGGTGGGTCCCTTGTGACACGGGACGAGGGTAATTTCATCTTGTCCCATCCCTTCCGATGGAAGATTTTGTCTATCTCCCCATCATCGCCATTGTCAGACAATGAATCCAAGTCAGAGGTGTCATAACACTCAGCGGGCAGATAATTCCCAGTCACGGAATCATCCCCGTTAACAGCCTCCACCGACAGTGGGCTGCCGACACCTCCAACCACACAGACAGTTCCAACCCCTGGCTCACCTGGGCCTTCAGAAGAACAGGGATGTCCAGGGCTCTTCCCTCCGGATCCATCCAGGCCAGGCAAGCGGCGGGGTGAAGCTCTTCCACGACCACAGGAGGCCATCACTAGGCCGACTTTCCTCTTCGGCGGTCGGAGCAGGGAGCTGCTGGTGACCGAGGCAGCATTCTCGGATTTTTCTCTTTTAACCTCCACTTGGGCAGTCACTTCGCCCTGGTCAGCGCGCACAGGAATACCCACCATGGCATTGATCTCTCCCTCCGGAGTGGCAGTACCTGTGAGTTAGTTGAGGTGGAAAGCGCGAGGCCTTTCTGTGGATGGTTCCACCTCGAAGAGAAACTCCTTGCAGACCTCACATCGCCCGAATGGCTTCAACTGAACCACCAGTCCCGAACAGCCGGGACAGATCACACCGAGGGCCTCTATGTCACTGCAGGTGTACAGAGCCAATCGCCCCCGGGGCCTTGGTCTGATTCCTGTGTCCATAATGGGAGCAGCAAATGAAGTCATCTCTGTGAAAGAAGAAGCTGAAATCCACGGAGTATTTGAAGTCATCTTCGCTGTTCGCTGCTCCAATGCGCACTGACCCACTCGCGCCGGAATCTCCACGTGTGTCCGTCCACATGGCCAGACTCCTCCCACACTCTGCACTTGTTCGCAGGCTTTTTTTTTCCCCGCCCACGAACTACGCAGCTATGGTTTGCCTCGTGGCGCTTTGGCCAATATGGCCGACCTACTCGGAACTCCTCCGGGCAGCAAAGTTCAAATTCAGACACCATACACATCCCGGATACGATGCCCCCACGTGTAGCGACCTCACCCCTCTCACCCCTTATCATTCTCGGCTTGTCTGTCTCTGTCTAGGGGTGTCAGTACCGGAGGGAGGGATGAGATACACCACGGCCCATGTCCTCCATAGTGAAGAGAGGTGAAGGCCAGAAAGATCGGGCTTTGTGTAGGTGTCCTAGGGTCAAATCCTTTCCTTGGATTCACTCCCCTTTGCTCCTAGTAACCAGAGTTCCACACACTGAATAGGTCCAACACAGTTTTATTCTTCTCAGCGAATAAACATACAGCACAGTCAAATTGGGACCTTTGCAACAGTTCAGTATTAATGGGAGTAGGTCGAGGCACAATCCTTCACGGTATCGCTAACAACTGTAGTGTCACCAATGGCGAATAGTCACTGCCACTGACTATATGAGGTAGAACATGAATTACCTTCGCTAGCACGGCCCCTGTCAGGGAAAGGATACCCGTCCAAGGGTGTCACCGGAGGCCTCTCTGTCACCAGCAATGCTGCGCCGGACTCTCGAGAGAAGTTCCGCTCACCAGTCCTCACGAACTCAGACACGGGCACCCAAAGAGTTAGGGCCCCCTCGGATTCCTCCACCCTCGCAGTACTCAGTCGAAGGTACTGAGCCCCAGGCATCCGCCATAGTACCTCACCCCAGGCTAAAGGTGCCTGAGATGGACTCCATCTCTCGCTCCGGCCAGGTCAAGGGCACCTGGCCCCGGAACTCCGGGACGCCAGCACCCAAGCTGAAGGTGCCTGGGTGCGGCTGCGTCCTCCGACTCTCAACCCCAAGGTCAGGGCGTCTGCCCCTTTTATCTCCTCTCCTTTTGCGTCCCAGCAGGTTCCCCGCCCCGCTGTACCAGCGCCAGGAAAGGACAAAAAGGCACAGTCTTGCTGTGTGAGTTCAACTCCGGCCAGGGCGACAACGCCACCTTTAGGCCGCAGGGAACCTCACACCACCAGAGTCCTCCAAGAACCACAAAAAGGGTCTCGGATTCCCTAGCAATCAGTGCATCTGGGTTACACTACCACCCAGATGCTTCCCCTAAATTCAAATACCCGCTAAATTTGTTATTTTAAAAAAAACAAGGGTTTAGTAACCCTTTAAGACTACTGTGTATATCTATAGTGCTGATATATTCCACAGTGCTGTGTGCAGAGAGAACTGTGACAGCCTCTCCACCAGAGGAGCTTACACTCTAATGTCCCCCCACAGTCATACATTATTATTATTATACGTTTATATAGCTCTGACCTATACCCCAGTGCTGTACAGAAAACACTTAGCCAGTCACATCAGTCTCTGTACCAGAGGAGCTTACACTCTAATTTCCCCATATTATACATGTAGCGGGGTCTCTAAATTTATGTGGGACACCCAGGTGTGGAAGTATAGGGATAGTGGACCACTTGTGTTCGTGGAGGATTGGATGGTGTAATAATCTCCTTGGCCTCTGGGTGGCGGGGTACCTGGAGGCTCAAGGTAGATTTGCCATTACAGTGCTACCCTTTTTGTCCCTTTCCAAAGATGGTACGGCGAGGGCGGGGGAACCTGCCGTGGTGTCGATGGGAGAAGATAAAAGGGGGAGACGCCCTAACCACGAGGTCTTCTGGAGGAAGTTCTTCACGCACCCAGGCACCTTAGGCCTGGGTGCGGGCGGGTTCTGGGTTCCGGCTCAGGTGCCCTAGGCCTGACCGGAATGGAGTTGGAGTCCATCCCAGGCACCTTCAGCCTGGGGTGAGGTACTGAACTAGGAGGCTTGGGGTCCAGTGACTTCGACTGGATCTCGCGAGGGTGGAGACGTCCGAGGGTCCCTGAGGTGGATGGGGCCCATGTCTGAGGTGAGGAGGCCGGGGAGGTTACCCGTCCGGAGAGTCTGGAGCAGCATCAACCCAGTGACGGATGGGCCTCTGGTAACTCCTTTGGAGGGACATCTTCCCCTGATAGGGGCCACAGCGCAGCGAAGGTAATCCTATCTACGTTCTCTTGAGTCGCTGGTACAGACTCTCAGATTCTAAGTCCTTTCTAGCTGAATGCTATAGTAACCGCTGGCGAGATCGCAGTGGTTTAGTTGGTAACCAGGACAGTGCCTCGACCTGCTCACCCCCGTATCAAAATGTTATCAAGTCGCAACCAGATGGCTACTGAAGCACTGTTTATTGTGAGATGTACAATAAAACAAGAGTTGGACTGTGATCGGTGTGTGGAACTCTGGTTAATGGGAGCAGAGGGAAATGTTGACACAGCAGGACTGTATTCTAGAACAAAGCACATAGGCCCGAGGAAATATCTGGTGCTGGCCTTCACCTCACCCAAAGCTATGGGGAGGACATGGGCCGTAGCGCATCTCACCCTGTCGTGTGACATACCCCTAGACAAAGGAGATGGGGTGAGGCCGCTACATACATTTATAACCGCACAAGACCTGTAAAGAGCCTGCATGTAAGTAAAGCAAAGAACCCGTGTAACACAAAATACAACTGACCCTATACATTATAACAGAGCCCCTGGGTTGTATAGGCACTATGTTTGCACACCAACTGAAATGAGAAATCAGAATGAGTGTGGAGGTTCCGAAAGAGGAGCAGGAGGGAGGAACCCCCATTCTCTGAGGAGCTGATAACCCCTTTTAATGTTCATAGACAGAGACAAGCTTTAAATAATCACCCCCCCCAATCACCAGTGAAGTATTCCTGAATCTGGGCTGGCTTGTCATTTCCTTCTTGTAGTCTTGGTGCATCGTCGGAGAAAGTTGTGTGACTCTTGGGTGAAAACATTAATAAATAAACCCCTAAGAGTGAATAAATATTGATAAAAAAAAAACATGAATATGTAACTAATAGTCCAAAATATGAAGAGGATACCTCACTACTTGGCATAACACTACTTGGCATAACAAGCATGAGGCCCGGCTCTTGATACACTTCGTCCTCCCCCATTTAGCTCCCCCATCCATTGCCACAACCTGTTTCACCACTTATAGCATGCAGGAACAGTACACTATGTGGCCCTTAGTTTGTCCCTGGAAAAGAAGGGGGCAATGGGTATACTCAGTACCCTGGGATTTTCAAATACGGTGCTAAATAGAGACTGACAACAAGATCAAAACTTAGACCTTAGACTTCGCCGTAATTGCAGCAATCAACAAGATTTTGAATCTGAGGCTAGACTACTCAGAGCACGCTTCCTAGAACGAGGCTACAGTAACAAAAGCCTCAAAAAAGCATATGCAAGAACTAAAAAACAGGATAGAAATGCTCTTTTACATGGCCCCAAGAGAGCTAAACCTGACCCGGGAGTACGTCTAATAACCAAATACTCAAATCAACATCGAGAAGTCCGACATATTTTACAAAAACACTGGCACCTACTAACAAATGATGAACAAATTTCCAAGTGGATTAAACCTTATCCTGAAATTACTTATAGGAGAGCCAGATCTCTGAGGGATACCTTGGTTCATAGTCATTTCTCTTCATCACTATCCAATACCATCCCTTTCAGGGGCACCAGGCCCTGTCACAAATGCAAGTTTTGCAGATATGTGCATTCATCATCTACTGTCATTCTTCCCAATGGACAGGTACATAGACCCTCATTTTCTGTTACGTGTAATTCCATTGGCATAGTATATCTCATGCAGTGCCAATGTGATGCCTTTTATATTGGGAAGACCAAACGACCATTTTTTCATCGCATAAGAGACCATGTCTCGTTGATCAAAAAGAAAAAAATGGAAACTCCCATTAGTCGTCATGTGGGCCTTTTCCATAAATTTGACAGTACAGTAATGCACTTCTCTGCTTTGGAACATGTCCCCCCGGGAGATAGAGGGGGGAACTATGACAGGATCCTGCTCCAAAAAGAGGCCAGGTGGATCCATACGCTCTCTGCCCTTAGGTACCCTGGTCTGAATGATGCATTCAGTTTTAAGCCCTTTTTATAGGGCCCCCTCCTTCCTTTTTTCCTCCTTCCTTTTTTTTTTTTTTTTCTGTGTGTGTTTGTTTGTTTGCTTATTGGATTTACCCCCAGCACTTGTTGGATATTTTTTTATATATTTGTTTCATTATTTACAATTTATATGAATTTTGACGTATTTACTTCTTATTGAACAGTAGCCGCAGGATGTCTGTGGCCTTACTATGAATATATTGTTTTTATTTATGCATGTTTGTTTCTGTAACATTAAATTTGTTGATTTATTTATTTCAAATCGGTAGTAGCCACAGCGTCGGTGGCATCATAGACAACAAACTGTTTCTCTATTGTGATGCTCATGGCCCATTATGTGCTCCTCTAATCTCACCAGTTTGCCCTTTTTCTATGCCGTTTATTAACTCTGGCTATGCTACACAAATAGCATTGTATCTCCCTGTGATTTTTCAATTAATCGAAATTATTGGAGATGGAATTTCTTCATCAATCAATATATATTTGTTTCATTATTTATATTTTCTTCATCAATCAATATATTCTCATGATTGTTCAAACATATTAATACACATTTTTGTGTGTTGATATAATTCAGCTAACTCCATGCAGCACTTCTCCCTTGCCAGTTCATCCTTTGGCGCACCTTAGTGCAACCATACGGACGCCCGGGGCGCCCTTATTTGTTTATTGCATTTGTTTTGCCAATCTTATGCACACCTAGGTCGCCCTTTATTAGTAGGTCCTTGTCCAGTCAGTCTCGTATTTCCATTCATTTTCCATCCCTATTTTGTTACCAACTATTTTTCCCACTTTACATATGTAATAGTGTGGCTGTTCCCTTTTTCAAGATGGCGCGGCTGACTTCAGCAGCACGGAGGGCTTCAATACACACGTCCTCTGACGTGGGACAAGCCACGCCGGTTGGCTGCTTCACTGACGCACGCACCAGTCCTAATCATTGGCTGGCGCGTGCGTCTTACATGGACCTCCTAGCAGACGTCCGCACCACGGCGATGAGGTCAGACGCCGCCGGGCTGGGGTTATATGAAGCGTGGTCTGCACCGCTCACTTTCTGCCAGGATTCCTCCCCACATTAAGGGGCTAGTTGCACTCCTTCCAGCTGGACTATGCTGTACGCTTATTCATCTAGGTAAGGCATTGCATGGATGCTTTGTCACTAGACTTTTTGATTCATGTGTTTCTCCAGGACTCATTCTCTTCCATTCTGATTTATATGTTCTGTTTTTGCTTTAATAGCTGACAGATATCTTCCAATGCATCTAATCTCCCTTTTGGGTTGATGTGCACTTCCGATGGCTCATTCATTCCCCATTCAAACATCTTAGCCTTAGTACCCCTATGAGCAATATTGATGCCAGATACTTACCGACAATTCATTGGCATATCTATTCTATAAAGGTAAGAGGTTACGATTTTAAGTATTACATAATTGAATGTGTTTGTGCAGCCTCGGTACTTATAACACATTTTACTTACCGTTTATAGGTATCCATTTCATGCTACTTAATATACCCCTATGGTTGCGTATACTAATAGGTGGGCCACTGGATTTTGCTGTTTGGTAGAGTGGAGCAATGGAATATTGCTGTCTTGTTTGAACTGTGGGGCTCTGAGAGAATCCTTCCTTCCATTTATATTAGATGAGTTTTTATTGCAAACTGGTGAGTGCATATGTATACATATGTATGTTTGGTGTTCAGCATGGGTCCTGATCAACTATGTATGTTTATTTGTTTATGTATTTATATTTTTCCCCATTATCATGTCAATATTGATGCGTTAACTTCCGTGAGTTAATTTAAACAATGCTATATGTTGATGCAACATTAATCCTTAACCATCCTCTGTGCTAACTATATGTATTGTGTGTTTTCAGTATAATTCTGCTACTGTCACAATCACTCCTGAGGAAGCTATTTTAGCGAAACTAGTAGAGTGGCGACCTAGCAAACTGCACCTTGATCTTTGAGTTACACGCTTTCAAGGATGGTTATTTTATTTTATGTATATCTTGTGTTTTTCTCATGTTAATAAAATGAACAAACCTTTTAAGATTTGATCTTGTTGTCAGTCTCTATTTAGCACCGTATTTGAAAATCCCAGGGTACTGGGTATACCCATTGCCCCCTTCTTTTCCAATTTCAAATTACATGGGATGTGGTGCTACAAGATTTGACCAAAAGTGCCCCCACTTTCCTACATTGCTTAGTTTGTCCCTGACTATCACGCATATATAAACTAATTGGACATTTCATTCCAGAACCATGGCTATTAATTTAGAGTTGACCCCCCTTCACTACTACAATAGCCTCCATTGTTCTTTGAAGGCTATCCAGAACATTTTGGAGATGATCTGTGGGAATTTGTGCCCATTTGTGAGGTCATGTGTTTAGTAGGGTTGAGATCCAAAGGCATTTGTTAGGGTTGTATTACAGGGTTGAGTTTCAAAGGTGTTCAGTAGAGTTGAGGTCCAAAGGTGTTCAGTAGGGTGGAGGTCCAAAGGTGTTCAGTAGGGTTGAGGTCCAAATGTGTTCAGTAGGGTTGAGGTCCAAAGGTGTTCAGTAGGGTTGAGGTCCAAAGGTGTTCAGTAGGGTTGAAATACAAAGGTGTTTAGTAGGGTTGAGATCCAAAGGCATTTGTTAGTGTTGAGTTCCAAACATGTATCACGGGGGTTAAACTCCAAAGGTGTTCAGTTGGGTTGAGGTACAAATGACACAGGACTTCAGTAGGGCTGAGGTTCAAAGGTATTCCGTAAGGTTAAGGTCCAAAGGTGTTCAGTAGGGTTAAGGTCCAAAAGCTTTCATTAGAGTTGACCTCCAAAGATGTATCTTAAGGTTGAAGTCTAAATGTGTTTAGTAGGGTTGAGGTACAAAGGAGTCGGAATTCGGTATGGTTGAGGTACAAAGGACTTTAGTGGGGTTGTGGTCCAAGAGAGTTCAGTAGGGTTGCAGTCTAAAGGAGTTCAGTAGGGTAGAGGTCCAAAGGAATTCAGTAGAGATCAAGCCCAAAGGTACGGTTGAGGTCCAAAAAGTGTTCAGCAGGGTTGAAGTCCAAAGGTGTTCAGTAGGGTTTAGGTCAGGAATCTGTGCAGGACATTCCATTTCCTCTACACCAGACTGGTTAAACCAGTGGTAGGCAACCTGAGGCCCTCCATCTGTTGTGGAACTACATTTCCCTTGAGGCATTGCAAGGCTGGCAGTTACAATTACTCCCGGAGGCATGATGAGTCTTGTAGTTCTGCAACAGCTGGAGGGCCCCAGGTTGCCTACCCCTGGGTTAAACCATGTCTTAGTGTCCATGTGGCTTTGTGCACAGGGGCACAGTCATGCTGGAACAGAAAGATCGGATTAACATGCACAACAGAATTAATCAGAAGAAAGACTTCCTCCACTCCACCTACTCTGTTCAGAGGCTGCATGGAGATTCAATAAGAAAGAGACATTCTTAAAGCAAACATGGTCTACTGTGCTTTCTTTGGAAGACCCATTTTTAACCACTTCCAACCCGTAGGACATCATATGACGTCCTGGACTTGAAGTGAAGAAATTGGGATGATGCCTGCAGCTACAGGTATCATCCCGGTTTCTTTCTTTTCAGCCGATGATTCCCTACAATTAGGGATGAGCTTCGTGTTCGAGTCGAACATACGTTCGACTCGAACATCGGCTGTTCGATCGTTCGACGAAGATCGAACGATTTGGGCCGTTCGCGCCAAATTCGAGTGACGCGAACGGCCCACAATGCACTACGCCATCGCAGTGTCATCCAGGCGCTGTGATTGGCCAAGCATGCACTGTGACCCCGCATGCTTGGCCAATCACAGCGCCGGCAGCGAGGAGAGCAATGATTGGCCACAGGCAGGATGCCTGTGGCCAATTATTGCTGAGGGTGTTTAGTACACGTCCCACACTATAAAAGGCCGCCAGCACGGCGGCCTAGTGTAGTGTGTTCCGGAGCAGGGAAAGACAAGCATAGGCAGGGACAGTGACATTGATTTATTTCTTGCTTAACCTGGATTCCTTTAGTTTAGGGAAAGAGAAGGATAGGTAGGGAGAGTGTCAGTGTGTTTTACTGTGCGAGTCCTTGTTTCTAGGGACAAAGAAGGAAAGTGAGGGGATTTCTCCTTGTGCTATAGTGTGCTTTAAAAAAACATTTTTTCTAGGGACAGAAAACTGTAGGTAGGAAGAGTGTCAGTTTCTTTCACTGTGCCAGTCCTTGTTTCTAGGGACAAAGAAGGAAAGTGAGGGGATTTCTCCTTGTGCTATAGTGTGCTTTAAAAAAACATTTTTTCTAGGGACAGAAAACTGTAGGTAGGGAGAGTGTCAGTTTCTTTCACTGTGCCAGTCCTTGTTTCTAGGGACAAAGAAGGAAAGTGAGGGGATTTCTCCTTGTGCTATAGTGTGCTTTAAAAAAACATTTTTTCTAGGGACAGAAAACTGTAGGTAGGGAGAGTGTCAGTTTCTTTCACTGTGCCAGTCCTTGTTTCTAGGGACAAAGAAGGAAAGTGAGGGGATTTCTCCTTGTGCTATAGTGTGCTTTAAAAAAACATTTTTTCTAGGGACAGAAAACTGTAGGTAGGGAGAGTGTCAGTTTCTTTCACTGTGCCAGTCCTTGTTTCTAGGGACAAAGAAGGAAAGTGAGGGGAATTCTCCTTGTGCTATAGTGTGCTTTAAAAAAACATTTTTTCTAGGGACAGAAAACTAGGTAGGGAGAGTGTCAGTTTCTTTCACTGTGCCAGTCCTTGTTTCTAGGGACAAAGAAGGAAAGTGAGGGGATTTCTCCTTGTGCTATAGTGTGCTTTAAAAAAACATTTTTTCTAGGGACAGAAAACTGTAGGTAGGGAGAGTGTCAGTTTCTTTCACTGTGCCAGTCCTTGTTTCTGGGGACAAAGAAGGAAAGTGAGGGGATTTCTCCTTGTGCTATAGTGTGCTTTAAAAAAACATTTTTTCTAGGGACAGAAAACTGTAGGTAGGGAGAGTGTCAGTTTCTTTCACTGTGCCAGTCCTTGTTTCTAGGGACAAAGAAGGAAAGTGAGGGGATTTCTCCTTGTGCTATAGTGTGCTTTAAAAAAACATTTTTTCTAGGGACAGAAAACTGTAGGTAGGGAGAGTGTCAGTTTCTTTCACTGTGCCAGTCCTTTTTTCTAGGGACAAAAAAGGAAAGTGAGGGGAATTCTCCTTGTGCTATAGTGTGCTTTAAAAAAACATTTTTTCTAGGGACAGAAAACTGTAGGTAGGGAGAGTGTCAGTTTCTTTCACTGTGCCAGTCCTTGTTTCTAGGGACAAAGAAGGAAAGTGAGGGGATTTCTCCTTGTGCTATAGTGTGCTTTAAAAAAACATTTTTTCTAGGGACAGAAAACTGTAGGTAGGGAGAGTGTCAGTTTCTTTCACTGTGCCAGTCCTTGTTTCTAGGGACAAAGAAGGAAAGTGAGGGGATTTCTCCTTGTGCTATAGTGTGCTTTAAAAAAACATTTTTTCTAGGGACAGAAAACTGTAGGTAGGGAGAGTGTCAGTTTCTTTCACTGTGCCAGTCCTTGTTTCTAGGGACAAAGAAGGAAAGTGAGGGGATTTCTCCTTGTGCTATAGTGTGCTTTAAAAAAACATTTTTTCTAGGGACAGAAAACTGTAGGTAGGGAGAGTGTCAGTTTCTTTCACTGTGCCAGTCCTTGTTTCTAGGGACAAAGAAGGAAAGTGAGGGGATTTCTCCTTGTGCTATAGTGTGCTTTAAAAAAACATTTTTTCTAGGGACAGAAAACTGTAGGTAGGGAGAGTGTCAGTTTCTTTCACTGTGCCAGTCCTTGTTTCTAGGGACAAAGAAGGAAAGTGAGGGGAATTCTCCTTGTGCTATAGTGTGCTTTAAAAAAACATTTTTTCTAGGGACAGAAAACTGTAGGTAGGGAGAGTGTCAGTTTCTTTCACTGTGCCAGTCCTTGTTTCTAGGGACAAATAAGGAAAGTGAGGGGATTTCTCCTTGTGCTATAGTGTGCTTTAAAAAAACATTTTTTCTAGGGACAGAAAACTGTAGGTAGGGAGAGTGTCAGTTTCTTTCACTGTGCCAGTCCTTGTTTCTAGGGACAAAGAAGGAAAGTGAGGGGATTTCTCCTTGTGCTATAGTGTGCTTTAAAAAAACATTTTTTCTAGGGACAGAAAACTGTAGGTAGGGAGAGTGTCAGTTTCTTTCACTGTGCCAGTCCTTGTTTCTAGGGACAAAGAAGGAAAGTGAGGGGATTTCTCCTTGTGCTATAGTGTGCTTTAAAAAAACATTTTTTCTAGGGACAGAAAACTGTAGGTAGGGAGAGTGTCAGTTTCTTTCACTGTGCCAGTCCTTGTTTCTAGGGACAAAAAAGGAAAGTGAGGGGAATTCTCCTTGTGCTATAGTGTGCTTTAAAAAAACATTTTTTCTAGGGACAGAAAACTGTAGGTAGGGAGAGTGTCAGTTTCTTTCACTGTGCCAGTCCTTGTTTCTAGGGACAAAGAAGGAAAGTGAGGGGATTTCTCCTTGTGCTATAGTGTGCTTTAAAAAAACATTTTTTCTAGGGACAGAAGACTGTAGGTAGGGAGAGTGTCAGTTTCTTTCACTGTGCCAGTCCTTGTTTCTAGGGACAAAGAAGGAAAGTGAGGGGAATTCTCCTTGTGCTATAGTGTGCTTTAAAAAAACATTTTTTCTAGGGACAGAAAACTGTAGGTAGGGAGAGTGTCAGTTTCTTTCACTGTGCCAGTCCTTGTTTCTAGGGACAAAGAAGGAAAGTGAGGGGATTTCTCCTTGTGCTATAGTGTGCTTTAAAAAAACATTTTTTCTAGGGACAGAAAACTGTAGGTAGGGAGAGTGTCAGTTTCTTTCACTGTGCCAGTCCTTGTTTCTAGGGACAAAGAAGGAAAGTGAGGGGATTTCTCCTTGTGCTATAGTGTGCTTTAAAAAAACATTTTTTCTAGGGACAGAAAACTGTAGGTAGGGAGAGTGTCAGTTTCTTTCACTGTGCCAGTCCTTGTTTCTAGGGACAAAGAAGGAAAGTGAGGGGATTTCTCCTTGTGCTATAGTGTGCTTTAAAAAAACATTTTTTCTAGGGACAGAAAACTGTAGGTAAGGAGAGTGTCAGTTTCTTTCACTGTGCCAGTCCTTGTTTCTAGGGACAAAGAAGGAAAGTGAGGGGATTTCTCCTTGTGCTATAGTGTGCTTTAAAAAAACATTTTTTCTAGGGACAGAAAACTGTAGGTAGGGAGAGTGTCAGTTTCTTTCACTGTGCCAGTCCTTGTTTCTAGGGACAAAGAAGGAAAGTGAGGGGAATTCTCCTTGTGCTATAGTGTGCTTTAAAAAAACATTTTTTCTAGGGACAGAAAACTAGGTAGGGAGAGTGTCAGTTTCTTTCACTGTGCCAGTCCTTGTTTCTAGGGACAAAGAAGGAAAGTGAGGGGATTTCTCCTTGTGCTATAGTGTGCTTTAAAAAAACATTTTTTCTAGGGACAGAAAACTGTAGGTAGGGAGAGTGTCAGTTTCTTTCACTGTGCCAGTCCTTGTTTCTAGGGACAAAGAAGGAAAGTGAGGGGATTTCTCCTTGTGCTATAGTGTGCTTTAAAAAAACATTTTTTCTAGGGACAGAAAACTGTAGGTAGGGAGAGTGTCAGTTTCTTTCACTGTGCCAGTCCTTGTTTCTAGGGACAAAGAAGGAAAGTGAGGGGATTTCTCCTTGTGCTATAGTGTGCTTTAAAAAAACATTTTTTCTAGGGACAGAAAACTGTAGGTAGGGAGAGTGTCAGTTTCTTTCACTGTGCCAGTCCTTGTTTCTAGGGACAAAAAAGGAAAGTGAGGGGAATTCTCCTTGTGCTATAGTGTGCTTTAAAAAAACATTTTTTCTAGGGACAGAAAACTGTAGGTAGGGAGAGTGTCAGTTTCTTTCACTGTGCCAGTCCTTGTTTCTAGGGACAAAGAAGGAAAGTGAGGGGATTTCTCCTTGTGCTATAGTGTGCTTTAAAAAAACATTTTTTCTAGGGACAGAAGACTGTAGGTAGGGAGAGTGTCAGTTTCTTTCACTGTGCCAGTCCTTGTTTCTAGGGACAAAGAAGGAAAGTGAGGGGAATTCTCCTTGTGCTATAGTGTGCTTTAAAAAAACATTTTTTCTAGGGACAGAAAACTGTAGGTAGGGAGAGTGTCAGTTTCTTTCACTGTGCCAGTCCTTGTTTCTAGGGACAAAGAAGGAAAGTGAGGGGATTTCTCCTTGTGCTATAGTGTGCTTTAAAAAAACATTTTTTCTAGGGACAGAAAACTGTAGGTAGGGAGAGTGTCAGTTTCTTTCACTGTGCCAGTCCTTGTTTCTAGGGACAAAGAAGGAAAGTGAGGGGATTTCTCCTTGTGCTATAGTGTGCTTTAAAAAAACATTTTTTCTAGGGACAGAAAACTGTAGGTAGGGAGAGTGTCAGTTTCTTTCACTGTGCCAGTCCTTGTTTCTAGGGACAAAGAAGGAAAGTGAGGGGATTTCTCCTTGTGCTATAGTGTGCTTTAAAAAAACATTTTTTCTAGGGACAGAAAACTGTAGGTAGGGAGAGTGTCAGTTTCTTTCACTGTGCCAGTCCTTGTTTCTAGGGACAAAGAAGGAAAGTGAGGGGATTTCTCCTTGTGCTATAGTGTGCTTTAAAAAAACATTTTTTCTAGGGACAGAAAACTGTAGGTAGGGAGAGTGTCAGTTTCTTTCACTGTGCCAGTCCTTGTTTCTAGGGACAAAGAAGGAAAGTGAGGGGAATTCTCCTTGTGCTATAGTGTGCTTTAAAAAAACATTTTTTCTAGGGACAGAAAACTAGGTAGGGAGAGTGTCAGTTTCTTTCACTGTGCCAGTCCTTGTTTCTAGGGACAAAGAAGGAAAGTGAGGGGATTTCTCCTTGTGCTATAGTGTGCTTTAAAAAAACATTTTTTCTAGGGACAGAAAACTGTAGGTAGGGAGAGTGTCAGTTTCTTTCACTGTGCCAGTCCTTGTTTCAAGGGACAAAGAAGGAAAGTGAGGGGATTTCTCCTTGTGCTATAGTGTGCTTTAAAAAAACATTTTTTCTAGGGACAGAAAACTGTAGGTAGGGAGAGTGTCAGTTTCTTTCACTGTGCCAGTCCTTGTTTCTAGGGACAAAGAAGGAAAGTGAGGGGATTTCTCCTTGTGCTATAGTGTGCTTTAAAAAAACATTTTTTCTAGGGACAGAAAACTGTAGGTAGGGAGAGTGTCAGTTTCTTTCACTGTGCCAGTCCTTTTTTCTAGGGACAAAAAAGGAAAGTGAGGGGAATTCTCCTTGTGCTATAGTGTGCTTTAAAAAAACATTTTTTCTAGGGACAGAAAACTGTAGGTAGGGAGAGTGTCAGTTTCTTTCACTGTGCCAGTCCTTGTTTCTAGGGACAAAGAAGGAAAGTGAGGGGATTTCTCCTTGTGCTATAGTGTGCTTTAAAAAAACATTTTTTCTAGGGACAGAAAACTGTAGGTAGGGAGAGTGTCAGTTTCTTTCACTGTGCCAGTCCTTGTTTCTAGGGACAAAGAAGGAAAGTGAGGGGATTTCTCCTTGTGCTATAGTGTGCTTTAAAAAAACATTTTTTCTAGGGACAGAAAACTGTAGGTAGGGAGAGTGTCAGTTTCTTTCACTGTGCCAGTCCTTGTTTCTAGGGACAAAGAAGGAAAGTGAGGGGATTTCTCCTTGTGCTATAGTGTGCTTTAAAAAAACATTTTTTCTAGGGACAGAAAACTGTAGGTAGGGAGAGTGTCAGTTTCTTTCACTGTGCCAGTCCTTGTTTCTAGGGACAAAGAAGGAAAGTGAGGGGATTTCTCCTTGTGCTATAGTGTGCTTTAAAAAAACATTTTTTCTAGGGACAGAAAACTGTAGGTAGGGAGAGTGTCAGTTTCTTTCACTGTGCCAGTCCTTGTTTCTAGGGACAAAGAAGGAAAGTGAGGGGAATTCTCCTTGTGCTATAGTGTGCTTTAAAAAAACATTTTTTCTAGGGACAGAAAACTGTAGGTAGGGAGAGTGTCAGTTTCTTTCACTGTGCCAGTCCTTGTTTCTAGGGACAAATAAGGAAAGTGAGGGGATTTCTCCTTGTGCTATAGTGTGCTTTAAAAAAACATTTTTTCTAGGGACAGAAAACTGTAGGTAGGGAGAGTGTCAGTTTCTTTCACTGTGCCAGTCCTTGTTTCTAGGGACAAAGAAGGAAAGTGAGGGGATTTCTCCTTGTGCTATAGTGTGCTTTAAAAAAACATTTTTTCTAGGGACAGAAAACTGTAGGTAGGGAGAGTGTCAGTTTCTTTCACTGTGCCAGTCCTTGTTTCTAGGGACAAAGAAGGAAAGTGAGGGGATTTCTCCTTGTGCTATAGTGTGCTTTAAAAAAACATTTTTTCTAGGGACAGAAAACTGTAGGTAGGGAGAGTGTCAGTTTCTTTCACTGTGCCAGTCCTTGTTTCTAGGGACAAAAAAGGAAAGTGAGGGGAATTCTCCTTGTGCTATAGTGTGCTTTAAAAAAACATTTTTTCTAGGGACAGAAAACTGTAGGTAGGGAGAGTGTCAGTTTCTTTCACTGTGCCAGTCCTTGTTTCTAGGGACAAAGAAGGAAAGTGAGGGGATTTCTCCTTGTGCTATAGTGTGCTTTAAAAAAACATTTTTTCTAGGGACAGAAGACTGTAGGTAGGGAGAGTGTCAGTTTCTTTCACTGTGCCAGTCCTTGTTTCTAGGGACAAAGAAGGAAAGTGAGGGGAATTCTCCTTGTGCTATAGTGTGCTTTAAAAAAACATTTTTTCTAGGGACAGAAAACTGTAGGTAGGGAGAGTGTCAGTTTCTTTCACTGTGCCAGTCCTTGTTTCTAGGGACAAAGAAGGAAAGTGAGGGGATTTCTCCTTGTGCTATAGTGTGCTTTAAAAAAACATTTTTTCTAGGGACAGAAAACTGTAGGTAGGGAGAGTGTCAGTTTCTTTCACTGTGCCAGTCCTTGTTTCTAGGGACAAAGAAGGAAAGTGAGGGGATTTCTCCTTGTGCTATAGTGTGCTTTAAAAAAACATTTTTTCTAGGGACAGAAAACTGTAGGTAGGGAGAGTGTCAGTTTCTTTCACTGTGCCAGTCCTTGTTTCTAGGGACAAAGAAGGAAAGTGAGGGGATTTCTCCTTGTGCTATAGTGTGCTTTAAAAAAACATTTTTTCTAGGGACAGAAAACTGTAGGTAGGGAGAGTGTCAGTTTCTTTCACTGTGCCAGTCCTTGTTTCTAGGGACAAAGAAGGAAAGTGAGGGGATTTCTCCTTGTGCTATAGTGTGCTTTAAAAAAACATTTTTTCTAGGGACAGAAAACTGTAGGTAGGGAGAGTGTCAGTTTCTTTCACTGTGCCAGTCCTTGTTTCTAGGGACAAAGAAGGAAAGTGAGGGGAATTCTCCTTGTGCTATAGTGTGCTTTAAAAAAACATTTTTTCTAGGGACAGAAAACTGTAGGTAGGGAGAGTGTCAGTTTCTTTCACTGTGCCATTCCTTGTTTCTAGGGACAAAGAAGGAAAGTGAGGGGATTTCTCCTTGTGCTATAGTGTGCTTTAAAAAAACATTTTTTCTAGGGACAGAAAACTGTAGGTAGGGAGAGTGTCAGTTTCTTTCACTGTGCCAGTCCTTGTTTCTAGGGACAAAGAAGGAAAGTGAGGGGATTTCTCCTTGTGCTATAGTGTGCTTTAAAAAAACATTTTTTCTAGGGACAGAAAACTGTAGGTAGGGAGAGTGTCAGTTTCTTTCACTGTGCCAGTCCTTGTTTCTAGGGACAAAGAAGGAAAGTGAGGGGATTTCTCCTTGTGCTATAGTGTGCTTTAAAAAAACATTTTTTCTAGGGACAGAAAACTGTAGGTAGGGAGAGTGTCAGTTTCTTTCACTGTGCCAGTCCTTGTTTCTAGGGACAAAAAAGGAAAGTGAGGGGAATTCTCCTTGTGCTATAGTGTGCTTTAAAAAAACATTTTTTCTAGGGACAGAAAACTGTAGGTAGGGAGAGTGTCAGTTTCTTTCACTGTGCCAGTCCTTGTTTCTAGGGACAAAGAAGGAAAGTGAGGGGATTTCTCCTTGTGCTATAGTGTGCTTTAAAAAAACATTTTTTCTAGGGACAGAAAACTGTAGGTAGGGAGAGTGTCAGTTTCTTTCACTGTGCCAGTCCTTGTTTCTAGGGACAAAGAAGGAAAGTGAGGGGATTTCTCCTTGTGCTATAGTGTGCTTTAAAAAAACATTTTTTCTAGGGACAGAAAACTGTAGGTAGGGAGAGTGTCAGTTTCTTTCACTGTGCCAGTCCTTGTTTCTAGGGACAAAGAAGGAAAGTGAGGGGATTTCTCCTTGTGCTATAGTGTGCTTTAAAAAAACATTTTTTCTAGGGACAGAAAACTGTAGGTAGGGAGAGTGTCAGTTTCTTTCACTGTGCCAGTCCTTGTTTCTAGGGACAAAGAAGGAAAGTGAGGGGAATTCTCCTTGTGCTATAGTGTGCTTTAAAAAAACATTTTTTCTAGGGACAGAAAACTGTAGGTAGGGAGAGTGTCAGTTTCTTTCACTGTGCCAGTCCTTGTTTCTAGGGACAAAGAAGGAAAGTGAGGGGATTTCTCCTTGTGCTATAGTGTGCTTTAAAAAAACATTTTTTCTAGGGACAGAAAACTGTAGGTAGGGAGAGTGTCAGTTTCTTTCACTGTGCCAGTCCTTGTTTCTAGGGACAAAGAAGGAAAGTGAGGGGAATTCTCCTTGTGCTATAGTGTGCTTTAAAAAAACATTTTTTCTAGGGACAGAAAACTGTAGGTAGGGAGAGTGTCAGTTTCTTTCACTGTGCCAGTCCTTGTTTCTAGGGACAAAGAAGGAAAGTGAGGGGATTTCTCCTTGTGCTATAGTGTGCTTTAAAAAAACATTTTTTCTAGGGACAGAAAACTGTAGGTAGGGAGAGTGTCAGTTTCTTTCACTGTGCCAGTCCTTGTTTCTAGGGACAAAGAAGGAAAGTGAGGGGATTTCTCCTTGTGCTATAGTGTGCTTTAAAAAAACATTTTTTCTAGGGACAGAAAACTGTAGGTAGGGAGAGTGTCAGTTTCTTTCACTGTGCCAGTCCTTGTTTCTAGGGACAAAGAAGGAAAGTGAGGGGATTTCTCCTTGTGCTATAGTGTGCTTTAAAAAAACATTTTTTCTAGGGACAGAAAACTGTAGGTAGGGAGAGTGTCAGTTTCTTTCACTGTGCCAGTCCTTGTTTCTAGGGACAAAAAAGGAAAGTGAGGGGAATTCTCCTTGTGCTATAGTGTGCTTTAAAAAAACATTTTTTCTAGGGACAGAAAACTGTAGGTAGGGAGAGTGTCAGTTTCTTTCACTGTGCCAGTCCTTGTTTCTAGGGACAAAGAAGGAAAGTGAGGGGATTTCTCCTTGTGCTATAGTGTGCTTTAAAAAAACATTTTTTCTAGGGACAGAAAACTGTAGGTAGGGAGAGTGTCAGTTTCTTTCACTGTGCCAGTCCTTCTTTCTAGGGACAAAGAAGGAAAGTGAGGGGATTTCTCCTTGTGCTATAGTGTGCTTTAAAAAAACATTTTTTTCTAGGGACAGAAAACTGTAGGTAGGGAGAGTGTCAGTTTCTTTCACTGTGCCAGTCCTTGTTTCTAGGGACAAAGAAGGAAAGTGAGGGGATTTCTCCTTGTGCTATAGTGTGCTTTAAAAAAACATTTTTTCTAGGGACAGAAAACTGTAGGTAGGGAGAGTGTCAGTTTCTTTCACTGTGCCAGTCCTTGTTTCTAGGGACAAAGAAGGAAAGTGAGGGGAATTCTCCTTGTGCTATAGTGTGCTTTAAAAAAACATTTTTTCTAGGGACAGAAAACTGTAGGTAGGGAGAGTGTCAGTTTCTTTCACTGTGCCAGTCCTTGTTTCTAGGGACAAAGAAGGAAAGTGAGGGGATTTCTCCTTGTGCTATAGTGTGCTTTAAAAAAACATTTTTTCTAGGGACAGAAAACTGTAGGTAGGGAGAGTGTCAGTTTCTTTCACTGTGCCAGTCCTTGTTTCTAGGGACAAAGAAGGAAAGTGAGGGGAATTCTCCTTGTGCTATAGTGTGCTTTAAAAAAACATTTTTTCTAGGGACAGAAAACTGTAGGTAGGGAGAGTGTCAGTTTCTTTCACTGTGCCAGTCCTTGTTTCTAGGGACAAAGAAGGAAAGTGAGGGGATTTCTCCTTGTGCTATAGTGTGCTTTAAAAAACCTTTTTTTCTAGGGACAGAAAACTGTAGGTAGGGAGAGTGTCAGTTTCTTTCACTGTGCCAGTCCTTGTTTCTAGGGACAAAGAAGGAAAGTGAGGGGAATTCTCCTTGTGCTATAGTGTGCTTTAAAAAAACATTTTTTCTAGGGACAGAAAACTGTAGGTAGGGAGAGTGTCAGTTTCTTTCACTGTGCCAGTCCTTGTTTCTAGGGACAAAGAAGGAAAGTGAGGGGATTTCTCCTTGTGCTATAGTGTGCTTTAAAAAAACATTTTTTCTAGGGACAGAAAACTGTAGGTAGGGAGAGTGTCAGTTTCTTTCACTGTGCCAGTCCTTGTTTCTAGGGACAAAGAAGGAAAGTGAGGGGATTTCTCCTTGTGCTATAGTGTGCTTTAAAAAAACATTTTTTCTAGGGACAGAAAACTGTAGGTAGGGAGAGTGTCAGTTTCTTTCACTGTGCCAGTCCTTGTTTCTAGGGACAAAGAAGGAAAGTGAGGGGATTTCTCCTTGTGCTATAGTGTGCTTTAAAAAAACATTTTTTCTAGGGACAGAAAACTGTAGGTAGGGAGAGTGTCAGTTTCTTTCACTGTGCCAGTCCTTGTTTCTAGGGACAAAAAAGGAAAGTG
The DNA here is from genome assembly GCA_029206835.1 of Rana muscosa. Lineage (NCBI taxonomy): Eukaryota > Metazoa > Chordata > Amphibia > Anura > Ranidae > Rana > Rana muscosa. The sequence continues at coordinate 42,092,636 of JARGYO010000094.1, forward strand.
AGGGGAATTCTCCTTGTGCTATAGTGTGCTTTAAAAAAACATTTTTTCTAGGGACAGAAAACTGTAGGTAGGGAGAGTGTCAGTTTCTTTCACTGTGCCAGTCCTTGTTTCTAGGGACAAAGAAGGAAAGTGAGGGGATTTCTCCTTGTGCTATAGTGTGCTTTAAAAAAACATTTTTTCTAGGGACAGAAAACTGTAGGTAGGGAGAGTGTCAGTTTCTTTCACTGTGCCAGTCCTTCTTTCTAGGGACAAAGAAGGAAAGTGAGGGGATTTCTCCTTGTGCTATAGTGTGCTTTAAAAAAACATTTTTTTCTAGGGACAGAAAACTGTAGGTAGGGAGAGTGTCAGTTTCTTTCACTGTGCCAGTCCTTGTTTCTAGGGACAAAGAAGGAAAGTGAGGGGATTTCTCCTTGTGCTATAGTGTGCTTTAAAAAAACATTTTTTCTAGGGACAGAAAACTGTAGGTAGGGAGAGTGTCAGTTTCTTTCACTGTGCCAGTCCTTGTTTCTAGGGACAAAGAAGGAAAGTGAGGGGAATTCTCCTTGTGCTATAGTGTGCTTTAAAAAAACATTTTTTCTAGGGACAGAAAACTGTAGGTAGGGAGAGTGTCAGTTTCTTTCACTGTGCCAGTCCTTGTTTCTAGGGACAAAGAAGGAAAGTGAGGGGATTTCTCCTTGTGCTATAGTGTGCTTTAAAAAAACATTTTTTCTAGGGACAGAAAACTGTAGGTAGGGAGAGTGTCAGTTTCTTTCACTGTGCCAGTCCTTGTTTCTAGGGACAAAGAAGGAAAGTGAGGGGAATTCTCCTTGTGCTATAGTGTGCTTTAAAAAAACATTTTTTCTAGGGACAGAAAACTGTAGGTAGGGAGAGTGTCAGTTTCTTTCACTGTGCCAGTCCTTGTTTCTAGGGACAAAGAAGGAAAGTGAGGGGATTTCTCCTTGTGCTATAGTGTGCTTTAAAAAACCTTTTTTTCTAGGGACAGAAAACTGTAGGTAGGGAGAGTGTCAGTTTCTTTCACTGTGCCAGTCCTTGTTTCTAGGGACAAAGAAGGAAAGTGAGGGGAATTCTCCTTGTGCTATAGTGTGCCAAAGCATTCCTCATCAACCATCTTTGAAATCCTTGTTTTTTGGACAGTCAGGGAAATTGTCGTTGTGCTATTCTGTGCAAAAGCAATAATCCTCAACCATATTTAGAAATCCTTAAGTAAAGGGACAGAGAAGGACACCTGAAGGTAGCCCTTATTGCTTTTTCCCATCTCCCTGCAGGCCATCTATTAGAATGTCTGGAAGGCAAACAAGGAGAGGCAGACAGTCAGGAGGCAATAAAAGAGGGCAAGCAGGCTCTGTGTCTGGGGGCAACAGTGCTGGTCGTGGACGCGGTGCATTGTCATCAGCACATGGCCATGGGACATGCTTGTCCTTCTTTTCGGCAGCTGGACATGTTGAGCCACATCATGCCGAAGACTTGGTAGAGTGGATGACCAAGCCCTCCTCCTCCTCCTCATCCTCTCTCACCCAGGCTCAGGGTACTGGCAAAGCAGCTGCCAAAGCGTCCTCTTCCCTGGTATCAATGTCAGACTCATCATCAGTCACTCCTTCCCTAGACCCACCATGTCCTCCTCCTGAGGAGTCCCCCGAACTGTTTGAGCACAGTGTTGGGTACATGCTCCAGGAGGATGCCCAGCGTTTCGAAGGGTCTGATGATGAAACCCAGCTACAGGAAGGCAGTAGCGTGAGAGCAGACAGAGGGGATGCTCAAGAAGGACACCAATCTGGCAGTCATGTTCCAGCAGCTGCAGCATACTGCCAGATTGGCTCCAGTGATGAGGAGGGAGGGGATGATGAGGTCACTGACTCCACGTGGGTGCCTAATAGGAGAGAGGAGGAGGAGGAGGATGAGGAGGAGGCACATCTCCAACGAGGCAGGATGCCCTTTGGTGGCCAGCGTAAGGGCAGTACACCGACGGAATCACACCGCAGAGCTCCGCCTGTGCAGGGCGCTGCCTCTGCCCGTCATTCAAAAAGTTCCTTGGTGTGGGCCTTTTTTGAGGCTAGTGCATCAGATCGCACAGCTGCTGTTTGCAACATATGTCTCAAGCGTATATCGCGTGGCCAAAACATCAGCCGCTTGGGTACCACATGCCTGACCAGACATATGTTGACCTGCCATGCAGCTCGTTGGCAAGCCTACCTCAAAGACCCACACCAAAGAACAAAGCGGGCCTCTCCTTGCACCGCATCAGCTGGGATCTCCAACCCCACTATAACTTCAGTCCTCTCTGAAACATGCACTGAGAGGAATGAAGGTGTAGAATTAGGTGTGTCACAGCCAAGTACTTGCGGCCACTCTGCTAGCAGTACACCGACGTCCGATTCTAGCAGGCAAATTTCCCTGCCCCAGCTGCTGGACCGTCGAAAGAAGTTCACTCCCAGCCATCCACATGCCCAGCGGTTGAATGCTAGCTTGGCTAAATTGCTAGCGCTTCAACTGCTGCCTTTTCAGTTGGTAGACTCGGCCCCCTTCCGTGAGTTTGTGCAATGTGCGGTTCCTCAGTGGCAGGTTCCCAAACGCCACTTTTTCTCACGGAAGGCTATTCCGGCTCTCTACCGGCATGTGGAAGGCAATGTCTTGGCCTCGCTGGACAGGGCGGTCAGCGGTAAGGTGCATATTACCGCTGACTCATGGTCCAGCAGGCATGGACAGGGACGTTACCTTTCTTTCACGGCCCATTGGGTCACTCTTTTGGCAGCTGGGAAGGATGCAGGACAAGGTGCAGTAGTGTTGGAGGTTGTTCCACCGCCACGCCTCCAAAATGCTACTACTGGTTGTGACACACCTCTCTCCTCCACCCCCTCCTCTTCTTCTTCCTCCATGGCCTCTTCCTGTGGTTTGTCCTATGAACCAGCGGTGCTCCGTAGCCGTTCACGGGGCTACGCAAGTACGCAGGCAAAAAGATGCCATGCCGTGCTTGCGCTGGTGTGTTTGGGGGACAGAAGCCACACTGGGGCAGAGGTCCTGTCTGCTCTGCAGGGCCAGGCCGAGAGGTGGTTGACGCCACGCCAGCTTAAGCCAGGAATGGTGGTTTGCGACAATGGCACCAACCTCCTCTCCGCCCTCCGACAGGGACAACTGACCCATGTGCCCTGTGTGGCTCACGTCCTTAACCTGGTGGTGCAGCGGTTCTTGGGCAGGTACCCGGGCTTACAGGATGTCCTGAGGCAGGCCAGGAAAGTCTGTGTGCATTTCCGCAGATCTTATAATGCCAGTGCTCGCCTGGCTGAGCTGCAAAAGGAGTTGAACCTGCCCAAGAACCGCCTTATATGTGACATGCCCACCAGGTGGAACTCAACGTTGGCAATGCTGCAGCGGCTGCACACGCAGCAGAGGGCCATCAATGAGTACCTGTGCGACTACGGCACCAGGACAGGGTCAGGGGAGCTTGGTTTTTTTTCTCCACGCCAGTGGGGCATGATCAGGGATGCATGCACTGTCCTGGCACCATTTGAGGAGGCCACGAGGATGGTGAGCAGTGACAGTGCATGCATCAGTGACACTGTACCTCTTGTCCACCTGTTGGAGCACACGCTGCGTGGAATAATGGACAGGGCACTTGAGGCAGAACAGAGGCAGGAAGAGGAGGACTTCCTTGCCTCTCAAGGCCCCCTTTACCCAGACAGTGTTCCTTCTGTCCCACCCATCGCACAGGAAGAGGAAGAGGAGGAGGAGGAGGAGGAGGAGGAGGATTGTGTCAGCATGGAGGTGGAGGCTGGCACTCAGCATCATCAGCAGCAGTCTTTTAGGGATGATTTACAGTCCCAAGAAACCAGTGGACTTGTACATGGCTGGGAGGAGGTGGCTGCGGATCATGTCGTCCTTAGTGACCCAGAGGACTCCGGAGCGAATGCCTCAGCAAACCTACGCTGCATGGCCTCCCTGATCCTGCAAAGTCTGCGGAAGGATCCTCGTATTCTTCGGATCAAGGAGAGGGACCATTACTGGCTGGCCACTCTCCTTGATCCACGGTACAAGGGTAAGGTTGCGGACCTTATGTTACCTTCGCAGAGGGAGCAGAGGATGAGACAACTCCGGGAGGCCTTGCAGAAAGGTCTGTGCAACGCGTTCCCAGAGACTGGGAGGTTACAAACTCCTGGTCCTGGACAACGAGTTGCTGAGGCTTCGGCCAGTCAAAGAAGGAGCGGTGGGGAAGGTGGCCGTCTGACCGATGCGTTCAGACAATTCTTTAGTCCGCAGCCCCAAAGTATGATCGGTTCCAGCAACCATCGCCAGCGTCTGATAAACATGGTGCAGGAATATCTAGGGGCAAGGTCAGACTTGGACACCTTCCCCACCGAAAATCCTCTGGCTTACTGGGTCTTGAGGATGGATCACTGGCCAGAGCTTGCACAGTATGCAATTGAGCTACTGGCCTGTCCTGCATCCAGCGCTCTTTCGGAACGCACATTCAGTGCTGCTGGAGGATTTGTCACGGATCACAGGGTGCGCCTGTCCACCGACTCGGTTGATCGACTGACTTTCATCAAGATGAACCAGTCTTGGATCACCACCAGCTACCACACACCTGATGCTGATATAACAGACTAATTGATTTTAACATGTCACATCCCTTCAAGACTGATGCTGATGCTGAGTGCCTGGGCTGTTATGTTGACTGGCTATCCTCCTCCTCCGAGTCCTCAATGATACGATTGATGATGATAGCTTGGAAGATCATTTTTGTTTATGGGTGCCGCCACCAGTGGCTAAGGCCCAATTTTTCAGCCCCTGTTTTACAGGGGCGTGTAATTACAATTTTTTTAGCAATAATTTGCCATAGGGCTCATTGCTGTGCTCCAAGTACAGTATCTGTGAGGGGTTGGAGTGTTGTGGCACCAGTGCCTAAGGCCCAATTTTTCAGCCCCTGTTTAACAGGGGCGTGTCATTACAATTTTTGAAGCAATACTTTGCAACAGGGCTCATTGCTGTGCTCCAAGTAACGTATCTGTGAGGGGTTGTAGTGTTGTGCCACCAGTGCCTAAGGCCCAATTTTTCAGCCCCTGTTCAACAGGGGCATGCAATTACAATTCTTGATCTAATAATTCACAGCAGGGCCCATTGCTGCACCCACCAAGAGTAACTCTGAGGGCTTACAGTGTTGTGGCAACGCCACCACCACCACCACCACCACGAAAGGCCCAATTTTTCAGCCCCTGTTCAAAAGGGGCATGTAATTACAATTCTTGATCTAATAATTCACAGCAGGGCCCATTCCTGCACCCACCAAGAGTAACTCTGAGGGCTTACAGTGTTGTGGCAACACCACCACCACCACCACGAAAGGCCCAATTTTTCAGCCCCTGTTCAAAAGGGGCATGTAATTACAATTCTTGATCTAATAATTCACTGCAGGGCCCATTCCTGCACCCACCAAGAGTAACTCTGAGGGCTTACAGTGTTGTGGCAACACCACCACCACCACCACGAAAGGCCCAATTTTTCAGCCCCTGTTCAACAGGGGCATGCAATTACAATTCTTGATCTAATAATTCACAGCAGGGCCCATTGCTGCACCCACCAAGAGTAACTGTCAGGGCTTACAGTGTTGTGGCACCAGCACCACCATCAAAGGCCCAATTTTTACTACCACTGTTCAACAATTATATGTAATTAAAATTCCTGATATAATAGTTGACAGCAGGGCGTTCCAGCACCAACCAAGAGTAACTGTGAGTGCTTACAGTGTTGTGCCAACACCAACAACTAAGGGGCCTATTTCTGCAGAGTATATACGGCAGGTCCCTACTTTCAAACATCCAACTTACAAACGACTCCTACTTGCAAACGCAAGAAGACAACAGGAAGTGAGAGGAAATCTACCCCTAGGAAGGAAAATTCTCTCCTGTAAGAATAAATATGGGAGAAAGGTGTCTCCTCTGTACTGATGCTTTATCAGCAATCCTTGTTTCAAGAAAAACACCACATTTCAAAAACAGTTGACATTGGGACGGAAAGTGAGGTGAAATGTTCTGAACAGGGGCACAGACAGCAAAACAAATGTTACAGGGGTGATAACCCTTACCTATGTTTTCCAAAAAGTTTAAAAATAGATTTTTGGGCTGGAGCTACACTTCAACAATGTACCTGTTCAAAATTACAAACAGATTCTACATAAGAACAAACCTACAGTCCCTGTCTTGTATGCACCGCCTGTATACGGCTGTTCAGAGTATATAGGGCCTTTTTTATTTTATGTGCGGGGTTCCCCTTAATATCCATACAAGACCCAAAGGGGCTGGTAATGGGCTGGGGTAGGGGGGGGGGGTCATGGGGTAGCTATGCCATTTTTCTTAAAGATTTTCATCCATATTACCGGGACCAGACATTACATTAAAGCCGCAAGCAGTTTTAAATGGCTTTTTTTTCCTTTAGAAGTGTCATTTTGTGCAGGGACAGTTCTAAACACGGGAAACACGTGGCACTTCACAGGCATACTTTAGACACCCCCCAGGTACGATATTTAAAGGAATATTTGACTTTTTTTTTTCACTTTATGCATCATTAAAATGACTGCTCCCGAAAAACGACCGTTTTTAAAACTTCTTTTTGCATTGATACATGTCCCCTGGTGCAGAACCCGGGTTCCCAAACCCTTTTTAGGACAATAACATGCATAATAGTTGTTATAATTAGCACTTTAGAATCCGAACGTTCGCATCCATTGTATTTAATAGGGTTCTAATGTTCGTACGAACTTTCGGTCCGTTCGCGGGTTCTGGTGCGAACCGAACCCGGGGGTGTTCGGCTCATCACTACCTACAATGTAAAAGTCTTCCTAAAGGCTGATTAGTCACTAGAATGCTTTTACTGGCAGTGGGAGGGAATGTCCTGGTGCATTTGCGGGCTCTCCTATCCGTTCGAGAAGCCCGGGATTCAATCTGGCAGTGCAACCGAGTTATCACAGAGCTGGCTGTGAACCAGAAGGTCCCCAGCCATCTGTATGATACTGGGAGGCCGGAAGTGGCGCCATGATGCCATACTGACATTTTATTTATTTTCTGTAAACCAGAGATCAATATGTTTTTCTTTGATCTCTTTGATCTCATAATTTCCAGGGTAGAGGAGAGATCTGGGGTCTAATAGATCCCAGACATCTCCATAATGAGGACTTGTCATGCCTTATTTCTATCATAAGAGATGTTTACATTTCTTATGATAGAAATACAAATGATGAAAAAACAATTAAAGAAACAGTCTCTCATTAAAAAAAAAAGAAGAAACAAACATGTAAACGGTCTGAGGTATCGCCGCAAACGTTATAGCGGGAGACAAAATTCTAGCACTAGACCTCCTCTGTAACTCAAAATTGCTACCATAGTTTGGCGCCATTCCACGAGCGTGTGCAGTTTTAATTGTGACATGTTCGGTATCTATTTACTCGGCGTACCATCACCTTTCTACAGTGCCTTGCAAAAGTATTCACTCCCCTTGGCTTTTGACCTATTTTGTTAAATTACGGCCCTTAGTTCAATGTTTTTTTAATCTGAATCATATGTGATGGATCTGAACACAATAGTCTAAGTTGGTGAAGTAAAATTAGAAAAATATAAACTATTTTTCAGAAATAAAAAACTGATAATTGCCATGTGCGTATGTATTCACCCCCTTTGTTATGAAGCCCATAAAAAGCTCTGGTGCAACCAATTACCTTCAGAAGTCACATAATTAGTGAAATGATGTCCACCTGTGTGCAATCTAAGTGCCACATGATCTGTCATTACATATACACACCTTTTTGAAAGGCCCCAGAAGCTGCAACACCTAACCAAGAGGCACCACTAACCAAACCCTGCCATGAAGACCAAGGAACTCTCCAAACAAGTAAGGGACAATGTTGTTGAGAAGTACAAGTCAGGGTTAGGTTATAAAAAAATATCCAAATCTTTGATGATCCCTAGGAGCACCATCACATCTATCATAACCAAATGGAAAGAACATGGCACAACAGCAAACCTGCCAAGAGACGGCCGCACACCAAAACTCAGGGAGCGGGCAAGGAGGGCATTAATCAGACAGGCAGCACAGTGACCTAAGGTAACACTGGAGGAGCTGCAGAGTTCCACAGCAGAGACTGGAGTATCTGTACATAGGACGACAATAAGCCGTACGCTCCATAGAGTTGGGCTTTATGGCAGAGTGGCCAGAAGAAACCCATTACTTTCAGCAAAAAACAAAATGGCACGTTTTGAGTTTGGGAAAAGGCTTGTGGGAGACTCCCAAAATGTATGGAGGAAGGTGCCCTGGTCTGAGGAGACTAAAATTTCACTTTTTGGCCATCAAAGAAAACGCTATGTCTGGCGCAAACCCAACACATCACATCACCCAAAGAACACCATCCCCACTGTGAAACATGGTGATGTTTTTCAGCAGTCGGGACTGGGAAACTGGTCAGAGTTGAGGCAAAGATGGATGGTGCTAAATACAGGGATATTCTTGAGCAAAACCTGTACCACTTTGTGTGTGATTTGAGGCTAGGACGGAGGTCCACCTTTCAGCAGGAAAATTACCCCAAACACACCGCTAAAGCAACACTTGAGTGGTTTAAGGGGAATAAAGTAAATATGTTGGAATGGCCTAGTCAAAGCCCAGACCTCAATCCAATAGAAAATCTGTGGTCAGACTAAAAGATTGCTGTTCACAAGCGCAAACCATCCAATTTGAAGGAGCTGGAGCAGTTTTGCAAGGTGGAATGGGCAAAAATCACAGTGGTAAGATGTGGCAAGCTCATAGAGACTTATCCAAAGCGACTCGGAGCTGTGATAGCCGCAAAAGGTGGCTCTACAAAGTATTAACTTTAGGGGGGTGAATAGTTATGCACTATGACTTTTTCTGTTATTTTGTCCTATTTGTTGTTTGCTTCACAATAAAAAGAAACATCTTCAAAGTTGTGGGCATGTTCTGTAAATTAAATGATGCAAATCCTCAAACAATCCATGTTAATTCCAGGTTGTGAGGCAACAAAACATGAAAAATGCCAAGGGGGTGAATACTTTTGCAAGGCACTGTATTTTACAAAAAATTGGGTACTATATTGTGTTTTTTTTTTTGCATTATAATTCATTAAAGTGTATTTTTTTAAAACTGCAATTTAAAAAAATCACTGTGCAAGTACCGTGTGACATAAAAAGTTGCAACCTTCACCATTTTGTTCCCTAGGGCCTCTGCCTAAAATATATATATTATTATATACAGTATATGTTATGGTGGTGAAACAGGGCACCTGTCCCGTGGTTAACACCCTTGTACCATGTAAGGCCCCCATCCCCAGGAGTTGTAACGTAGACTTGGATTTTCTCGGGGGACAGAAGTGCTGTGACGTTGGCTGTTTTATTGATTGCTGGGAACCCACCGGTAAGTGGATGACTGTGATAAGATATTAAGTGGCCCGGTACAGACCAGATCTCATCCAAATGTGAGGGTGGAACTGCCCCTAGGAGCCAATAATACGATCCTCCCTGTCCTTCTCCCAGTGCAGCTTGTATAAGAACAATGTGTACAGAAAGTTTTTACAAAGCATTTGCAGAGCTTTCGTCCAGCTTTTAGCAGCTTTGTAAAAGCGTCCATCCAGTTGTACACACTGGGAGTAAACATGGATTGTGTAGAACATCCCGTCCTTCTTCCTTGCTGCTGTTCCTCCATCTCATGTGCCACTAATGGCTGTCAAAATGACAGCAGGGAGTTCCTGTGTAAATACAGCAGCTTTAGAAGCTGCTGCTGTCAAAAAAATGACATCTGACACAGTGTTTATTAACATTGTTCAGATGTAAGATAGAGAGATAGAAAGCAACATATTTATAAACATGGATCAGACAGGAGATAGAGAGATACAAAGTAACATTGTTTATAAACATTGATCAGACAGGAGATAGAGAGATACAAAGTAACATTAGTTTATAAACATTGATCAGCTGGGAGATAAAAAAGATACAAAGTAACATTGTTTATAAACATTGATCAGATGGGAGATAAAGAGATACAAAAGTAAAACATTTTTATAAACATTGATCAGATGGGAGATAAAGAGATACAAAGTAACATTGTTTATAAACATTGATAGGACAGGAGAGAGAGAGAGATACAAAAAGTAACATTGTTTAGAAACATGGATCAGATGGGAGATAGAAAGATACAAAGTAACATTGTTTATAAATAGTAAAAAAGAAATAAATGCGCTACCCAAACACACATAAATATTAACCACCCTAAAGAGGGAAGTGAAGCAGCTGTACTGGAATGTGACAAAATTCAAACAAAATGGAAGGTAATAGTGCAGCGCTACATATCCACTTGTCCCCCGCCCACTGTCAATAGACGGCGGGCGGAGGACACTCTCGTTCTGGGAGGACGTCATATGACGTCCTCCCTTTAAAACGAGCTAGGAGGCGCGCGCGCCGCGTTCACAAGGCCCGGGTGCGCGTGCCCGGCGGCCGCGATTGCCGCCGGGCACCCGCGATTGCCCGGGAAACAAGCAGGAAAGTGGATCTCTGTGTGTAAACATAGAGATCCACGTCCTGTGAGGGAGAGGAGGCTGATGGTGTGTCCCTTGTACATAGGGACAACCATCGGTCACCTCCCCCAGTCAGTCCCCTCCCCCCACAGTAAGAACACTTTGAGGGAACATATTTAACCCCTTCCCACCCCCTAGTGGTTAACCCCTTCCCTACCAATCTCATTTATACAGTAATCAATGCATTTTTATAGCAGGGATCGCTGTATAAATGTGAATGGTCCCAAAAATGTGTCAAAAGTGTCCGATGTGTCCGCCGCAATATCGCAGTCACAATAAAAAATCGCAGATCGCCGCCATTACTAATAAAAAAAAATGCTATAAATCTATTCCCTATTTTGTAGACGCTATAACTTTTGCGCAAACCAATCAATACGCGCTTATTGCGATTTTTTTTTTTTTACCAAAAATATGTAGAAGAATACGTATCGGCCTAAACTGAGGAAAATTTTATTTGAAAAAAAAATGGGTATTTATTATAGCAAAAAGTAAAAAATTGTGTTTTTTTTCCAAACTGGACGCTCTTCTTTTGTTTATAGCGCAAAAAATAAAAACCGCAGAGGTGATCAAATACCACCAAAAGAAAGCTCTAATTGTGGGAAAAAAAGGATGCAAATTTCGTTTGGGAGCCACGTCGCACGACCGCGCAATTGTCATTCAAAGTGTGACAGCGCTGAAAGCTGAAAAATGGCTTGGGCAGGAAGGGGGTTTTCGTGCACAGTAGAGAAGTGGTTAAAGACCAGTAAAACTGGACTGTAACTCAAATGTGACTATAAACATAAACACAACAGAGGGGGCAGGTTAAACATCCGTCCCAATGTACAAAGTGTCCACAACACTAAACAAAGTGATAAGTGTCCAAAAAAGTGAATAAATGGCGTGGAGTGGATGGAGTAATTCTTGCACAGATCTTCGCGTGAATGATGACATAAATGTGTGCTTACCGGAAATGTTGGACCCGAATGTCATACGACAGCGGATCAATCGAGCTTAAGAGTATCCCCAACGGCTGTTCACAGGAACGTCACCGAATCGCTGATGGATGATGAAATATACCAGCTGGACAATCAGATGACCTCAATCCCGGATGGAACCAAACGGATCGAAAGTTTCTCAAAACTTCAAAACCCTCAGGGCTGGAGATCTCTTTCTGGATCCTGGTACTCGACCGGACAGTGGGATACAATCGAGCTTGAATATACAAATACCCCGACAAGGGTATTGCAGGGAGACCGAATGGAGAAACTGAAAAAAACTTTTCCTCGCCGAATCATGCAAAGAGAAGAAAAAATATGGTGCTCCACTGGTGTAGGTCAAAACAATGGGTTTTTAATCAAAAAAACCAACATACAAAATAAAAAGTGATCACAGTTCGTACATTAAAAGGCAATGTGGGAAGCAAAATGCATAGCCCTAACATTGTTTATAAACCTTGATCAGATGGGATGACAGCATATATTTTTGGGACATCAGGCCACCCTTATGAGATTAAGGCCCCTTTCACATGGGCCGTACTCCATCAAGAGTCCACTTGCTCAGCGGGGGAATCTGTCTGCTGATCCACCACTGAGCAGGTGGATAGGTGGTCCGTGTCCGCTCCGCTTATGCAGAGTAGACACAGACACAGCCTGATCTCCTCTATGGGAAATTGGATGTAAAAGGACCCCGACTGCCATCTGATCCCCCCAGATGGAGGGTAACAGATCCCCATCCAATCATTTTTAGCAGATTAGTTGTAGGTGGGTGTAAACAGACACATGTCCACTTACACCCGCCACTCCATAGAGGAGAATGGAGGGTCATATTGAGTGCTCCAGCAAAATGGACAGGCGGACTCGATCAGACCGCTAGTGTGAAAGGGGCCTAAGAAAACAGATAAGATGACCCTACACATTGCTGTTATCATGTCCCAGATTTCCAATACCCATCGCCCCCTGCTTTCTGCACGAGTAGGGATGGTCTTGATGTTCAAATTGAACGTAAGTTCGACTCAAACATTGGGTGTTTGTTCGCAGAACAAATGAACATATGGGGGAGTTTGCGGCAAATTCAAGTGCCGCAGAGTGCCCCATAATGCACTGTGAGATCGTGGTAAGGACTCATTCTCAGTATAGACAGTTATTGGATTGTTATATCCTGGAGGGCAGGGACTGATGTGAATGTACAATGTATCTGTAAAGGGCTAAGTAAATATAACTACCTGTAAAAATAATAATGGTAAGTGTGTTTTTTTCCTGCAGCAGAGGAGAAACCGGGTACCTGTCCCGTGGTTAACACCTTTGCACCATGTGAGGAACCTGTCCCCAGGAGTTGTCACACAGACTCGGATTGTTCCGGGACGATGAAGTGCTGTGACGTTGGCTGTTCTTCTGAATGCTGGTAACCCACCGGTAAGTGGATGACTGTTATCAGATATTAAGTGGCCCGGTACAGACCAGATCTCATCCAAATGTGAGGATGGAACTGTCAGTATTGCCACTAGGATCCAATAATCCGATCCTCCCTTTCCTTCTCCCAGTGCAGCTTGTATAAGAACAATGTGTACAGCAAGTTTTTACAAAGCATTTGCAGAGCTTCCGTCCAGCTTTTATTAGCTTTGTAAAAGTGTCCATCCAGTTGTACACACTGGGAGTAAACATGGTGTGAGTAGAACATCCTGTCCTTCTTCCTCGCTGCTGTTCCCCCATCTCATGAACCAATAATGGCTGTCAAAATGACAGCAGGGAGTTCCTGTGTAAATACAGCAGGACATCTGACACAGTGTTTATAAACATTGTTCAGATGTAAGATAGAGCAGTAGAAAGCAACTTGTTTATGAATATTTTTCAGACAGGAGATAGGGCAAGTTCACACCACGTGCAGTCCAGTGCGTTTGGTTTTTTCTCTGCATCAAAAACGAATGGAAAGTAGGTTATATGGTTTTCAATGGCAAAGTTCACACAAGTACTTGCAGTTCCAGGGTGTGTTCCAGTTCCAGAAAAAAAGTAGAACATGCTGCATTTTTCCTGCACTGGAACGCAGTAAAGCGCATCAAAAACGCACTGAAACATACATGTCCTTATTTAAGGTTAAGAAAAAAAAGGGGGGGATGCACTGGACTGCATCAAAAACGTGACAAAAATGCACTGGAATGCATCAAAAACGCACACGCAGAAAAGCATCTGAAACACATCAAAATGCACTGGAACACATTAAAAACACACTGGAACGCATCAAAAATGTGCATACAGAAAAGCATCTGGAACACATCCGGACTGCGTTTCTATAGTGTGAACTGGCCCATAGACAGATACAAAGTAACATTGTTTATAAACATTGTTCAGACAGGAGAAAGAGAGATACAAAGTAACATTGTTTATAAACATTGTTCAGACAGGAGAAAGAGAGATACAAATTAACATTGTTTATAAACATTGATCAGACAGGAGATGAAGAGATACAAAGTAACATTGTTTATAAACATTGATTAGACGGGAGATGGAGAGATACAAAGTAACATTGTTTATAAACATTGATCAGATGGGAGATAGAGAGATATGCGAGTTTTAGGTAGGTTTAAAGTGGTTGTAAAGACTCAAGATTTTTCACCTTCATGCAGTCTATGCATAAAGGGAAAAAAACCTTCAGCCCCCCCCCCCCCAATACTTACCTGATCCCGATCTTTCTCCAGCGCCCAATGAGGAGAGAGCAGGGACAGGGCCGAGCTGCGCTCCATGTGTGAATAGATACACAGACCAGCGACTCAGGAGCGAGTCTGCTTGGGTAGCCCTGTAGCAAGCTGCTTGCTATGGGGGTGCTCAACAGGGGGGGAGGGGCCAGGAATACCAGCGGGGGGACCCAAGAAAAAGAGGATCTGGGCTGCTCTGTGCAAAACCACTGCATAGAGCATATAAATATAACATGTTTGTTCTTTCTAAAAAAAAATAAAAATGCCCTATTTATTACTTTAAAAGGAATTTATTGAAATTAGCATCATGTACATCCAGCCAACGTGTTTCAGGGGAAACAACTACCCCTTCTTCAGGGCTGTTACTGAATGCCTCTGCAGCTATAGCCGATACTCTGTCAGCCTGCTATCTGAAATCTTGCAATTAACCACTGCAGCCCCGGACCATTTGTCAGCTTAAAGACCGGAGGTCTTTTTTACAATTTGGCACTGCGTCGCTTTAACTGACAATTGCGCGGTCGTGCAACGTGGCTCCTAAACAAAATTGACGTCCTTTTTCTCCCACAAATAGAGCTTTCTTTTGGTGGTATTTTATCACCTCTGTGGTTTTTATATTTTGGGCTAAAAACAAAAATAGAGCGACAATTTTGAAAAAAATTCAATATTTTTTACTTTTTGCTATAATAAATATCCCCAAAAAATATATAAGAAAACTTTTTTTTTTTGCTCAGTTTAGGCCGATACGTATTCTTCTACATATTTTTGGTAAAAAAAAAAAATCACAATAAGCGTTTATTGATTGGTTTGCGCAAAAGTTATAGCGTCTACAAAATAGGGGATAGTTTAATGGCATTTTTATTAATATTTTTTTTTTACTAGTAATGGCGGCGATCAGCGATTTTTATCGTGACTGCGACATTATAGCAGACACATCGGACACTTTTGACACATTTTTGGGACCATTATCATTTTTACAGCGATCAGCGCTATAAAAATGCACTGATCACTGTGAAAATGACACTGGCAGTGAAGGGGTTAACCCTAGGTGGCGCTGTAGGGGTTAAGTGTGCCCTGATGAGTGTTTCTTACTGTAGGGGGGATGGACTACATGTGACAAGACAGTCATCACCGCTTCCGATTACAGGAAGCGGTGATCACTGTCATTGTCACTAGGCAGAGCGGGGAGATGCGTGTTTACATCAGCATCTCCCCGTTCTAACTCACCGTGAGATGATCGCGGGTACCCCCGCGGGGATCGAGTCCGCGGGACCCGCGGTCGGGTTTATGGAGCTTGAGGCTGGCGCGCGCGTGTGCACAATGGCGCTTCCTTAAAGGGGATGTATATATACGTCCTTTTGCCCAGGAGTGCCATTGTGTTGACGTATATAGTCGTACGGCGGTCGAAAAGCGGTTAATATATTCAGTTTGGGAACCATTTCCATCTAATAGCATGCAGCAACAGTCCATAATGTATAAATCCGGTGATGTAAAAAATGTCTCGACCCATGCAGGATCTCGACAGCGTCACTTCCTGTGCACCTACGTCACAAACACAGCTGATTCCGGGCTCCACTGCGCATGCGCGGCTTCACCGCACCTATCCCGCGCATGCGCAGAAACCCATTTCGGTCCGTGAAAATTCTAGACTCGAGCGGGCGGGCGGAGGCGTTGCAAATTGCTTAACATCGTCGCCAGCACCGCCCCCAGCCTGCTCTGGAGAAGGGGGGCGGACAAGCTAGCCACTTAACACTGTGGACCGAGGTCGACATAAAATATAGTGCTGCACCGCCTCCAGCCCCTGTCACGCCCCTAGCCTGCTCTGCTGAAGTGGGGCGGGCCCCGTGTATAGCACTGTATATATGAATGGCAGGTCCATGAAAAATATAGAGCTTTGCCTGTGGGAGGGGCCAAGCCTTTGCATCAAATAACTCATCAAATAAACTGAACCCCCCCCCCCCATTCAATTGCAGCCTCACTGTGCCCGTCAAACGCAAACGCTGTGCCCGTCAAACGCAACCGCTGTGCCCGTCAAATGCAGCCACTTCACCCAGCAAACGCAACCGCTGTGCCCGTCAAAAGCAACCGCTGTGCTTGTCAAACGCAAACGCTGTGCTCGTCAAACGCAACCGCTGTGCCCGTCAAACGCAACCGCTGCGCCCGTCAAACGCAACCGCTGCGCCCGTCAAACGCAGCCACTGCGCCCGTCAAATGCAGCCACTGCGCCCGTCAAACGCAGTCACTGTGCCCGTCAAACGCAGACACTGTGCATCAAACGCAGCTACTGTACCCATCAATTGCTGCCAGATTGTCAAGGCGTAGCTGTGCTCCCTGGGGATAAGCTGATCGCCCACCCGTGCTGCTGGAGGGAGGCCAGACGACCATAAATGAGGGACCTGCATACTTGGTCATGGTAAGTGAGACCATCCCATATCCCACTCCATCTTCCCCGAGGACAGGGACCCCCTCCCCCCCAAGACAGAGACCCCCTTCTTCCCCCTAAAACGGAGAGGGAAATCTTCTCCCCCCTGAGGACAGGGACCCCTTCTCTCCTGGGGACAGGGACTCCCTTCTCTCCTGGGGACAGCCTCCTGGGAACAGGGACTCCCTTCTCTCCTGGGAACAGGGACTCCCTTCTCTCCTGGGGACAGGGACTCCCTTCTCTCCTGGGGACAGTGACCCCCTCCCCCCCAAGACAGAGACCCCCTTCTCCCCCCTGAGGACAGGGAAACCTTCTCCCCCCTGAGGACAGGGACACCTTCTTTTCTGGGGACAGGGACTCCCTTCTCTCCTGGGGACAGGGACTCCCTTCTCTCCTGGGGACAGGGACTCCCTTCTCCTCTGGGTACAGGGACACCTTCTCTCCTGAGGACAGTCTCCTGGGAAGAGGGACTCCCTTCTCTCCTGGGGACAGGGACTCCCTTCTCTCCTGGGGACAGGGACCCCCTCCCCCCAAGACAGAGACCCCCTTCTCCCCCCTGAGGACAGGGAAACCTTCTCCTCCCTGAGAACAGGGACCCCTTCTTTCCTGGGGACAGGGACTCCTTTCTCTCCTGGGGACAGGGACTCCCTTCTCCTCTGGGTACAGGGACACCTTCTCTCCTTTGGACAGGGACCCCCTTCTCCCCTGGGGACAGGGACCCCCTTCTCACTCTGGGGCAGGGATCCTATCTCACGTGGGGGCAGGAACTCCATCTCACCTGGGGGCAGGAACTCCATCTCACCTGGGGGCAGGAACTCCATCTCACCTGGGGGCAGGAACTCCATCTCCCTTGGGGGCAGGGACTCCATCTCCCCTGGTAACGGGGACTTCATCTCACCTAGGGATCCCATTTTCCATAGGGATCAGGACTCCACCTCCCCTAAGAACAGGAACCTGATCACCCTGTTTGTGCCAACCTCACTGCCCTGCCTGCCATGTGTCCTGTGTGAGGGCCCTTCTGTGACAGCTCTTATCAGTATTTCATCCCACTGTGTGATCCCCCTACATGACTGATCCCTCTGTGTGCACCCCTTACACAGGGAACCCCTCTGTTTTCTCCCCCTACATGTCCGCATACTCTGACCACCACCTGTACCATTTCCACATCCTCTGACTGCCTCCTGTATCCTGTCCGCCATCCTCTGACCACCTCCTCTATCCTGTACACATGTTCTGACCACCTATTGTCTTCAGCCTCTACCCACCTCCTGTATCCTGTCCGGAGCCTCTAACCTGTCTGCAATCTCTGACTATCTCTTTTCTTTTATCGTGTCTGCAGTCTCTTAGGGGGAGTCTGGAGAGGAATCAAGAGTAAGAGCGTCGCCGGGATTGGGATTATGGGAGGAGTCAGACGTGTATGGACTGTGGAGAACAGACTATAGAATAAAACCAGAGCCACCAACCTGGAGCCATCTAACTGAGCCCTGCACGCTGCACCGGAGAGGAGGTCAGTGACAGCGCCGTCAGGTCAGTCTGAGGGGGGGCACTGATATAAAGGTTTCCCCTTATCTCAGTAACACCCCCCCCCCCTTACCTTAGTGTATTCACTCTGCGGAAGGTGGTCTCCGGTCACCAGAGTCTCCCCCCCCCACCCCACATCACATTTCCCGGCATTCCACTTTACATCAGAGTCGGCAGGATTCCCCCTTACAGTGCAAGGGAACTCAGATGTAAAGGAAAATGCTGCAGAGCATAATCTAAGGAGGAACTCTGATGTAAGGAGTGCTCTGGTCACCAGAGACCACCTTATATCAGAGTCCACTGCATTCCCCTTTACATCAGAATTCCCACTTACATCAGGGTCTGCAGAGTTTCCCCTGTTAGATTAGCAGGGATCAAGGCCCAGAGACATGTCCAGAGAACATAAAGGATAAATGGGTTAGATTAGAAGGGATGGATGTCCAGGGAAAACAGAGGAGGCCTCCATCCCTTCTAATCTATCCCATGTATCCTTTGTGTTCTCTGGACATGTCTCTGGGCCTCGATCCCTTCTAATCTTACAGGGGAAACTCTGCAGACCCTGATGTAAGTGGGAATTCTGATGTAAAGGGGAATGCAGTGGACTCTGATATAAGGTGGTCTCTGGTGACCAGAGCACTCCTTACATCAGAGTTCCTCCTTAGATTATGCTCTGCAGCATTTTCCTTTACATCTGAGTTCCCTTGCACTGTAAGGGGGAATCCTGCCGACTCTGATGTAAAGTGGAATGCCGGGAAATGTGATGTGGGGTGGGGGGAGACTCTGGTGACCGGAGACCACCTTCCGCAGAGTGAATACACTAAGGTAAGAGGGGGGGGTGTTACTGAGATAAGGGGAAACCTTTATATCAGTGCCCCCCCTCAGACTGACCTGACAGCGCTGTCACTGACCTCCTCTCCGGTGCAGCGTGCAGGGCTCAGTTAGATGGCTCCAGGTTGGTGGCTCTGGTTTTATTCTATAGTCTGTTCTCCACAGTCCATACACGTCTGACTCCTCCCATAATCCCAATCCCGGCGACGCTCTTACTCTTGATTCCTCTCCAGACTCCCCCTAAGAGACTGCAGACACGATAAAAGAAAAGAGATAGTCATAGATTGCAGACAGGTTAGAGGCTGCGGACAGGATACAGGAGGTGGTTAGAGGCTGAAGACAATAGGTGGTCAGAACATGTGTACAGGATAGAAGAGGTGGTCAGAGGATGGCGGACAGGATACAGGAGGCAGTCAGAGGATGTGGAAATGGTACAGGTGGTGGTCAGAGTATGCGGACATGTAGGGGGAGAAAACAGAGGGGTTCCCTGTGTAAGGGGTGCACACAGAGGGATCAGTCATGTAGGGGGATCACACAGTGGGATGAAGTACTGATAAGAGCTGTCACAGAAGGGCCCTCACACAGGACACATGGCAGGTAGGGCAGTGAGGTTGGCACAAACAGGGTGATCAGGTTCCTGTTCTTAGGGGAGGTGGAGTCCTGATCCCTAGGGAAAATGGGATCCCTAGGTGAGATGAAGTCCCCGTTACCAGGGGAGATGGAGTCCCTGCCCCCAAGGGAGATGGAGTTCCTGCCCCCAGGTGAGATGGAGTTCCTGCCCCCAGGTGAGATGGAGTTCCTGCCCCCAGGTGAGATAGGATCCCTGCCCCAGAGTGAGAAGGGGGTCCCTGTCCCCAGGGGAGAAGGGGGTCCCTGTCCCCAGGAGAGGAGGAGTTCCTGTTCCCAGGTGAGTGGCCCAGAGGGTCCCTGTTTCCAGGGGAGAAGGGGGTCCCTATCCAAAGGAGAGAAGGTGTCCCTGTACCCAGAGGAGAAGGGAGTCCCTGTCCCCAGGAGAGAAGGGAGTCCCTGTCCCCAGGAAAGAAGGGGTCCCTGTCCTCAGGGGGGAGAAGGTTTCCCTGTCCTCAGGGGGGAGAAGGGGGTCTCTGTCTTGGGGGGGAGGGGGTCCCTGTCCCCAGAAGAGAAGGGAGTCCCTGTCCCCAGGAGAGAAGGGAGTCCCTGTTCCCAGGAGAGAAGGGAGTCCCTGTTCCCAGGAGACTGTCCCCAGGAGAGAAGGGAGTCCCTGTCCCCAGGAGAGAAGGGGTCCCTGTCCTCAGGGGGGAGAAGATTTCCCTCTCCGTTTTAGGGGGGAGAAGGGGGTCTCTGTCTTGGGGGGGAGGGGGTCCCTGTCCTCTGGGTGATGGAGTGGGATATGGGATGGTCTCACTTACCATGACCAAGTCTGCAGGTCCCTCATTTATGGTCGTCTGGCCTCCCTCCAGCAGCACGGATGGGCGATCAGCTTATCCCCAGGGAGCACAGCTACGCCTTGACAATCTGGCAGCAATTGATGGGTACAGTAGCTGCGTTTGATGCACAGTGGCTGCGTTTGACGGGCGCAGTGGCTGCGTTTGACGGGCGCAGTGGCTGCGTTTGACGGGCACAGCGTTTGCGCTTGACGGGCACAGCGGTTGCGTTTGACGGGCACAGCGGTTGCATTTGCTGGGTGCAGTGGCTGCATTTGACGGGCACAGCGGTTGCGTTTGCTGGGTGCAGTGGCTGCATTTGACGGGCACAGCGGTTGCGTTTGCTTGGTGCAGTGGCTGCATTTGACGGGCACAGCGGTTGCGTTTGACGGACACAGCGGTTGCGTTTAACGGGCACAGCGGTTGTGTTTGCTGGGTGCAGTGGCTGCATTTGACGGGCACAGCGGTTGCGTTTGCTGGGTGCAGTGGCTGCATTTGACGGGCACAGCGGTTGCGTTTGACGGGCACAGTGGTTGCGTTTAACGGGCACAGCGGTTGTGTTTGATGGGCACAGCGTTTGCGTTTGACGGGCACAGCGGTTGCGTTTGCTGGGTGCAGTGGCTGCATTTGACGGGCACAGCGGTTGCGTTTGCTGGGTGCAGTGGCTGCATTTGAAGGGCACAGCGGTTGCGTTTGCTGGGTGCAGTGGCTGCATTTGACGGGCACAGCGGTTGCGTTTGATGGGCACAGTGGTTGCGTTTAACGAGCACAGCGGTTGTGTTTGACGGGCACAGCGTTTGCGTTTGACGGGCACAGCGGTTGCGTTTGCTGGGTGCAGTGGCTGCATTTGATGGGCACAGCGGTTGCGTTTGACGGGCACAGCATTTGCGTTTGACGGGCACAGTGAGGCTGCAATTGAATGGGGGGGGGTTCAGTTTATTTGATGAGTTATTTGATGCAAAGGCTTGGCCCCTCCCACAGGCAAAGCTCTATATTTTTCATGGACCTGCCATTCATATATACAGTGCTATACACGGGGCCCGCCCCACTTCAGCAGAGCAGGCTAGGGGCGTGACAGGGGCTGGAGGTGGTGCAGTACTATATTTTATGTCGACCTCGGTCCACAGTGTTAAGTGGCTAGCTTGTCCGCCCCCCTTCTCCAGAGCAGGCTAGGGGCGTGTTGGGGGCGGGGCTGGAGGTGGTGCTGCCGACGATGTTGAGCAATTCGCAACGCCTCCGCCCGCCCGCTCAAGTCTAGAATTTTCATGGACCGAAATGGGCTTCTGCGCATGCGCGGTATAGGTGCGGTGAAGCCGCGCATGCGCAGTGGAGCCCGGAATCAGCTGTGTTTGTGACCTAGGTGCACAGGAAGTGACGCGGTCGAGATCCTGCATGGGTCGAGACATTTTTTACATCACCGGCCATTTAGTGTACTCTTAATTATTATTATTATACAGGATTTATATAGCGCCAACAGTTTGCGCAGCGCTTTACAACAAGGGGGCAGACAGTACAGTTACATTACAATTCAGTACAGGAGGGATCAGAGGGCCCTGCTCGTTAGAGCTTACAATCTAGAAGGGAGGGTCAAGTGCAACAAAGGGTAGTAGCTGTGGGGAATGAGCTGGTGGAGAAAATGAAAATAAAGTTGTTAGGTGTGGGTGGGATAGGCTTCTATGAAGAGGAGGGTTTTCAGGGATCGTCTAAAAGCTAATAGAGTAGGAGGTAATCAGACAGATTGGGGTAAGGAGTTCCATAGGATTGGAGAGGCTCTTGAAAAGTCCTGGAGACGAGCATGGGAGGAGGTGATGAGCGAGCAAGAGAGCAGGAGGTCTTGAGAAGAACGAAGAGAACGATTAGGTTGGTATTTAGAGACTAGGTCAGTGACGTAGCTGGGGGCAGAGTGGATGGCTTTGGAAGTGGTTGTTAGTATTTTGAGTTTAATTTGTTGGTTGAGCGGAAGCCAGTGGAGGGATTGACAGAGAGGAGTAGCAGAGACAGAGCGATTGGTAAGGTGGATGAGTCTGGCAACAGCATTCATGGTGGATTGAAGGGGTCATAGACTATGCAGAGGTATGCCAATGAGAAGGGAGTTGCAGTAATCGAGGCGAGAGATGACCAGGGAGTGAATTAAGAGCTTTGTTGTGTCATTGGTTAGAAAGGGGCGTATTTTGGAGATGTTGCCAAGATTTGGACAGTGATTGGATGTGGGGCTTAAAGGAGAGTTCAGAGTCCAGGACTACTCCTTGGCATGCAGGGATGGGCTTATAGTTGTGCCATCAATTTTGACAGAGAGATCAGGGGAAGAGGCACGTGGGGGAGGAAAAATTATAAGTTCGGTTTTGGATAAATTAAGTTTGAGGAAGTGGTGTGACGTCCAGACTGATATATTTGATAGTAAATTAGTGATACGTGAGAAGACTGAAGGAGTGAGCTGAGGGGTAGAGAAATAGACTTGGATGTCGTCAGCGTAGAGGTGGTATCAGCTGACCCAGGGAGGAGGTGTAGATTGAGAATAGGAGGGGTCTAAGAACAAAACCTTGGGGGATCCCAACAGAGAAAGGAAGAGGAGAAGAGGAAGTAGAATTGTAAGTAACGCTAGGTGCGGTTGGATAAGTAGGAAGAGAACCAGTGAAGAGTACAGTCACGGAGACCAAAGGCGTGGAGTTTTTTGAGGATAAGGTCAACCGTATTAAAGACACAAGAGAGGTCCAGGAGTAGGAGTATAGAATAGTGTCCATTGGTTTTGGCCATTAGTAGATTGTTTGTTAGTTTTAGGAGAGCAGTTTCTGTGTTGAATGTTGAGGACTGAAGGGGATCAAGAAGGCTATTATCAGCAAGATGGTCGCTCAGTCGGTTGTAGACCAGACGTTTAAGAAGTTTGGATAAAAAGGGGAGAAAGGAGATGGGGCGAAGGTTGTTAAGATTGGATGGGTCCAGTGAGGGCTTTTTAACCACTTGCCGCCCGCCCTATAGTGGAATGACGTCAGCAAAGTGGTTCTAAAATCCTGACTGGACGTCATATGACGTCCTCAGGATTTTAAGCCGCTGCGCTCACCCGGGGGCGCGCATCGCGGCGATCGTTGTTGCGGGGTGTCAGACTGACACCCCGCAACTCCGATCTAGGTAAAGAGTCTCCGACGGAGCCGTGTCCTGATCACATGTAAACAGGAAAAGCCGGTAATCGGCTTTTCCTCACTCGCGTGTGTCAGACGCGAGTAGAGGAGAGCCGATCGGCTGCTCCTCTGACAGGGGGGGTTTGTGCTGATCAATTATCAGCACAGCCCCCCCAGGATGCCCACACTGGACCACCAGGGATGCCACTGGACCACCAGGGATGTCCATTAGAAGTTATGCCTCCCTAGACCACCAGGGATTGAAATCAGTGCCCCCTAATGGATGCCAATTAGTGCCCCTAATGGTTGCCAATCAGTGCCCACAATGGGCATCACTGATTGGCAGGCATTATTGTTTGGCACTGATTGGCATCTATTAACACATTACAGTGCCTCCTATCAGTGCCCATCCATGCCACCTATCAGTGCCCATCCATGCCACCTATCAGTGCCCATGCCGTGCCGCCTATCGGTGCCCATCCGTGCCACCTATCGGTGCCCATCCGTTCCCATCCGTGCCACCTATCGGTGCCCATCTGTGCCCATCCGTGCCGCCTATCTGTGCCCATCCATGCCGCCTATCTGTGCCCATCCGTGCCGCTTATCGGTGCCCATCCGCGCTGCCTATCGGTGCCCATCCGCGCTGCCTATCGTGCCCATCCGCGCTGCCTATCGGTGCCCATCCGTGCCACCTCATTGGTGCCCATCAGTGCCGCCTTATCAGTGCCCGTCAGTGCAGCCCCATCAGTGCCCATCAGTGAAGGAGAAAACTTACTAATTTACAAAGTTTTGTAACTGAAACAAAAAAATAGGTCTGCTTGGCAGTGAGGGGGCAGAAATTGTATTTTTGGAGGGCAGATTTATATTGGTTGAAATCTTTCTGAGACTTCGTCTTACGGCACAGGCGCTCAAGAGCACGGCTGTGTTTTTTCAGACTTCTAGTGTCATCTGTTTGCCAAGGTTGAAGGTGCGGGACCTGATTCTGTGGGTAGTGGGGGGAGCCAGTGTGTACAGTGAGGCTATAAGTTAAGTGTTGTGGACTAGACAGAAGTGGTTAGGTCGGTGCAGGACAGGGGTGCAATTTTGTCATAGAGGTGGCCAGTAGCAGAGTAGAGAAGAGAAGGGTATATATGGCGTAGGTTTCTACGTGTAAGGCCTCGTACACACGGCCGGTTTTCTTGGCAAGAAACGACAAGCTTTCTTGCCGCGAAAACCAGTCGTGTGTATGTTTTCTCGTCGAGAAAACTGCCGGGAATCTCGACGAAAAAAATAGAGAACCTGCTCTCTATTTTCTCGTCGGGATTCTCGACGGCCTGTTTCCCGACGAGAAAACTGTGTGTGTGTATGCGGCAACAAACTTTCCTGTCCTCCGGTAAGCCCGCGCATGCTCGAAATGACTTTGACGCATGCGCGGTAGCTTTCTAAGCATAGGTAGGGTGTAGCAAGATGGCGGCGACGGCATCGAATGTGACGAACGCATGCTCGTCGTAGTCGATGACGTCACCGCGTTCGTTCCATTCAAAAGAACGGCGGATCTTTGGAATGCAGTGTGTGTACACTCGGCCGGCACAAGATTCATGTCAAGAATCTCGTCAGGAAAAACGACGGGTTTTTTCCTGACGAGAATCTCGGCCGTGTGTACGAGGCTTTACTGTTAGGCGGTTGGAGGGAGAGGAGGTGGAGGAGAGGGAGAGAGTGAAAATAATATGGTAGTCATCAGAGAGAGGGTAAGGATAGTTGGAGATGTTGCACGGAGTGCATAGGTGGGAGAAATCCTTTTTGTGGCTACATGTAAAATGACGCAGCATCAGAAATGCAATGTGTTTCGGCTTATACAGCTTTCCTCATAGTATACCAACAATAGCCCTGAGGAAGGGCATGTCCTTTCCCACGAAACGCGTTGGCTTGACATACATGTCGCTAATTTGAATAAACGCCTTTTAAACCTACCTAAAGCTCGCATTTGTTTGGACGTCGGGAACTCCTTCCTTCTTTTCCAAGTCTACAAGCTACAGTGGGGAAGTCTCACAGCGGTAGGAGGAAATTCTGATATAAGAAGCAGGATAATCATTCAACCCAGTCGTGTCTACCCAAATCTGAAATACCATATGCCCATTTTTCATGTAATAACACTTCTATGTGACATATTGACTGGTAATGTGTTTGGATTATATTGCTCATGCCTGCCTTCATTGTCTCCTCATCCAGAGTGAAGTCACAACAGGACGGGACAAGTCACAAGGTCTTCCAGATGATGAGAACGTCATTAGTTCTTTTCTCCCGTGGGGACATCACCCTGTCAATGACTAATAAATAACTAATGACAATGACTAATAAATGATCATTCCAATCTACACCATGACGATTTGTGTGGTTTCAATATCTATGAAGGTTCTCATCAATCCAGGTCATGGTATAACTAATAGTAGTTAGTCACATGTAACTGGTGTTGTTCTGTGTTGTTGGAGACATTTCATAGCTGGTGGCTTCATCAGTAGCAACGAGTGTCAGCAACATACCCCAGCCACACAGGTAATTCCGACACCTTCATCCAATCAGCACAGAATGTGTCAAGGTAGATGTTTAATGTACAAGAACATGGTCTAGGAACCTGACGTCAGCAAGACCAGAGTAGGGTCCATAGCCAGGGTCATCTTAATAGCATCATGGGCCCCTGGGCAAAGTAATGCACTGGGGCCCCTACCAGCATGCCCCAATTTATGCACCTACTCTCAAGAATTAACATTTGATAGAATTAAAGTGGTTGTAAACCTCAGATAAAAAATATGAACAAAGCATATCCCTCTATATTGTGTACTTCTCTCAATCCAGAGCATTAAGTGTCATTTCTGTCTGATGCTTCCTTCCTCTCCTATCTGCATGAGTCACTTCTGACAATTTTTCCTGACACCAAGAGAAAAATGGTGACGAGGAGGGAGCTCCAGCAGATTGACAGCCTCAGATCTGTTCCTGTGAGCTGTGTGCCAGGGGGTGTGTCTCTTTCCTCCAATCAGCACTCAGAGCTTTCCTCACTGAGTTCTGCAGAGTGTCATTTCAGCTCTCCATTCCATTTTTTCTGAACTCTCAGACAAGCTGTATAAATTCTGCATTTTGAACTGCTGTAGAGGAGAGGATAATGCAGATTAACAGATACAACTTATATAGGAGGATTTGTTTCATCTCTGTGTATCACCTGAGGCTTGTCACTCCACTGGGTATATGTGAGGGTTTACAACCACTTCAAACATATATTTATTAGTACCTTCAATAACATTGATTTTAAACAATAAGAATACATGTCATATATCAGAGTAATCAACAAAAATACCTAAATAATATTAAAAAAAGTCAGTAGCGCAGGGGACAGAGCATTAGAAGGGCAGATTACGGGGGTCAGCGGGGCAAGGAGGGCACAGTACGGGATGGGGTTTGGAGGGTACAGTACAGGGAAGTCAGAAGGGTACAGTATAGCAGTCGGGAGCGCACAGTACAGACGGTTTAGGAGGGCACAGCATGGCAGGGGGCAGGAAAGTACAATATAGGGGGGGTCAGAATGGTACAGTACATTGGTAAGGATGGCACAGTACTGGGGGGGGGCAGGAAGGTACCGTACAGTGTCAAGGAGGTAACAGTACAGAGGGGCAGGAGGGCACAGTACATGGTAAGGAGGTGTGACAGAACCCACTGTCACTGTGTGTTTTGGAAGGGACTGTGGGCTGGCCGCTTATCCACAGATTATGGCCCAGACTGAGAGACTGGGGGAAAGCTGACATTGAGATAATGTAATGTAATGCTACATCCCTTCTCCCCCATCCGCCCCCCCTCTTGTTGCTGTGTTTAGCTGTGTTGAGTCATGGCACATAGACAATGGTCTGGACTGCAGACATCTCTCCGCAGGGGATGTGTATTGAAGGGCTGCCTGCTTACCATAATCCCTTTATGTTTATCTGTAGTCTCTGTTTCAATGTTCAGTTCCCATTGGTTTTTCCTTGTCCCCTACCCCCCCTCTATGACAAGGCTAAGGGGATTGTCCCTAACTGTGTGTAAAAGTGTATGTTTTGGATTTAATAAACTGTTGATGCTCTGCATGTTTAACCCTCAACACCTGTGTGGCTTGTCTCGTGATTGAGGGGTTAAGGGCTGGTTATGGCGAATCTGCAGGCTGCGGGTGCGTTTGGAGGACAGGAGACACAGGTCTGGCGGATGTGCCCACCTGGGGTATCCGAGATCCGTCACAGTGTTGGCAGCGGTGGGATGTCTCCTGCAGTCCGGGCCATCCAAACCACCACCAGGATTCAAGATCTGGGCAGCCGCCGAGGAGCAATACGGGGACCAGCCAGCATGAGAGCGGAGTTCGGGAGGAGGCTGCAAGGCATGCGGAAGCAACATCGGGACCAGCGACAGAGCGCACCATGCTCGGCTGGGGGGATGTGATCCGCTGGCAACTCTGGCATGAAACGCTAAGCCACGAGCGGCACCATCAGGGGAAGATCCTTTCCTCCTCCACAGAGATGTACTGGACGCAGTACCATGCGCGAGAGGTGTTCCTGAGGGAACGACCGCGATATGAGTGGAAGACGGAGCTCGGAAGATTGGTCCAGGAGGAGATGAGGCTGGACGCCAGCTACAGAGCCCTCCGGTGGTTCGCGGCTCAACTGTGGCCAGGTACAGCAGATGGCAGCCCGACAGAAGGCGTTGGCTACGGCGGCGTGGGGCTGCTCCATCAAAAAATGTACGGAGACCCAGACTTTGGGAGCGATGAGGAGTGGCGGCTGGAAAACATCCTGGACTACCGAGATGAGGTGCTGGACCTCCCCGAAGAGGCGTGTGACCTGGAGGAATTGGAGTTCCTGGTTGAGCAGGAATGGGAGCTCGAGATTGCCTACAAGCGGCTGTTTTACGGTGATCAACAGCCTGGCATGGCTCCCGTTGCCTGGGACTGTCCTGGAGAAATAGCGGAGAGTCGCGAAGAAGCAGAGCAAATGGGGCCAGGGGTGCCCCTACGTTTTCCCGTCCTAACTGCAATGGAAGAAGCGGCGATGATACAGAGGCCACTGCGAGTGCTAGAATGCCAGAATGCACCAGAGGTTTCCCAGGCAGCAAGACAAGATAATAGCATAAAGGTCTCAGAAGGGGTAGTTGAGACGGGCGCTGGAAGGCTGGTAAATGGTGATCAGCAGCAAGTCGAGAGTATCGCATCTGGTGCCCCAGCAGAAGCGCTGGCTACAGGGCAGAGTGCCACTAGCCTCTGCCCAGCATCAGAAAAAGAGTTGGATCCGGAGAGTCTGAGAGATGATCTTCGTGAGCCATTTTCCAAACAGCAGATATCCCCAACAGGAGTGGAGGAAGCAATTCTCCCTACCCAGCAATTGGACACTACCCCAATGTTCATCCCCCCAGCAGAAGCGCTGGCTGCAGGGCAGAGTGCCGCTGGCCTCTGCCCACCCTAAAAACTGGATCCAGGGAGTCCGAGGGATGACCTCAGTGAGCTGTTTCCCCAGCACTTGGACACTACCCCAGTGTTCATCCCCCCAGCAAAAGCGCTGGCTATGGGGCAGAGTGCCGCTGGCCTCTGCCCACCCTCAGAGTTAGATCCAGGGAGTCCGAGGGATGACCTCAGTGAGCTGGTTGCCCAGCACTTGGACACTACCCCAGTGTATATCCCCCCCAGCAGAAGCGCTGGCTGCATGGCAGAGTGTCACCGGCCCCGACCCAGCCCTCAGTAGGTTTTTGGAGGGTTTGGGAGACAGCCCCTGTCAGAAGTCGCCTCAGCAGCTGGTCACAGAACCAGGAGGGGAGAAAACCCTTCCCCCTCTCCAGCGGCTGAACTCTACCATTGAATATGTCCCCCTAGCAGAAGCACTGGCTACGGGGCAGAGCGCTGTTGGCCTCTGCCCAGCATCAGAAAAAGAGATGGAGAGTCCGGGAGATAGTCCCTGCAAGATACCTCCTCAGCGGCTGGTAGCTACTCCAGGAGAAAAGCAAGTACCTTTTCCTCCCCAAATGCATAGCACTACCAGCCTTTGTTCCCTACCAGCGGAAGCGCTGGCATCGGGGGAAAAGATAATTCATCTCCCCTCAATATCTGCAACCCAGCCCCGGATCACGGGAGTGCGGACAGCTGTTTCCACTCTGCAGCGGCTGTTTTTATTCACGGGAGACCGTATGTGCGATTTTGCTCCCCAGCGCCAGAGACGTACTTTTCCTTTTCCTGGTTGCCTGGGGTGGAAGTTTGTGACTAACACAGGTCCAGACCAGTTGGGGGTCAGTAACCTGGTTAGTCTGTTTTTAAAAGGGGAGAAATGTGACAGAACCCACTGTCACTGTGTGTTTTGGAAGGGACTGTGGGCTGGCCGCTTACCCACAGACTATGGCCCAGACTGAGAGACTGGGGGAAAGCTGGCATTGAGATAATGTAATGTAATGCTACATCCCTTCTCCCCCATCCCCCCCTCTTGTTGCTGTGTTTAATTGTGTCGGTTCATGGCACATAGACAATGGTCTGGACTGCAGACATCTCTCCGCAGGGGATGTGTATTGAAGGGCTGCCTGCTTACCATAATCCCTTTATGTTTAACTGTAGTCTCTGTTTCAATGTTCAGTTCCCATTGGTTCTTCCTTGTCCCCTACCCCCCCTCTATGACAAGGCTAAGGGGAGTGGCCCTAACTGTGTGTAAAAGTGTATGTTTTGGATTTAATAAACTGTTGATGCTCTGCATGTTTAACCCTCAACACCTGTGTGGATTGTCTCGTGATTGAGGGGTTAAGGGCTGGTTATGGCGAATCTGCAGGCTGCGGGTGCGTTTGGAGGACAGGAGACACAGGTCTGGCGGATGTGCCCACCTGGGGTATCCGAGATCCGTCACAGTGTTGGCAGCGGTGGGATGTCTCCTGCAGTCCGGGCCATCCAAACCACCACCAGGATTCAAGATCTGGGCAGCCGCCGAGGAGCAATACGGGGACCAGCCAGCATGAGAGCGGAGTTCGGGAGGAGGCTGCAAGGCATGCGGAAGCAACATCGGGACCAGCGACAGAGCGCACCATGCTCGGCTGGGGGGATGTGATCCGCTGGCAACTCTGGCATGAAACGCTAAGCCACGAGCGGCACCATCAGGGGAAGATCCTTTCCTCCTCCACAGAGATGTACTGGACGCAGTACCATGCGCGAGAGGTGTTCCTGAGGGAACGACCGCGATATGAGTGGAAGACGGAGCTCGGAAGATTGGTCCAGGAGGAGATGAGGCTGGACGCCAGCTACAGAGCCCTCCGGTGGTTCGCGGCTCAACTGTGGCCAGGTACAGCAGATGGCAGCCCGACAGAAGGCGTTGGCTACGGCGGCGTGGGGCTGCTCCATCAAAAAATGTACGGAGACCCAGACTTTGGGAGCGATGAGGAGTGGCGGCTGGAAAACATCCTGGACTACCGAGATGAGGTGCTGGACCTCCCCGAAGAGGCGTGTGACCTGGAGGAATTGGAGTTCCTGGTTGAGCAGGAATGGGAGCTCGAGATTGCCTACAAGCGGCTGTTTTACGGTGATCAACAGCCTGGCATGGCTCCCGTTGCCTGGGACTGTCCTGGAGAAATAGCGGAGAGTCGCGAAGAAGCAGAGCAAATGGGGCCAGGGGTGCCCCTACGTTTTCCCGTCCTAACTGCAATGGAAGAAGCGGCGATGATACAGAGGCCACTGCGAGTGCTAGAATGCCAGAATGCACCAGAGGTTTCCCAGGCAGCAAGACAAGATAATAGCATAAAGGTCTCAGAAGGGGTAGTTGAGACGGGCGCTGGAAGGCTGGTAAATGGTGATCAGCAGCAAGTCGAGAGTATCGCATCCGGTGCCCCAGCAGAAGCGCTGGCTACAGGGCAGAGTGCCACTAGCCTCTGCCCAGCATCAGAAAAAGAGTTGGATCCGGAGAGTCTGAGAGATGATCTTCGTGAGCCATTTTCCAAACAGCAGATATCCCCAACAGGAGTGGAGGAAGCAATTCTCCCTACCCAGCAATTGGACACTACCCCAATGTTCATCCCCCCAGCAGAAGCGCTGGCTGCAGGGCAGAGTGCCGCTGGCCTCTGCCCACCCTAAAAACTGGATCCAGGGAGTCCGAGGGATGACCTCAGTGAGCTGTTTCCCCAGCACTTGGACACTACCCCAGTGTTCATCCCCCCAGCAAAAGCGCTGGCTATGGGGCAGAGTGCCGCTGGCCTCTGCCCACCCTCAGAGTTAGATCCAGGGAGTCCGAGGGATGACCTCAGTGAGCTGGTTGCCCAGCACTTGGACACTACCCCAGTGTATATCCCCCCCAGCAGAAGCGCTGGCTGCATGGCAGAGTGTCACCGGCCCCGACCCAGCCCTCAGTAGGTTTTTGGAGGGTTTGGGAGACAGCCCCTGTCAGAAGTCGCCTCAGCAGCTGGTCACAGAACCAGGAGGGGAGAAAACCCTTCCCCCTCTCCAGCGGCTGAACTCTACCATTGAATATGTCCCCCTAGCAGAAGCACTGGCTACGGGGCAGAGCGCTGTTGGCCTCTGCCCAGCATCAGAAAAAGAGATGGAGAGTCCGGGAGATAGTCCCTGCAAGATACCTCCTCAGCGGCTGGTAGCTACTCCAGGAGAAAAGCAAGTACCTTTTCCTCCCCAAATGCATAGCACTACCAGCCTTTGTTCCCTACCAGCGGAAGCGCTGGCATCGGGGGAAAAGATAATTCATCTCCCCTCAATATCTGCAACCCAGCCCCGGATCACGGGAGTGCGGACAGCTGTTTCCACTCTGCAGCGGCTGTTTTTATTCACGGGAGACCGTATGTGCGATTTTGCTCCCCAGCGCCAGAGACGTACTTTTCCTTTTCCTGGTTGCCTGGGGTGGAAGTTTGTGACTAACACAGGTCCAGACCAGTTGGGGGTCAGTAACCTGGTTAGTCTGTTTTTAAAAGGGGAGAAATGTGACAGAACCCACTGTCACTGTGTGTTTTGGAAGGGACTGTGGGCTGGCCGCTTACCCACAGACTATGGCCCAGACTGAGAGACTGGGGGAAAGCTGGCATTGAGATAATGTAATGTAATGCTACATCCCTTCTCCCCCATCCCCCCCTCTTGTTGCTGTGTTTAATTGTGTCGGTTCATGGCACATAGACAATGGTCTGGACTGCAGACATCTCTCCGCAGGGGATGTGTATTGAAGGGCTGCCTGCTTACCATAATCCCTTTATGTTTAACTGTAGTCTCTGTTTCAATGTTCAGTTCCCATTGGTTCTTCCTTGTCCCCTACCCCCCCTCTATGACAAGGCTAAGGGGAGTGGCCCTAACTGTGTGTAAAAGTGTATGTTTTGGATTTAATAAACTGTTGATGCTCTGCATGTTTAACCCTCAACACCTGTGTGGATTGTCTCGTGATTGAGGGGTTAAGGGCTGGTTATGGCGTATCTGCAGGCTGCGGGTGCGTTTGGAGGACAGGAGACACAGGTCTGGCGGATGTGCCCACCTGGGGTATCTGAGATCCGTCACAGGAGGGTATAGTACTGGGCAATCTGGAGGGTACAATACAGGGGGACAATACAGGGCAGAGGCAGCTCTAGGCTTTGTGAGGCCTTAGGCAAAATTTAGCCATGAAGCCCCACTCGCATCCCCAAAATGGGAAAAAAAATTCAAGCAAGAAAAATGGCTGCAGAAAGATGCACGGATCTAGCACACAGGTGATCAGCACCCTCCTCACCCATCAGATATATGCAGCCAATATAACATCTGGGCCCCATCAAGGTGACAGCAGGGAACAGAAAACACAGGGCAGCACCGGAGGTGGTGGCACGCCATCCTGGTGATTAATCACAGGCAAATTCGACGGCCGCGAGGCCCCTGTGGGTGCGAGGCATTAGGCGACCGCCTAATTTGCCTAATTAAAGAGCCGCCCCTGATACAGGGGGTCAGGAGTGTTCAGAACGGGGGGGGTCAAGAGTGTACAGTACAGTGGTCAGGAGGGTACAGTACAGGGTGCAGTAATGTATAATACAGAGATGACCTCCTCAAGCAGAGCAGCGCAGGGAAGCTGTTGTCACAGATTTTACCTGTCTGGCACACTGGCACTGAGCTAAATCTACAATCGGAATGACATCTCCTGGCGCTCTTCTGACATTTTGCAGTGGTTAGGGGAGAACCTATGAGCATCTTACTACTGCTGCTGCTTGTTTGGGATGTGTACTGTTCCAATCACGTGTGATGAATAGGAGAGGATGGCCAGCGGGGATTAGAACAGTGGCCCTATTGACCACCATTGGTCTCTGGCGAAGAAGGTGAAAGGAAATACAACATGTTCGAGTTGTCACGCAAACAGGAAGAGGAAATCCTCCAATGGGAAAACGTCTTCTACTGACAACTGTCGAAGAGGGGATTTATACTCACTTTGGAGGGATCTTCTCTTTCTGCTTCTCTAAGCAAAAAGTGAGGGGAAATCTCAACAATGGGACAGAGACAGAAAAATTGACAGGTGACCAGAGGCTCTGGTTATAGACCAGATACATCCTAAATATAGAACCATTTATGCAACTGTCCATCCCGGGCCTCTGGTTTATAGACCAAATACATACTAA
Organism: Rana muscosa; assembly: GCA_029206835.1. Lineage (NCBI taxonomy): Eukaryota > Metazoa > Chordata > Amphibia > Anura > Ranidae > Rana > Rana muscosa. The sequence continues at coordinate 42,126,726 of JARGYO010000094.1, forward strand.
ATATAGAACCATTGATACAACTGTCCATCCCAAGCCTCTGGTTTATAGACCAGATACATCCTAAATATAAGGCCATTGATCAAACTGTCCATCCCGAGCCTCTGGTTTATAGACCAGATACATACTAAATATAGAACCATTTATCCAACTGTCCATCCAGAGCCTCTGGTTTATAGACCGGATACATCCTAAATATAGAACCATTTATCCAGCTGTCCATCCAGAGCCTCTGGTTTATAGACCAGGTACATCCTAAATATAGAACCATTGATCCAACTGTCCACCCCGAGCCTCTGGTTTATAGACCAGATACATACTAAATATAGAACCATTGATCCAACTGTCCACCCCGAGCCTCTGGTTTATAGACCAGATACATACTAAATATAGAACCATTTATGCAACTGTACACCCAGAGCCTCTGGTTTATAGACCAGATACATACTAAATATAGAGCCATAATCTCCCAAACATTGACAGTTGTCATAAGGTCAATTGTCCCCATTAACCACTTAAGGACCGCCTGCTGTACATATACGTCCTGAATTTGAAGAGGGGTATCTCGGTAACGGCAGCAGCTGCTGCCACAACCGAGATATCTATCTCTTCAGGCGGCGGTCCTGTAAACGATAATTGTGGTCTCCGCAGCGGATTCACCGCGAGATCACCGTTGTCGGGGGCGGGAGAGGGCCCCCCCTCCCGCCGCTCTCCCGCGCCCTCCGCCGCTTACCGGAGCCGACGGTAGCGGCGTAGGCGATCGGGTCCTCTTCCTAGCTGGGTATGGAGACGAGTGAGGGGATGATGGCTCCCACCTATCTCCATACCATAGCAGGGCTGAAGCAACGTCAAAATGTCACTTCCTCCCATACGTCTTACAGGCACATTTTTTTTTTTGTAATTTTTTCAAATGACAATTTTTTTTTTATGTTTTTATTGCATTTAAGTGTAAATATGAGATCTGAGGTCTTTTTGACCCCAGATCTCATATTTAAGAGGACCTGTCATGCTTTTTTTTTCTATTACAAGGGATGTTTACATTCCTTGTAATAGGAATAAAAGTGACCCATTTTTATTTAAAAAAAACAGTGTAAAATAAATAACAAAAAAAAAATTCTCTCTCTTCTCCCTCTTTGTCTCTCCTCTCTCTCTCTTCTCCTTCTTTCTCTCTCACTCCTCCCTCTCTCCTCCCCTCCTCTCTTTATGTCTCTCCTCCATCTCTCTTTTTCTCTCTCCTTCCTCATTCTCTCTCTTCTTTCTCCTCCCTCTTTCTCTCTCCTCCCTATCTCTCTCTACTGTCTCTCTCCTTTCTTTATCCTCTCTCTCTCCTCTCTCACTCCTCCCTCTTTCTCTCTCTATCCCTCGCCTCTGTCCCCCTTTCTTTCTCGTTCTCTCTCTTATCTCACTCTTCCCTCTTTCTCTCTCCTCCCTTTGTCTCTCCTCTCCCTCTTTCTCTCTCCTCCCTCTCTTTCTTCTTTCTCTCTCCTCGCCCCCCTCTCTGTCTCTATCCTCTCCCTCTCTTGCTTTCTCTCTTTCCCCTCTCTCTCTCCTCCCTCTTTCTCTTTCCTTTCTTTATTCTCTTTCTCTCCTCTCTCTTTCTCTCTCACTCCTCCCTCTCTTTCTATCTCTCGCCTCCGTCCCCCTTTCTTTCTCGTTCTCTCTCCTCTCTCACTCTTTCCTCTTTCACTATCCTCTCTTTCTCTCTCCTCCCTTTGTCTCTCCTCTCCCTCTTTCCTCTTTCTATCTCCTCCCCTCCCTCTCTGTCCTCTCCCTCTCTTGCTTTCTCTCTTTCCCCTCTCTCTCTCTATCCTCCCTCTTTCTCTCTCCTTTCTTTATCCTCTCTCTCCTCCCTCTCTTTCTATCTCTCGCCTCCATCCCCCTTTCTTTCTCGTTCTCTCTCCTCTTTCACTCCTCCGTCTTTCACTATCCTCTTTATCTCTCCTCCCTCTCTTTCTTCTTTCTCTCTCCTCGCCTCCCTCCCTCTATCCTCTCCCTCTCTTGCTTTCTCTTTCCCCTCTCTCTCACCTCCCTCTTTCTCTCTCCTTTCTTAATCCTCTCTCTCACTCCCCCCTCTCTTTCTATCTCTCGCCTCCGTCCCCCTTTCTTTCTCGTTCTCTCTCCTCTCTCACTCTTCCCTCTTTCACTATCCCCTCTTTCTCTCTCCTCCCTTTGTCTCTCCTCTCCCTCTTTCTCTCTCCTCCCTCTCTTTCTTCTTTCTCTCTCTTCCCTCTTTCTCTCTCCTCGCCTCCCTCTCTGTCTCTATCCTCTCCCTCTCTTCTCTTGCTTTCTCTCTTTCCCCTCCCTCTCTCTCTCCCCCTCTGTCCTCTATCTTTTTCGAGCTCTCTCCTCCTATTACTCTCTTCCCTCTCTCGCCTCCCTCTTTCTGTCTGGGATGAAGAAGTACTGCCCCTCCTTCTATGACAAAAAGTGTACAGGGCCTGAACGTAAGTAGAGAGCAGCACCTGCGTAACACCCAATCACTATAATGGCATTTCTAAACAAAACCTTTCCATTTTCAATACATACCTTATTTTACACCCAGTGGTGTCATCGCTGAGTCTCTCTGCTTCTCTATGCAAGGCAGGCAGATCATGACGGGTGGTAGGGGCTGGCAGGGTGCTGTATATAGACTCCTGAAAACATCACAGCACCCTGCCTCAGTACTCCTCTCATGAGTCCTCAGCCCTGATGCAAGCAGTGGGTTGGCTCTTGGGATATGTTTGCAAATATCTGAATGCCTGATGGGAAGGTCTCAATCCAGAGGAGTGGGCCTTCCTGGGCAGACAGCCCTAGGTAACAGAGTGCCACCTCAGTGTCCCCAAAGTGCCACCACCTTACATCAGTGACCCCAGAGTGTCACCACCTTACATCAGAGCCCCTAGAATGCCACCACCTTACTTCAGTGTCCCACCACCTTACATCAGATCCCCTAGAGTGCCACCACCGTACATCAGAGCCCAGAGAGTGCCACCACCTTACATCAGAGCCCCTAGAGTGCCACCACCTTACTTCAGTGTCCCCAAAGTGCCGACACCTTACATCAGAGCCCCCAGAGTGCCACCACCTTACATCAGTGTCCCCAAAGTGCCGCCACCTTACATCAGAGCACCTAGGGTGCCGCCACCTTACATCAGGGTCCCCAGAGACACCCTCATTACATCAGGTTCCAAAAAGTGTCACCCTCCCTTATATCAGGGTCCCCAGAACCTCCCTTTCTAAATCAGGGTTGCCAGAGTCAATGCCCCTCCTGCAACATTATATTAGAGTCTCTCTCTCCAGAGGTTCCTTACCTTCTTGCATCTCCACTGAGCCACTCTGAGCTGCAGTAGCAACCCTCAGCCACATGTAAATCTGGGAGGTAGGGCAATGGCACAAGTCCGGAGGAGGATGTTCTATCCTCCTCCTCTTAATGTTTGGGGTGGAACAAGCATGTGGTTGGTTGCTAGGGCACTGGGCAGTCCAAGCAACCAATCATTAGAGCTTTTAGTGGTGCACAGCAGCAAAAGAAAGAATCATTATCATCTGGAATGGCAAGATGGACCTGTCTATATTTCCTGGTGCCGCCCCTGGCTGCACTGTGTGTGGCTACTGTATGTGCAGTTCTTTTATGGACACTTTATGTCTGCAAAGGACATTGAGGGACACATATAAATTCTAACTGTCTGTGAATTTACAGACGATTGGCAAACCCTGGTGCTCAGGCCTTGCAGCCAATTGCTGGGCCTAAACGATGTCATGTGAAGAGGGGTTGACGTTGTCCCTCCCTATAACTTCCAATACCCTGGTATACTAAGGTGGCTGCAGATGGGGGGGGGGGGGAGCGATACGAATGCGAGTTTAACTTGATCCAGACATGGGCTTTAAAGAGACCCTGTCACTTTTCCCTGTTTGTGCCAGGTTACAAGGTCTCCTCAATTAAACAGATCAAACAATACTTAGAACAGCATCACACAATGTGACACACTGGCAGAGGTGATGGATGGGGCTCTCTGTTGCAAAATCTCCACACCAAAGCGTTGACATCAAGGTGATCTCTGAAATGTGTAAAGTACATAAAGACAAAAACTACAAGCTGATTTGTATAAAACTCATTTTAATTGCCTCTCCAGAAAGCAGAAATAGATACCAGAAATATTTTAAACTAAAGAAGGCTGACCTTCCCTGACTAACACAGAGGGTGGGCAACTCGCCGATCACAACAATCCCACTGTGCTGCCTCCCAAACCTTAGATCTGAACTGGAAGGGTGGGGAGATGTGTTACCTAATCCTGAAGCCTGCAATCTGCATTACATACTCCTAAACCTTGAACTCTACAGACCTCTGCATTTTTATTCCTGCCCCCTGCACTTTGTTTTACAAACTACTAACCCCTGCACTCTGCATTACATACTCCTGACCCTTGAACTCTGTCTTACTTACTACACCTCTATACTGTGTCTTACATACTGCTGGCTTCTGCATTATTTATTCCTGACCACTGCACTGTGTTTTACATACTACTGACCCCCTGCACTCTACATTACAAATTCTGCACTCTGCATTACATATTCCTGACCCTTGAACGTTGAGCTACTTGCTACTGATCTCTGTACTGTACGTTACATACTACTGACCTCTGCATTACTTTTTCCCGACCCCTGTACTGTGCATTATATACTACCGACCTCTGCATTACTTACTCCTGACCCTTGTACTGTGCATTATATACTTCTGACCTCTGCATTTCTTACTCCTGACCCCTGTACTGTGCATTATATACTACTGACTAGGGATGAGCTCGGTGTTCGAGTCGAACATACGTTTGACTCGAACATCGGCTGTTCGTTCGTTCGCCGAACAACGAACGATTTGGGCCGTTCGCGCCTAATTCGCGGCCCACAATGCACTACGCCATCGCAGTGTCATCCAGGCGCTGTGATTGGCCAAGCATGCACTGTGACCCCGCATGCTTGGCCAATCACAGCGCCGGCAGCGAGGAGAGCAATGATTGGCCACAGGCAGGATGCCTGTGGCCAATTATTGCTGAGGGTGTTTAGTACACGCCCCACACTATAAAAGGCCGCCAGCACGGCGGCCTAGTGTAGTGTGTTCCGGAGCAGGGAAAGAGACGCATAGGCAGGGACAGTGACATTTTTTTTTCTTGCTTAACCTGGATTCCTTTAGTTTAGGGAAAGAGAAGGATAGGTAGGGAGAGTGTCAGTCTGTTTTACTGTGCTAAACCTTTTTTGTAGGGACAGGGAAGGACAGTGAGGGAAATTCTCATTGTGCTATACTGTGCTAAAGCATTCATCATCAACCATCTTTAAAAAAACATTTTTTGTAGGGACAGAAAACTATAGGTAGGGAGAGTGTCAGTGTGTTTTACTGTGCTAAACCTTGTTTGTAGGGACAGGGAAGGACAGTGAGGGAAATTCTCATTGTGCTATACTGTGCTAAAGCATTCATCATCAACCATCTTTAAAAAAACATTTTTTATAGGGACAGAAAACTATAGGTAGGGAGAGTGTCAGTGTGTTTTACTGTGCTAAACCTTGTTTGTAGAGACAGGGAAGGACAGTGAGGGAAATTCTCATTGTGCTATACTGTGCTAAAGCATTCATCATCAACCATCTTTAAAAAAACATTTTTTATAGGGACAGAAAACTATAGGTAGGGAGAGTGTCAGTGTGTTTTACTGTGCTAAACCTTGTTTGTAGGGACAGGGAAGGACAGTGAGGGAAATTCTCATTGTGCTATACTGTGCTAAAGCATTCATCATCAACCATCTTTAAAAAAACATTTTTTATAGGGACAGAAAACTATAGGTAGGGAGAGTGTCAGTGTGTTTTACTGTGCTAAACCTTGTTTGTAGGGACAGGGAAGGACAGTGAGGGAAATTCTCATTGTGCTATACTGTGCTAAAGCATTCATCATCAACCATCTTTAAAAAAAAAAAATTATAGGGACAGAAAACTATAGGTAGGGAGAGTGTCAGTGTGTTTTACTGTGCTAAACCTGGTTTGTAGGGACAGGGAAGGACAGTGAGGGAAATTCTCATTGTGCTATACTGTGCTAAAGCATTCATCATCAACCATCTTTAAAAAAACATTATTTATAGGGACAGAAAACTATAGGTAGGGAGAGTGTCAGTGTGTTTTACTGTGCTAAACCTTGTTTGTAGGGACAGGGAAGGACAGTGAGGGAAATTCTCATTGTGCTATACTGTGCTAAAGCATTCATCATCAACCATCTTTAAAAAAAAAAAATTTATAGGGACAAAAAACTATAGGTAGGGAGAGTGTCAGTGTGTTTTACTGTGCTAAACCTTGTTTGTAGGGACAGGGAAGGCCAGTGAGGGAAATTCTCATTGTGCTATACTGTGCTAAAGCATTCATCATCAACCATCTTTAAAAAAACATTTTTTATAGGGACAGAAAACTATAGGTAGGGAGAGTGTCAGTGTGTTTTACTGTGCTAAACCTTGTTTGTAGGGACAGGGAAGGACAGTGAGGGAAATTCTCATTGTGCTATACTGTGCTAAAGCATTCATCATCAACCATCTTTAAAAAAACATTTTTTATAGGGACAGAAAACTATAGGTAGGGAGAGTGTCAGTGTGTTTTACTGTGCTAAACCTTGTTTGTAGGGACAGGGTAGGACAGTGAGGGAAATTCTCATTGTGCTATACTGTGCTAAAGCATTCATCATCAACCATCCTTAAAAAAAAAATTTTATAGGGACAGAAAACTATAGGTAGGGAGAGTGTCAGTGTGTTTTACTGTGCTAAACCTTGTTTGTAGGGACAGGGAAGGACAGTGAGGGAAATTCTCATTGTGCTATACTGTGCTAAAGCATTCATCATCAACCATCTTTAAAAAAACATTTTTTATAGGGACAGAAAACTATAGGTAGGGAGAGTGTCAGTGTGTTTTACTGTGCTAAACCTTGTTTGTAGGGACAGGGAAGGGCAGTGAGGGAAATTCTCATTGTGCTATACTGTGCTAAAGCATTCATCATCAACCATCTTTAAAAAAACATTTTTTATAGGGACAGAAAACTATAGGTAGGGAGAGTGTCAGTGTGTTTTACTGTGCTAAACCTTGTTTGTAGGGACAGGGAAGGACAGTGAGGGAAATTCTCATTGTGCTATACTGTGCTAAAGCATTCATCATCAACCATCTTTGAAATCCTTGTTTTTTGGACAGTCAGGGAAATTGTCATTGTGCTATTCTGTGCGAAAGCAATCATCCTCAACCATATTTAGAAATCCTTAAGTAAAGGGACAGAGAAGGACACCTGAAGGTAGCCCTTATTGCTTTTTTCCCCATCTCCCTGCAGGCCATCCATTAGAATGTCTGGAAGGCAAACAAGGAGAGGCAGACAGTCAGGAGGCAATAAAAGAGGGCAAGCAGGCTCTGTGTCTGGGGGAAACAGTGCTGGTCGTGGACGCGGTGCATTGTCATCAGCACATGGCCATGGGACACGCTTGTCCTTCTTTTCGGCAGCTGGACATGTTGAGCCACATCATGCCGAAGACTTGGTAGAGTGGATGACCAAGCCCTCCTCCTCCTCCTCATCCTCTCTCACCCAGGCTCAGGGTACTGGCAAAGCAGCTGCCAAAGCGTCCTCTTCCCTGGTATCAATGTCAGACTCATCATCAGTCACTCCTTCCCTAGACCCACCATGTCCTCCTCCTGAGGAGTCCCCCGAACTGTTTGAGCACAGTGTTGGGTACATGCTCCAGGAGGATGCCCAGCGTTTCGAAGGGTCTGATGATGAAACCCAGCTACAGGAAGGCAGTAGCGTGAGAGCAGACAGAGGGGATGCTCAAGAAGGACACCAATCTGGCAGTCATGTTCCAGCAGCTGCAGCATACTGCCAGATTGGCTCCAGTGATGAGGAGGGAGGGGATGATGAGGTCACTGACTCCACGTGGGTGCCTAATAGGAGAGAGGAGGAGGAGGAGGATGAGGAGGAGGCACATCTCCAATGAGGCAGGATGCCCTTTGGTGGCCAGCGTAAGGGCAGTACACCGACGGAATCACACCGCAGAGCTCCGCCTGTGCAGGGCGCTGCCTCTGCCCGTCATTCAAAAAGTTCTTTGGTGTGGGCCTTTTTTGAGGCTAGTGCATCAGATCGCACAGCTGCTGTTTGCAACATATGTCTCAAGCGTATATCGCGTGGCCAAAACATCAGCCGCTTGGGTACCACATGCCTGACCAGACATATGTTGACCTGCCATGCAGCTCGTTGGCAAGCCTACCTCAAAGACCCACACCAAAGAACAAAGCGGACCTCTCCTTGCACCGCATCAGCTGGGATCTCCAACCCCACTATAACTTCAGTCCTCTCTGAAACATGCACTGAGAGGAATGAAGGTGTAGAATTAGGTGTGTCACAGCCAAGTACTTGCGGCCACTCTGCTAGCAGTACACCGACGTCCGATTCTAGCAGGCAAATTTCCCTGCCCCAGCTGCTGGACCATCGAAAGAAGTTCACTCCCAGCCATCCACATGCCCAGCGGTTGAATGCTAGCTTGGCTAAATTGCTAGCGCTTCAACTGCTGCCTTTTCAGTTGGTAGACTCGGCCCCCTTCCGTGAGTTTGTGCAATGTGCGGTTCCTCAGTGGCAGGTTCCCAAACGCCACTTTTTCTCACAGAAGGCTATTCCGGCTCTCTACCGGCATGTGGAAGGCAATGTCTTGGCCTCGCTGGACAGGGCGGTCAGCGGTAAGGTGCATATTACCGCTGACTCATGGTCCAGCAGGCATGGACAGGGACGTTACCTTTCTTTCACGGCCCATTGGGTCACTCTTTTGGCAGCTGGGAAGGATGCAGGACAAGGTGCAGTAGTGTTGGAGGTTGTTCCACCGCCACGCCTCCAAAATGCTACTACTGGTTGTGACACACCTCTCTCCTCCACCCCCTCCTCTTCTTCCTCCATGGCCTCTTCCTGTGGTTTGTCCTATGAACCAGCGGTGCTCCGTAGCCGTTCAAGGGGCTACGCAAGTACGCAGGCAAAAAGATGCCATGCCGTGCTTGCGCTGGTGTGTTTGGGGGACAGAAGCCACACTGGGGCAGAGGTCCTGTCTGCTCTGCAGGGCCAGGCCGAGAGGTGGTTGACGCCACGCCAGCTTAAGCCAGGAATGGTGGTTTGCGACAATGGCACCAACCTCCTCTCCGCCCTCCGACAGGGACAACTGACCCATGTGCCCTGTGTGGCTCACGTCCTTAACCTGGTGGTGCAGCGGTTCTTGGGCAGGTACCCGGGCTTACAGGATGTCCTGAGGCAGGCCAGGAAAGTCTGTGTGCATTTCCGCAGATCTTATAATGCCAGTGCTCGCCTGGCTGAGCTGCAAAAGGAGTTGAACCTGCCCAAGAACCGCCTTATATGTGACATGCCCACCAGGTGGAACTCAACGTTGGCCATGCTGCAGCGGCTGCACACGCAGCAGAGGGCCATCAATGAGTACCTGTGCGACTACGGCACCAGGACAGGGTCAGGGGAGCTTGGTTTTTTTTCTCCACGCCAGTGGGGCATGATCAGGGATGCATGCACTGTCCTGGCACCATTTGAGGAGGCCACAAGGATGGTGAGCAGTGACAGTGCATGCATCAGTGACACTGTACCTCTTGTCCACCTGTTGGAGCACACGCTGCGTGGAATAATGGACAGGGCACTTGAGGCAGAACAGAGGCAGGAAGAGGAGGACTTCCTTGCCTCTCAAGGCCCCCTTTACCCAGACAGTGTTCCTTCTGTCCCACCCATCGCACAGGAAGAGGAGGAGGAGGAGGATTGTGTCAGCATGGAGGTGGAGGCTGGCACTCAGCATCATCAGCAGCAGTCTTTTAGGGATGATTTACAGTCCCAAGAAACCAGTGGACTTGTACGTGGCTGGGAGGAGGTGGCTGCGGATCATGTCGTCCTTAGTGACCCAAAGGACTCCGGACCGAATGCCTCAGCTAACCTACGCTGCATGGCCTCCCTGATCCTGCAAAGTCTGCGGAAGGATCCTCGTATTCTTCGGATCAAGGAGAGGGACCATTACTGGCTGGCCACTCTCCTTGATCCACGGTACAAGGGTAAGGTTGCGGACCTTATGTTACCGTCGCAGAGGGAGCAGAGGATGAGACAACTCCGGGAGGCCTTGCAGAAAGGTCTGTGCAACGCGTTCCCAGAGACTGGGAGGTTACAAACTCCTGGTCCTGGACAACGAGTTGCTGAGGCTTCGGCCAGTCAAAGAAGGATCGGTGGGGAAGGTGGCCGTCTGACCGATGCGTTCAGACAATTCTTTAGTCCGCAGCCCCAAAGTATGATCGGTTCCAGCAACCATCGCCAGCGTCTGATAAACATGGTGCAGGAATATCTAGGGGCAAGGTCAGACTTGGACACCTTCCCCACCGAAAATCCTCTGGCTTACTGGGTCTTGAGGATGGATCACTGGCCAGAGCTTGCACAGTATGCAATTGAGCTACTGGCCTGTCCTGCATCCAGCGTTCTTTCGGAACACACATTCAGTGCTGCTGGAGGATTTGTCACGGATCACAGGGTGCGCCTGTCCACCGACTCGGTTGATCGACTGACTTTCATCAAGATGAACCAGTCTTGGATCACCACCAGCTACCACACACCTGATGCTGATATAACAGACTAATTGATTTTAACATGTCACATCCCTTCAAGACTGATGCTGATGCTGAGTGCCTGTGCTGTTATGTTGACTGGCTATCCTCCTCCTCCGAGTCCTCAATGATACGATTGATGATGATAGCTTGGAAGATCATTTTTGTTTATGGGTGCCGCCACCAGTGCCTAACGCCCAATTTTTCAGCCCCTGTTTAACAGGGGCGTGTAATTACAATTTTTGAAGCAATACTTTGCAACAGGGCTCATTGCTGTGCTCCAAGTACAGTATCTGTGAGGGGTTGCAGTGTTGTGCCACCAGTGCCTAAGGCCCAATTTTTCAGCCCCTGTTTAACAGGGGCGTGTAATTACAATTTTTGAAGCAATACTTTGCAACAGGGCTCATTGCTGTGCTCCAAGTACAGTATCTGTGAGGGGTTGCAGTGTTGTGCCACCAGTGCCTAAGGCCCAATTTTTCAGCCCCTGTTCAACAGGGGCATGTAATTACAATTCTTGATCTAATAATTCACAGCAGGGCCCATTGCTGCACCCACCAAGAGTAACTCTGAGGGCTTACAGTGTTGTGGCAACGCCACCACCACCACCACCACGAAAGGCCCAATTTTTCAGCCCCTGTTCAAAAGGGGCATGTAATTACAATTCTTGATCTAATAATTCACAGCAGGGCCCATTCCTGCACCCACCAAGAGTAACTCTGAGGGCTTACAGTGTTGTGGCAACACCACCACCACCACCACCACCACCACCACGAAAGGCCCAATTTTTCAGCCCCTGTTCAACAGGGGCATGCAATTACAATTCTTGATCTAATAATTCACAGCAGGGCCCATTGCTGCACCCACCAAGAGTAACTGTCAGGGCTTACAGTGTTGTGGCACCAGCACCACCATCAAAGGCCCAATTTTTACTACCACTGTTCAACAATTATATGTAATTACAATTCCTGATATAATAGTTGACAGCAGGGCATTCCAGCACCAACCAAGAGTAACTGTGAGTGCTTACAGTGTTGTGCCAACACCAACAACTAAGGGGCCTATTTCTGCAGAGTATATACGGCAGGTCCCTACTTTCAAACATCCAACTTACAAACGACTCCTACTTGCAAACGCAAGAAGACAACAGGAAGTGAGAGGAAATCTACCCCTAGGAAGGAAAATTCTCTCCTGTAAGAATTAATATGGGAGAAAGGTGTCTCCTCTGTACTGATGCTTTATCACCAATCCTTGTTTCAAGAAAAACACCACATTTCAAAAACAGTTGTCATTGGGACGGAAAGTGAGGTGAAATGTTCTGAACAGGGGCACAGACAGCAAAACAAATGTTACAGGGGTGATAACCCTTACCTATGTTTTCCAAAAAGTTTAAAAATAGATTTTTGGGCTGGAGCTACACTTAAACAATGTACCTGTTCAAAATTACAAACACATTCTACATAAGAACAAACCTACAGTCCCTGTCTTGTATGCACCGCCTGTATACGGCTGTTCAGAGTATATAGGGCCTTTTTTATTTTATGTGCGGGGTTCCCCTTAATATCCATGCAAGACCCAAAGGGGCTGGTAATGGGCTGGGGTAGGGGGGGGGGTCATGGGGTAGCTATGCCATTTTTCTTAAAGATTTTCATCCATATTACCGGGACCAGACATCACATTAAAGCCGCAAGCAGTTTTAAATGGCTTTTTTTTCCTTTAGAAGTGTCATTTTGTGCAGGGACAGTTCTAAACACGGGAAACACGTGGCACTTCACAGGCATACTTTAGACACCCCCCAGGTACGATATTTAAAGGAATATTTGACTTTTTTTTTTTTCACTTTATGCATCATTAACCACTTCAGCCCTGGAAGAATTTACCCCCTTCCTGACCAGAGCACTTTTTGCGATGCAGCACTGCGTCGCTTTAACTGACAATTGCGCGGTCGTGCGACGTTGAACCTAACCAAAATTGACGTCCTTTTTCCCCCACAAATAGAGCTTTCTTTTGGTGGTATTTGATCACCTCTGCGGTTTTTATTTTTTGTGCTATAAACAAAAGAAGAGTGACATATTTGAAAAAAATGCAATATTTTTTACTTTTTGATTTAATAAATATCACAATTTTTTTTTTTTAAAACAATTTTTTTTCTAAGTTTAGACCGATACGTATTCTACATATTTTTGGTAATTTTTTTTTGCAATAAGCGTATATTGATTGGTTTGCGCAAAAGTTATAGCGTCTACATAATAGGGGATAGATTTATGGCATTTTTATTTTTTTTATTTTTTTTACTAGTAATAGCGGCGATCTGCGATTTTTATTGTGACCGTGACATTGCGGCAGACACATCGGACACTATTGGCGCGTTTTTGGGACCATTCACATTTATACAGCGATTAGTGCTATAAAACTGCACTAATTACTGTGTAAATGTGACTGGCAGGGAAAGGGTTAACACTAGGGGGCGATCAAGGGGTTAATATGTTCCCTATTGAGTGATTGTAACTGTAGGGGGAGGGGACTCACAAGGGGAGGAGACCGATCTGTGTTCCTCTGTACTGAGAACACACATCGGTCTCCTCACCTCTGACAGGAGGTGGATCTGTGTGTTTACACACACAGATCCACACTTCTGCCGTGATCGTGGGCAATCGCGGGTGCCCAGCGGACATCGCGACCGCCGGGCACACTCACCGGGTCACGAGCGTTGCCGCGGGTGCGCGCGCGCGCCGCCGGCGGCGCGCGCGCGCCCCATAGACGGCCGGGAAAAAAGGACGTCATATGACGTCCGCCCGGAGGGAGGGAGGGTTCCTGCCGGCGTCATATGTCTATGACCCGGTAGGAAGTGGTTAAAATGACTGCTCCCGAAAAACGACCGTTTTTAAAACTTCTTTTTGCATTGATACATGTCCCCTGGTGCAGAACCCGGGTTCCCAAACCCTTTTTAGGACAATAACATGCATAATAGTCGTTATAATTAGCACTTTAGAATTCGAACGTTCGCATCCATTGTATTTAATAGGGTTCTAATGTTCGTACGAACTTTCGGTCCGTTCGCGGGTTCTGGTGCGAACCGAACCCGGGGGTGTTCGGCTCATCACTACTACTGACCTCTGCATTACTTACTCCTGACCCTTGTACTGTGCATTATATACTTCTGACCTCTGCATTTCTTACTCCTGACCCCTGTACTGTGCATTATATACTACTGACCTCTGCAATACTTATTCCTGACCCCTGTACTGTGCATTATATACTACTGACCTCTGCGTTACTAATTCCTGTACTGCGCATTATATACTACTGACCTTTGCATTACTTACCCTTGTACTGTGCATTATATACTTCTGACCTCTGCATTAATTACTCCTGACCCCTGTACTGTGCATTATATACTACTCATCTCTGCATTACTTACTCCTGTACTGTGCATTATATACTACTGACCTTTGCATTACTTACCCCTGTACTGTGCATTATACACTACTGACCCCTGCACTCTGCATTATTTATTCCTCTCCCCTACACAGTGTGTTCTATAACAGTGACCCCTGCACTCTGCACTGCATACTCCTGACCCTGGAACTCTGCGTCACTTGATACTGACCTCTGTACTGTGTGTTACATACTACTTGACCTCTGCATTATTTATTCCTGACCCCTGTTCTCTGTGTTATATACTACTAACCCCTGCACTCTGCGTTACATACTACTGACCTCTGCCATTACTTATACCTAACCCTTGCACTCTGTTTTACATAATACTGACCCCTGCACTGTGCTTTTTCTTACTACTGACCACTGCACTCAGTATTACTCCTGACCTCTGAATTCTGGTTACTTATGCCTGACATTTGCGTTACATGTTACTAACCTTTGCATTACTCCCGACCTTTAGGCTCTATTCACACCTGCAAAAAATAAAAGGAAAATGCCTGATTCACTTGGGGATGTGGGTGGAGTTTAGAGTAGTGTGGCCAGCTAGTTGATACGGTAATTGATAACCGGGATCCTCCTTAACCAAATAGACTGGAAACAAAAAAAGAGGGGGGGTTGGAAGAAGGTTCCAACAGAGGGTTAATTTGGTGAATCAACTACAACTTGGCCGGCTACTTTAAAAATACTTTATTGGTTTGATAAATTAGGTAACAATTAATCCCAGAGATAGGTCACAACTAGTGGGAGGATAGATTCATCCAACACATATACAAAAATCACAAGGAAACTAACATGAAACATAACAGGCTAAAAAAAGCTATTCACACCTGTGCGCATCGATTTACTAGTGTTTTTCTGGCATTTTTTTTTCTTTTTTTGCAGCTTTTTATAAAGTTTTTTTTAGAAGTGTATTACAAGCGTTTTACAGCTGCAGGCGTTTTTGTTTAGCCAATAGAAAGCACTAGGGGGAGGAGAGGGAGAGGAAATTAGAGGTGGAGAGCTGCTATTTGAGCATTTTTACAAGCGTTTTTCTGCTCAAGTAAGGCGTTTCTACTAGACATGTGCACACTGAAATATTTTTTTTCGGAATTTCGGTTTCATACGAAAAATGTATTTATCTAGTTACTCCCGAAATTTTTTTTTATCTATTTTGTTTCGTTAAAAAAACGCATTCGTCCGAAAATCGGAATTAAGGGCGAATCTGTCAATTGAAGGCTTATGGTGTCTGTTGAATGTTCTGAGAAGAATCGACGAAGCAGCTAAACTGTGCGACGCCGCAATCATACATTTCCGGTCGAATGCTCCGCCCACAAGCTATAGTAGAATTCTAATGTTGTATGACCAGTAATAATTATATGTATTCGTTATTATTACTAGTCAACCAACATTAGAATTCTTCTATAGCTTATAGGCGGAGCATTTGACCCTAAATGTCCGCTCGTGGCGATCGTATGTTTTTAGCTGCTTCGTCGAATCTTCATGTCTCTATAATGTCAAATCTTCTCTCTATGTAGAATAATCTCGGACTAATAGAGTTAAGGTTAGGCACATTCAACCGCAGGTTCGATAGACACAGATCGCTATTGTCACCGTCATGTCGAATCTTCTATCTATACTTGTCTAGTTTTTACTGAAGTCTATGGGGCCAAAAACGCTTGTAATCTGCCGAAAAGAAGCTCATGTATTTTTTTGAGCTTCAGGCGTTTTGCTTCAGGTGACAAAACACTCATACTGTATGTGAACAGGATCCATTGAAATGAATAGGGTTTTGCTTGCTGGGCGTTTTGAAGCTTCAGATCTGAGCGGTTTACAAGCTGAGAAACGCTGAAACGCTTAAACTCTGGTTACTTACGCCTGACATCTGCGTTGCATACGACTGACTTCTGCTTTACTCCTGAACCCTGCGTTCAGCATAATTTTATACTGATGTCTCAGTTACATACTACTGATCCTTGAACTTTTTTACTACTGACCCCTGGACTTTTTAAGGGGTCCTTGCTACGTTATTCCCTTAACAAGAAAAGCACACTACATCCTGGTCCTCCATGGTGTTCCGGTAGATCTCCGTCTCCTTAGAGATGCCTATCCCTGCTCTAATACCTTCATGAACGAACGTTGCCAATGGTCACTACCACAGCATAAAATACCTCATAGACTAGAACAGACGCATAGTAATGCTATGTACATGAATTACATCTCAGTTCTTCCACAGATACAACAGAACTGCAATAGTCCACCATTGTTAGTTGTGTCACTGAAGTTTTTTTTATATACTTTTTCTATTTCAGTCTTTTATTTCCACACATAAATATAACGATTGTAACAGACAGCAAATGTAAAATAACAGCATGCTGAATATAAGATACAACGGGGGGGCCTTCTAATAAGTTCTCCCTTCCACATTTTTTTTTTCTTTAACTACGATACAGATGAGCCAGACGAAACGCATAGGATGGAGCCTCATGCTGACGTCATCGCGCTACGGGAAGTGACCCGGAAGCAAGTCAGTTTTACCGGCTGTGATTCCTTTTATTGCGCAATGCTTACTCTTGGATGTTTCCATGCATGTTTTGAAGGTGTTTACATCTATCCCCTATTGCTGCAGAGGACCACAACTTTGAATGATCAACTTATGGACCCACTTTAAGTGACCCCCCCTTTTTTTCATGAATATGATACCATCTACAAGAATCCGTACTGGACGACCAATCTATCAATAATGATGTATATGGTGATCCATAATTATTCTGTGGTCCTCATGCTACAATTGACCGTGTATCGAGATGGACTCCTCAGCTCCCGTGGTGGACACCCATGGGGTTTGCCTTGGCTGTCTGCACCTGGCACAATCAATGGGAGTTGTATCCATAGTTGGATTGCGCTTGCTCCTGAGGAAGTGAGGTTTTCACGAAACGCGTCAAGCATATTGTGTGGCAATCCCTCTAGTGTTTTACCATGTACCCATCATATATCCTGATTTTATCGTGTGTCATTGTTGTACTTTCGCTGTGGTTATTTTATTGAGTAATTTTTGCATTATGTCACAACGTGGTTACCATACCGATAGACTATCTAATAAAGATTGTTTTTCATGTGCATTATCTTGTTCTTGTAATTGTATCAAGATTGTGTTTTGCTGTACCGACCAGCGGTTTACATACCTCACTCAAAGTCCCAACCCTTTGCCATGTGCAAATGAATAGGGATGGAGGCACATGTTTATGTGTACCTCATTCAAAGTCCCAACCTTTTTCATATACTCTTGGATGTTAGTGCATTTTAAAGTTTTATATGGGATTGTGCACTATGCGAAGCGCATGTTCCTTTTGAGTGTGCTGGGAGACGTTGAGACTGTTGGAGGATTCATAGTGGCATTGATATTTTTGGGCCAAACAGTATACCCTAGCAAATCAGATCATGCTTTGCTGGGGGGTTTCGCCTTCCTCTGGATCAACTGTGGGTGAAGGATTGTGTACTGTATATGGGATTGTATGATTTTCATTTATTTTTTGGTTGAACTAGGACTTTTTTTTTTTTTTTTAACCCCAAGTAACTATGTAACCCTGAAAAATGTGTTGATCCAGCCAATATATATGACCATAGATACTAGGGGTGCAACGGATCAAAAAACTCACGGATCGGATCGATCCTTGGATCAGGGGTCACGAATCGGATTATTTTCGGATCGGCAAAAAAAATAAAAAATTAATTAATTGGCCCCTTCTTACTATCATTACTGTACAGGAGTGTGAGTGGAGCAAGATGGCAGCGACGAAATGTCATTACAGGGCGCCGCCGGGTGTACCAAGATGGCCGCCGCTCCGGAGCTAGGCCGAAGCTGCGGCCTTTTCTATGGCCAAGGCTCTGGAGCGCTCCGCGGATCGCGTGGTGATCCGATCCGAACCGGGTGACCCGTTCGGATCACCACCGATCCGTTGCACCACTAATAGATACTATAGGCCAGTGATAGCGAACCTTGGCACCCCAGATGTTTTGGAACTACATTTCCCGATGATGCTCAACTACACTGCAGAGTGCATGAGCATCATGGGAAATGTAGTTCCAAAACATCTGGGGTGCCAAGGTTCGCCATCACTGCTATAGGCTTTCCATGACTTCTCTGTAATAAGAGTCATTGATTTCTGGTAAGCCTCCATTCGTGACCCCTTGGTGGTGGAAATTACCTGTGGTGTCGGTCTACTTTTTGAAGTTTACTTGGGGCTCACAGATTTGACTCTTTTGAACAGTGTTTTGTTACAGCCAAATAAAGCAATGTGTGGAGGAAGGGGTAGGTTAACCATAATTGTAACAAAAACCCTTAAAGGGCACCCACTGCCAGATATTATTGCATACAAATATTCCACCAAACGGGTTACCCCTCCCATTCCTGTGATGTCATCAGTTTGGGCGGAATGTCTACATGCCTCCCCCACATACTATTATACAACTTTTCTGGACCCGTAATGCAGCATGATGGGGCTCGGTGGAGGTGTTGGATCAGGTCGTACACATCATACTTGGTGATCCATCATGAAGATGTTTAATGCTGGCTGCAATGAAGGGACAAGGTATTAAGAGTTACAAGTCGGGAAAAATGTATACCAGTGGAACTCATCGCTGGCAAACTTTTTCGATCCAGACAAACGAAGAGTCCTCGCCTAGGAGCTCCATCAAACCGGGCTTAATAGTAGAGGCAACTGTTAATGGTTGTCTCTAGAGTTAAAGCTGAATTCTAAGTATGGCAATGTTTACATAGCTACACTGGTCCAATGTAAGTATGTATGTGCCATACCTGTGAGATCTCTGTGGAAGCTGGATATCACCGTAGTAGCGCTGTCTATTGCTGCTGGCTTCCGGGTCCCATGCCAATTGGCTGCCCTGCTGCTAACTGAACATAGGAGGTTAGTACAGCATACTTTATTTATGAACATAGGACATCGCTCACTCAGCATGGGCGCCATTCAGAAAACACTTTGCATTTTCTAAGTGAACACAAAGTGTTTTTTGCTTGGACAAGGTAGGGATCAGGTCACTGCCCCACCTCGTCCAATCAGAGAACGCTTTGCATTCATTGGGTGCAAAGTGTTTCCTGAATGACACCTGTGTTCACAATGGAGAAAGACAGCTGCTTGGCATGGGACCTGGAAGTCAGAGCAATCACTGTAGTAGTGGTGTAGAAACAGTGCCTACTTCAGTGATTTCCGACTACCACAGGTATGGCACTTACATAGTTAAATTGCATCAGGTAGGTCTTGCACATAGAACAGAGGGTGCTTTCAGTGCGCAGGCACGGGCCGCTGTGCATGTGAACGCACCTGTCTCCAACACTGGCACCAAATGGACTACAGTGAAACCTCAGATTGCGAGTAACGCGGTTAACGAGCGTTCGCAATACGAGCACTGTTTTAAAAAAAATCCTGACTCGGTTTACGAGTGTTGTCTCGCAAAACGAGCAGGATTCAAACCACAGCAGTGTGCAGTACCGCATTTGGCCTGAGGTGGAGGGGCGCTGGAGCCGATCGGAAACCATTCGGAAATACTCCATTCCCGAGCCTTTCCGAGGCTCTCCGGCGCCCCCCACCTCTAGCCACATGCGGTATTGCATGCCATAGAAGTCAATGCAGAACAAATTATTTTCGTTTACATTGACTTCTATGGGGAAACTCGCTTTGATATGCGAGTGCTGTGGATTACGAGCATTCTCCTGGAACGGATTATGCTCGTAATCCAAGGTTCCACTGTATTTAAAAAGAGCTGCTGCACTGATTAATTGCTTTTTGATCTACAGCATTTCCCATGTAACCTGCTCCAGTGCTTGTCCATTCATTGCTGACCCAGCCTGCCTGACTACACCTAAACTCCACCTGTGCTTACCCCAGCTTAGCATCCATTTTTGCCTTCCTTTATAACTGGTTCGCCTCACCATTGATGACTTCAGCCTGAACTCTGACTAATCTCCCAGCTCCTACTGCAATCTGTTCCTGTGCTTGACCATTCGTTGCTGACCCGGCATGCCTTGGACTATGCCTGAACTCCACCTGCACTGACCCCAGCTTGTGCCTGGTATCTGTCTTCCATTATGCCTGATCCCCTCACCGTTGCTGACTCCGGCCTGAACTCTGACTAATCTCCCGGCTCCTGCTGCTACCTATTCCTGTGGTCATCCATTCATTGCTGACCCGGCTTGCCTTTGACTACATTTTATCTCCACCTGCACTGACCCCAGCTTGTGCCTGGTATCTGTCTCTGCCTTATACCTGATCCCCTCACTGTTGCTGACTCCGGCTTGAACTCTGACTACTCTTCTGTCTCCTGCTTGTACCTGCTCTGTATGTCTGTCACTGACCCGGCCTGTTTGACGTTGTTTCCCTCTGTTCCTGGATCAGTAAAGTGTCTGCTGACTTGTCGCCTGCCTACTAAACAGCTGCCTGCCAACCTGGTACCCGCATGCTGTCACATGCCAGCCAAGTACCTTCCGCCCTTCTGCCTACCAGCCCAGCGTCTGCTGACGTTTTCCAGTTACTAGCCAGCAGCTTCTGACCCTCTGTTGGCCAGAGCCCCAGCCACTACCAGCTAATCCTGTCTCTTGGCTTGTCTTTGTAAACACACCAGCTACCTGCCCCTGCCGATAACCGGAAGAACTACAGGCACTTGTGCCACTCTTGTGCCTTATGTTACTTTACCAGGGGGCCTTGGGCCCAAGATGCAAGAGAGGTCGCCCTCATCACTTCAGGCTCCACCACCAGGTACATGACACATTGGCCCAAGTTGAACCAATGTAACTATGTAAAAATTGCCATACCTACACTTCAGCTTTAACCCCTTCAATACTGGGCACTTTCACCCCCTCCCTGCCCAGGCCAATTTTCAGCTTTTAGCGCTGTCACACTTTGAATGACAATTACTCAGTCGTGCAACACTGTACCCGTATTCAATTTTTATAATTTTTTTGAGACAGAGCTTCCTTTTGGTAGTATTTATTCACCACTGGGTTTATTTTTTGCGAAATACATGAAAAAGGACAGCACATTTTGAAAAAAATGTATTCTTAGTTTGTTATAAAACGTTGCAAATAAGTAATTTGAGTTCTGCACTGATGGGCATTAATGGGGCTGCACTGATGAGCATTAATGAGGCTGCACTGATGAGCATTAATGAGGCTGCACTGATGGTCATTAATGAGGCCGCACTGATGAGGCCCGCACTGATGGGCGGCTGATGGGGCCCGCACTGATGGGCGGCTGATGGGGCCCGCACTGATGGGCGGCTGATGGGGCCCGCACTGATGGGCGGCTGATGGGGCCCGCACTGATGGGCGGCTGATGGGGCCCGCACTGATGGGCGGCTGATGAGGCCCTCACTGATGGGCGGCTGATGAGGCCCGCACTGATGGGCGGCTGATAATCGAGGCACTGATGATCAGTGCCCTGATTATAAGTGTAAACAATGTACTCACTGTGCCCTGTCAGATCAGTTCTCTTTTTCCTCACACGCTCTCTGTATGAGCAAAGGAAAGCCGATAACTGGCAAATCTGTTAACATGTGACCAGCTGTGACTGGACACAGCTGATCACATGGTAAAGGGCCGCTGTGATTGGCCCTTTAACAAGATCCGAGATCAGCTGTGTCCAAAGCACTACAGATCAGTGCCCCAGAACTGGAGGTCCATGCCGTCTTTTGGCTACAGCACGGGCAGTAAGTGGTTAAGCCTTGTCTGACCATTGAAACCCATCAGAGGAGGTACCTCTTTGGGACTCTTTGTTTGGATCAAAGCTTGCCAGCGTTGAATTTGAGTGCCGCTAGCATACATTTTTCAGGAAGGGAATAGACCAAGCCCCCAACCAAGCTTTTAGTACCCGACTCCATTGAAGGGCGATCACCTCAAGATCACCTGCTTGGGAGCAGCACGCTCTGTGCTTCTTTGATAGGAGGTGGGGAAATCTCAGGTATAAATGCACTTTTTAAATAAAAAACAGTCTACACTCGCTGTATTCTCTTACTGGCTGAACATGCCACCAATCAGATCCACATGTTGTCTCACATCTCTTGTTTCCCCCCGGATATCCTTACACAACCTTCCCATACACGTAATGCAACGAGCAGGGGCTCGGTGAAGGTGGCGGTGAAGGTGTGGAGGTGTCGGATCGGGTCGCACAGATCATAAAAGGAGATCTGCCCGGCCTCGTAATCCAGGTATATCCTGACCCGCTCAATGCAGTTATTGTCAGCCAACTGTATCTTATTCCCGTCGTGGATCATCAAATACTGATCCTCAGTCCTGTGCAGACACCAGGATTTGTTGTTGCTTCCAATCGCCGACTGGCTTTTAATTCCTTTCCTCTCTATGCTGGGGTAACACATCCCCACTCGCCATTCGTCTGAGCCACCGACTTCGGCGTCCCAGTAATGGCGCCCTGAGGAGAAGCTCCGGCTGCTGAGCACTTGAGGAGCATACTGAAATCTCTCCGGGGTTTCCGGGCGGTTCTGGCTTATGTCTGACCAGGATACGGTTTTTTGGTCGTCCGATATGTGCAGGAAATAACCTGCAGTGTTTACGTCCAGTAGAATGTCTGCGATTTCCTGCACGTAGCTTGCCCCGTTGATTCCCGATATTATATCTGATAAACCTGTGTGCAGCGTGTGCGAGATCAAAGCCACGTCCAGATCACCTGCAGTAAGGAGGAATTTATTCTGTCTCTCTGTATCTTCTTTATCTCCCTCCTCTCTATCACACAAACCACCTTGGGCCGATTGCTGTAGAACAATCAGTGGGTCCATTGAGTCGCACAGCTCCTCGAGCTGACGCATTTTGCTGGACAGCTCGTACTTCTTGGCCTCCAGCTGTTGGATGGAATCGGAGACAGAACACGAGACCTGCTCCGCCTGCCCAGAGATCTCTCCCCGGACCCTCATCTCTAGCTCTTCCAACTGTCTTTTGAGGTCTCTAAACAGGGCAGCGACTCTTTCCATTTCCTCAGATGCTTTCCCTTGGACTTTCCTCTTGCGCTCCTGCAGACTTTGGACCCTTTTCTCTGTCTTATCCCGCTTTGTCCCCAGCTTCTGAATAACATTTTGCAATAGTTTTTTTATTTTTTCGGCAGCCTCTTCGAGGGATTCAATTTGGTGCCCTTTGTGTTCTCCGATAAGACGGCAGGACACGCAGATGCTGGTGGCGTCCTCAGTGCAGTAATACACCAGGACCTTCTTATGGACGGGGCACTTCCTGTTCTCCAGGGAGGCGGTGGGGTCAGATAAGACGTGTTCTGGTGAGTTGCTGTGGACGTTCAGGTGATTGTCGCACAGAGAGGCTTCGCAAAGCAGACAGGATTTCACAGCAGGTACAGAGGCGTGAATACAGTAAGTACAGGAGATGCCGGTCTCCTTTCGTTCTGGCTGAGAAGAACGGAAGCTCTCCACGATGTTGCACAGCGTTATGTTTTTCTGCAGCGTTGGACGACTCCTGAACCTTTTCCTGCACTCAGGGCAGGCGTAATGTGCCGTCCCTTTCTGGGAATCCAGCACACGATCAATACACACCCGGCAGAAGTTGTGTCCGCACCGGAGAGTCACGGGATCCGTATAGATGTTCAGACAGATGGAACAGTCCAGCTCCTTCCTCAGATCCGCAGACGCCATCGCTGACAGCAGAAGAAAAAAAAAATGAAAAGTGAAAAATCCCTGAAATGCAGAATCCAGAGTAAGTGTGTCTGTGAAGGTGCGTATGTCAGGGGTTGTAGTTTGTGGAATGTTGCTGAGGAAGAGATGGTGGAAGTGAGGGAGAAGGTTATACTGGACACCAACCTGAAGATTCTATCTAGTAATGAGCTCAGAGAGATGATGAGTTAAAAGGAACCCGTCAGGTTTTTCGAAATAGCAAGTCCCCTTTGCTGCTGGTACCTACCTTATTGGTCACCCCTGCTCATCTGCTGGAGACCACCTCCCCAAAAAAAGTTCTAGGGCAAGTTTAATGTTTGTCTACTTTGGGACTGCATTACTCAATGCCCTGAAGAATGTTAATGAAGCAAAGAACTGGGATTGCGCACCTGTGTGTGTTCATAGTTCTCAGACAATATATACACCTTACGACACCATGTAACCATCACACTATTTCCCGTCCCATCATACTACTCGTGTACCCCCTCACACACCCACCATGTACCCCCTCACACCCATCTCTTACATTCAAACCCACCCTCCATATATACCTCTCACACCATAACCAACCCCATGACAATCCCCTATGTGCACCTCAAACCCCATCAACCACCCGATGTAACCCTTACACCATATTCCACCCCAATATATGCCCCTCACACCCCACGATACCCCCCATGTACCCCCTCACACCCATCCCTTACATCTTAATCCACCCTCCATATATACCTCTCACACCATAACCCACCCCCATGACAACCCCCTATGTACACCTCAAACCTCATCAACCACCCTATGCAACCCTTACACCATATTCCACCCCATGGCACCCCAATATATGCCCCTCGCACCCCATGATACCCCCCATGTACCCGTCACAGTATATCACACCATATTCTATCCCAGGAAACTACTCATATACTCCTCACACCCACCATATACTCCTCACGTTTTATCCTCCATACATACCCTTCACAGCACATCACACCCCCTTCACAGCACATCACACCCCCTGACACCCCCCCCCCCATGTACCAATCACACAATATCACAACCCATGACACACCCATTTATACCCCTCACACCATACCATACCCTAACCCATGACACACCTGTACCTCTCACACCACATAACCCTCACATGACATCCCACCCTATGACACCGCAATTTATACCCCTCACACCCCATGACCCCCCCCTCATGTACCCCTCACAGCATATCCCACCCCGTGATACCCCCATTTATACCCCTCACTCCATACCCTAACCCATGACACACCACATAACCCTCACATGATATCCCACCCTAATTTATACCCCTCACACCCCATGACCTCCCCCCCCATGTACCCCTTACAGCATATCCCACCCCATGATACCCCCATTTATATTCCTCACCCCATACCCTAACACATGACACCACATAACCCTCACATGATATCTGTCCCATGACACTCCAATTTATACCCCTCACACCCCATGAACCCCCCTCATGTACCCCTCACAGCATATCCCACCCCATGATACACCTATTTATACTCCTCACCCCATACCCTTACCTATGACACCCCCATATATACCCCTCACACCATAACATACTACATGACACACCAGTACCGCTCCCACCACATAACCCTCACATGTATAAATATACCCCTCACACACCCCTATATACCACTAACATCCCATGGCACTCCCATATGGCCCTTACACCCCATAATACACCCCCATGTACCCCTCACAGTATATCACACCATATCCTATCCCATGAAACTACTCATATACTTAGAGCTGCATGATTAATCGTTAAAAGATCGCAATCTCGATCCAACCCCCCTCACAGTCTTAACCCGACATTTCCTCGATTCTATGTGACAAGTGCAGAGCCGCTCAGAGCTGTAAAAAAAAAAAGCTGGCAATGTTTATCAACATTCCTCAGCCTGGGAGACAGAGAACAGAAGAGATACATTGTATCTCTGGTATCTTTTAAATTAAAGGAATGAAATTTGGTCTGTAGATGAGGGCAGTTTAACCACTTAAAGACCAAACCTTTTTCTGACATTTGGTGCTTACAAGTTAAAATCAGTATTTCCTGCTAGAAAATTACTTAGAACCCCCCAAATATTTTATATATATATATATATATATTAGCAGAGACCCTAGAAAATAAAATGGTGGTTGTTGCAATATTTTATGTCACACTGTATTTGCACAGCGGTCTTTCAAATGCAATTTTTGGGGAAAAAATACACTTCAATGAATTTAAAAAAAAAAAACAGTAACGTCAGCCCAATTTTTGTGTAGAATGTGAAAGATGATGTTACGCCGCGAGAATCGTGATAGAATTGTGATCTTTATTCTAAGCAAATAAATCAGGATTCTCATTTTAGCCAAAATCATGCAGCTCTACATATACCCCTCCCACCCACCAAGTACTCCTCACATTTCGTCCTCCATATATACCCTTCACATCACACCCCATAACACACCCATTTATACCCCTCACACTATATCACACCCCCATTTATACCCCTCACACTAAATCACGCCCCCATTTATACCCCTCACACCATGCCCTAACCTATTTCACCCTTATATATACCCCCTCCCCCAGCATAACAAACTAAGTGACACACCAGCACCTCCCACACCACGTAACCCTCACACGATATCCCACCCAATGACACTCCAATTTATACCCCTCACATCACATCCCATGATACCCCATGACACCTCCCATGTACCCCTTATTCCATATCCCACCACATGACATTCCCATATATACCCCTCACACCATATCACACCCCAATACATGCCTCTCAAATCATATCCAACCTTATGATTCCCCCCACATATCCTCACCGGCAGCCTTCATCCCCATGTACCCCTCACATCCCATCCTTCATATTTACTCCTCACTGCATATCACACCCCCAAATACTCCCCTCACACCCTATCGATATTAACCGCTCACACCCCATTAACCCCCCACTCCATATCCCACTATATACCACTTACACCCTATATGTACCCCTCATTCCATAACCCACTATATACCACTCACACCCTATATGTACCCCTCATTCCATAACCCACTATATACCACTCACACCCTATATGTACCCCTCATTCCATAACCCACTATATACCACTCACACCCTATATGTACCGCTCACGCCCCCCCAATGTACCCCTCATTCCATAACCCACTATATACCACTCATGCCCCCCCTATGTACCCCTCATTCCTTATCCCAATATATACCACTCACACCCTAAATGTACCGCTCACCCCCCCCTCATTCCTTATCCCAATATATACCACTCACACCCTAAATGTACCGCTCACCCCAATATATACCACTCACACCCTATATGTACCGATCACACCTCATTACCCCCCCCCCCCATCCCATATCCCAATATTTACCACTCACACCCTATATGTACCGCTCACACCCCATTAACCCCCCCATGTACCCCTCATTCCATATCCCAATATATACCCCTCACACCCTATATGTACCGCTCACGCCCCCCCAATGTACTCCTCATTCCATAACCCACTATATACCACTCATGCCCCCCCCCCTATGTACCCCTCATTCCATATCCCAATATATACCACTCAAACCCTATATGTATCGCTCATGCCCCATTAACCCCCCCCATGTACCCCTCATTCCATATCCCAATATATACCACTCAAACCCTATATGTATCGCTCACGCCCCATTAACCCCCCCCATGTACCCCTCATTCCATATCCCAATATATACCACTCACACCCTATATGTAACGCTCACCCCCCCTCATGTACCCCTCATTCCATATCCCAATATATACCACTCACGCCTCATTAACCCCCCCTTCCATGTACCCCTCATTCCATATCCCAATATATACCACTCACACCCTAAATGTACCGCTCACCCCCCATCCCAATATATACCACTCACACCCTAAATGTACCGCTCAACCCCCCCCTCATGTACCCCTCATTCCTTATCCCAATATATACCACTCACACCCTATATGTACCGCTCACGCCCCCCCAATGTACCCCTCATTCCATAACCCACTATATACCACTCATGCCCCCCTATGTACCCCTCATTCCTTATCCCAATATATACCACTCACACCCTAAAATGTACCGCTCACCCCCCCCCCTCATTCCTTATCCCAATATATACCACTCACACCCTAAATGTACCGCTCACCCCCCTCATTCCTTATCCCAATATATACCACTCACACCTCATTACCCCCCCCATCCCATATCCCAATATTTACCACTCACACCCTATATGTACCGCTCACACCCCATTAACCCCCCCATGTACCCCTCATTTCATATCCCAATATATACCCCTCACACCCTATATGTACCGCTCACGCCCCCCCAATGTACTCCTCATTCCATAACCCACTATATACCACTCATGCCCCCCCTATGTACCCCTCATTCCATATCCCAATATATACCACTCAAACCCTATATGTATTGCTCACGCCCCATTAACCCCCCCCCATGTACCCCTCATTCCATATCCCAATATATACCACTCAAACCCTATATGTATCGCTCACGCCCCATTAACCCCCCCCATGTACCCCTCATTCCATATCCCAATATATACCACTCACACCCTATATGTAACGCTCACCCCCCCTCATGTACCCCTCATTCCATATCCCAATATATACCACTCACGCCTCATTAACCCCCCCTTCCATGTACCCCTCATTCCATATCCCAATATATACCACTCACACCCTAAATGTACCGCTCACCCCCCATGTACCCCTCATTCCATATCCCAATATATACCACTCATACCCTAAATGTACCGCTCAACCCCCCCCCCCTCATGTACCCCTCATTCCTTATCCCAATATATACCACTCACACCCTATATGTACCGATCACACCTCATTAACCCCCCCCCCCATCCCATATCCAAATATTTACCACTCACACCCTATATGTACTGCTCACACCACCCCTCCATGTACCCCTCATTCAATATCCCAATATATACACTTCACACCTTAATGTACCACTCACACCACCCCCCCCCCCCCCCGTGTACCTCTCATTTCATATCCCAATATATACCCCTCACACCCTATATGAACCACTCACACCCCATTAACCCCCCCTCCCCCATGTACCTCTCATTCCATATCCCAATATATACCACTCACACCCCATTACCCCCCCCCACCCCCAATGTACCCCTCATTCAATATCCAAATATATACCCCTCACACCCTATATGTACCACTCACACCCCATTAACCCCCCCCCATGTAACCCTCATTCCATATCCCAATATATACCCCTCACACCCTATATGTACCACTCACACCCCATTAACCCCCCCCCCATGTAACCCTCATTCCATATCCCAATATATACCCCTCACACCCTATATGTACCACTCACACCCCATTAACCCCCCCCCATGTAACCCTCATTCCATATCCCAATATATACCCCTCACACCCTATATGTACCACTCACACCCCATTAACCCCCCTCCCCCATGTACCTCTCATTCCATATCCCAATATATACCACTCACACCCCCCCCCCCCATTTACGCCTCATTCTATATTCCAATATATACCCCTCACACCCTATATGTACTACTCCCCCCCATGTACACCTCATTCCATATCCCACCCCATTATAATATATATATATATATATATATATTCCTCACATCATTTCACACCCCAATAGATACCTTTGAAATCAGATCCAACCTTATGATCCATTTACCCCTCCCTTCCTACCTGCACCCCTCACTCCCCATGACACCCCCACATCACCTCCAACACAGCAAACCCCCCCATCATAGACACTGTAAACAATACCCACCAACACTACCACAGACCCCACTTCCGGTCTAGGGGGTTGCACTTCCGCCGCCTGTACACCACAGTCAGCTCGGTGTGCGAGGGCGACAACTTCCCCGGCGAACAAAATCCTACTTAATCCAAATTTATGATGCCAGCTTACAGAAACACCGCGATAGATCACAAAAGTGTATACAAATATTTAGGATGAATAATTTCTAGCTCTATGTCCCCAATAAGAGTGAGAACGGCGGACATTTTTCTGTAGCACACTTAGAGAAGATTCAGGCCAATGGTGAAAGAGAGAAGAGGAGCGTGCGCAGCGTGAGCATGAGGCCACAGCGGCCATATTAGAAGAGGGAAGAGTTCCTTCATATTTAATTTCTCTTTGTTCTGATGGAGTATATAAATATTTACTGTAATGTGAGGTGTGGGAACTCTCGGAAGAAAGAGAATTCCGATTTTAGACATTTTAAGGAATAAATAAAAAGGAACTAGAATTGGAGAGGGATAAATATAAGAGATACGATGATATGTTACAAATATGTACACACATGATATTCATGTATCTCCAATCAGTGGGCAAGGATTAGAACCCTTGTCAGGGTATTACTACCAGCCAGAGCTCCGTTAGCAACATTGCCACCTCATCCCTTTAAAACTGAACACATATTAACCACTTCCATACCGCGCAAATTCCAGCACTCCTTTCCTACATGTAAAAATCTTTTTTTTTTTGCTAGAAAATTACTAAGAACCCCAAACATTATATGGACTGACCGCCAATAATGGCGGTTAGTGCAACTTTTTATGTCACACGGTATTTTTCAATTTTTTTTTGCATAATGTGACAGATGATGTTACGACGAGTAAATCGATACCTAAAATGTCACGCTTTAAAATTGTCCACACTCGTGGAATGGCGCCAAACTTTGGTACTTAAGAATCTCTATAGGCGACACAATTTTTATACAGGTGTAGCGGGTATTTGAATTTAGGGGAAGCATCTGGGTGGTAGTGTAACCCAGATGCACTAATTGCTAGGGGATCCGGGACCTTTTTCTGGTTCTTGGAGGATTCTGGTGGTGTGAGGTTCCTTGTGGTCCACAGGTGGCGCTGTTGCCCTGGGCAGGAGCTGAACTCACACCGCAAGACTGTGCCTTTTTGTCCTTTCCTGGAGCTGGTACAGCGGGGCGGGGAACCCGCTGTGACGCAAAGGGAGAGGGGATAAAAGGGGCGGACGCCCTTACCACGGGGTTCAGAGTTCAGAGTCCGGAGTGGAAGTCGGAGGACTCGGCCGCACCCAGGCACCTTCAGCTTGGGTGCTGGCGCTCCAGTGTTCCAGGCCTAGGTGCCCTTGACCTAGCCGGAGCGGAGATGGAGTCTATCTCAGGCACCTTGTGTGCCCGTGTCTGAGTTCGTGAGGACTGGTGTGCGGAACTTCTCTGAAGAGACTGGCGCAGCATTGCTGGTGACAGAGAAGCCTCCGGTTTCTCACTTGGACAGATTTCCTTCCCCTGACAGGGGCCGTGCTAGCGAAGGTAATTCACGTTCTACCTTACATAGTTAGTGGCAGTGACTATTTACCACTGGTGATACCACAGTATTTCATACCTCCCAACTTTCCTATTGTTGAGCGGGGGGGGGGGGGTGCCACGGGACATTTAGGTTTTTTCTAGGGACGTAGTGGTGGTGTTGTTGAGCGGGGGGGGGGGGAGTGTGACGTGCCCGAGGGGAGCGAAGTTTAGGATACAACAAATCCCGCCCGCCCGCCCAACTGACCTGCTTTTCGCTGCCGCTCTGACTTCCGCCTGGCTTCCCTGCCTGGCGCGCTGGCGGACTGGGGGGTCTGAAGGTCTATGCGGGAAAACAGTGTCCCGCGCGGGTACGCGGGAAGATGATGTCCCTGCGGGAGAAACCTGCGGGTTGGGAGGTATGGTATTTAGCAGCAGAAGGGAAAGGATTGTGCCTCGATCTATCCCCATTATTACTCAGTAAAGAAACTGTATGTTTGTACGCCAAGAAGAATAAAACTGAGTTGGACCTATTCACTGTGTGGAACTCTGGTTACTAGGAGCAAAGGAGTCAGGGACGAAGTACTGGACTTGACTCTAGGACACCTACACAAGGCCCAATCTTTCTGGCCTTCACTTCTCAGCTATGGAGGACATGGGCCGTGGTGTATCTCATCCCTCTCCCCAGCACTGAAACCCCTAGATGAAGAAAGACAAGCCGAATATGAGAAAGGGAGAGAGGGGTGAGGCCGCTACACAGGTTACATGTTTAGAGTTACAGAGGAGGTCTTGGGCTAGAATTAATGCTCTCGCTCTACCGTTCGCGATGATACCTCACATGTGTGGTTTGAACGTCGTTTACATATGCCGACGCGACCTACGTATGCGTTCGCTTCTGTGTACGAGCACGCGGGGACGGGGGCGCTTTAATTTTTTTTTTTTTGTACATTTTTTTTTTTTTTTTACACTTTCCATTTAAAAATAAAATAAAAATGTGATCACTTTTATTCCTATTACAAGCAATGTAACCAATAAAAACAGGTCACATGACAGTTGTAAACAATGGATGACTTCCTTTCATGCCATCCAACTGTGTTGCTAGCTGTGATTGGTCACAGTGATCACATAGTACAGACAGGGCAAGCCCAGCTGTGCCATGTGATCAGCTGTGGCCAATTACACCTAGCAACACAATTGTACACAATGGATGGCATGAAATGAAGTCATCCATTGTTTACACAATCACAACAAAACAAACTGAATGAATTGATTTAATTTCATTCAGTAAATTGCTTGCTTTTAGCAGAAAAAAAAATCCTGATCATTTCCTACTATAGTAACATTATATTGCTCTGGTCACAGTGTGTTAAAAAAATAATCATAAAAAAATAATAATAATATATATATTTTTTTAACCTCTTCAGACCTGCGCTATAGCCGAAAGACGGCTGCAGCGCGGACCTGAGGAGAAAAAAAAAAGCCGATCACCGGCGGCTGTTAGAGGGACATCGGTCCCGATCAGGGAGAGCAGCCGCCTGCTCATTTGTGCCACCTGTGCCACCTGCCAGTGCCACCTAGCAGTGCACAACAGTGCCGCCTTCCAGTGCCCACCAGCGCCACCCATCAGTTCCCACAGTGCCACACATCAGTGCCCACAGTGCTACCTACCAGTGCCACCCATAAGTGTCACCTACCAGTGCCGCCCATAAGTGTCACCTACCAGTGCCCATAAGTGTCACCTACCAGTGCCCATCAGTGCCATCAGTGGTACCTATCAGTAACACCCATCAGTGCCACCCATCAGTGCCGCCTTATCTGTGCCCATCAATACCGCCTCATCTGTGCCCATCAGTACCTCCTCATCTGTGCCCATCAGTACCTCCTCATCTGTGCCCATCAGTACTGCCTTATCTGTCCCCATCAGTGCCGCCTTATCTGTCCCCATCAGTGCCCACCAGTGCAGCCTATCAGTGCCCACCAGTGCAGCCTATCAGTGCCCACCAGTGCTGCGTCATCAGCGCATATCAATGAAGGAGAAAAATTACCTGTTTTTTTTTTTCAAAATTTTCCATGTTTTTTTGTTTCTTTAGCAAAAAAATAAAAACCCCAGCGGTGATTAAATACCACCAAAAGAAAGCTCTATTTGCGTGAAAAAAATTCTAAAAATGTCATTTGGGTACAGTGTTGTATGACCGTGCAAATGTCATTCAAAGTGCATTAGCGCTGAAAGCTGAAAATTGGTCTGGGCAGGAGGGGGGTTTAAGTGCCCAGTAAGGGAGTGGTTAAGAAGTGAAAAAAATATTATTATTATTTTTTCCATACTGTCACCAGTCAGTGTCCCTAACCACTGCCACACCAGTTATACAATGAGGCTGCACTGCACTGTGATTTATTTATTTTTTTAATTCTTAATTTTCCAAAAAATTATGATAAAAAAAATTACACCTTCAAAAAACCCGCCATTGCCTCTTACTAAATACCTTGGACTGTCTATTTTCCAAAAAGGGGGACATTTGTACTGTCCTGGCATTTTTGGAGCTCAGAAAATGAGATAGGCCATCAATAAATCAGGACTGATCAATTTTCAGATATATCCCATAGTTTGTGGACTCTATAACTGTTCTACAGACTAAATAATATACAATGATTTGGGTTATTTTCACCAAAGAAATGTAATAATGTAATAATGTTTGTCCAAAATTTATGAAGAACAATTATTTAGTTGCAAAATTTTATAATAGAAAGAAAGAAAAACGAGGGGGGGGGGGGGGGATTTCGGTCTTTTTTCATTTATTGAGCAAAAAATAAAAAACCCAGTGGTGATTAAATACCACAAAAGGAAATCTCTATTTGTGTGAAAAAAATTATACAAATTTCAAATGGGTACAGTGCTGCATGACCACGCAATTGTCACTCAAAGCGTGAAAGCGAAGGTCAAGTGGTTGAAGGGATAAAGTACAGGAAACTTGTATGTATTTGAGATGACTAAGCACCGTGGGTGAGGCGAAACCCGTTGGGGACCTGGATGGAGCCCAGGCTGAGACTATTTTTGCTTTCCACATACAGGGCTTTGTATTAAAGGAGTAGTAAAGTTACATGTTTTTTCACCTTAATGCATCCTATGCATTAAGGTGAAAAAACATTCGACAATACCGCCCCCCCCCTGAGCCCCCGTTTTACTTACCTGGCCCCTCGAAAGTCCCACGCTCGTCCCCATCATCCTCTTCGTTTTTCAGCCTGGCCGCCGATTGGCTACACTGGATGGATTGAAAGCAGCGCAGCCATTGGCTGGCGCTGCTGTCAATCACATCCAATGACGCGGCGCGCGGCGCGCGGGGCCGAGTGATACAGTCGGCGGCTATGGCCGCCGCTGTATCACGGGAGCGCGCCCGCAATCACTCCACACCATGCGAGCTCACTCGCATTATGGTGTGGAGTCCCTGCGGGGAGGAGCCAAGACAGCCGCCGAGGGACCCCAGAAGACCAGGATCGGGGCCACTGTGTGCAAAACGAGCTGCACAGTGGAGGTAAGTATAACATGTTTGTTATTTTTGGGCAAAAAAAAGGGAAGCTTTAGTGCTCCTTTAAGACTATAACAGTTGAATGGTACTACATGGGGGTTCCATCATCCCTTTCACATCTTATCTTGACATGTTTCGCAGGGAGCGGCTTCTTCAGGAAATCTTCGGCATAGAGTGAACTATTAAAATGAATATATACAAGACACATATCAGCACACTAAGATTATCACAATAATCCAGGGACCATAACATCTTGATGTATACTTACTTACAACACTGTAAAGTCTTGCCTGCAGTTGCCTCCACCGATGGATGATGGAACCCCCCCATTCAACTGTTCTGGTCTGTCTTTAGGGGGTCAACCTGTCCTTGCTGTGGGGGGCACTGTTTTAATATTGTCTATGTCATATGAATCTCTCGTTGTAAGGAGTTTTTAAAATTTGTATCATAAAATTCTTCCCATTAAAATAATTGGTTGTTGAGTGCCTAAAAATTCCATGTGCAATTCCATTGCCTTGCAGCAGGAGATGCTTCCCAAGCGTTTCATGAAGAGCTTCTTCAGTGGATCAGGCCACTGATATAATCCATATTTTTTATAGTTATTAATGTGGTTGGGTGTTGTGACAGCAGGAAGGTAAAGTCACCTGGTTGCATCCAGGGGGGTAGATATATTTCTCCCAGATTCAGGCTTTATGCCGACTTATACAACTAGGGAGTTGATGAAGCCCAGCTGAGGCTAGTGGGCTCATGAATGACTCATACCTCTAGGGAGAGTGCTGGGCGTCGTGAGGCAGGGAGTTGATGAGACCAGCTGAAGCCTGTCAGTTCGTTTAAGGCCTCTATAAAAACTCCCAGCTTCATTAGATGTTAGCTCATGCCTGGAACCAGACCTGTGTGGACTGTCTAGGGAGAGTGAACCCCTGTGCGGTGAGGCAAAGCCTGTGTGGCTATTTGTTTGGACTTTTACTAAACCAGGGACTTAGGGACTAGGACAGCACCAGGCTGATCCCAGTTGTTAGTTTAGGAAACCTGCATGTTTAGTCAGAGGTCAAACTGACCAGGATTTATTTTGTTTGTTTCTTTTTGGCTTTGCTGTGTTTTGTCACTGTACATAGAGAAATAAACCGCACCTTTTGATTTTGAAAACCACAACCTCCGTCTGCTGGCCCTGTTTTTGTGTGGGGAGCCCAACCAGGGGGTCACACACACCCGCTACCGAGTTAACCCCCTCACAGTTGGTGGAGAACCAGTGGCAGTTTTTTTTAAGCCAGCATGGAGGAGATACTGAAACAGCTGGCTCTAGCAAATGCCAATCAACAGCAGACAAATGCAGGTTTGCAAAGGAGCCTTGCAGCCCAGCAGCAAGCTCATCAACAAGCCCAGCAGCAATCTGAGGCCCGCTTCATAG
Source organism: Rana muscosa (assembly GCA_029206835.1). Lineage (NCBI taxonomy): Eukaryota > Metazoa > Chordata > Amphibia > Anura > Ranidae > Rana > Rana muscosa. The sequence continues at coordinate 42,162,728 of JARGYO010000094.1, forward strand.
ACCTGTTACAGAAGCAAGAGCAGAGACTACAACAAATGGAAGCAGTAATGCAGCAACGTCCGCAGACCAGTGAGGAAAGCCGTCCCACTAATACCGCGTCCTTTGGGGTGAGTCGTTTATTGACAAAAATGACTGGAGAGGATGATCCAGAGGTATTTTTGACCACATTTGAAAGGACTGCTGAAAGAGAAAAGTGGCCTGAGGAGCAGTGGGCTGGACTGGTGGCTCCTCTGTTAACTGGTGAATCGCAGAAGGCTTACTATGACCTAGAGCCTGACCAAGCAAAAGACTATGTGATGCTAAAAGCTGAAATATTGGCAAGGCTGGGTGTCACCCTGGCTGTCCGGGCTCAGCGTGTGCAAAACTGGACTTTCCAGCTTGGAAAACCCCCCAGGTCTCAAATGTATGATCTCATTCACCTGAGCAGGAAGTGGCTACAGCCAGAGACTTTGTCCGCACCGGAGATTGTGGAACGTGTTGTGATGGATCGTTTCTTGAGAGCTCTTCCTACCGCCATTCAAAAGTGGGTAAGCCATGGAGACCCAGAAACGGCCGGTAAACTTGTGGATTGTGTAGAGAGATACTTGGCTGCAGAGAACCTGACGGCCTCTTCCAGAGACTCTCGGACTTTCCACCCTAAGACCAGACCATCCCCAGGGGCGGATAAGAGGATTCCAAGGGGTGAGGGTGGAGAGAGTGAGAGGGTGGGAGCTCTACCCCAAGTTTGGCGAGAACAGCCTGGGAAATCAGCGGCTCAAGAGGCCGCAAGAAGGATCGTTTGCTACCGCTGCCGGCAAGCGGGACATATTGCAGCAAATTGCCCGGTTGTGGAGGAACCCATGCAATGTGACTTTCTGATGGACAGACGTCAGTCGCTGTGTGCGACAGTCGCATGCACTGCCATTCGGGGAACTGAGAAACATTTATGCAAAATGTGTATTAATGGTAGAAATGTTGTGGTATTACTGGATTCAGGTAGCCTTGTGACCCTGATAAAGGCTGAATTAGTTAAAACAGAGGTCTCTGGGAATAGCAAGGTAGCTGTTATTTGTGTGCATGGGGACACCCGAGAGTATCCAGTGACTACAGTGTGTTTCGAGACCCCCAAAGGTACCCTCTCTCATCCAGTGGGGTTAGTATCTCAATTACCGCATGATGCCATTGTGGGAAGGGATTTTCCGAAGTTCTGGGAACTGTGGGATGATCCTGAGCCCCCCACTGGTGCCCCTATGTACCAGGAATGTGATAGCCAGAACTCCTCTGAGAGTGGTGAGGACTCTCCAGAATTTCCCTTGTCAGTATTGGCAGGGGAGACTCAAGAAACTGGAGAGGAGCCCACCTCCTCAGACGAAAACCTACCGTCTGTGGAGTTTTCTGATCTGGAGGTTCACAGGGAAAATTTTGCCACAGAACAGTTAAAAGACCCCGCCCTAATAAAGGCACGGGAAAACGTAGTGGAAATAGATGGCGAGTTAGTGAACCCAGATAATACCTGCACTTACCCATACTTCAGCGTAGAGAAGGACCTACTGTATCGGGTGGCAAAAAGGGCAGAAGAAACCGTTGAGCAGCTGGTGGTGCCCAAACCTTACAGGAAGTTGGTGTTGGAGTTGGCCCATGGGCACATTCTTGGAGGTCATCTGGGGACAGAGAAAACCCGAGAGAGGGTATTACAGAGATTCTATTGGCCTGGGGTGATGAAGGACATAGAAAATTATTGTTCCTCCTGCCCTGTGTGTCAGAGGTCGGCCCCGATGCCACATTTCCGTAGCCCGCTGGTCCCTCTACCCATCATTGAGGTCCCGTTTGAGAGAATCGCAATGGATTTGGTAGGTCCTATAATCAAGTCCGCTAGGGGGCACCAGTACATATTGGTTATAATGGACTATGCCACCCGTTATCCAGAAGCGATCCCTCTCAGAAATACCTCGGCCAAAACCATAGCCAAAGAGCTATCTCTTGTTTTTAGCAGGGTGGGTATTTGTAAAGAACTGCTTACGGACCAAGGTACACCCTTTATGTCCCGGGTTATGAAAGAGCTGTGTAAATTGTTCAAAGTGACGCAATTGCGTACATCTGTGTATCACCCCCAAACCGATGGGCTGGTTGAAAGATTCAACAAAACCCTAAAACAAATGTTGAAGAAAGTGGTGGATAGAGATGGAAAGGATTGGGACTGTCTACTTCCTTATTTGATGTTTGCTATTAGGGAGGTGCCCCAATCCTCTACGGGATTCTCCCCCTTTGAGTTACTGTATGGGAGACACCCAAGAGGGCTGTTGGATATTGCCAAGGAAACTTGGGAAAGTGAGAGTTCTCCCCACAGGAGTGTGATTGAGCATGTCGCCCTGATGCAAGATCGAATTGCACAGGTAATGCCCATCGTGAAGGAACATTTGGCCCAAGCGCAGTTGGCACAGCAGAGAGTGTACAACCGTGGAGCAAAGACCCGTACCTTTTCCCCGGGGGATAGGATATTGGTACTTGTCCCTACGGTTGAAAGTAAATTCCTTGCCAAATGGCAAGGCCCCTACGAGATAATGGAAAAAGTGAGCGAAGTGAATTACAAGGTCAGACAACCAGGAAGGCGAAAGCCCGAACAGATATATCACGTTAATCTGTTGAAAGCCTGGAGGGATAGAGAGTCCCTAGTCGCAGAAACTTGGTCACCAGCTCAAACTGGTTGCGTGATTCCGGAGGTTGGAATAGCAGCCACCTTGTCACAACCCCAACAACAGGAGGTTAAGGAGTTTGTGCTTCGCAACAAGGAGGTGTTCTCTGAGCTGCCGGGACAAACATCTGGGGTAGAGCATGATATTATTACCCCGCCCGGTGAAAGGGTGAAGTTAAAACCCTATCGGATCCCAGAGGCCCGACGGGAGGCAATACGGGAGGAAGTACAGAAAATGCTGAACTTAGGGGTGATAGAGGAGTCCCAAAGTGATTGGTCTAGTCCCATTGTGTTGGTGCCTAAACCGGATGGGAGCTGGCGATTTTGTAACGATTTTCGTCAGTTGAACAAAGTTACAAAATTTGACACCTACCCCATGCCACGTATAGATGAGTTGATCGACCGGCTGGGAACAGCCCGATACATGACGACTCTTGACCTCACAAAAGGGTATTGGCAAATTCCCCTGGCCAAGTCGGCCAAAGAGAAAACCGCATTTGTAACCCCAGACGGGGCGTTCCAATATAAGAGAATGCCGTTCGGGTTACAGAATGCGCCGGCCACATTCCAGCGGAAAATGGACCAGATGCTGAGGCCCCATCGGAAGTATGCTGCGGCTTACCTGGATGACGTAATTGTCCATAGCACAGATTGGGCCTCACATCTGCCAAAAGTGCAAGCAGTCCTGGACTCTGTTCGGGAAGCGGGGTTTACGGCTAACCCCAAGAAGTGTACCATTGGGCAGGAGGAGGCCAAATATCTTGGGTACACCATTGGCAGGGGAGTAATAAAACCCCAACTCAACAAAGTCGAGGCCATCCAGAGTTGGCCACGTCCCAACAGCAAGAAGCAGGTACGAGCCTTTCTGGGAATCGCGGGTTATTATCGGCGCTTCATTCCCCACTTTGCTTCTAAGGCTGTGCCCCTAACCAACCTGACGAAAGGGAAAGGGTCGGTCATGATTAAATGGACCCCCGAGGCTGAGGCAGCATTCCAATTCTTGAAACAAGCCTTATGTAGCCAGCCAGTGTTGTACTCACCCGACTTCTCTAAAGACTTTGTCGTACAAAGTGATGCGTCAGATGTGGGGTTAGGAGCAGTATTGTCCCAGGTCTGGAACGGGGAAGAGCACCCAGTCATTTACCTCAGCAGGAAGTTGAAGTCCCATGAGGTAAATTACGCCACGGTTGAAAAGGAGTGTTTAGCGGTGAAGTGGGCTCTAGATTCCCTTCGGTACTATCTGCTAGGTAGGCACTTTGACATGGTTACGGATCACGCTCCGTTAAAGTGGATGGCTCAAAACAAGGAGACAAATAGAAGAGTGAATAGGTGGTTCCTGGCCCTACAGGAATTCAACTTCACAGTAAAGCATCGCCCTGGCGTTCAAATGGGGAATGTGGATGCTTTGTCTCGAGTACATGAATGCCTGATTGCTGGTGTTCCAACCCCAAGGTTAAAACAAGAGGGGGGGGTATGTGACAGCAGGAAGGTAAAGTCACCTGGTTGCATCCAGGGGGGTAGATATATTTCTCCCAGATTCAGGCTTTATGCCGACTTATACAACTAGGGAGTTGATGAAGCCCAGCTGAGGCTAGTGGGCTCATGAATGACTCATACCTCTAGGGAGAGTGCTGGGCGTCGTGAGGCAGGGAGTTGATGAGACCAGCTGAAGCCTGTCAGTTCGTTTAAGGCCTCTATAAAAACTCCCAGCTTCATTAGATGTTAGCTCATGCCTGGAACCAGACCTGTGTGGACTGTCTAGGGAGAGTGAACCCCTGTGCGGTGAGGCAAAGCCTGTGTGGCTATTTGTTTGGACTTTTACTAAACCAGGGACTTAGGGACTAGGACAGCACCAGGCTGATCCCAGTTGTTAGTTTAGGAAACCTGCATGTTTAGTCAGAGGTCAAACTGACCAGGATTTATTTTGTTTGTTTCTTTTTGGCTTTGCTGTGTTTTGTCACTGTACATAGAGAAATAAACCGCACCTTTTGATTTTGAAAACCACAACCTCCGTCTGCTGGCCCTGTTTTTGTGTGGGGAGCCCAACCAGGGGGTCACACACACCCGCTACCGAGTTAACCCCCTCACAGTGTATAGAATATCACTTTTTAGCACTGTGCTTTCTGTTCACTAGAATGAAGGATCATGATTTCAGTGCTGTTCTTTCTCGTGTCACCTTGTGGTTTGATAACATATTATTTTTCTGCAGTGTGCTGACATCTTGTAGCCATCTTGTTGTCGTTTTTGACCACTACAACTTGTTAGCAATGCTTACAATTGCCAATGAGTCTAAAGAAAACAGAAGGGGCGTGGCTTGGCGCGCAGCGTGGATGGACGCTGTATAGGAGAGCTCCGGTCAGAGGGACGGTTCGGGAGCTAAAACAGCCGTTTAACGGAGGATTATGTCCACACGTTACAGAAGAGGAACCCCCAGCAGGCTTCTGCAATCAATGGGCACACCAAAAAGCAAAGTTTCACCGGCTAACTTGAGCAAATACCGATACACGGGTGGAAGCAAAAAATTCAAGATGGCGCCGGTTGTAAGGACGGACGGAGGAGAGGAAATGGAGGACGATGAGGTGTCTCTGTCTGCCTCAGAGGACTCCACCAGAGGTAATATACTGAATGACTGTCCCCTGACCTATGCCTCTATGACAGAGATAGCCACAGACATCAAGAATTCATTCTCAATCGCCATTACAGACATAAAAACTGAGCTGCTTAGACTGTCAGAGCAAATGGCGGGGACTGAGAGAGCTTGAAAATGGAGGGACAGGGCTCTGATTAGACTAGGTGATATAACATCTGCTAACTCCCAGCATCTAATTGACACAAACAGACATTTAGAGGACCTGGACAATCACGGCAGGAGACACAACATCAGGGTGAGGGGTATACCTGAAACTATTCTGGCAGAACAAATTAGACCAGAACTCACCTACGTCTTTAATGGCCTGCTGGATAGGGCTGAGGCCTCACTGATTAAATTTGATAGAGCCCACAGAGCTCTCAGGCCCAGAGCCTCTGACAACAACCCTCCAAGGGATATAATTTGTTGCCTCCCTAACTTCAGCCTGAAATATTGCAAAAGGCCAGGGTGAATGATCAGGTCATTTTTAATGAGACGGACATTCAACTGTTCCAAGATCTATCACCGATCACTTTCAAAAAACAGAAGAGCACTGAGACCATTACTGGAAGTGCTAAAAGAGAAGGGAATAAGCTACAGGTGGAAGTTCCCCTTCGCCCTTCAGGCTATGTACAATGGCAAGCAGCACCTACTAAGAACCCCTGAGGATCTGTAAAGATTTTGTGAAAATCTACAAATAGCCCCTGTGGATTTACTCGATTGGTACGCAGAATTTAAGCTCCCTCCTGCCATCAATAACCCAGTCTCCTGGGCAATTGCCCAGGGCAATACCGGAAAAACATTTACAAAGGCAACTACACTTCGCCATCTGCTAAAGGCTTGAAAATTAAAGAATCCAGATGAAGGAAAAAATGTCTTTACCTATGTAGCGACCTCACCCCATCTCTTTCTTCTAGGGGTATCACACACGATAGGGTGAGATGCGCTACGGCCCATGTCCTCCCTATAACTATGGATGAGGTGAAGGCCAGTAACAGATATTTCCTCGGGCCTGTGTGCTTCTGTAAAGGATTAAGTCCTGCTGTGCCAACACTTCCCTTTCCTCCCATTAACCAGAGTTCCGCACACCGATCACAGTCCAACTCTTGTTTTATTGCATATCTCACAATAAACAGTGCTTCAGTAGCCAACTGGTTGTGACTTGATAACATTTTGATACAGGGGATGAGCAGGTCGAGGCACTGTCCTAATTATCAGCTAAACCACTGCGATCTCGCCAGCGGTTACTACAGCCTTAGCTAGAAAGGACTTAGAACTTGAGAGTCTCTACCAGCGACTCAAGAGAACATAGACAGGAGTACCTTCGCTGCGTTGCGGCCCCTGTCAGGGGAAGATGTCCCTCCAAGGGAGTTACCAGAGGCCCATCTGTCACTGGGTTGATGCTGCTCCAGACTCTCCGAATGGGTAACCTCCCCGGCCTCCTCACCTCAGACATGGGCCCCATCCACCTCAGGGACCCTCGGACTTCTCCACCCTTGCGGGACCCAGTCGAAGTCACTGGGCCCCAGGCCTCCTGGTTTAGTACCTCACCCCAGGCTGAAGGTGCCTGGGATGGACTCCAACTCCATTCCGGTCAGGCCTAGGGCACCTGAGCCGGAATCCGGACCCACCCGCACCCAGGCCTAAGGTGCCTGAGTGCGTGATGAAGAACCTCCAAAAGAGCAAGACCTCGTGACCAGGGCGTCTCCCCCTTTTATCCCCTCCAGGTTCCCCGTCCTCGCCGTACCATCTCCGAGAAGGGACAAAAAGGCCAGCACTGTGGCAGTGAATCTACCTTGAGCCTGAGGGTACCCCGCCACCCACAGGCCAAGGAGATTATTACACCGCCCAATCCTCCACGAATACAAATGGTCATTACTCCCATCCTTATACACCTGAACTTCCACCCAAGTGTACCCCACCTAAATTTAAAGACCCCGCTACATACTCCCCCCTGTGATTTGACGCTGGTCCCCAGCGTCTGGTGCAAGCCCATGTCTCCCAAAGGTGGTGACATAAATCTGACCCCAGAGGCATCCCTAAAAATTTGAACCTTAACCATACCAAGACCTGCTCAAAGGGGAGGGGAACATAAAACAATAAACTTTTTCATAAAACCATCTAAGCATGTACACATACACAATCCCTCCCTTTTCTGTCTAAGAACCACCCCATACTCAGTAGTCTTGACAGACGAATCTCCTGCAGAGGGAAAGAAAAAAAACAACACGCAAGAAAAACCACATCCTGACACTCTGTGTTAATTTGGAATGAATGGGCCTATCAGCCGAGAGACCCACTCGCTCCAATAAGTAAATGATGCAAATGTACAAGCAACAGCCGTTGCGCAACACCGCCACCTAGTGACGATGCCACGGTGATGACACTTGGTAAAATCTTCAATCTTCCAATCTTCCTGCGTCCCTACTCTGATCCTACCCCTAAAGTCTCTGTCTTTGAACTGTGAAGAAGAGAGAACAAACAAACAGCTCTCATTCCTCCAAAGAGTAGAAAAAAACAAAAACCCAAATAAAAAACTAGGGTACAGTTCGATGCTCCGGCAAGAACACCTCCGGAAAGTTGTCACGGGAAAACAAGTGAGTCTCTTCTCACAAATAAAACCTCGGGTCAGGCAAAAACAAGGGCTTCAGCAGCTTATCGAAAACCTCAATCGAATAGTCAGCGTCCTCTCCATCTTTCCTGCAGATGCGCACCTTGTCTGTGTGGATATGGCGGCCCCACATTCAGTCTGCTCTGCAGTCTCTAAACTTTTTCGACACGGGTGGCGAACAGGACAAGTATCGCCGGGCATAAGGCACTTTAAGTTTCTCCCAAACTAACTCATCGTACCATCGCTGTCGCAGAACTTCAACCTCGAACAACAAGTCTCTGGGCAAGTACGGATATTCCCATCCATATTCGTGAGCGACCCTCTGAAAAAAGAGTCGTTGCAATTGGGCTAAAGGAGGCATTGTGGCCCGCTCACCTTCTCCTGGTTGAACGATGGCCTCCGGGTGCCGAGGTACTTTCACTACCTCAAATTGCTTTTCTCTTGGTGCCCGTAGTGATGCTCGCTGTTTCCCCGCCAACAAAACGGGTGATACGGTGGACTGTGGAAGAGCAACCAGAGGACTAGGCTTCCTCGTAGACTCCGGGGCTTCCGCCCGGGGCGTGCTGTCTCCTATGGACATAGGCGAATCTTGGGGTGCACGTAGTATAGGTAATGGGCGTTTGTCCCAACCCTTCTGGTGAAATAGTTCATCGATCTCACCGTCATCTCCACAATCCGACAGTGACTCTAGGTCGGAGGTGTCATACATCTCTGCGGGAAGGTAGTCTCTGGTAGACGTGGTACTACCCTCCCTAGTGGGCTCCACCGACTGTGGACCCCCGACACCTCCAACCACCACCACAGTCCCAGCCCCTGGCTCACCTTGACCTTTTGTAGAACTGGGATGTCCAGGACTCTTCCAACCGGATCCATCCAGGCCAGGCAAGCGACGGGGTGAAGCTCTTCCACGACCATAGGAGGCCTGCACCAGGCCGACTTTCCTCTTCGGAGGTGGGAGCAGGGAATCTGTGGTGACCGAAGCAGCATCCTCTGATTTTTCTCTCTCAGTCTCTGATTGGGCAGTCACATCGCCCTGGTCAGTGCGTACGGGAACCTCCGCAAAGGCCTGGATCTCCCCTTCTGGAGTAGCGGTACCTGTGAGGCTGTTGAGGCGAAGGGCCCGGGGCCTTACTGTGGATGGCTCCACCTCGAACAAGAACTCTTTGCATGCTTCGCAACGCCCGAATGGCTTCAGGTGAACCACCAGTCCCGAGCATCCGGGACAGATCACACCGAGGGCCTCCGTGTCTCTGCAGGTGTACAGAGCCAACTGTCCTCGGGGCCTGAGTCTTATCCCCGTGTCTGTAAGGGGAGCAGCAAAGGTAGTCATCTTCGTGGGGTAAGGAACCGGAATCCACGGGGAGCTTGAGGCCATCCCGACTGTCTGCTGCTCCATCACGCACTGACCACGCACCGAAGTCTCAACGTGAGTTCCTCCACATGGCCAGACTCCTCCCACGACTTGCACGTTTTCGCGGGCTTCCATCAAGCTCCGCCCACGAACTGTGTAGTCACGGGGTGCCTCATGGCGCAGTGCAGTAAAAGCCCCCACATGTAGTACGTCACACGGCTGGACTTCTCCCTCTTCTCGCTCCTCCGCATGGGCCTTTCCCGTCTTAGGGTCATTTCCACGACTTTGAGCAGGGATGCACTTTGGTCGATCACATGGCCGACCTGCTCTGAACTCCTCCGGGCAGCAAAGTCCAGACACAGCCATTCTTACTTCCAAAGTCAAAACACACATCATCCCGGACTGGACGAGCCCCCACGTGTAGCGACCTCACCCCATCTCTTTCTTCTAGGGGTATCACACACGATAGGGTGAGATGCGCTACGGCCCATGTCCTCCCCATAGCTGTGGGTGAGGTGAAGGCCAGTACCAGATATTTCCTCGGGCCTGTGTGCTTCTGTAAAGGATTAAGTCCTGCTGTGCCAACACTTCCCTCTGCTCCCATTAACCAGAGTTCCACACACCGATCACAGTCCAACTCTTGTTTTATTGCATATCTCACAATAAACAGTGCTTCAGTAGCCAACTGGTTGCGACTTGATAAAATTTTGATACAGGGGATGAGCAGGCCGAGGCACTATCCTAGTTATCAGCTAAACCACTGCGATCTCGCCAGCGGTCACTATAGCCCTAGCTAGAAAGGACTTAGAACTTGAGAGTCTCTACCAGCGACTCAAGAGAACATAGATAGGAGTACCTTCGCTGCGTTGCGGCCCCTGTCAGGGGAAGATGTCCCTCCAAGGGAGTTACCAGAGGCCCATCCGTCACTGGGTTGATGCTGCTCCAGACTCTCCGAATGGGTAACCTCCCCGGCCTCCTCACCTCAGACATGGGCCCCATCCACCTCAGGGACCCTCAGACGTCTCCACCCTTGCGGGACCCAGTCAAAGTCACTGGGCCCCAGGCCTCCTGGTTTAGTACCTCACCCCAGGCTGAAGGTGCCTGGGATGGACTCCAACTCCATTCCGGTCAGGCCTAGGGCACCTGAGCCGGAATCCGGAACCGCCCGCACCCAGGCCTAAGGTGCCTGAGTGCGTGAAGAAGAACCTCCAAAAGAGCAAGACCTCGTGACCAGGGCGTCTCCCCCTTTTATCCCCTCCAATGACGACACGGCAGGTTCCCCGCCCTCACCGTACCATCTCCGAGAAGGGACAAAAAGGCCAGCACTGTGGCAGTGAATCTACCTTGAGCCTGCGGGCACCCGCCACCCACCGGCCAAGGAGATTATTACACCGCCCAATCCTCCACGAATACAAATGGTCATTACTCCCATACTTATACACCTGAACTTTCACCCAGGTGTACCCCACCTAAATTTAAAGACCCCGCTACACCTACAAATTTGCTTGCCAAGTTCTCACTAAGAAACTGCTTCATGTTAAGTAATATTTGTTCTTCTGTTCTGTACACCTCGGGTACAACAAGTTATCATTGCTTATTTACTTTTAGTTCGAGATATCATTATCAATGACTGCCTAAAATGTATGTTACATTGTCTGCTTTTTTCTACCTTCAATTCATAGTAGATAGCACTGGAATTGCATTAGAAACCTGCTTTGCCGTTAATAAGTTTTGACACTAGAGGGAGCCATCCCCTTAAAGATGCTTAAAATGATCTAGTCAATGCAAGCCAGGAAAAGAAACTCAACTCCACAATGACTACTTCTAAACCTGGACATGACAAAAAGGTCACAAATGAACAATACTGCCAATAACCTAATGTATCTCAAACAATGTTCTCTATAGAACAAATAACATGGAAAGAACTTATGCTAAGTTGATAAAGTAACTAAATATATAAGCACAGTAATAACCAGTTTACTGGTTACTCATTTTTTGCATGTTACCTTTTTTCTTTTCTTGTTCTTATTTTACTATGAGACTTATGCCACTCTACGAAAAATCATCCGAACGAACTTTCGGAAAACGAACGTTCGGCCGTGAGCGCAAACGATATTGTCATCACGTAATGACCGATAAATCGTTCAGTGGACATAAAAAAAATTTTTTTTTTTTTTTTTTTTTTTACATATACCTAGTGCAGAAAGTTCGGACGGGAAACACATTAACCTTCCGATTTATCGTTCGTTCAGCAGAAAATTTCCAAACTTGTCCTTCGTTTTTTCGGTTCAAAAACGTCCCAACGATTATCGATTTTGTGCCCATTAACTGTTCAAAAAACGAAAGAACTGTCTGAACGACCGATTTTCGCCCGATTTTTTGTATAGTATATGGCCAGCATAAGGATCAGCAGGCACATTTAATCAAGCTCCTCCACAGATTCCAGTTGTTAAAGAACATTTGTCTTCAATAAGATACAAGGTGTGGATCTGTTACAACGGCATCCGGAACTGTGAGTACATTTTCAGTCACACACCTTGACATGGACTCAAGCATCATGTGGTGCCTCTTTTCAAGGACTGTTCCATCCTCATTTTTTACCACTTGCCTATTTTATGTGGTTATATCGGCACCAAGCCATGCACTAACAGATAGTTAGGATAACCACTTATTATTCCAGTCTCTTCAGTTACAAGAAACAAATATTGCATTAACCTTATACTGTTATGGGAAGATTTAGAAATAGACTCATCTCAGTTTATTAAGCTTTTAGATAGATTGGTTAATTCTGTTTGAGATGGCATGGGGGGAGCGGCTGGGTGGTCTGGACGGCGGATTCCTACCTAGAGTGGGCCTGCTTCCGGACCACTAGGCATCGTCTATGGTTTCAATATAGCATTACAATTAAGTTGAAGTTCATTACCCAAAAGTTGAGGTAGACTATTGTTAAACATGTGTAGCGGGTATTTGAATTATGTGAGGACTCTGGTGGTGTGAGGTTCCTTGGGGTCCCTGGGTGGCGCTGTTGCCTTGGACCGGAGTGAACTTACACCGCAAACTGTGCCTTTTTGTCCTCCCCTGGAGCTGGTACAGCGGGGCGGGGAACCCGCTGTGGTGCAAAGGGAGAGGTCATAAAAGGGGCGGAGGCCCTGATTTTAAGGAGAGAGTCGGAGGACATGGCCGCTCCCAGGCACCTTCAGCTTGGGTGCTGGCGTTCCGGTGTTCCAGGCCTAGGCGCCCTTGGCCTAGCTGGAGCAGAGATGGAGTCCATTCCAGGCACCTTTAGCCTGGGGTGAGGTACTATGGCGGATGCCTGGGGCTCAGTACCTTCGACTGAGTTCCGCGAGGGTGGAGGAATCTGAGGGGGCCCTAATGCCTTGGGTGCCCGTGTCTGAGTTTGTGAGGACTGGTGCGCAGTAACTTCTCTGAAGAGCCCGGCGCAGCATCGCTGGTGACGGAGAGGCCTCCACTTCTCCCTTGGACGGATTTCTTCCTCTGACAGGGGCAAAGTGAGAGAAGGTAAATTCACGTTCTGTATTACCTAGTCAGTGGCAGTGACTATTCACCACTGGTGACAGCACAGTGGGCAGCAGCAAGAAGGGAAAGGATTGTGCCTCGATCTGTCCCCCATTTTCCAAAGAAGAAAGATTGTTTTATTGCTTGGCAAGAAGAATAAAACTGAGTTGTACCTATTCACTGTGTGGAACTTGGGTTACTAAAGCAAAGGAGTCAGGGACGAAGGACTGGACTTGACTCTAGGACACCTACACAAAAGCCCAATCTTCTGGCCTTCAACTCTTAGCTACGGGAAGACATGGGCCGTGGTGTGTATCATCTCTCTCTCCCAGATACCCCTAGACAACAGCCATGTAACTGATGAAGCAAGGGAGAGGGGTGAGGCCGCTACACATGCATAGATATGGATTATCTATTACTATTACAAAGAGTTGTACACCCCTAAAAATTAAAAGGCTAAGACAAGTACTTAAGTTTGAGATATAAAATTCCCGTCCCTCCTAGACCCTCCTAAATATTTGCATTTAAAACTAATACATATTCCATATACATCCACAAAGGCTCCTCCCACCTACCCCCAAGAGTCACCTTTGGTACCCTTTTTCTTTCCTTTTTTGGAATAAAAACACCTATTGGCCCTGCACCCTACGGGTGACAACTAGGGCTAAGACTCATATCAGGTGTTCCTACACCACTCCTATTTAACTCATTTAACACCTTAATAGCTTATAGAAATGACCTTACCCCTCCACACCCTCACCTTACCCTTCTCCCTCCCTCCCAACCCTCAAGTTTTTTCTATCTAACACCTAATAATTTAGTACCAAGGACTACTCGACTACTCAGAAATGTCATTTTCCTTCTTAGGCAACTCACCCACGATCATCTCACATAATGTTAATGGTCTCAGCATCCCAGAGAAACGTTCCAAACTCCTTAAAGAGCTCAGAAAAGTTAAACCCTTAATTGTATTCATACAAGAAACACACTTCAAGGGACAAAACATCCCCAAAATCACTGACAACTTCTATACTGTAGCCCATCACGCAACAAACCCACTAGCCATAACGAAGGGAGTCTCCATACTAATCAATAAAAACGCCCGGTTTGAACTCAAACAACAACTTGTAGACCCTGAGGGATGTATACTATTAGGAGGGGACTTTAATATTCCAGACACTCCCATGTCTCCTACAGAATCCTGAAACGTATTAAAGCCCTATTACAGTCAATAGCTCTGGTAGATTCATGGAGATCGACCCACCCAACAGAAAGGGACTACCGTATTTGCCGGCGTATAAGGCGACTGGGCGTATAAGACGACCCCCCTAATTTTCCAGCTAAACTTTTGGTTTTGGGATATACTCGCCGTATAAGACGACCCCCTTCCGACTAGCCATGCCTCACCTCACCTCACTGTGCCATTGCATACCTCACTGTGCCATTGCATACCTCACTGTGCCATTGCATACCTCACTGTTCCATTGCATACCTCACTGTGCCATTGCATACCTCAATGTGCCCCTGCATGCCTCACTGTGCCATTGCATACCTCACTGTGCCATTGCATACATCACTGTGCCCCTGCATGCCTCACTGTGCCATTGCATACCTCACTGTAACATTGCATACCTCACTGTGCCATTGCATACCTCACTGTGCCATTGCATACCTCACTGTTCCATTGCATACCTCACTGTGCCCCTGCATGCCTCACTGTGCCATTGCATACCTCACTGTAACATTGCATACCTCACTGTGCCATTGCATACCTCACTGTGCCATTGCATACCTCACTGTGCCCCTGCATGCCTCGGCGATCACATACCTTATCCCTGACATGTAGAATCTCAGTCAGACCGCGGCCGTCCATTTTTCGAAAGCCGTGCCTCCTCCTCGTGCTGTTCTGTGATAGGCGGAACACTCAGCTTCCCAGCAGACACTGTGTTCAGTGTTCCGCCTATCACAGATGTCCTCTCATCCGAGGCCGAGGACGAGAGGGCATCCGTGATAGGCGAAACACTGAACAGAGGCTCTGCTGGGAAGCTGAGTGTTCCGTCTATCATGGAACAGCACGAGGTTGAGGCGCGGCTTTTGAAAAATGGACGGCTGCGGTCTGACTGAGATTCTACATGTCAGGTACCGGCGTATAAGACGACCCCCGACTTTTGAGAAGATTTTTATGGGTTAAAAAGTCGTCTTATATGCCGGAAAATACGGTATTCTTTCTTTTCAGCTCCACACAAAAGGTATTCAAGAATAGATCTGATTTTTATTTCACAAAGAGATCTATTCAACTTAGTTAGAGCCAAAATTGGCATTATTACCCTATCTGATCACGCCCCTACAGCGATTCAGCCCACCTAAAAGCTCAACATTCAATTGGAGACTCAATGCTGCCCTACTGACTGATCAATCAATGCATGACAATATATATGAATCCATCAGCACTTATTTCCTGAATAATGCTGACTGAGACACTAAGACCCGGTTCACACAGGGGCGACTCCGGACGCTACTTCAGGTCGCCCCGAGTTGCCCCAAGTCGCGCTATTTTTAAAACTAATTGAAGTGAATGGAGATGTTTTAATGTACACGACTGCAGTCGCTCCGACTTCAAAAAAGGTTCCTGTACTACTTCAATCAGACTTCTAGGCGACCTGTAGGCAACTTGTACCATTGATTTCAATGGAAGTCGCTTAGAAGTCTGATCACTGTTCATTTTGAAGGCAACTTTACAGGAAGCAGAAAGGAATTTACCCAGAAGCCACAAGGAATTTTCTTCAAGTCGTGTTGTTAATGACCACAAGTGGCACTGAAGTCTCCTCCAAGTCTGCTGAAGTCTCCTCCAAGTCTCGCTGTGATTCATGCTCAAGTCGTGTTGCCCCAGTTGCTTCTGGAAGTCGCGCTGGAAGTCGTGTTGCCCCAGTGTGAACCGGCTCTAACCCTCTAAATAATTGGGAAGCCCACAAATCAGTGGTCAGAGGAGAACTAATTAAATGGGGAGCCAGGAAAAAGAGAGAGATAGAGAGATAGAAAAGGAAATAACTAATTTGTCCAACACAATAGCTGGATTAGAGCTACAACACAAAAAAATCATTATCCGCTAAAGTAGAAGAAGAACGTAACAATAATAGGAAAGCCTTGAAACAAATACTAAACAAATACTAAACCTCCAAACCCAAAAGTCCCTTTTCTTTAAGAAAAATATTTTCTATGAACATGGAGACAAAAGCGGTATGCAGCTAGCTAGAGCCCTGAAAGACGCGACAATAGCGAACCATGTCCATGCCATCCGCAACAAACAAGGTACACTAGAACACAAACTAGAGAAAATAGCAAAAATCTTCCATAATTTTTACTCCAAACTCAGCATAAACCACTCCACATATGACACCTAAAGATGAAACAATCCAAAAAATTTTAATAAACAGTAACCTAGCCTCACTTCAAAGAGAGTATGTATCAATTCTAGAAGACCCCATAACGGCAGCTGAATTACAAGAGGTGATCAAAGAATTAAAAGTAGGGAAAAGCCCAGGTCCTGATGGATTTACCTCACAGTATTACAAAACTTTTACACAACTGATATCTAACCCTTTACTAAAAGCTTTCAATTATCTAGCCAAAAACAAACACGATTCTAACTCCCTACTCACAGCGCTCATAGCAGTAGTCCCCAAACCAGATAAGGACCACTCGGACTGTGCGAACTTCAGACCAATCTCATTGCTGAACCTTGACATTAAATTGTTAGCATCTAGCATTGTTAGCATCTGGCATCCACCAGGTAGGCGGCAACGGGAACTGGGTCGGTTGTCGGTCTTGATGTGCGTGTCCAGAGGAGTGCGTTTCTGTTCAATATTTCTGGAGTGAACTAGGTGAGCATGTCAAAACTTTTTTCCAAGTTTGTTAATATGCAACTAATTTGTATTATGTAATAAATGCATATATATTGATATCATATCATTGTTTGACATTAATTATAAATCTTTATGTCTTATACAGACTTGATGAAATAAAAGAGAAGTGCTAAGCCCTGACGAAGCACAACCGTGCGAAACATGTCGGCTAGTTGCACACTCTAGTTCTTTGTTTCTAAGCTTTTATGATTCTGTATCAGTGCAATATCAATTTTAACATGTTATGAATAAATACATTTTTCTATATTTACTGTCTCAAATGTACTCACCTATAACAGAACCAATTTCCCCCTTCAAAATCCCGTTTTGTGAGAGCTTGTCTCTCTTTGATTTTCTTTCTAATTAAATTGTTAGCGAAAATCCTAGCCAACAGATTGAAACCACTTCTTTCACAAGTCATCGGCCCAGAACAGGTAGGCTTCATGCCAGGGAGGGAGGCTAGAGATAATATTACCAAGTCCCTAAACCTCATTCATTATGCGAAGCACACGAAAATTGAGGGCCTTCTCCTGTCTATGGATGCAGAGAAGGCCTTCGATAGGGTCTTGTGGGAGTCCATGCTAGCAACCTGTTCACATATTGGACTAGGGGAGAACATGTTAAACTGGATCAAGGCCTTATACATCAACCCCCAAGCTAAAATTAAGATTAATAATGTATTTTCAGACCCAATAAAATTCAGCAACGGCACACGTCAGGGATGCCCCTTTTCCCCTTACTATTCATTTTATCATTGGAACCCCTAATTAGAACCATAAACAACTCCCAGGACATTAAGGGATGTACAATACACAAACGAGAATTCAAAGTAGCTGCATACGCGGATGACCTTCTCTTTTTCATCACACAACCCCATATATCTATCCCCAATCTTACAGAGATTTTCAAAATTTTTGGATATATACCGTATTTATCCGCGTATAACACGCGCCGGCGTATAAAACGCACCCCAAGTTTAGGAGGGAATTTTAGGGAAAAAAAACTTTTAGGAGGGAAGTTTAAGGAAAAAAAAACTTACATTTAAATGCAGCCTTACCAGTGTCCATTGCAGCCTTGTCAGTGCAGCCTTGCCAGCAGTGTCCAGTGCAGCCTTGCCCCAGTCACAGTGTCCAGTGCAGCCTTGCCCCCAGTTTTCATTGCAGCCTTGAATTTCAAAATTGGCGCCGCCGAAAAGATCGCCGCTGAGACTGGGCGGAGCGGGGCGAACGCCGCCGAGAACGCAGGGACTGAGCGGAGCCGAGATACACATAGCCGAGTGTACTCGGCTCTAGTCGGCTCTTCTCGGCTCCACTCACAGTCACGCAGAGTCCCGCCCTATGATGGGCATAACACAGGTCCAATGGCGGGACTGGGCGTGACTTTGAGCGGAGCCGAGAAAAGCAGAGTACACTCGGCTATGTGTATCTCGCCGGGATCTGTGAGTATCGGCGTATAACACGATTTTCTCCTGATTTTAAGGGGAAAAAAGTGCGTGTTATACGGTATCTAATTTTAAAATTAATCAAATAAAATCAGAAGCACTTAACTTAAATCTCACCCCCAACAACTATGATTTACTTAAGAGCAACCATAATTTCAAATGGGAACAGGAAACCCTCAAATACCTAGGAATCAAACTAACCCCATCCATTGACCGCCTCTTCTCAGCCAATTTTACCCCCCTTTTAAACTCCATTACCACAGACTTACAAAAATGGACTCCCAGGCTCTTCTCTTGGTTCGGAAGAGCATCTATTTTAAAAATGACTATCCTCCCAAGATTGCTCTACTTCTTTAACGCCTTACCAATCACAATACCCACCTCCTTTTTCTCCCAATTACAAAACATACAAAGAATATTCCTTTGGGCTGTAAAAAAAAGCCAAGAATAAGCCTGCGCCTCCTTACACTACCGAAAAGCAGGGGGGGTATTGGACTGCCCGATTTAAAAAAATACCACATCGCCTCCCACATCACCAGACTGATAGATTGGCACTGCCATGGGAAAAATAAAGACTGGGTACAACTAGAGCGAGACCACAACATGAAACCAATCTTATACTACCCCTGGACCACTAATTCCAAACTCACCAAAAAAACAACTCACCCTTTAGTAGCCGCCACGCTAAAGATTTGGCATAAGAATGCCACTCCACACAAACTAGCTACAATTCCGGGTCCATTAACCTCGATTGCGGATAATCCAGACTTCTTACCAGGTGAAAACCAACCAGTACTCCCAACTCCCACCACCACTAACAAACTATTGGTCACCCACTGCCTAAAAGGGAATAAAGTTAAATCTCTTGAAGAATTTAGAACAGATGCATGGTTTCATATGCAGCTGCAAGACTTTCTAGCCAACAGTAAACATAAAAGCGCATACTGTAATAGACTGACTCAGTTAGAACATACTGTATATACTCGAGTATAAGCCGAGTTTTTCAGCACATTTTTTTGTGCTGAGAATGCCCCCTCGGCTTAAACTCAAGTCACCTTTTTGCGCCTAATCTCTCTGACTTTGAGGACCTGGTACTGGCCGGCCGTAGGTACCCTGGACCCCAAACTTGGAACACTTGTAGCCCCATTTCTCTTCTATAAGTGTGCAAAGTTTTTTGTCTGGGGAACCTATGGCCAGGGAACACCGATTTTTCAAAGGCGGACACCCCTTCGATAGACTCCTATGTTAAATGGTAATTTCTTCAATGATTTTGCGGACCCGGTACTGACCGGTCGTAGGTTCCCTGGACCCGAAACTTGGCACACATGTAGCCCCATTTCTCCTCTATAGCCTCGTACACACGACCGAGTTTCTCTGCAAAAACCAGCAAGAAACTTGCTGGCAGAGATTTCTTGCCGAGAAATTCGTTCGTGTGTATGGTTTCTCGTCGAGAAAACCGACTAGAATCTCGACGAGAAAATAGAGAACCTGCACTCTATTTTCTCGTCGAGATTCTCGTCAGCCTGTTTCTCGATGAGAAAAGTGTGTGTGTGTACACTTACCTGTCCTCCGGGAAGCCCGCGCATGCTCGAAATGACTTTGACGCATGCGCGGTAGCTTCCTAGGCATAGGATAGGGTGTACAAAGATGGCAGCGATGGCATCGAATGTGACGAGCGCATGCTCGTCGTATTCGATGACGTCACCGCGTTCGCTCCATTCAAAGAACCGCGGGTTCTTTGAAATGAGCGTGTGTACACTCGGCCGGGACAAGTTTCTTGCCCAAGGATCTCGTCGAGAAAAACGACGTGTTTTTTACGACGAGATTCTCGGCCGTGTGTACGAGGCTTATAAGTCTGCAAAGGGTTTTGTCTGGGGGACCTATGGCCAGGGAGCACCGATTTTTCAAATACAGGCACCCCTTCTATAGACTCCCATGTTAAACGTCAGTCTAGTCATGAACACAGTGAGGCATGGACACAGTGAGGCATGGGCACAGTGAGGCATGGGCACAGTGAGGCATGGACACAGTGAGGCATGGGCACAGTGAGGCATGGACACAGTGAGGCATGCACATGGACACAGTGAGGCACAGTGAGGCATGCAGATGGATGCCCTTTGCTTATACTCATAGGTCATAGGTCATAGGTCCCCTGGACACGAAACTTGGCACACATGTAGCCTCACTCCCATGTTAAACGTCAGTCTAGTCATGGGCACAGGGAGGCATGGACACAGGGAGGCATGGACACAGTGAGGCAAAGTGAGGCATGCAGATGGATACCCTAGGCTTATACTCGAGTCAATACTTTTTCCCATTTTTTTTGTGGTAAAATTAGGTGCCTCGGCTTATATTCGGGTCGGCTTATACTTGAGTATATACGGTATCTGTTATTCTAGAACTCAGGTCTTAAAGACAACCTCTTTAGCTTACTCCTGGCTAAGTCAACCACAAACAGAACCATGCAACAAACCTAAAGACAACTGGGAAAGTGACCTAGGTCCTAAATTCAGCAATGCACAATGGGAAAAGGCATGCATTTTAGCTCACAAATGTTCACTAAGCACAAAATACCAGGAAATCTCTTACAAAATATTAACGCAGTGGTATATGACCCCAATGAAAGCCAAAAAGTGGTCGAACACCTCATCAGATATTTGTTGGCGATGTGATAGGGAAATAGGATCTTTCTTACACATTTGGTGGGAATGTCCCCCAATCCTTGACTACTGGACCCAGATAACAGAATGGATTAAACATATCACAGATACCAAGATTAATGTGAATGCAGCTGCATGCCTTTTACACATCAACCACTTTACGATCAGTAAGTACAAAAAGGCACTAACAAGGCACTTACTGACAGCAGCTAAAACCCTGATTCCATTGCACTGGAGAACTACTATGGTCAAGGATTGGTTAGACAGAGTACAGTATATATACAATATGGACAAGATTGTAGCAATGAAGAGGGAAAACACTGAAGCCTCGTACACACGACCGAGTTTCTCGTCAAAAAATGACAAGAAAACTGCAGAGAGAGCTTTCTTGCCGAGAAAACCGTTCGTGTGTATGGTTTTTCGTCGAGAAAACTGCCGGGAATCTCGACGAGAAAAATAGAGAACCTGCTCTCTATTTTCTCGTCAGGATTCTCGATTTTCTCGTCGGGATTCTCGTCAGCCTGTTTTGCGAAGAGAAAACCGTTTGTGTGTATGCTTTTCCGAGTCTTCAAAAATCGCGCATGCTCAGAATCAAGTATGAGACGGGAGCGATTCTTCTGGTAAAACAAGCCTTCGTAAAGGAGATAGCACATTCGTCACGCTGTGACGTACTGAAAGCACGAAGACTGAAAAGCGTGAATCGTCTCTTCCCAAACTTTTACTTCACACGCGGTAACACGAGATCAGCAAAAGCAGCCCAAGGAGTGGCGCCATTGAAATCGATCTTCCCCTTTATACTGCCGTCGTACGTGCTGGACGTGACCGCGCAGAACAACGACGAGACTTGGAAATGACAGTGTGTATGTAAGGAAAGCTTGACAAGAAACTCATCGAGAAAAACAATGGGTTTTTTACGACAAGAAACTCGGTCGTGTGTACGAGGCTTGAGAGTTTCCATAAACTATGGCAACCCTGGGTATTATTTGTGTACTCTTAAGCCCTGTACACACGATCGGATTTCCTATGGATTTTAAACCGATGGATTTTTCCATCGGAAATCCGATGAAGCTGACTTCCATCAGTCTTGCCTACACACCATCAGTCAAAAAAAAACGATCGTCCCAAACGCCGTGACGTAAAACACTCCGACGAGCCAAGAAAAATGAAGTTCAATGCTTCTGAGCATGCGTCGACTTGATTCTGAGCATGCGTGGGGTTTTTATCCGATGGAGTTCCTCACAGACGATAGTAATTTGCTATCGTTTTTTTTTTTTTCCATCGGATAAATTTAAAAAATGTTCTATTTTTTAACACCGGTGGAAAAAAGACCGATGGGGCCCATACACGATCGGTTTGTCCGATGAAAAAAGTCCATCGGACTGTTTTCATCGGTAAAACCGATCGTGTGTACAGGGCTTTATGAATATCAAATACTGACAAAATGAGAATCTCAACAACTTTACCTTGAATAAATAAATTCTCAGCTTTATTTTCATCTTATTATATGTAGATGTAAAAGAAACCTTCCTGCGAGGGACATAATAGAATTGTGTGATATTTATTATCATTGTGTAAACGTATATTGTTTTTGGTACTCGATTTCACCCCTTCCCTTACCTTCCCCTGTGCCCCCTATCCACCTATCCCTGCCCCCCCCCCCCTTTCATGTCCTTAATGTCCCACCCTCTTCCCCCCCCTCGCTCTTCCATTTCCCTATTAATGTATGTAGCACACAAACTCTTTACCTGCTTTTGGCTCCTTGGCAGGAAAAGGTATACCGTGCTATGTGCCCGTACCCGCTTGTGTGAAGAGGTTGAGCGGTGTCATAAACAGGGTCTCCACAGCGAGGTTCTCCAGAGAATGGTTCTCATCTTCACAATTAAGCACTTAAGGACCAGCCACTGTGTATATATACGTCGCCAGAATGGCTCGTACAGGCACAATCACGTACCTGTACGTCCCCTTTAACTGCCCGACGTCGAGGTTGCGCGCTCGCCCCCGGCGGCGCGCTCGCGACCCCCTGCCTTCCCCGTGAGTCGGACCGCGGATCCCGCAGACTCGATCGCCGCGGGTATCCCCGCGATCGTCTCACGGAAGCATGGAGCGGGGAGATGTTAGTGTAAACACAACTTCTCCCCGCTCCCCTACTGACACTGTCACCGATCTCCGCTCTGTGTAATCAGATGAAGAGGAAAAAATAAAAAATATGGACAGACATTATTTATTTTTTTTCCTCTTCATATGCTACGTGCATTGCTGGCACCCACGGTAGTCCTGTCATTACGGATTGTTGGAGTGTATCCACCTGGAGCGGTAAAAATCTCTCTCTCTCTGTGTAATCAGAGCGGAGATCGGTCACGTGTCACTCGTAGCCACGCCCCCACACAGTAGTAATCTCTCCCCTTCAGCACCCCCTAGTGGTTAACCCCTTCACTGACACGCAAACAGTCTCCTGCGCTTGGAAGTTTGGTCTCTTAGTGACACAACCAGAGTGTTCCGTAGGAAAAGAAATGACCAGGAATCTTGCTGCCCTCCTCAAAATAATTGGTATTCTTTAAGACTAAAATGTAAAAGGAAAAAAGAGGGTGCACCGACCTAGTGCATTACCAATGGCTAGGTTTATTAAAAGTAAGTTAAAAGATTACAAATACTCACAAAGCAAGTATGATAGTAGGCACATAACCATTCCATCAAAGGGGATTGCCTCCTGCTGGAACCAGATGACCAGAGAATCCAGACGACAGATATTACAGCTACGGCTGACGCATTGCGAGGGCGCACCCTCTTCCTCAGAGCCAAAAAGTGATAGAACCCCTTCACTGCCAGTGTCATTTTTACAGTAACCAGTGCATTTTTATTGCACTGATCGCTGTAAAAATGACAATGGTCCCAAAAATGTGTCAAAAGTGTCCGATGTGTCCGCCATAATGTCGCAGTCAGGAAAAAAATCGCTGATCGCCGCCATTACTAATAAAAAAAAAAAGGAATAAAAATGCCATAAAACTATCCCCTATTTTGTAAACGCTATAACTTTTGCGCAAACCAATCAATAAACGCCGATTGAGATTTTTTTTACGAAAAATATGTAGAAGAATATATATCGGCCTAAACTGAGGAAAAAAAATGTTTTTTGATATATTTTTGGGGGATATTTATTATAGCAAAAAGTAAAAAAATATTGCATTTTTTTCCAAATTGTCGCTCTATTTTTGTTTATAGCGCAAAAAAAAAAAAACGCAGAGGTGATCAAATACCACCAAAAGAAAGCTCTATTTGTGGGGGAAAAAAGGACGTCAATTTTGTTTGGGAGCCACGTCGCACGACTGCGCAATTTTCAGTTAAAGCGACGCAGTGCCGAATCGCAAAAAGGGGCCTGGTCTTTATGCTGCGTATTGGTCCGGGGCTGAAGTGGTTAATAAAGACAAGTCTCTATTTCCCCCAATAACTCCAAGGTCCACACCAGTTGCAACTCCAACGTAGAGTTTATTTGCTCAAACACAGTCTCTAGATAGGAAAGGGTGGATGGAGAACAGGACAGCAGAAGGTGTGGAGGAGGTCCAGGCACAAACAAAGTATTTGACTCACTACTTATCTTTCAAGTAGGCTTAGCTCATCCGGATAGTCTCCCATAGAGTGGATCCTAGGGTGATGCTCAGGCTAGATTTACACACAGTCTCTGCACAAACTCTGCCACAGACCTGGTGCTTTGGGTCTCTGCCACAGACCTGGTGCTTTGGGTCTCTGCCACAGACCTGGTGCTTTGGGTCTCTGCCACAGACTTGGTGAAATTTGGGTCTCTGCCACAGACCTGGTGAACTTTGGGTCTCTGCCACAGACCTGGTGAAATTTGGGTCTCTGCCACAGACCTGGTGAAATTTGGGTCTCTGCCACAGACCTGGTGAACTTTGGGTCTCTGCCACAGACCTGGTGAAATTTGGGTCTCTGCCACAGACCTGGTGAACTTTGGGTCTCTGCCACAGACCTGGTGAACTTTGGGTCTCTGCCACAGACCTGGTGAACTTTGGGTCTCTGCCACAGACCTGGTGAACTTTGTTTAGTGTGTTAGGCCTCTTTCAGGGAGATGACATCCCTCCAGAGAGTTACCGGGCCCCTTCCTTCACTGTGATTCCTCACCAGTCCCTCGGAACGGTCCTCCCCCGCCTCCTCATCTAGAAACGGGTCTCCTCGCAAGGTAGCACCCTGGGATTCCTCGATCCTCTGTGGGCTCCAGCCAAAGGTGCTGGACCCAAGGCCTTCAGTTGCAGCCAAAGGGCTAAAGGTGCCTGGGACCGATTCACCGGACAGCAACACACTCCCCGGGGGTAGGACCCCCCGGGACAGAACACGCAACCCCACTCCTGGGGAAGAAGACTAACCCCAAACAGGCAGCGTCTGCCCCTTTTATATCCTCTCCCGGCATGCACAGCAGGTTGACCATGCCCACCATACCACTGCCGAGAGGGGACATCCAAGGCACAGCACTATACCAGCGGTTCAACCCTAGCCTCTGATGGCAGCGCCATCTACAGGCCACAGGGAACTGTTATACACTAGTATTCCACCTGCAGTATAAAATGGTTAGCAAAAGTTCTAACAATTAAGGTGTTTGAGTACAACTACCACTCAAACATCCTCCTAAATTTAAAGACCCCGCTACATGTATAATATGGCAATCTTATCTCTCCTCAATACAAATGTATGTACACCTTCTCATTATAATATGTGTTATTAATCATCAGACATTGTTTTATAGTACAAACTTTTGTCACTGTACAACTACTGTCAATTGTTTGAAACAATTTTCTTTAAATAAACCTTTGAATGAGAAAAAAAAAAGAAAACAGCCAAGATTGGTAAGTTTTCTACAAAGCAGAGAGCAGTGGCAGCTGGTGGTCAAAATTTGGGGGGGGGATGGCAAGCAGACCTGGCCCCCGCACTCGCATTAGCAGCCCCCCGTGCTCTCGATCGATCCACTTGCACTATATACTCCCCCCACACCCCCGGCGCTCAATAAGCCGTGATCCTCTGGCACTAACACCACCCCGCGCACGTGCGCGCGATCCATGGCCTTACCTTACTGTGGAAGAGGTGCGGGGAGGAAGACGAGGTGGTGATGCTCTGCTGAATCCGGGGTAGGGCTCCTAGGAAAGACTGCTGCTGCCAGGGGCCTTACTTCTCCCCTTGGCCGAGCATGAGGCGGGTCCTAAGACCCGATTGGCCCAGGAAGAAAAGCAGGAAGACATTCCCGAATATTAACCACTTGCCGACCGCTGCACGACGATGTAGGTCGACAGAATGGCACGGGCAGGCACATTGGCGTACAGGTACGTCCCTTTAAATTTGCCGCCCAGCGGGCGCGCGCGCGCCCACCGTGTGCCTCGTGAGTGCGGCCGCGGGTCCCCGGGAACTCGATGTTCCCGGGCGGCCCGCGATTGCGGTCGGCAAGGGCAGAACAGGGGAATGCCTTTGTAAACAAGGCATTCCCTTATTCTGCCTAGTGACACGTCAGGGATCTACTGCTCCCCGTGATAGGGAACGGTCATCAGTGACGTGTCACGTGTAGCCACGCCCCCTAACAGTAAGAATCACTCCCTAGTACTGACTTAACCCCTGCAGCGCCACCTAGTGGTTAACCCCTTCACTGCCAGTGTCATTTTTACAGTAATCAGTGCACTTTTATAGCACTGATCGCTGTAAAAATTACAATGGTCCCAAAATGGTGTCAAAAGTGTCCGATGTGTCTGCCATAATGTCGCAGTCATGATAAAAATCGCTGATCGCCGCCATAACTAGTAAAAAAAAAAAAATATTATTAAAAATGCCATAAAACAGTCCCCTAATTTGTAGAAGCTATAACTTTTGCGCAAACCAATCAATAAACGCTTATTGGGATTTCTTTTACCTAAAATATGTAGAAGAATACATTTCGGACTAAACTGTGAAAAAAAAAATTTATATATTTTTTGGGGATATTTATTATAGCAAAAAGTAAAAAATATAGATTTTTTTTCAAAATTGTCACTATTTTTTTGTTTATTGCGCACAAAATAAAAACCGCAGAGGTGATCAAATACCACTAAAAGAAAGCTCTATTTGTGGGAAAAAAAGGACGTAAATTATGTTTGGGAGCCACGTCGCACGACCGCACAATTGTCAGTTAAAGCAACGCAGTGCCGAATCTCAAAAAGTGGCCCGGTCTTTGACCACCAAAATGGTCCGGGGCTGAAGTGGTTAATTAGCTATTGTCACACAAGTGGGTGGGCTCGGGGCGCAGTGCTCTGCGCCCCAAGCCCACCATTTTTTAAGCCAATTAGAGCCTCCAGCTCTAATAACAAGCTTCATAAAAAAAAAAAACATTAAAATCCATGCGTCCGGCGCCCTGCATGGAGATGAAGCATCAGGCGCATGGATTGGGGGAGCCCTAATGGGCGGGCAGCCACGAGGGGAGGGGGGTCTTTACTGAAGCCATCTACAGAAGTAGAAGATAAAACACAAAGTTTGATTCAACATGCTTTACTCTTTCTAACCAGACATTTATCGCTATGACCAGAGCCTGAGCCTACCCTGCCGCAGGGAGATATGGACGGGGTGTGTCGGGTTTGGCAAGTTGTTTGAGATACTTTTAACATTTCTTCATGCCAGATGAGTCACAAAATATAAGTGATATTTTCTGGTCAGACAAGAAAGACAGAAATGAAGGAAGAAAGATAAAGAATAGATAGACAGACAGATAGATAGATAGATAGATAGATAGATAGATAGATAGATAGATAGATAGATAGATAGATAGATAGATAGATAGATAGATAGATAGATAGATAGATAGATAGATAGATAGATAGATAGAAAGGGCCTGCCTGATTGCATACAAATTTAAAGTGTTTAGGTCTGACCTCATATTATATGTTTTTTGGTAAATCTAAAGGAACATTAAACAAGAAAATTGTATAATGTATTGCCAGCCTTAGCTAGATACAGTAGATAGATAGATAGATAGATAGATAGATAGATAGATAGATAGATAGATAGATAGATAGATAGATAGATAGATAGATAGATAGATAGATAGATAGATAGATAGATAGATAGATAGATAGATAGAGAGAGAGGCTGACTGCAGTGGTGGAACTACCAGGGTTGCAAAGGTCACATTTGCGACCGGGTCCTGGTGTTCCGCCACCGTGCAGTGTCCAGTGTCCGTAGACAGGAGAAAAGTGCCTGTAAAAACATCCGTGTCAGCGACTTTGAAGTGCGCATTTGCAGTTCCGGGGGCAGCCGATTAAAGAACTGCTGTGCTTGGCCTCGGTTTAGGCAGTGTGGTGTGGCTTATACACAACTCGCCGCATGAGTGGAGGCCGAGCTTGGCAGTGCACTAATCAGCTGAATTCAGAGCACCCCCTAACCTCCTCCTCCAAAGTGCTGCCTTAAATCCTCCAGAGTGCCCCCTTACATCCTCCTCCAAAGCACCGCCTTACATCCTCCTCCAGAGTGTTCCCTTACATCCTCCAGAGTGCCCCTTTACATCCTCCTCCAGACTGTTCCTTCACATCCTCCTCCAGAGTGTTCCTTCACATCCTCCTCCAGAGTAGTGATGAGCCGAACACCCCCGGGTTCGGTTCGCACCAGAACCCGCGAACGGACCGAAAGTTTGCACGAACATTAGAACCCTATTAAATACAATGGATGCGAACGTTCAAAATCTAAAGTGCTAATTATAACGACTATTATCCATGTTATTGTCCTAAAAAGGGTTTGGGAACCCGGGTTCTGCCCCAGGGGACATGTATCAATGCAAAAAGAAGTTTTAAAAATGGCCGTTTTTCTGGAGCAGTCATTTTAATGATGCATAAAGTGAAAAAAAAAAAGTCAAATATTCCTTTAAATATCGTACCTGGGGGGTGTCTAAAGTATGCCTGTGAAGTGCCACGTGTTTCCCGTGTTTAGAACTGTCCCTGCACAAAATAACATTTCTAAAGGAAAAAAAGCCATTTAAAACTGCTTGCGGCTTTAATGTAATGTCTGGTCCCGGTAATATGGATGAAAATCTTTAGGAAAAATGGCATAGCTACCCCATCACCCCCCCCCCCCCTACCCCAGCCCATTACCAGCCCCTTTGGGTCTTGTATGGATATTAAGGGGAACCCCGCACACAAAATAAAAAAGGCCCTATATACTCTGAACAGCCGTATACAGGCGGTGCATACAAGACAGGGACTGTAGGTTTGTTCTTATGTAGAATCTGTTTGTAATTTTGAACAGGTACATTGTTTAAGTGTAGCTCCAGGCAAAAAATCTATTTTTAGGCTTTTTGGAAAACATAGGGAAGGGTTATCACCCCTGTAACATTTGTTTTGCTGTCTGTGCAGTGTGCACCTGTTCAGAACAGTTCACCTCACTTTCTGTCCTAATGACAAATGTTTTTTGAAAATTTGGGGTTTTTATTGAAACAAGAATTGGTGATAAAGCATCAGTGGAAAGGAGACACTTTTTTTCCCATATTAACTCTTACAGGAGAGAATTTGCCTTCCTAGGGGTAGATTTCCTCTCACTTCCTGTTGTATCCTTCAGTTTGCAAGGAGGAGTCGTTTGTAAGTTGGATGTTTGAAAGTAGGGGCCTGCCGTATATACTCAGCTGAAATTTGCCCCTTACATGTTGGTGTTGCCACAACACTGTGAGCCCTCACAGTTACTCTTGGTGGGCGCATGAATGGGCCCTGCTGTGAATTATTAGATCAAGAATTGTAATTGCATGCCCCTGTTGAACAGGGGCTGAAAAATTGGGCCTTTGGTGGTAGTGGTGGTGGTGGTGTTGACACAACACTGTAAGGCCTCACAGTTAGTCTTGGTGGGCGCAGGAATGGGCCCTGCTGTGAATTATTAGATCAAGAATTGTAATTACATGCCCCTGTTAAACAGGGGCAGAAAAATTGGGCCTTAGGCACTGGTGCCACAACACTGCAACCCCTCACAGATACTGTACTTGGAGCACAGCAATGAGCCCTGTTGCAAAGTATTGCATCAAAAATTGTAATTACACACCCCTGTTAAACAGGGGCTGAAAAATTGGGCCTTAGCCACTGGTGCTGGTGCCACGACACTGCAACCTCTCCTAGATACTCTAGTTGGAGTGCAGGAATGAGCCCTGCTGCAAAGCATTGCATAAAATGTTTTAATTACATGCCCCTGTTAAACAGGGGCATAAAAATTGGGCCTTAGGCACTGGTGCCACAACACTGCAACCCCTCACAGATACTGTACTTGGAGCACAGCAATGAGCCCTGTTGCAAAGTATTGCATCAAAAATTGTAATTACACGCCCCTGTTAAACAGGGGCTGAAAAATTGGGCCTTAGCCACTGGTGCTGGTGCCACGACACTGCAACCACTCCCAGATACTCTAGTTGGAGTGCAGGAATGAGCCCTGCTGAAAAGCATTGCATAAAAAATTGTAATAACACACCCCTGTTAAACAGGGGCTGAAAAATTGGGCCTTAGCCACTGGTGGCGGCACCCAGAAACAAAAATGTTCTTCCAAGCTATCATCGTCAATCGGATCAATGAGGAGGAGGAGGATAGTCAGTCAACATAACAGGACAGTCTCTCAGCATCAGCATCAGTCTTGAAGGGATGTGACATTTGAAAATAAATTAGTCTTTTATATCAGCTTCAGGTGTTTGGTAGCTGGTGGTGATCCAAGACTGGTTCATCTTTATGAAGGTCAGTCGATCAACAGAGTCGGTGGACAGGCGCACCCTGTGATCCGTGACAAATCCTCCAGCAGCACTGATTGTGCGTACTGAAAGAACGCTGGATGCAGGACAGGCCAGTAGCTCAATTGCATACTGTGCAAGCTCTGGCCAGTGATCCATCCTCAAGACCCAGTAAGCCAGAGGATTTTCGGTGGGGAAGGTGTCCAAGTCTGACCTTGCCCCTAGGTATTCCTGCACCATGTATATCAGACGCTGGCGATGGTTGCTGGAACCGATCATACCTTGGGGCTGCGGACTAAAGAATTGTCTGAACGCTTCGGTCAGACGGCCACCTTCCCCACCGCTCCTTCTGTGACTGACCGAAGCCTCAGCAACTCGTTGTCCAGGACCAGGAGTTTGTAACCTCCCAGTCTCTGGGAACGCGTTGCACAGACCTTTCTGCAAGGCCTCCCGGAGTTGTCTCATCCTCTGCTCCCTCTGCGACGGTAAGATAAGGTCCGCAACCTTACCCTTGTACCGTGGATCAAGGAGAGTGGCCAGCCAGTAATGGTCCCTCTCCTTGAACCGAAGAATACAAGGATCCTTCCGCAGACTTTGCAGGATCAGGGAGGCCATGCAGCGTAGGTTAGCTGAGGCATTCGGTCCGGAGTCCTCTGGGTCACTAAGGACGACATGATCCGCAGCCACCTCCTCCCAGCCACGTACAAGTCCACTGGTTTCTTGGGACTGTAAATCATCCCTAAAAGACTGCTGCTGATGATGCTGAGTGCCAGGCTCCACCTCCATGCTGACACAATCCTCCTCCTCCTCCTCCTCCTCCTCTTCTTCCTGTGCGATGGGTGGGACAGAAGGAACACTGTCTGTCACTGCTCACCATCCTCGTGGCCTCCTCAAATGGTGCCAGGACAGTGCATGCATCCCTGATCATGCCCCACTGGCGTGGTGAAAAAAACCCGAGCTCCCCTGACCCTGTCCTGGTGCCGTAGTCGCACAGGTACTCATTGATGGCCTTCTGCTGCGTGTGCAGCCGCTGCAGCATGGCCAACGTTGAGTTCCACCTGGTGGGCATGTCACATATAAGGCGGTTCTTGGGCAGGTTCAACTCCTTTTGCAGCTCAGCCAGGCGAGCACTGGCATTATAAGATCTGCGGAAATGCACACAGACTTTCCTGGCCTGCCTCAGGACATCCTGTAAGCCCGGGTACCTGCCCAAGAACCGCTGCACCACCAGGTTAAGGACGTGAGCCACACAGGGCACATGGGTCAGTTGTCCCTGTCGGAGATCGGAGAGGAGGTTGGTACCATTGTCGCAAACTACCATTCCTGGCTTAAGCTGGCGTGGCGTCAACCACCTCTCGGCCTGCCCCTGCAGAGCAGACAGAACCTCTGCCCCAGTGTGGCTCCTGTCCCACAAACACACCAGCGCAAGCACGGCATGGCATCTTTTTGCCTGCGTACTTGCGTAGCCCCTTGAACGCCTACGGAGCACCACTGGTTCCGAGGACAAAGCACAGGAAGAGGCCACGGAGGAAGAAGAAGAGGAGGGGGTGGAGGACAGAGGTGTGTCACAACCAGTAGTAGCATTTTGGAGGCGTGGCGGTGGAACAACCTCCAACACTACTGCACCTTGTCCTGCATCCTTCCCAGCTGCCAAAAGAGTGACCCAATGGGCCGTGAAAGAAAGGTACCGTCCCTGTCCATGCCTGCTGGACCATGAGTCAGCGGTAATATGCACCTTACCGCTGACCGCCCTGTCCAGCAAGGCCAAGACATTGCCTTCCACATGCCGGTAGAGAGCCGGAATCGCCTTCCGTGAGAAAAAGTGGCGTTTGGGAACCTGCCACTGAGGAACTGCACATTGCACAAACTCACGGAAGGGGGCCGAGTCTACCAACTGAAAAGGCAGCAGTTGAAGCGCTAGCAATTTAGCCAAGCTAGCATTCAACCGCTGGGCATGTGGATGGCTGGGAGTGAACTTCTTTCGACGGTCCAGCAGCTGGGGCAGGGAAATTTGCCTGCTAGAATCGGACGTCGGTGTACTGCTAGCAGAGTGCCCGCAAGTACTTGGCTGTGACACACCTAATTCTACACCTTCATTCCTCTCAGAGGTTTCAGAGAGGACTGAAGGTATAGTGGGGTTGGAGATCCCAGCTGATGCGGTGCAAGAAGAGGTCAGCTTTGTTCTTTGGTGTGTGTCTTTAAGGTAGGCTTGCCAACGAGCTGCATGGCAGGTCAACATATGTCTGGTCAAGCATGTGGTGCCCAAGCGGGTGATGTTTTGGCCACGCGATATACGCTTGAGACATATGTTGCAAACAGCAGCTGTGCGATCTGATGCACTCGACTCAAAAAAGGCCCACACCAAAGAACTTTTTGAATAATGGGCAGAGGCAGCGCCCTGCACAGGCGGAGCTCTGCGGTGTGATTCCGTCGGTGTGCTGCCCTTACGCTGGCCCCCCGAGGGCATCCTGCCTCGTTGGAGATGTGCCTCCTCCTCATCCTCCTCCTCCTACTCTCTCCTATTAGGCACCCACGTGGAGTCAGTGACCTCATCATCCCCTCCCTCCTCATCACTGGAGCCAATCTGGCAGTATGCTGCAGCTGCTGGAACATGACTGCCAGATTGGTGTCCTTCTTGAGCATCCCCTCTCTCTGCTCTCACGCTACTGCCTTACTCTAGCTGGGTATCATCATCAGACCCTTCGAAACGCTGGGCATCCTCCTGGAGCATGTACCCAACACTGTGCTCAAACAGTTCGGGGGACTCCTCAGGAGGACATGGTTGGTCTAGGGAAGGAGTGACTGATGATGACATTGCTAATAGGGAAGAGGACGCTTTGGCAGCTGCTTTGCCAGTACCCTGAGCCTGGGTGAGAGAGGATGAGGAGGATGAGGAGGGCTTGGTCATCCATTCTACCAAGTCTTCGGCATGATGCGGCTCAACACGTCCAGCTGCCGAAAAAAAGGACAAGCGTGTCCCATGGCTACGTGCTGATGGCGATGCACCGCGTCCACGACCAGCACTGTTGTCTCTAGACACAGAGCCTGCTTGCCCTCTTTTATTGGCTCCTGACTGTCTGCCTCTCCTTGTTTGCCTTCCAGACATTCTAATGGCCTGCAGGGAAATGGGAAAAGCAGCAATACAGGCTAAGTTAAGGTGTAATATGGTCAGGAGGCACACTCCGCCCGCTGTAAGTGCCGCAAAATCCTGTTTTTGTAACACACCAGGAAAAAGCAGCAATACAGGCTAAGTTAAGGTGTAATATGGTCAGGAGGTACACTCCGCCCGCTGTAAGTGCCGCAAAATCCTGTTTGTGTAACACACCAGGAAAAAGCAGCAATACAGGCTAAGTTAAGGTGTAATATGGTCAGGAGGCACACTCCGCCCGCTGTAAGTGCCGCAAAATCCTGTTGGTGTAACACACCAGGAAAAAGCAGCAATACAGGCTAAGTTAAGGTGTAATATAGTCAGGAGGTACACTCCGCCCGCTGGGAGTGCCGCAAAATCCTGTTGGTGTAACACACCAGGAAAAAGCAGCAATACAGGCTAAGTTAAGGTGTAATATGGTCAGGAGGCACACTCCGCCCGCTGTAAGTGCCGCAAAATCCTGTTGGTGTAACACACCAGGAAAAAGCAGCAATACAGGCTAAGTTAAGGTGTAATATGGTCAGGAGGTACACTCCGCCTGCTGTAAGTGCTGCAATATCCTGTTGGTGTAACACACCAGGAAAAAGCAGCAATACAGGCTAAGTTAAGGTGTAATATGGTCAGGAGGCACACTCCGCCCGCTGTAAGTGCCGCAAAATCCTGTTGGTGCAACACACCAGGAAAAAGCAGCAATACAGGCTAAGTTAAGGTGTAATATGGTCAGGAGGCACACTCCGCCCGCTGTAAGTGCCGCAAAATCCTGTTGGTGTAACACACCAGGAAAAAGCAGCAATACGGGCTAACTTCAGGTGTATAATGTGCAGGAGGCTTAGCAACAATGACACTGACACTGTCCCCTGCCTATCCTTCTCTCTCCCTGCACACAAGGTTTATCAAAGTATATGACACTGACACTCTCCCTGCCTATCCTTCTCTCTCCCTGCACACAAGGTTTAGCAAAGAATATGACACTGACACTCTCCCTGCCTATCCTTCTCTCTCCCTGCACACAAGGTTTATCAAAGTGTAGCGGCCTCACCCTCTCTCCATCTTTATCGGTTACACACCAACTCATGTCTAGGGGTTCCTGGGTTGTGAGAGTGAGATGCGCCACGGCCCATGTCCTCCCCATTGTAGTAGGGAGGTGAAGGCCACTTCCTGATGTTTCCTCGGGCCGGTGTGTTCTGTGAATGCACTGAGTCTGTAATTGCAAGCTCACCAGCCTCCCCTTTGCTTCCAGTAACTGGAGTTCACACACCGGAGAAAGGTCCAACACTTGTTTATTTGGCACTCCAATAGCAAAGCACGATAAACAGTTCTTTTTCAGCAAACTGGTCGGGACCTATAACCTTGCCAACGGAGGGATGAGCAGATCAAGGCACTTCCTAACGTTTCAGTTCTATGCCACTGTACTATGATCAGCGGCGCCTAAGCCAATCCGGCTGTTGCAGAACAGGAAAGATGGGGTCTCTTCCAGCAACCCCTATGAACAGCAATGGAGCCCTCTTCGATACGCTGTGGCCCCTATCAGGGGGATGTGTCCTCCCAAGAGAGTTCCCAGAGGCCCACTGTCACCGGGTTGGTGCTGCTCCGGGTCTCCAGTGGGTAACCTCCCCGGCCTCCTCACCTCAGGTACGAGTCCCTCCGCTCAGGGACCCTCGGACAGTCCACCCTAGCGGGACCCAGTCGAAGGTACTGGGCCCCAGGCCTCCTCGATAGTACCTCACCCCAGGCTAAAGGTGCCTGGGATGGACGCCAACATGACTCCGGACCAGGCCATGGGCACCTGGACCAGACTCCTGGATCTCCCGCACCCAGGCCTAAGGGCCCTGGGTGCGGACCACAACCCTCCTCCTCCGAGGACCTCCTTCTCCGCCAGACGACGACTACGACGACCTCGTGGTGAGGGCGTCTCCCCCTTTTATCTCCTCCCATCAACGGCCCGGCGAGTTCCCCGCCCCAGCCATACCATCTCCGGGAAGGGACAAAACAGGGAGCACTGCGAAGATGATTCTACCTGAAGCCTGTGGGTACCCCGCCACCCACAGGCAAAGGAGAATATTACATCCTCCAATCCTCCAC
Source organism: Rana muscosa (assembly GCA_029206835.1). Lineage (NCBI taxonomy): Eukaryota > Metazoa > Chordata > Amphibia > Anura > Ranidae > Rana > Rana muscosa. Next base: position 42,198,448 of record JARGYO010000094.1, read on the forward strand.
GAAACAAAAAGGGGTCTGAATCCCAACACAATTATACACCTGGGTCACACTATTGCCCAGGTGTATCCCATCAATTTGAGGACCCCGCTACACACTCCCCCCTGTAATTGGACGCTGGTCCCCAGCGTCAAGTGCACACCCATGCCTCCCATAAAGTGGTGACATGGAGTGAAACCCCTGAGGCAGTTCCTCTAAATTTCCAAGTGCCAAGACCTGCTCAGGGAATGGGGAACATATAAAACAACTTATGTCATAAAACACTTTAAACATCTGCATAGTCACAACCCCTCTCCCACACTGTCTAAGAGCCACCCACTCTCAATGGTCTTGATTGACGATTCTCCTGCAGGGGAAAGAAAAAAAACAACATCCTAACATAATTTCGTGTCATTTGGGATGAGTGGGCCCGTCAGCTGAGAGACCCACTCACTCCAACAAGCAAGGTGATGTGTGTGTGAAACATTTTCAAACATTTGTTGCGCAACACTGCCACCTGGTGACAACGCCGCGGTCATGACACTCAACGAATCTTCGTTCTTCCAGCTTTTTCCTACTCTGCCACTATTCCCAAATGTCCTTGCCTTTGGCACATGAAGAAAAGGGGAAACACGAAAACACAACAGTCCCCAAGTCTCCAACGAGAAAAAGAAAAGCCCAAACAAAAACAAAAACAGGGCACAGTCCTGGGTGTCTGGGAATGGCTCTTCCAGAAAGTTCAAGTGCACAAAGGAAATAAACAGGAGTTCTTTTCTCCTATAAGTAAAACTTTGGATCCGGCAGGTACAGGGGTTTCAGGTGTTTGTCAAATGCCTCTATCGAATACTCGACATCTTCTCCTTCTCTTCTGCAAATGACTATCTTGTCAGCATGGATATGGCGCCCCAATTTCCATTCAGCTTTGCAGTCCTCAAACCTCTTAGACACTGCCGGCACACATTCCAGGTACCTGCGAGCATGGGGCACCTTCAACTTGTCCCACACAAACTCGTCATACCATCTTGCTCTCCAGACTTCCACCTCAAACAGCAAGTCCCGGGGCAGATACGGGTACTCCCATCCATATTCCCGAGCTACTTTGTGGCAAAACAGTCTCTGCAAGCGGGCCAAAGGTGGCATAGTGGCTTTCTCTCCAGTTCCAGGCAGCACAATAGCTTCCGGATGCCGAGGTGCCTTTACCAGCTCCCTGAAACTGACTTTCGGCGCTCTCAGAGAAGCGCGGGGTATCCCCACAACCAAAGTAGGTGAGGTAACAGTAGATGAGGACACAGGTGGAGGGGTAGGTTCCCTCGTAAGCTGCGGGTCTTCCACCCGAGGCGTGCTGTCTCCTGTGTACATAGGTGAATCCCGTACCGCACGGGAAGCAAGAAGTGGCACTCTATCCCAGCCCTTGCGGCTGAACAGTTCGTCTATCTCGCCATCATCTCCGCAATCAAACAGCGACTCTAGGTCGGAGGTGTCATACATCTCCGCAGGCAGATATCTTCCGGTGGACACAGAATCAACCTCCCTGGAGGGCTCCACCTCCAATGGGCCCCCGACACCTCCAACCACCACCACAGTCCCAGCCCCTGGCTCACCTGACCCTTGTAGAGGACTGGGAAGTCCGGGACTTCCTTCTCTTCCGGCGCCATCCAGGCCAGGCAAGCAGCGGGGTGAAGCTCGACCACGTCCATAGGATGCCTGTACTAGGCCAACTTTCCTCTTCGGTGGTGGGAGCAGAGAACTTGTGGCGACCGAGGCAGCATCCTCGGATTTTTCTCTGTTGGGCAGTCCATCGCCCTGGTCAGCGCGCACGGGAACCTCGACAAAGGCCTTGATCTCCCCTTCCGGAATAGCAGTACCCGTGAGGTGGTTGAGGCGAAGGGCCCGGGGCCTTGCTGTGGACGACTCAACCTCAAAAAGGAATTCTCTGCACTCCTCACATCGCCCGAATGGCTTCAGGATGACCACCAGTCCCGAGCAGCCGGGACAGATCACACCGAGGGCCTCCGTGTCTCTGCAAGTGTACAGAGCCAACCGCCCTCGGGGCCTAAGTCTTATCCCCGTGTCTGTGATGGGGGCAGCAAAGGAAGTCATTCTCGTGGGGTGAGGAACCATAATCCACGGGGCACTTGAGGTCATCCCGACTATCTGCTGCTCCATCATGCACTGACCCCGCGCCGGAGTCTCCACGTGTATCCCCACACTTGGCCAGACTCCTCCCATGAGCTGTACATTTTCGCGGGCTTCCTCTTGACTCCGCCCACGAACGATGTCGCCATGGGGTGCCTCGTGGCGCAGTGCGTTAACAGTCCCCACGTGCAGTACGTCACACGGCTGGACCTCTCCCTTTTTCCGCTCCTCCGCATGGGCCTTTCCCGTGTTAGGGTCATTTCCACAACTCCGAGCAGGGACGCACTTTGGCCAGTAATATGGCCGATCTGCTCGGAACTCCTCTGGACAGCAAAGTTCAAATGTAGACATTCTCAAGTCCATCTTTAGAACACACTCTATCCCGGACGAGCCCCCACGTGTAGCGGCCTCACTCTCTCTCCATCTTTATCGGTTACACACCAACTCATGTCTAGGGGTTCCTGGGTTGTGAGAGTGAGATGCGCCACGGCCCATGTCCTCCCCATTGTAGTAGGGAGGTGAAGGCCACTTCCTGATGTTTCCTCGGGCCGGTGTGTTCTGTGAATGCACTGAGTCTGTAATTGCAAGCTCACCAGCCTCCCCTTTGCTTCCAGTAACTGGAGTTCACACACCGGAGAAAGGTCCAACACTTGTTTATTTGGCACTCCAATAGCAAAGCACGATAAACAGTTATTTTTCAGCAAACTGGTCGGGACCTATAACCTTGCCAACGGTGGGATGAGCAGATCAAGGCACTTCCTAACGTTTCAGTTCTATGCCACTGTACTATGATCAGCGGCGCCTAAGCCAATCCGGCTGTTGCAGAACAGGAAAGATGGGGTCTCTTCCAGCAACCCCTATGAACAGCAATGGAGCCCTCTTCGATACGCTGTGGCCCCTATCAGGGGGATGTGTCCTCCCAAGAGAGTTCCCAGAGGCCCACTGTCACCGGGTTGGTGCTGCTCCGGGTCTCCAGTGGGTAACCTCCCCGGCCTCCTCACCTCAGGTACGAGTCCCTCCGCTCAGGGACCCTCGGACAGTCCACCCTAGCGGGACCCAGTCGAAGGTACTGGGCCCCAGGCCTCCTCGATAGTACCTCACCCCAGGCTAAAGGTGCCTGGGATGGACGCCAACATGACTCCGGACCAGGCCATGGGCACCTGGACCAGACTCCTGGATCTCCCGCACCCAGGCCTAAGGGCCCTGGGTGCGGACCACAACCCTCCTCCTCCGAGGACCTCCTTCTCCGCCAGACGACGACTACGACGACCTCGTGGTGAGGGCGTCTCCCCCTTTTATCTCCTCCCATCAACGGCCCGGCGGGTTCCCCGCCCCAGCCATACCATCTCCGGGAAGGGACAAAACAGGGAGCACTGCGAAGATGATTCTACCTGAAGCCTGTGGGTACCCCGCCACCCACAGGCAAAGGAGAATATTACATCCTCCAATCCTCCACGAAACAAAAAGGGGTCTGAATCCCAACACAATTATACACCTGGGTCACACTATTGCCCAGGTGTATCCCATCAATTTGAGGACCCCGCTACAAAAGTATATGACACTGACACTCTCCCTGCCTATCCTTCTCTGTCCCTACACACAAGGTTTAGCAAAGAATAGATTTGACAAGATTTGACACTGTCCCTGCCTATCCTTCACTTTCCCTGCTCCGGAACACACTACACAAGGCCGTCGCGTTGGCGGCCTTTTATAGTGTGGGGCGTGTACTAAACCCCCTCAGCTATAATTGGCCACAGGCATCCTGCCTGTGGCCAATCATTGCTCTCCTCGCTGCCGGCGCTGTGATTGGCCAAGCATGCAGGGTCACAGTGCATGCTTGGCCAATCACAGCGCCGGGATTACACTGCGATGGCGCAGTGTATTGTGGGCCGTTCGCGTCACTGGAATTTGGCGCGAACGGCCCAAATCGTTCGTTGTTCGCCAAACGCGTGAACAGCCGATGTTCGAGTCGAACCTATGTTCGACTCGAACACCGAGCTCATCCCTACTCCAGAGCACCCTCTTACATCCTCCAGAGTGCTCCCTGACATCCTCCAGAGTGCTCCTTTACATCCTCCAGAGTGCTCTCTTACATCCTCCAGAGTGCTCCTTTACATCCTCCAGAGTGCTCCTTTACATCCTCCAGAGTGCTCTCTTACATCCTCCAGAGTGCTCTCTTACATCCTCCAGAGTGTTCCTTTACATCCTTCAGAGTGCTTCTTTACATCCTCCAGAGTGCTTTCTTACATCCTCCAGAGTGCTCTCTTACATCCTCCAGAGTGCTCCTTTACATCCTCCAGAGTGCTCTCTTACATCCTCCAGAGTGTCCCCTTACAGCCTCCTCCAGAGTTCCCCCTTACAGCCTCCTCCAGAGTGCCCCCTTACAGCCTCCTCCAGAATGCTTCCTTACATAATCCAGAGCACCCCATCACATCCTCCTCCAGAGTGCTCTCTTACATCCTCCAGAGTGTCCCCTTACAGCCTCCTCCAGAGTTCCCCCTTACAGCCTCCTCCAGAGTGCCCCCTTACAGCCTCCTCCAGAATGCTTACTTACATACTCCAGAGCACCCCATCACATCCTCCTCCAGAATGCTCTCTTACATCCTCCAGAGCACCCTCTTACATCCTCCAGAGTGCTCCCTTACATCCTCGAGAGTGCTCCTTTACATCCTCCAGAGTGCTCCTTTACATCCTCCAAAATGCTCTCTTACATCCTCCAGAGTGCTCTCTTACATCCTCCAGAGTGCTCCTTTACATCCTCCAGAGTGCTCCTTTACATCCTCCAGAGTGCTCTCTTACATCCTCCAGAGTGCTCCCTTACAGCCTCCTCCAGAGTGCCCCCTTACAGCCTCCTCCAGAATGCTCCCTTACATACTCCAGAGCACAACAACACATCCTCCTCCAGAGTGCTCTCTTACATCCTCCAGAGCACCCTCTTACATCCTCCAGAGTGCTCCCTTACATCCTCCAGAGTGCTCCTTTACATCCTCCAGAGTTCCCCCTTACAGCCTCCTCCAGAGTGCCCCCTTACAGCCTCCTCCAGAGTGCTCTCTTACATCCTCCAGAGTGCCCCCTTACATCCTCCTCCAGAGTGCTCTCTTACATCCTCCAGAGCACCCCCTTACATCCTCCAGAGCACCCTCTTTAATCCTCCAGAGTGCTCTCTTACATCCTCCAGAGTGCTCTCTTACATCCTCCAGAGTGCTCCTTTACATCCTCCAGAGTGCTCTCTTACATCCTCCAGAGTGCTCTCTTACATCCTCCAGAGTGCTCCTTTACATCCTCCAGAGTGCTTCTTTACATCCTCCAGAGTGCTCTCTTACATCCTCCAGAGTGCTCTCTTACATCCTCCAGAGTGCTCCTTTACATCCTCCAGAGTGCTTCTTTACATCCTCCAGAGTGCTCCTTTACATCCTCCAGAGTGTCCCCTTACATCCTCCTCCAGAGTGCTCTCTTACATCCTCCAGAGCACCCCATCACATCCTCCTCCAGAGTGCTCTCTTACATCCTCCAGAGCACCCTCTTACATCCTCCAGAGTGCTCCCTTACATCCTCGAGAGTGCTCCTTTACATCCTCCAGAGTGCTCCCTTACATCCTCCAGAGTGCTCCTTTACATCCTCCAGAGTGCTCTCTTACATCCTCCAGAGTGCTCCCTTACATCCTCCAGAGTGTCCCCTTACAGCCTCCTCCAGAGTGCCCCCTTACAGCCTCCTCCAGAATGCTCCCTTACATACTCCAGAGCACCCCATCACATCCTCCTCCAGAGTGCTCTCTTACATCCTCCAGAGCACCCTCTTACATCCTCCAGAGTGCTCCCTTACATCCTCGAGAGTGCTCCTTTACATCCTCCAGAGTTCCCCCTTACAGCCTCCTCCAGAGTGCCCCCTTACAGCCTCCTCCAGAGTGCTCCCTTACATCCTCCAGAGTGCCCCCTTACATCCTCCTCCAGAGTGCTCTCTTACATCCTCCAGAGCACCCCCTTACATCCTCCAGAGCACCCTCTTTAATACTCCAGAGTGCTCTCTTACATCCTCCAGTGTGCTTTCTTACATCCTCCAGAGTGCTCCTTTACATCCTCCAGAGTGCTCTCTTACATCCTCCAGAGTGCTCTCTTACATCCTCCAGAGTGCTCCTTTACATCCTCCAGAGTGCTTCTTTACATCCTCCAGAGTGCTCTCTTACATCCTCGAGAGTGCTCCTTTACATCCTCCAGAGTGCTCCTTTACATCCTCCAGAGTGCTCCTTTACATCCTCCAGAGTGTCCCCTTACATCCTCCTCCAGAGTGCTCTCTTACATCCTCCAGAGCACCCCTTACATCCTCCAGAGTCCTCTCTTACATCCTCCAGAGCACCCCTTCACATCCTCCTCCAGAGTGCTCTCTTACATCCTCCAGAGCACCCCCTTACATCCTCCAGAGTGCTTCCTTACAGCCTCCAGAGTGCTCCCTTACATCCTCCAGAGTACTCCCTTACATCCTCCAGAGTGCCCCTTTACATCCTCCTCCAGAGTGCCCTCTTACAGCCTCAAGAATGCTCGCTTACATCCTCCAGAGTGCCCCCTTACATCCTCCTCCAGAGTGCCCCCTTACATCTTCCAGAGTGCCTCCTTAGTGCTACTGTACTAAGGGGGAACTCTAGAGGCACTAAGGGGGCACTCTGGAGGATGTAAGGGGTCACTCTGTAGGCACCAATGGGGCACTCTGGAGGATGTAAGGTGGCACTCTAGAAGTACTAAGGGGGCACTCTGGAGGATATATGAAGTACTCTGTGGGTACCAAGGGGCACTAGGGGGCCATTCTAGAGGATGTAAAGGGGCACTCTGGAGGCACTAAGGGGGCAATGTGGATGATGAAAGGGGGCACTCTGGAGGCATTAAGGGAGCACTCTGGAGGAGGATGTACTTTAGATCCTCCAGAGTGCCCTCTTACTTCATCCAAACCCCCCCCTGGTAATAGTAAGGTCAGTGGTGGAACTACCAGGGTCGCAAAGGTTGCACTTGCGACTGGGCCTTGGCATTGCCAAGAAGGCAGGAAGGAGGCCCGCTGCAGAACATGCAAAAGGGTACCGCTGGGGGACTGTAATAAAGGGCCCAACAATGGGAGTAAAGGACCCCAGTATCAGTGGGAAGGGGCCCTGGGACCGATGGAAAGGGCCGGGGTCAGGGGACCCTTATATGTTTATTGCACCAGGACTAGTGATGAGCCGAACACCCCCGGGTTCGGTTCGCACCAGAACCCGCGAACGGACCGAAAGTTCGTACGAACATTAGAACCCTATTAAATACAATGGATGCGAACGTTCGAATTCTAAAGTGCTAATTATAACGACTATTATGCATGTTATTGTCCTAAAAAGGGTTTGGGAACCCGGGTTCTGCACCAGGGGACATGTATCAATGCAAAAAGAAGTTTTAAAAACGGCCGTTTTTCGGGAGCAGTCATTTTAATGATGCATAAAGTGAAAAAAAAAAAGTCAAATATGCCTTTAAATATCGTACCTGGGGGGTGTCTAAAGTATGCCTGTGAAGTGCCACGTGTTTCCCGTGTTTAGAACTGTCCCTGCACAAAATGACACTTCTAAAGGAAAAAAAAGCCATTTAAAACTGCTTGCGGCTTTAATGTAATGTCTGGTCCCGGTAATATGGATGAAAATCTTTAAGAAAAATGGCATAGCTACCCCATGACCCCCCCCCCCTACCCCAGCCCATTACCAGCCCCTTTGGGTCTTGTATGGATATTAAGGGGAACCCCGCACATAAAATAAAAAAGGCCCTATATACTCTGAACAGCCGTATACAGGCGGTGCATACAAGACAGGGACTGTAGGTTTGTTCTTATGTAGAATCTGTTTGTAATTTTGAACAGGTACATTGTTTAAGTGTAGCTCCAGCCCAAAAATCTATTTTTAAACTTTTTGGAAAACATAGGTAAGGGTTATCACCCCTGTAACATTTGTTTTGCTGTCTGTGCCCCTGTTCAGAACATTTCACCTCACTTTCCGTCCCAATGACAACTGTTTTTGAAATGTGGTGTTTTTCTTGAAACAAGGATTGGTGATAAAGCATCAGTACAGAGGAGACACCTTTCTCCCATATTAATTCTTACAGGAGAGAATTTTCCTTCCTAGGGGTAGATTTCCTCTCACTTCCTGTTGTCTTCTTCCGTTTGCAAGTAGGAGTCGTTTGTAAGTTGGATGTTTGAAAGTAGGGACCTGCCGTATATACGCTGCAGAAATAGGCCCCTTAGTTGTTGGTGTTGGCACAACACTGTAAGCACTCACAGTTACTCTTGGTTGGTGCTGGAACGCCCTGCTGTCAACTATTATATCAGGAATTGAAATTACATATAATTGTTGAACAGTGGTAGTAAAAATTGGGCCTTTGATGGTGGTGCTGGTGCCACAACACTGTAAGCCCTGACAGTTACTCTTGGTGGGTGCAGCAATGGGCCCTGCTGTGAATTATTAGATCAAGAATTGTAATTGCATGCCCCTGTTGAACAGGGGCTGAAAAATTGGGCCTTTCGTGGTGGTGGTGGTGGTGGTGGTGTTGCCACAACACTGTAAGCCCTCAGAGTTACTCTTGGTGGGTGCAGGAATGGGCCCTGCTGTGAATTATTAGATCAAGAATTGTAATTACATGCCCCTTTTGAACAGGGGCTGAAAAATTGGGCCTTTCGTGGTGGTGGTGGTGGTGGTGGCGTTGCCACAACACTGTAAGCCCTCAGAGTTACTCTTGGTGGGTGCAGCAATGGGCCCTGCTGTGAATTATTAGATCAAGAATTGTAATTACATGCCCCTGTTGAACAGGGGTTGAAAAATTGGGCCTTAGGCACTGGTGGCACAACACTGCAACCCCTCACAGATACTGTACTTGGAGCACAGCAATGAGCCCTGTTGCAAAGTATTGCTTCAAAAATTGTAATTACACGCCCCTGTTAAACAGGGGCTGAAAAATTGGGCCTTAGGCACTGGTGGCACAACACTGCAACCCCTCACAGATACTGTACTTGGAGCACAGCAATGAGCCCTGTTGCAAAGTATTGCTTCAAAAATTGTAATTACACGCCCCTGTTAAACAGGGGCTGAAAAATTGGGCGTTAGGCACTGGTGGCGGCACCCATAAACAAAAATGATCTTCCAAGCTATCATCATCAATCGTATCATTGAGGACTCGGAGGAGGAGGATAGCCAGTCAACATAACAGCACAGGCACTCAGCATCAGCATCAGTCTTTAAGGGATGTGACATGTTAAAATCAATTAGTCTGTTATATCAGCATCAGGTGTGTGGTAGCTGGTGGTGATCCAAGACTGGTTCATCTTGATGAAAGTCAGTCGATCAACCGAGTCGGTGGACAGGCGCACCCTGTGATCCGTGACAAATCCTCCAGCAGCACTGAATGTGCGTTCCGAAAGAACGCTGGATGCAGGACAGGCCAGTAGCTCAATTGCATACTGTGCAAGCTCTGGCCAGTGATCCATCCTCAAGACCCAGTAAGCCAGAGGATTTTCGGTGGGGAAGGTGTCCAAGTCTGACCTTGCCCCTAGATATTCCTGCACCATGTTTATCAGACGCTGGCGATGGTTGCTGGAACCGATCATACTTTGGGGCTGCGGACTAAAGAATTGTCTGAACGCATCGGTCAGACGGCCACCTTCCCCACCGCTCCTTCTTTGACTGGCCGAAGCCTCAGCAACTCGTTGTCCAGGACCAGGAGTTTGTAACCTCCCAGTCTCTGGGAACGCGTTGCACAGACCTTTCTGCAAGGCCTCCCGGAGTTGTCTCATCCTCTGCTCCCTCTGCGACGGTAACATAAGGTCCGCAACCTTACCCTTGTACCGTGGATCAAGGAGAGTGGCCAGCCAGTAATGGTCCCTCTCCTTGATCCGAAGAATACGAGGATCCTTCCGCAGACTTTGCAGGATCAGGGAGGCCATGCAGCGTAGGTTAGCTGAGGCATTCGGTCCGGAGTCCTCTGGGTCACTAAGGACGACATGATCCGCAGCCACCACCTCCCAGCCACGTACATGTCCACTGGTTTCTTGGGACTGTAAATCATCCCTAAAAGACTGCTGCTGATGATGCTGAGTGCCAGCCTCCACCTCCATGCTGACACAATCCTCCTCCTCCTCCTCCTCCTCCTCTTCCTGTGCGATGGGTGGGACAGAAGGAACACTGTCTGGGTAAAGGGGGCCTTGAGAGGCAAGGAAGTCCTCCTCTTCCTGCCTCTGTTCTGCCTCAAGTGCCCTGTCCATTATTCCACGCAGCGTGTGCTCCAACAGGTGGACAAGAGGTACAGTGTCACTGATGCATGCACTGTCACTGCTCACCATCCTCGTGGCCTCCTCAAATGGTGCCAGGACAGTGCATGCATCCCTGATCATGCCCCACTGGCGTGGAGAAAAAAAACCAAGCTCCCCTGACCCTGTCCTGGTGCCGTAGTCGCACAGGTACTCATTGATGGCCCTCTGCTGCGTGTGCAGCCGCTGCAGCATGGCCAACGTTGAGTTCCACCTGGTGGGCATGTCATATATAAGGCGGTTCTTGGGCAGGTTCAACTCCTTTTGCAGCTCAGCCAGGCGAGCACTGGCATTATAAGATCTGCGGAAATGCACACAGACTTTCCTGGCCTGCCTCAGGACATCCTGTAAGCCCGGGTACCTGCCCAAGAACCGCTGCACCACCAGGTTAAGGACGTGAGCCACACAGGGCACATGGGTCAGTTGTCCCTGTCGGAGGGCGGAGAGGAGGTTGGTGCCATTGTCGCAAACCACCATTCCTGGCTTAAGCTGGCGTGGCGTCAACCACCTCTCGGCCTGGCCCTGCAGAGCAGACAGGACCTCTGCCCCAGTGTGGCTTCTGTCCCCCAAACACACCAGCGCAAGCACGGCATGGCATCTTTTTGCCTGCGTACTTGCGTAGCCCCTTGAACGGCTACAGAGCACCGCTGGTTCAGAGGACAAAGCACAGGAAGAGGCCATGGAGGAAGAAGAAGAGGAGGGGGTGGAGGAGAGAGGTGTGTCACAACCACTAGTAGCATTTTGTAGGCGTGGCGGTGGAACAACCTCCAACACTACTGCACCTTGTCCTGCATCCTTCCCAGCTGCCAAAAGAGTGACCCAATGGGCCGTGAAAGAAAGGTAACGTCCCTGTCCATGCCTGCTGGACCATGAGTCAGCGGTAATATGCACCTTACCGCTGACCGCCCTGTCCAGCGAGGCCAAGACATTGCCTTCCACATGCCGGTAGAGAGCCGGAATAGCCTTCCGTGAGAAAAAGTGGCGTTTGGGAACCTGCCACTGAGGAACCGCAAATTGCACAAACTCACGGAAGGGGGCCGAGTCTACCAACTGAAAAGGCAGCAGTTGAAGCGCTAGCAATTTAGCCAAGCTAGCATTCAACCGCTGGGCATGTGGATGGCTGGGAGTGAACTTCTTTCGACGGTCCAGCAGCTGGGGCAGGGAAATTTGCCTGCTAGAATCGGACGTCGGTGTACTGCTAGCAGAGTGGCCGCAAGTACTTGGCTGTGACACACCTAATTCTACACCTTCATTCCTCTCAGTGCAGGTTTCAGAGAGGAGTGAAGTTATAGTGGGGTTGGAGATCCCAGCTGATGCGGTGCAAGGAGAGGTCCGCTTTGTTCTTTGGTGCGGGTCTTTGAGGTAGGCTTGCCAACGAGCTGCATGGCAGGTCAACATATGTCTGGTCAGGCATGTGGTACCCAAGCGGCTGATGTTTTGGCCACGCGATATACGCTTGAGACATATGTTGCAAACAGCAGCTGTGCGATCTGATGCACTAGCCTCAAAAAAGGCCCACACCAAAGAACTTTTTGAATGACGGGCAGAGGCAGCGCCCTGCACAGGCGGAGCTCTGCGGTGTGATTCCGTCGGTGTACTGCCCTTACGCTGGCCACCAAAGGGCATCCTGCCTCGTTGGAGATGTGCCTCCTCCTCCTCATCCTCCTCCTCCTCCTCTCTCCTATTAGGCACCCACGTGGAGTCAGTGACCTCATCATCCCCTCCCTCCTCATCACTGGAGCCAATCTGGCAGTATGCTGCAGCTGCTGGAACATGACTGCCAGATTGGTGTCCTTCTTGAGCATCCCCTCTGTCTGCTCTCACGCTACTGCCTTCCTGTAGCTGGGTTTCATCATCAGACCCTTCGAAACGCTGGGCATCCTCCTGGAGCATGTACCCAACACTGTGCTCAAACAGTTCGGGGGACTCCTCAGGAGGAGGACATGGTGGGTCTAGGGAAGGAGTGACTGATGATGAGTCTGACATTGATACCAGGGAAGAGGACGCTTTGGCAGCTGCTTTGCCAGTACCCTGAGCCTGGGTGAGAGAGGATGAGGAGGAGGAGGAGGGCTTGGTCATCCACTCTACCAAGTCTTCGGCATGATGTGGCTCAACATGTCCAGCTGCCGAAAAGAAGGACAAGCGTGTCCCATGGCCATGTGCTGATGACAATGCACCGCATCCACGACCAGCACTGTTGCCCCCAGACACAGAGCCTGCTTGCCCTTTTTTATTGCCTCCTGACTGTCTGCCTCTCCTTGTTTGCCTTCCAGACATTCTAATGGATGGCCTGCAGGGAGATGGGAAAAAAGCAATAAGGGCTACCTTCAGGTGTCCTTCTCTGTCCCTTTACTTAAGGATTTCTAAATATGGTTGAGGATGATTGCTTTCGCACAGAATAGCACAATGACAATTTCCCTGACTGTCCAAAAAACAAGGATTTCAAAGATGGTTGATGAGGAATGCTTTAGCACAGTATAGCACAAGGAGAATTTCCCTCACTGTCCTTCCCTGTCCCTAGAAACAAGGATTAGCACAGTAAAACACACTGACACTCTCCCTACCTATAGTTTTCTGTCCCTAGAAAAAATGTTTTTTTAAAGATGGTTGATGATCAATGCTTTAGCACAGTATAGCACAAGGAGAATTTCCCTCACTGTCCTTCCCTGTCCCTAGAAACAAGGATTAGCACAGTAAAACACACTGACACTCTCCCTACCTATAGTTTTCTGTCCCTATAAAAAATGTTTTTTTAAAGATGGTTGATGATCAATGATTTAGCACAGTATAGCACAAGGAGAATTTCCCTCACTGTCCTTCCCTGTCCCTAGAAACAAGGATTAGCACAGTAAAACACACTGACACTCTCCCTACCTATAGTTTTCTGTCCCTAGAAAAAATGTTTTTTTAAAGATGGTTGATGATCAATGCTTTAGCACAGTATAGCACAAGGAGAATTTCCCTCACTGTCCTTCCCTGTCCCTAGAAACAAGGATTAGCACAGTAAAACACACTGACACTCTCCCTACCTATAGTTTTCTGTCCCTAGAAAAAATGTTTTTTTAAAGATGGTTGATGATCAATGCTTTAGCACAGTATAGCACAAGGAGAATTTCCCTCACTGTCCTTCCCTGTCCCTAGAAACAAGGATTAGCACAGTAAAACACACTGACACTCTCCCTACCTATAGTTTTCTGTCCCTAGAAAAAATGTTTTTTTAAAGATGGTTGATGATCAATGCTTTAGCACAGTATAGCACAAGGAGAATTTCCCTCACTGTCCTTCCCTGTCCCTAGAAACAAGGATTAGCACAGTAAAACACACTGACACTCTCCCTACCTATAGTTTTCTGTCCCTAGAAAAAATGTTTTTTTAAAGATGGTTGATGATCAATGCTTTAGCACAGTATAGCACAAGGAGAATTTCCCTCACTGTCCTTCCCTGTCCCTAGAAACAAGGATTAGCACAGTAAAACACACTGACACTCTCCCTACCTATAGTTTTCTGTCCCTAGAAAAAATGTTTTTTTAAAGATGGTTGATGATCAATGCTTTAGCACAGTATAGCACGAGGAGAATTTCCCTCACTGTCCTTCCCTGTCCCTAGAAACAAGGATTAGCACAGTAAAACACACTGACACTCTCCCTACCTATAGTTTTCTGTCCCTAGAAATTTTTTTTTTTTAAAGATGGTTGATGATCAATGCTTTAGCACAGTATAGCACAAGGAGAATTTCCCTCACTGTCCTTCCCTGTCCCTAGAAACAAGGATTAGCACAGTAAAACACACTGACACTCTCCCTACCTATAGTTTTCTGTCCCTAGAAAAAATGTTTTTTTAAAGATGGTTGATGATCAATGCTTTAGCACAGTATAGCACAAGGAGAATTTCCCTCACTGTCCTTCCCTGTCCCTAGAAACAAGGATTAGCACAGTAAAACACACTGACACTCTCCCTACCTATAGTTTTCTGTCCCTAGAAAAAATGTTTTTTTAAAGATGGTTGATGATCAATGCTTTAGCACAGTATAGCACAAGGAGAATTTCCCTCACTGTCCTTCCCTGTCCCTAGAAACAAGGATTAGCACAGTAAAACACACTGACACTCTCCCTACCTATAGTTTTCTGTCCCTAGAATTTTTTTTTTTTTAAAGATGGTTGATGATCAATGCTTTAGCACAGTATAGCACAAGGAGAATTTCCCTCACTGTCCTTCCCTGTCCCTAGAAACAAGGATTAGCACAGTAAAACACACTGACACTCTCCCTACCTATAGTTTTCTGTCCCTAGAAAAAATGTTTTTTTAAAGATGGTTGATGATCAATGCTTTAGCACAGTATAGCACAAGGAGAATTTCCCTCACTGTCCTTCCCTGTCCCTAGAAACAAGGATTAGCACAGTAAAACACACTGACACTCTCCCTACCTATAGTTTTCTGTCCCTAGAAAAAATGTTTTTTTAAAGATGGTTGATGATCAATGCTTTAGCACAGTATAGCACAAGGAGAATTTCCCTCACTGTCCTTCCCTGTCCCTAGAAACAAGGATTAGCACAGTAAAACACACTGACACTCTCCCTACCTATAGTTTTCTGTCCCTAGAAAAAATGTTTTTTTAAAGATGGTTGATGATCAATGCTTTAGCACAGTATAGCACAAGGAGAATTTCCCTCACTGTCCTTCCCTGTCCCTAGAAACAAGGATTAGCACAGTAAAACACACTGACACTCTCCCTACCTATAGTTTTCTGTCCCTAGAATTTTTTTTTTTTTAAAGATGGTTGATGATCAATGCTTTAGCACAGTATAGCACAAGGAGAATTTCCCTCACTGTCCTTCCCTGTCCCTAGAAACAAGGATTAGCACAGTAAAACACACTGACACTCTCCCTACCTATAGTTTTCTGTCCCTAGAAAAAATGTTTTTTTAAAGATGGTTGATGATCAATGCTTTAGCACAGTATAGCACAAGGAGAATTTCCCTCACTGTCCTTCCCTGTCCCTAGAAACAAGGATTAGCACAGTAAAACACACTGACACTCTCCCTACCTATAGTTTTCTGTCCCTAGAAAAAATGTTTTTTTAAAGATGGTTGATGATCAATGCTTTAGCACAGTATAGCACAAGGAGAATTTCCCTCACTGTCCTTCCCTGTCCCTAGAAACAAGGATTAGCACAGTAAAACACACTGACACTCTCCCTACCTATAGTTTTCTGTCCCTAGAAAAAATGTTTTTTTAAAGATGGTTGATGATCAATGCTTTAGCACAGTATAGCACAAGGAGAATTTCCCTCACTGTCCTTCCCTGTCCCTAGAAACAAGGATTAGCACAGTAAAACACACTGACACTCTCCCTACCTATAGTTTTCTGTCCCTATAAAAAATGTTTTTTTTAAAGATGGTTGATGATCAATGCTTTAGCACAGTATAGCACAAGGAGAATTTCCCTCACTGTCCTTCCCTGTCCCTAGAAACAAGGATTAGCACAGTAAAACACACTGACACTCTCCCTACCTATAGTTTTCTGTCCCTAGAAAAAATGTTTTTTAAAAGATGGTTGATGATCAATGCTTTAGCACAGTATAGCACAAGGAGAATTTCCCTCACTGTCCTTCCCTGTCCCTAGAAACAAGGATTAGCACAGTAAAACACACTGACACTCTTCCTACCTATCCTTCTCTTTCCCTAAACTAAAGGAATCCAGGTTAAGCAAGAAAAAAAATGTCACTGTCCCTGCCTATGCTTCTCTTTCCCTGCTCCGGAACACACTACACTAGGCCGCCGTGCTGGCGGCCTTTTATAGTGTGGGGCGTGTACTAAACACCCTCAGCAATAATTGGCCACAGGCATCCTGCCTGTGGCCAATCATTGCTCTCCTCGCTGCCGGCGCTGTGATTGGCCAAGCATGCGGGGTCACAGTGCATGCTTGGCCAATCACAGCGCCTGGATGACACTGCGATGGCGTAGTGCATTGTGGGCCGTTCGCGTCACTCGAATTAGGCGCGAACGGCCCAAATCGTTCGATCTTCGTCGAACGATCGAACAGCCGATGTTCGAGTCGAACGTATGTTCGACTCGAACACCGAGCTCATCCCTAACCAGGACCCTGAAGGTTCTAGTTACGCCTTTGGCTGACTGGCAACTTTTGGCCCAGAGAGCAAGTACAACCCAGAGGCCCATGGTGCAGTGACTTGGCCCCCTTCCCGCTCTTCCTCTTCCCTGCCTCCTCCTGACCCCAATCACAGGCTAAAGCTCTGCTTCGGGTTCTCTCCGCTCATCAGGGTCCCAAACTGGGTGACAGGGGGCGGCTCGGTAGGGGCTGGCGCGGGGGGATGAGAGCCTCCGGTGGGGCACTGAGCCGGTCCCAGCTTGGACATGGCGTACGCCATCAATGCCGCAGGGCGGTCTTCGTTCTCTCCCCATCCTTCACCAGGAAGCCTTTAGGCAGGGCCACCTTAACAGCATCCTGAGCCCCTGCGCAAACTAATGCACTGGGGCCCCTACCAGAGAGATGGCGCTGCAACTTTTTTTTTTTACTACTGCTTTAAGAGCAATACTCTGCAGCTAGTATGGAACAATACTATCTCCTGTGACACTGACCTTGTACCCCCTGTGACACTGACCTTGTACCTCCTGTGACACAGACCTTATACCCCCTGTGACACTGACCCTGTACTCCCTGTGACACTGACCCTGTACCCCCTGTGACACAGATCCTGTACCCCCTGTGACACTGACCTTATACCCCCTGTGGCACTGACCCTGTACCCCCTGTGACACTGACCTTGTACCCCCTGTGACACAGACCCTGTACCCCCTGTGACACTGACCCTGTATCCCCTGTGACACAGACCCTGTACCCCCTGTGACACTGACCCTGTACCCCCAGTGACACTGACCCTGTAACCCCTGTGACACTGACCCTGTACCCCCTTGACACAGACCCTGTACCCCCTGTGGCACTGACCCTGTACCCCCTGTGACACTGACCTTGTACCCCCTACAACACTGACCCTGTACCTCCTGTGACACTGACCTTGTACCCCCTATAACACTGACCCTGTACCCCCTGTGACACTGACCTTGTACCCCCTACAACACTGACCCTGTACCCCCTGTGACACAGACTCTGTACCCCCTGTGACACTGACCCTGTACCCCCTGTGACATAGACCCTGTACCCCCTGTGACACTGACCCTGTACCCCCTGTGACACTGACCCTGTACCCCCTGTGACACAGACCCTGTACCCCCAGTGACACTGACCCTGTACCCCCTGTGACACTGACCCTGTACCCCCTGTGACACTGACCTTGTACCCCCTACAACACTGACCCTGTACCTCCTGTGATACAGACCCTGTACCTTCTGTGACACTGACCCTGTACCCCCTGTGACACAGACCCTGTACCCCCTGTGACACTGACCCTGTACCCCCTGTGACACAGACCCTGTACCCCCTGTGACACTGACCCTGTACCCCCTTTGACACTGACCCTGTACCCCCTTTGACACTGACCCTGTACCCCCGTTGACACTGACTTTATACCCCCTGTAAAAATGACCCTGTACCTCCTGTGACACGGAACCTGTACCTCCTGTGACACTGACCTTATACCTCCTGTGACACTGACCTTGTACCCACCGTGACATCCAGTGGCAGCTGGTACTCCATTTTTTGAGTTGTGGCAAACAACCCCCCCCCTCACCTGGTCTGCACCGAGTCCTGACCTCAACCCGATAGAACACCTTTGGGATGAATTAGAGTGGAGACTACGAACCAGGCCTTTTCGTCCAACATCAGTGCCTGACCTCACAAATGTGCTTCTGGAAGAATAGTCAAACATTCCCATAGACACACTCCTAAACCTTGTGGACAGCCTTCCCAGAAGAGTTGAAGCTGTTATAGCTGCAAAGGGTGGGCCAACTCAATATTGAACCCTACATACTAAGACTGGGATGCCATTAAAGTTCATGTGTGTGTAAAGGCAGGCGTCCCAATACTTTTGACAATATAGTGTAACTTACGTTAAGAACAGTGTAGAGGGTGGGGAGGGGATTGGTCTCTATTAAAATGTAATTGTTGGGCCCCATGATCTGTAGTTGCACCCTTGCCTGAGGCCATGTCGGAATGATGTCACAATGTCCCACGTTGTGGAGAGTCTCCTACAAGTTCAGGTTGAGCAAGATGTTTGAAATCGTTTTTGCAGCCCTCCCTCCCAGAAGATTTTTGTTAAAGTGGTTGTAAACCCACTATTTTTTTTTTTCCCCCAACGACCTGTAAGAGAAAGGCATAATGAGCTAATATGACTAGCATAATAGCTCATTATGCATCACTTACCTTAGATCGGGGCCCCCGAAGCCGTCCTCGTCTCCCTCTTCAGCCGCATCCATCGCTGCGGCGATACCCGGAATGTTACTTCCGGGTATCGCCGCTGCAGCCAATCACAGCGCCGCTCCGGCGCTGTGATTGGCCGGAGCGGCAAAGACGTGACTCCGCGCATGCGCACATGAGCTGTCGAATTCGGCTACGTCGTCGAATGCTGCGACCTAGCCGAATTTGTGAATGGGGTTAACCCCATGCGCATGCGCGTGACGTCAGCGTCGCCGCTTTTAAATGCAAATATCTCCTTAACCGTGTAGGTTAAGGAGATATTTCATGCACTTACAGGTAAGCCCTAATCTAGGCTTACCTGTAGGTCTTTGTTTACCAAGTGGGTTTACAACCACTTTAAGGAGGCACAGTGAATATAAGTGATGATAGAACCGCCTCCACCTAGGTTCGCTTTTCCAGCACAAGAATAATATAGAAGTGGATTGATCATAGATTTATTTATTTATTTATTACAGGTATTTATAACACTAACAATTTTCACAGGTTTGTACATACCGAACATTCCCACCAGTCCCTGTCCTTAGGGAGGGAGCATTCTAAGGTCCCTATCTCACAATCATATATACACATACTAGGGGCCAACTTAGACAGGAGACAATTAACCTACCAGCATGTCTTTGGGATGTGGGAGGAAACCAGAGTTCACAAAGGAAACCTTACACAAGCTTAGGGAGAACATGCAAACCCCATGCAGATAGCAGCCTGGCTTCAAACTTTGGACCCCAAGCAGAAGTGCACAGCACCAAAGCCAGTCATAGATGGATCGAATCTTGGCCCGGTTTAGCAGGGACCGACCGAGATTTGATCCATCTATGGGAAGGCAGGTTGCACCCAAGTCAATCCATGGTTGCACCCATGTTGAAAATGCAAACCCCATGCGCATAGCATCCTGGCTTTAAACTATGGACCCCAAGCAGAAGTGCAAACCACTAAAGCCGGCCATAGATGGATCGAATCTCGGCCAGTTCAGCAGCGACCGGCTGAGATTTGATCCATCTATAGGCAGGTTGGTTGAACCCAAGTCGATCCATGGCTGCACCAAATCCAAACATGCAAGCTCCATGCAGACAACATCCATTTGATTTGGGTACAATCAGCCTGTTGGATTTTTTGAAAACTGTTACTGATGGTGGCTTTAGGAGCTAGCAGTAATCATTGTGTTCTACCGGACGGTGACGAAGGAAAATTGAATCATCTATTGCTTGCCTAAGCCGATAGAGA
The DNA here is from genome assembly GCA_029206835.1 of Rana muscosa. Classification (NCBI taxonomy): domain Eukaryota; kingdom Metazoa; phylum Chordata; class Amphibia; order Anura; family Ranidae; genus Rana; species Rana muscosa. The sequence continues at coordinate 42,218,473 of JARGYO010000094.1, forward strand.
GAGAGAGATAGAGAGAGAGAGAGAGAGGGAGGGGGAGAGAGAGAGATAGAGAGAGAGAGTGGGAGAGATAGATAGATAGATAGAGAGAGAGAGAGAGAGAGAGAGAGATAGAGAGAGAGAGAGAGGGGGAGGGGGAGAGAGAGATAGAGAGAGATAGATAGAGAGAGAGATAGATAGAGAGATAGATAGATAGATAGAGAGAGAGAGAGAGAGAGTGGGAGAGATAGATAGATAGATAGATAGATAGATAGATAGATAGATAGATAGATAGATAGATAGATAGATAGATAGAGAGAGAGAGAGAGAGAGAGAGAGAGAGAGAGATAGAGAGAGATAGATATAGAGAGAGAGTGGGAGAGATAGATAGATAGATAGATAGATAGATAGATAGATAGATAGATAGATAGATAGATAGATAGATAGATAGATAGATAGATAGATATAGAGAGAGATAGAGAGAGTGAGAGATAGAGGTAGAGAGATAGATAGAGAGAGAGAAAGAGAGAGAGAGAGAGAGGGGGAGAGAGAGAGAGAGATAGGAGAAACCTGGAGAACAAGGGCAGCCTGCTTTGGGTGGCTTCCATGGCTAGTGGCATATTTTGAGCTGTAATCCAAAAAAGTAAATTGATTATCTCAGTGACACTACCAATGGCCAATGGAGGAGGGAAATTAACCACTTGCCGACCGCCAAACGCAGATATACGTCGACAGAATGGCACGGACAGGCAAATGGGCATATATATACACGTCCCCTTTAATTTGCGGGCGTATGGTCGTGCGCGCGCCGGCGGCGGCACACTCGCGACCCTGTCGCGAGCTCCGTGACTGCGCCCACGGGCCCCGCGGACCCGATCGCCGCCGGTGTCCCGCGATCGGGTCACAGAGCTGAAGAACGGGGAGATGTTAGTGTAAACACAACATCTCCCCGTTCTGCCTAGGTGACACTGTCACTGACTGTGTTCCCTCTCATCGGAAACAGCAATCAGTGACATGTCACGGCAAGCCATGCCCCCTAACAGTTAGAACCACTCCCTAGGTCACACTTAACCCCTTTAGCGCCCCCTACAGGTTAACCCCTTCACTGGCAGTGTAATTTTTAAAGGAATCAGTGCATTTGAATAGCACTGGTCGCTGTAAAAATGACAATGGTCCTAAAATGGTGTCAAAAGTGTCCGATGTGTCCGCCATGATGTCGCAGTCATGATAAAAATCGCTGATCGCCGCCATTACTAGTAATAAAAAAAATATTAATAAAAATGCCATAAAACTATCCCCTATTTTGTTGTAGACGCTATAATTTTTGCGCAAACCAATCAATAAATGCTTATTGCGATTTTTTTTTACCAAAAATATGTAGAAGAACACGTATCCGCCTAAACTGAGGTAAAAAAAAATTTTTTAGATATTTTTGGGGGATATTTATCATAGCAAAAAGTAAAAAATATTGAATTTTTTTTTCAAAATTGTCGCTCTATTTTTGTTTATAACGCAAAAAATAAAAACCGCAGAGGGAGCCACGTCGTACGACCGCGCAATTGTCAGTTAAAGCAACGCAGTGCCGAATCGCAAAAAGTGGCCTGGTCTTTGGCCAGCCAAATGGTCCGGGGCTGAAGTAGTTAATATAAAACCCCCTTCACTCCAATGCTATACAGCCAATCACAGTGGTCAGCACAGAGGAGAGACAGAAAGATCTCAGATATAAATTGTGTCTACAGTGGGATACCCTACAAAAGTCTCCACCCAGTGCTTCAGCCCATTGGATTGCTCCTTTCTTTTAAATTACCCACCCCTCCCGATTTGCTCCCAGACATCTTTATACACCCCCTCCATACACCTATCACAGCATGGAGGGGTTCGGTGAAGGTGGCGGTGAAGGTGTGGAGGTGCCGGACTGGGATACCCAACTCATAAAAGGCGATGAGCCCAGATTCATAATCCAGAGACACCCTTACGGCTCCACCGGAGATGCTGCCGAACAAGTGGGCCTTTTTACCGTCATGTATCGCGGAGTAGCAATCATGGCTCCTAGAGAAACACCAGGACTTCTTATTATTTCCAATCACTGACTGAATCCCACTTTTCCTGTCTATACTGGGGTAACACATGCCCACTCTCCAGTTATCTGACCTCTGGACCTCGACATCCCAGCAATGGCGCCCACTGGAGAAACTCTGACTGCTCAGTACCTGAGGACGAAACTCAAACCTCTCTGGGGTGTCTGGAAGATTCTTGTTTATAAATGACCAGGCTGCAGTCTTCCTGTCATCCAATAGATGCAGGATATTATGAGCTGTGTTTTCATCCAGTAAGATGTCTACAGGTTCTGGTAGGTCAATTTGTCCATTTACCCCATAAGTAAGTATACAAGGTAAACCTAATGTGTGTGAGACCCCAACCTTATCCCAACCAACTCCACTACCAGGAAGTTCATCATGTCTCTTACCACCCTCACCTCTATCCTCAGTATCATTGACTGATACTGGTATTGGCTGTCTGTCTGATTCCTTTAGAACAGTCAATGGATCCGTCATTTCAACCAGCTCCTCGATGGGATTGTTTTTTTTGGACAGTTCATCATTTTTCATTTCCAGCTGATGGATCAAATCGGAGACTGAGATCTGTTTCTGGCTGGAGATGCCATTCAGAATTGTCTCTCTCAGGTCTTCCAACCATCTCTTAAAGTCTGAGATAACAGTCTTGGCTCGCTCTGTTTCACTAGCTGCTTTATCTTTTGCTCTTCTCCTTGATTCTGGTAGACGTCTGGTGATGTTCTCAACGTTCCATGAAGCTAGGGCCCGGGCTCGCTTTATTTCACTGGCTGATTTACCTTGACCTTTTTTGCTGGGTTCTTGTAGACATCTAGTGAGGTTTTCAAAGTTCGATGTAGTCAGTGCCCTGGCTCGTTCTGTTTCACTGGCTGCTTTACATTGCGCTCTTCTACTTGGTTCTTGTAGACATCTAGTGATGTTCTCAATGTTCGATATACTCAGCTCCCTGGCTCGTTCTGTTTCACTGGCTGCTTTACATTGCGCTCTTCTACTTGGTTCTTGTAGACATCTAGTGACGTTCTCAATGTTCGATATAATCAGCTCCCTGGCTCGTTCTGTTTCACTGGCTGCTTTACCTTGCGCTCTTCTACTTGGTTCTTGTAGGCATCTAGTGACGTTCTCAATGTTCGATGTACTCAGCTCCCTGGCTTGTTCTGTTTCACTGGCTGCTTTACCTTGCGCTCTTCTACTTGGTTCTTGTAGGCATCTAGTGACGTTCTCAATGTTCGATGTACTCAGCTCCCTGGCTCGTTCTGTTTCACTGGCTGCTTTACCTTGCGCTCTTCTACTTGGTTCTTGTAGGCATCTAGTGACGTTCTCAATGTTCAATGTACTCAGCTCTCTGGCTTGTTCTGTTTCACTGGCTGCTTTACCTTGCTCTCTTCTACTTGGTTCTTGAAGGCATCTAGTGACGTTCCCAATGTTTGATGTACTCAGCTCCCTGGCTTGTTCTGTTTCACTGGCTGCTTTACCTTGCTCTCTTCTACTTGGTTCTTGTAGACATCTAGTGACATTCTCAATGTTCGATGTACTCAGCTCCCTGGCTCGCTCTGTTTCACTGGCTGCTTTACCTTGTGCTCTTCTACTTGGTTCTTGTAGGCATCTAGTGACGTTCTCAATGTTCGATGTACTCAGCTCCCTGGCTCGCTCTGTTTCACTGGCTGCTTTACCTTGCGCTCTTCTACTTGGTTCTTGTAGGCATCTAGTGAGGTTCTCAATGTTCGATGAACTCTGCTCCCTGGCTCGCTCTGTTTCACTGGCTGCTTTACCTTGCACCCTTCTACTTGGTTGTTGTAGACATCTAGTGACGTTCTCAATGTTCGATGTACTCAGCTCCCTGGCTCGCTCTGTTTCACTGGCTGCTTTACCTTGCACTCTTTTATTTGGTTCTTGTAGACATCTAGTGACGTTCTCAATGTTCGATGTACTCAGCTCCCTGGCTCGCTCTATTTCACTAGCTGCTTTACCTTGCACTCTTTTACTTGGTTCTTGTAGGCACCTAGTGACGTTCTCAATGTTCGATGTACTCAGCTCCCTGGCTCGCTCTGTTTCACTAGCTGCTTTACCTTGCTCTCTTCTGGGTTCCTGTAGACATCTACCGACTTCCTCAATGTTCAATGTATTCAGTTTTGTTTGTTTCTCCTTATCGGGCGTCCCTTTCCGCTTCCTCAACTGTCCTCGGGCCCAACTACAAGACTTACAGATACAGACGGAGTCTTCGCTGAAGTAATACTCTTGGTGGACGAAGCTTTTTCCATTCTCCATGGAGGTCGTGATGTTAAAGATAAGCTTCCATGTGCTCTGGTGTGTACTCTCAGATGGTTATCAAACAGAGAAGCTGCAGCCAGGGAACCAGCAGGTGATGGAAGACGACATGTACAGCAGACTTCAATTACTTCCTGATTGGTGTAGACAGGAAACATTGAACTATGTTGAGCAGAATTGTATTTCTTTGCTGTGCAGGACGAATTATAAACCTTTTGCTGCATTCAGGACAGGAATAGGCTCCAGGCTCCTATAGTATATCCAGTAGACGATCAGTGCGTACTCGGAAGAAGTCGTACCCTAATCTAAGCTGTAGAAATGTTTAGACTTTAGGGAAATTCCAGCTCCGCCTTCAGGTCACCCCCACCCCCGCCAACAGTAAAAGACAGAAACGAAAGTGAAAATTCTATCAAACCGAGAAAACAAGTCTAGCTGGCTCTGTACATTCCTACAAAGGGCGAGGCTGAGCCTGTGACTCTTTCTAGTACTGCAAACAAAGGAGAGATAGATAGATTATACACAAATGAACGTTCTCTGAAATGGATCTCTGAAATGTACTTAACAAGCTGTTAAAAGTGTTGTAGCTGGAACCAAAGATTTGGAATAAAAATAGAAATAAAATAACGTGGAATCACTGAACATTTCTGTGCAGATCAGATAGGTGTCTGGAAAACACGCCCTATGTTAGGGCTGGGGAAAAAATCTATTTAAAATCTGAATCGAGTTGCAAGGGCAAATCGATTCAGATTTTGACCAAATCGATTTTTTTTATTTTTTTCTTATTTTCCATAGGACCGGCGCTCTGCGGACTAGGCCGAAGCCGCGGCCTCGCCTAAAAAATCCTGGCCGCAGCTCAACGCGATCCTGGGAAAAGGCTGCGAGGCCGGACGCCACAGAATAGGCCGAAGCCGTGGCCTCCTGGCCTTTTCCCAGGATCGCGGCGAGTTGCGGGCAGGATTTTTTAGGCGAGGCCGCGGCTTCGGCCTAGTCTGCGGCCTTTTCCCAGGATCGCGGCGGACTAGGCCGAAGCCGCGGCCTCGCCTAAAAACTCCTGCCGGCGCGGTATCCATCAGGAAAAAAAAACTTGATTTGAATCGTGAATCGTGTTTTTTTTTTTTAAATCGCATATTTATTTATTTTTGGACAAAATCGCCCAGCCCTACACTATGTACATTGCACCTAGGAATTTGCCACATCTGGCACCGCAATGCCGGCTATTTGCTGCTGTTACCCTCCTGGCTCAGCAGGGTTTAATAGTGCTTTGTGAACATGGAGGAGATGATGTACAAAGAACAATGTACCCCACCACTGCAATACACAAACTTTAAGCTTGTTTATAAACATTGATCAGACGGGAGACAGAGATATACAAAGGAACATTGCTTATAAACTTTATTCAGATGGGAGATAGAGAGATACAAAGTAATATTGTTTATAAACATTGATCAGACAGGAGATAGAGAGATACAAAGTTACATTGTTTATAAACATTGATCAGATGAGAGAGATTCAAAGTAACATTGTTTATAAACCTTATTTATAAACCTTATGAACCTTGATTTATAAACATTGATCAGATGGGAGATAGAGAGATACAAAGTAACATTGTTTATAAACATTGATCAGATGGGAGATAGAGAGATACAAAGTAACATTGTTTATAAACATTGATCAGACCGGAGATAGAGAGATACAAACTAACATTGTTTATAAACATTGATCAGACAGACGATAGAGAGATACAAAGTTACATTGTTTATAAACATTGATCAGACAGGAGATAGAGAGATACAAAGTAACATTGTTTATAAACATTGATCAGATGGGAGATAGAGAGATACAAAGTAACATTGTTTATAAACATTGATCAGACCGGAGATAGAGAGATACAAACTAACATTGTTTATAAACATTGATCAGACAGACGATAGAGAGATACAAAGTTACATTGTTTATAAACATTGATCAGACAGGAGATAGAGAGATACAAAGTAACATTGTTTATAAACATTGATCACATGGGAGACAGAGATATACAAAGGAACATTGCTTATAAACTTTATTCAGATGGGAGATAGAGAGATACAAACTAACATTGTTTATAAACATTGATCAGACAGACGATAGAGAGATACAAAGTTACATTGTTTATAAACATTGATCAGACAAGAGATAGAGAAATACAAAGGAACAATGTTTATACACATTGATCAGACAGGAGGTAGAGAGATACAAAGTTACATTGTTTATAATCTTTATTCAGATGAGAGATAGTGAGATACAAAGTAACATTGTTTATAAACATTGAACAGACAGAAGATAGAGAAATACAAAGGAACATTGCTTATAAACTTTATTCAGATGGAAGATAGAGAAATACAATGAAACATTGTTTATAAACATTGATCAGACGGGAGATAGTTTTTAGCTCTCTAACATTGTTTATAAACATTGAAAAGATGGGTGATATATACAAAGTAACATTGTTTTTAAAAATTGATCAGGTAGGAGAGAGGGAGATACAAAGTAGACATTTCGGTCTAAATACAAATTCGGACAAATTTTTGGTTATACACATCCGAATCTCCGAATGAAATAGTAACGAATTTCATTGAAATCTGTTCAAATTTGTGAAGAAAAAGCTGGTTGTTAAGCAGCTGGCCGAGAAGCGGGCCGCTCGTGTCCTTAACAACCATGAGTCATCTGTCAGCGGGCTTCCCCACTGACAGATGAATATAAAGAAAGGAGTGCCAGCATTGCCCGGCAATAGATAAATGTTAAAAAAGCGGCGTGGGGTCCCCCCAAAATCCATACCAGACCCTTATCTGGGCATGCAGCCCGGCAGATCAGGAAAGGGGCGGACAAGCCCCCAACATAGGGGGTGGGTGCTTTGGGGTGGGCGCTCTGTCCCCACCCCAAATCACCTTGTCCCATGTTGATGGGACAAGGGCCTTTTCCCAACAACCCTGGGCTGTTTTTGTCAGGGTCTGCGGGCGGGGGGGTTATTGGTATCTGAAAGCCTCCTTAACAAGGGGGCCCCCGGATCCTGCCCCCCCCCATGTGAATGGGTATCAGATACATCGTACCCCTACCCTTTCATCAAAAAAGTGTCAAAAAATATTAAAAACACAGACAGTTTTTGACAAATCCTTTGTTAAAAAATAAAAAACAGTGTCCCTGGATGTAAAATGAAAATTAAAAAATCGCTCTCGCTGACACGGAGGCTCTCTGCCTAATGCAGGCTATTCCGTTTAACATTTCTTTTATAGGGAAGGGGCGGCAGGGGACAAGGTGCTTTGGGGTGGGGGGCGCAGAGTCCAACCCCCCCATGTTGAGGGCATGTTACCTTGTATGGTTCAGGAGGGGGGTACTCTCTCGCCCCTTCTTTCCTGACCTGCTGGGATGTATGCTCGGATAAGGGTCCGGTATGGATTTGGGGGGGGCCCATGCCATTTTTTTTTAAAAATTTGGCGTTGCTGGGCGATTGCTGGCATTCTTTTCTTTACATTCATCTGTCAGAGGGGAAGCCAGCTGACAGATGATGACTCATGGTTGTTAAGGACGCGGCCAGCTGATGAACCAGTTGCCGACCAGGCCATAGCCAAATGACGGCTACAGCGCGGTCGGATAACTCTGGGAGGCCGTACTATGACGTCCTCCCAGAATTCCCACCTGGGAATGTCCATGACCGCTGGATACGGAGGACTCAGCGTGTCACGGAACGGGGTAAAGGGCCAATGACAGTGGCCCTTTACCACGTGATCACGCCGACCAATGACTGAGCGATCAGTTGTAAACAGACCGGAGCATGTCCAGTTTAGCTCCTCCCCTCTCCTCGCACCAATTGGCAGAGTGTGTGAGAAGAGGAAGGAACTGGGTATAGTAGCCATGTGGGCTGAATCTGAAGTGCCCACAGCACTGATCTCTGCCTATTCATGCTCCATCCATGATCATTCATGATCCAGTCATGCCCAGCCATGATCATCTATGCCCAGCCATACCCAGCCATGCTCATCCATGCCAAGCCATGCCCATCCATGCTTCATCCATGCTCATCCATGCCCAGCCATGCTCATCCATGCTCAGCCATGCCCAGCCATGCTCATCCATGCCAAGCCATGGCTCATTCGTGCCCATCTGTGCCCATCTATGGCTCATCCGTGCTCATCCATGGCTCATCCGTGCCCATTTATAGCTCATCCATGCTCATCCGTGCCACATTCATGCCACATCCATGCTACATCAGTACTCATCCGTGCCACATCAGTTCTCATCTGTGCCACATCCATGCCACTACAGTGCCTATCAGTGCCACTACAGTGCCTATCAGTGTCTCACAAAAGTGTAAAAGGTAGTCAAGTTAGATGTGTAATTTATGCTCCTAGAACACCTAATGGTGCTCCCTGAATAGGGATGAGCTCGATGTTCGAGTCGAACGCATGAGGAGGGAGGGGATGATGAGGTCACTGACTCCACGTGGGTGCCTGATAAGAAAGAGGAGGAGGAGGATGAGGAGGAGGCACATCTCCAACGATGCAGGATGCCCTCCGGGGGCCAGCGTAAGGGCAGCACACCGACTGAATCACACCGCAGAGCTCCGCCTGTGCAGGGCGCTGCCTCTGCCCGTTATTCAAAAAGTTCTTTGGTGTGGGCCTTTTTTGAGGCGAGTGCATCAGATCGCACAGCTGCTGTTTGCAACATATGTCTCAAGCGTATATCGTGTGGCCAAAACATCACCCGCTTGGGCACCACTTGCTTGACCAGACATATGTTGACCTGCCATGCAGCTCGTTGGCAAGCCTACCTTAAAGACCCACACCAAAGAACAAAGCTGACCTCTCCTTGCACCGCATCAGCTGGGATCTCCAACCCCACTATACCTTCAGTCCTCTCTGAAACCTGCACTGAGAGGAATGAAAGTGTAGAATTAGGTGTGTCACAGCCAAGTACTTGCGGCCACTCTGCTAGCAGTACACCGACGTCCGATTCTAGCAGGCAAATTTCCCTGCCCCAGCTGCTGGACCGTCGAAAGAAGTTCACTCCCAGCCATCCACATGCCCAGCGGTTGAATGCTAGCTTGGCTAAATTGCTAGCGCTTCAACTGCTGCCTTTTCAGTTGGTAGACTCGGCCCCCTTCCGTGAGTTTGTGCAATGTGCAGTTCCTCAGTGGCAGGTTCCCAAATGCCACTTTTTCGCCTGTATACTGCTGTTCAGAGTATATAGGGCCTTTTTTTATTTTGGGTGCGGTAATGGGCTGGGGTGGGGGGGGGGTGGGGGGGTGTGTGATGGGGTAGCTATGCCATTTTTCTTAAAGATTTTCATCCATATTACCGGGACCAGACATGACATTAAAGCCGCAAGCAGTTTTAAATGGCTTTTTTTCCTTTAGAAATGTCATTTTGTGCAGGGACAGTTCTAAACACGGGAAACACGTGGCACTTCGCAGGCATACTTAAGTTTAGACACCCCCCCAGGTACGATATTTAAAGGAATATTTCACTTTTTTTTTTTCACTTTATGCATCATTAAAATGACTGCTCCCGGAAAAACGTCTGTTTTTAAAACTTTTTTTTGCATTGATACATGTCCCCTGAAGCAGAACCCGGGTTCCCAAACACTTTTTAGGACAATGACTTGCATATTAGCCGTTATAATTAGCACTTTTGATTTCAAACGTTCGCATCCATTGTATTTAATAGGGTTCTAAAGTTTGCGCAAACTTTGGGTCCATTCGCAAGTTCTGGTGCGAACCGAACCGGGGGGTGTTCGGCTCATCCCTATCCCTGAATGTTGGATCCTCTGTATGTGGCCAGGCTGTGTAAAAGTGTAAAAGCCTCACATATGTGGTATCTCCATACTCAGGAGGAGGAGTAGAATGTGTTTTGGGGTGTCATTTGTGGTATGCACATGCTGTGTGTGAGAAATAACTTGTAATTATGAACATTTTGTGAAAAGAAAAAGAAAAGCAAATCTTAATTTTGCAAAGAATTGTGGGAAAAAATTACAACTTAAAAAGACTCACAATGCCTCTTACTAAATACCTTGGAATGTTTACTTTCCAAAAAGCGGGTCATTTGGGGGATTTTTGTACTTTCCTGGCATGTTAGGATCTCAAGAAATGAGACCGGCCGTCAGTACATCAGGTGGGATCAATTTTCAGATATTGTCACCATAGCTTGTAGACTATCCAACCTTCACACATACCAAATAATATACACTTATTGTGGTTATTTTTACCAACGATTAAATAAAAATAGGATAAAAAGATGGACTTTATGGGCACGACAAATTGATATAAAATTACTCAAGTTTTATTAAAAATTAACAAAAGAAAGGATAACAAAACATACAAATAAAATGAATATTATATAGAACTATTCATCAACCTAATGTTGACACACTTAATACACATCACCCAATAGCCAAAATTCAATGAGAAATTAGAATTTAATTCTAACGCACGCAGCAATACCTCACATGTGTGGTTTGAACGGCGTTTACATATGTGGGCGGGACTTATGTGTGTGTTCGCTTCTGAGCGCGAGCTACCGGGGACAGGGGCATTTACATTTTTTTTTTTTATTATTATTATTTTTTTTTACATTTTTTTTTACACTTTTTTTGTACTTTTTTTTTTTTTTTGATCACTTTTATTCCTATTACAAGGAATGTAAACATCCCTTGTAATAGGAATATATTGTGACAGGTCCTCTTTATGGAGCGATGCGGGGTCATTAAGACCCCACATCTCTCCTCCAGGCTGGAAAGCATGAGATCAGTAAAAAAAATTCCCCGATCTCATGCTGACAGCCGAGATCACGGCTTTGTTTACATACGGGAACCCGGCGTGTCGTCATAACATCGCGCCCGGGCCTCCGATGGTCATAGAGATGACTGGTGACCATCTGGTCACCAGTCATCTTTATGCTTCCCATCCGGCGCCGGCCAATAATTCTAATTTCTCATTGAATTTTGGCTATTGGGTGATGTGTATTAAGTGTGTCAACATTAGGTTGATGAATAGTTCTATATAATATTCATTTTATTTGTATGTTTTGTTATCCTTTCTTTTGTTAATTTTTAATAAAACTTGAGTAATTTTATATCAATTTGTCGTGCCCATAAAGTCCATCTTTTTATCCTATTTTTATTTAATCTACAATTTCGGGACGTGGCAATTTTTTATTACATTGTATCCCCAGTACCACTCTGGGTGGATATGATCTTCATTTTTCCATTTTTACCAACGAAATGTAGTAGTATCAATTTTGGCCAAAATTTATGAAGAAAAATGACTAATTTGCTAAACTTTATAACTGAAACAAAGAAAAATGCATTTTTTTTAAGCAAAAATTATTCATTTATAGCGCAAAAATAAAAACCCAGAGGTAATTAAATACCATCAAAATAAAGTTCTATTTGTGTGAAGAAAAGGACAAAAAAATTATTTGGGTACAGTGTTGCATGACTGAGTAATTGTCATTCAAAGTGTGAGAGCGCCGAAAGCTGAAAATTGGTCTGATTAGGAAGGGGGTTTAAGTGCCCAGTGGGCAAGTGGTTAACAACCAGCTATTTCTTCACACAGAATTCGAATCATTCTGAAAAGTTGGAATTCGTTATAAAATTTATAAATCAATCTAAATTAAAGGAAAATTAACCACTTGCCGCCCGCCCTATAGCGGATTGACGTCGGCAAAGTGGTTTCAAAATCCTGACTGGACGTCATATTTTGAGCCGCTGCGCGCCCCCGGGGGCGCGCATCGCGGCGATCGTTGCTGCGGGGTGTCAGTCTGACACCCCGCAACACCGATCTAGGTAAAGAGTCTCCGACGGAGACTCTTTACCACGTGATCAGCCGTGTCCAATCACGGCTGATCACAGTGTAAACAGGAAAAGCCAGTCATCGGCTTTTCCTCACTCGCGTCTGTCAGACACGAGTAGAGGAGAGCCGATCGGCTGCTCCTCTGACAGGGGGGGTTTGTGCTGATCGATTATCAGCACAGCCCCCCCCCCCCGAGGATGCCCACTGGACCACCAGGGATGCCACTAGACCACCAGGGATGCCCACCATAAGGTATGCCACCCTAGACCACCAGGGATAATGGATGCCAATCAGTGCCACAATGGATGCCAATCAGTGCCCACAATGGGCACCACTGATTGGCAGGCATTATTGTTTGGCACTGATTGACATCCATTAGTACAGTACAGTGCCACCTATCAGTGCCCATCCATGCCACCTATCAGTGCCCATCCATGCCCATCCGTGCCACCTATCAGTGCCCATCCATGCCGCCTATCCGTGCCCATCAGTGCCCACCCGTGCCGCCTATCTGTGCCCACCCGTGCCGCCTATCTGTGCCCACCTGTGCCACCTATCTGTGCCCACCCGTGCCGCCGATCGTTGCCCACCCGTGCCGCCGATCGTTGCCCATCCGTGCCTCCGATCGTTGCCCATCTGTGCCACCTCATCGGTGCCCATCCGTGCCGCCTTATCCGTGCCCGTCAGTGCAGCCCCATCAGTGCCCATCAGTGAAGGAGAAAACTTACTTATTTACAAAGTTTTGTAACTAAAACAAAAAAAAACTTTTTTTTTTTCAAAATTTTCGGTCTTTTTTTTATTTTTTAGCAGAAAATAAAAATCGCAGAGGTGATCAAATACCACCAAAAGAAAGCTCTATTTGTGGGAACAAAATGATAAAAATTTAGTTTGGGTACAGTGTAGCATGACCACGCAATTGTCATTCAAAGTGCAACAGCGCAGAAAGCTGAAAATTGGTCTGGGCAGGAAGGTGTATAAGTGCCCAGTATGGAAGTGGTTAAACTAAACTAATTTCTGAAACCAAACTAAACGAATTCCATAACCAAACAAAATTAGAAACATACATAATGAATCTATCCGAAACTAAACAAATTTTTCCATTCTGCACATGTCTAATACAAAGTAGCATTGTTTATAAACATTGATCAGATGGGAGATCGAGAGATACAAAGTAAGTGGTGTGATTGGCCCCAAATTTATTCTGCAGCAGGACAACCACCCCAAACATACATCAATGTCATTAAGAACTACCTGCATGGATTTTGCATGTCCTCCCTGTGGTTTTGGTGGGTTTCCTCTGGGTGCACCAGTTTATTCCCACACTGCAAAGACACGCTGGTAGGTTAATTGGTTGGGTTGTCCCAATACCGATGATAGTATCAGTATTGGCGCCGATACCGAGCATTTGCAGGAGTACTTGTACTCCCGATGCCTAATCCGATACCTAGACACTCAGGGATGATCGGTGCGGCAACAAGGGAAGTTATAATCACCGATCTCCCTGTGTGGCTTTCAATAAAGCAGCTGACAGCCGCTTCTCCTCCTCTCCCTTCCACGGCTTTCAGCTGCTTTATTGAAAGTCACACAGGGAGATCGGTGATTATAACTTCTGCCGCCACCTCACTGATCGTTCCTGAATGTCCCCTGTATCTTCCTCTGGCTCCCCTCCATTCCCCCTTCGTGTGCTCCTCCGGTCCCCTCCCTTCCCCCCCCCCTCCGGCCCCCTCCATTCCCACTTCGTGTGCTCCTCCGGTCCCCTCCCCCCCCCCCTCCGGCCCCCTCCATTCCCCCTCCGTGTGCTCCTCCGGTCCCCTCCCTTCCCTCCCCCTCCGGCCCCCTCCATTCCCACTTCGTGTGCTCCTCCGGTCCCCTCCCCCCCCTCCGGCCCCCTCCATTCCCCCTCCGTGTGCTCCTCCGGTCCCCTCCCTTCCCCCCCCCTCCGGCCCCCTCCATTCCCACTTTGTGTGCTCCTCCGGTCCCCCCCCCTCCGGCCCCCTCCATTCCCCCTCTGTGTGCTCCTCCGGCCCCCCCTCTCCCCCGTCCTCCTCCATTCCCCCTCTGTGTGCTCCTCCGGCCCCCCCTCTCCCCCGTCCTCCTCCATTCCCCCTCTGTGTGCTCCTCCGGCCCCCCCTCTCCCCCGTCCTCCTCCAGTCCCCCTTTGTGTGCTCCTCCTGTCCCCTCATCTGTCCTCCCCAGTTCCCCCTCCATGTGCTCCTCCAGTCCCCTCATCCGTCCTCCTCCGTTCCCCCTCCATGTGCTCCTCCGCCCCCCCCCCTCTCCCCCGTACTCCTCCAGTCCCCCTTTGTGTGCTCCTCCGGTCCCTCTCCCTCCATCCTCCTCCATCCCCCCCAGTCCTCGCCCGTTCCCCCTCCGTGTGCTCCTCCGGTCCCCCTCCCTCCGTCCTCCTCCATCCCCCCCAGTCCTCCCTTCCCCCCCCTCCGGCCCCCTCCATTCCCACTTTGTGTGCTCCTCCGGTCCCCTCCCTCCGGCCCCCTCCATTCCCCCTCTGTGTGCTCCTCCGGCCCCCCTCTCCCCCGTCCTCCTCCATTCCCCCTCTGTGTGCTCCTCCGGCCCCCCCTCTCCCCCGTCCTCCTCCATTCCCCCTCTGTGTGCTCCTCCGGCCCCCCCTCTCCCCCGTCCTCCTCCAGTCCCCCTTTGTGTGCTCCTCCTGTCCCCTCATCTGTCCTCCCCAGTTCCCCCTCCATGTGCTCCTCCAGTCCCCTCATCCGTCCTCCTCCGTTCCCCCTCCATGTGCTCCTCCGCCCCCCCCCCTCTCCCCCGTACTCCTCCAGTCCCCCTTTGTGTGCTCCTCCGGTCCCTCTCCCTCCATCCTCCTCCATCCCCCCCAGTCCTCGCCCGTTCCCCCTCCGTGTGCTCCTCCGGTCCCCCTCCCTCCGTCCTCCTCCATCCCCCCCAGTCCTTGCCCGTTCCGCCACCGTGTGCTCCTCCGGTTCCCCCTCCCCCCGTGCTCCTCCATCCCCCCAGTCCTTGCCCGTTCCCCCTCTGTGTGCTCCTCCGGTCCCCCTCCCTCTGTCCTCCTCCATCCCCCCCAGTCCTTGCCCGTTCCCCCTCTGTGTGCTCCTCCGGTCCCCTCCCTCCGTGCTCCTCCATCCCCCCCAGTCCTCGCCCGTTCCCCCTCCGTGTGCTCCTCTGGTCCACCCTCCTCCGTCCTCCTCCATCCCCCCCCAGTCCTCGCCCGTTCCCCCTCCGTGTGCTCCTCCGGTCCCCCTCCCTCCGTCCTCCTCCATCCCCCCCAGTCCTCACCCGTTCCCCCTCCGTGTGCTCCTCCGGGCCCCCTCTCTCCTCCATCCCCTCCAGTCCTCGCTCGTTCCCCCTCTGTGTGCTCCTCCGGTCCCCCTCCCTCCGTGCTCCTCCATCCCCCCCAGTCCTCGCCCGTTCCCCCTCCGTGTGCTCCTCTGGTCCACCCTCCTCCGTCCTCCTCCATCCCCCCCCCAGTCCTCGCCCGTTCCCCCTCCGTGTGCTCCTCCGGTCCCCCTAACTCCGTCCTCCTCCATCCCCCCCAGTCCTCGCCCGTTCCCCCTCCGTGTGCTCCTCCGGTCCCTCTTCCTCCGTGCTCCTCCATCCCCCCCAGTCCTCGCCCGTTCCCCCTCCATGTGCTCCTCCGGTCCCCCTCCCTCCGTCCTCCTCCACCCCCCCCAGTCCTCGCCCGTTCCCCCTCCATGTGCTCCTCCGGTCCCCCTCCCTCCGTCCTCCTCCACCCCCCCCCCCAGTCCTCGCCCGTTCCCCCTCCGTGTGCTCCTCCGGTCCCCCTCCCTCCGTCCTCCTCCATCCCCCCCAGTCCTCGCCTGTTCCCCCTCGGTGTGCTCCTCTGGTCCCCCTCCCTCCATCCTCCTTCATCCCCCCCAGTCCTCGCCCGTTCGCCACGCCTCATCAGTGCCACCTATCAGTGTCCATCAGTGCTGAATATTAGTGCCACTGTCACATGAAATTAAAAAAAGTATCGGTAATCGGTATCGGCGATTACTTGATAAAAAGTATCGGTCCTTGTACTCGGTCTTAAAAAGGTGGTGTCAGTGCAACCCTATTAATTGGTCCTAGTATTTGTATGAATGATTGTAAGCTCCTTGAAGATGGGACCTGAGGTTAATGTGCAATATATATATGTAAAGTGCTGTATAAATTGTTGGTACTATATACTGTAAGTACCTGTAACAAATATGCTGTATAGAAAGACAGTGTATAGCACACAGAGCAGCACCTCACATTACCGGCCACAAGATGGCGTTCACATATAAGCTTTCTGAACAGATTGACAGCACCACAGTCTATGCAAGAGATATCATTCAGTGTCCTCCCATCCCCCCCCACCTCTGCCAGTGCACACAGAGGGATCCTTTCTACAATGGGCCAACACTGTGTCCTTTTTTTTTCTCTACCACTGATGACAGTTAGGCTACTTTCACACTGAAGCGCTGGATGCGCTGGCGGTATAGCGGCTCTATTTTTAGCACCGCTATACCGTCGTTTTTGGCGCGATTTGCGGGTGCTAGCGGGGGGGATTTTAACCCCCGCTAGCGGCCAAAAAAGGGTTAAAAACGCCCGCAATAACACCTCTTTGCGGTGTTTTGCGGGCGTTTTGGAGCCGCTACCCCATTGATTTCAATGGGCAGGGGCGATATATATAAAAATACCACTCATATCGCGCCTCAAAGATGCGGCTTGCAGGAGTTTTTTTACCCTCCTGCAAGCGCAACGCTCCAGTGTGAAAGCCCTTGCAGCAGCTTTTTTAGGGCGCTTTGCAGGCGCTATTTTTAGCGCAATATCGCCTGCAAAGCGCCTCAGTGTGAAAGGGGCCTTAGTGAAATTGTGTCAGTTAGTCCGTGCCTAGTGGAAGTTAGACCTATTCTTTATCTTTTATTGGATGAGATGGGGGACTAACTAATACTAAAGCCCCGACACTGGAGGAGGTCACCTCCTGACACTGGTGGAGGTCACCTCCTGACACTGATGGCAGTCACCTCCTAACACTGGTGGCGGTCACCTCCTGACACTGGTGGAGATCACCTCCTGACACTGGTGGAGGTCATCTCCTGACACTGGTGGAGATCACCTGCTGACACTGGTGGCGGTCACCTCCTGACACTGGTGGAGATCACCTCCTGACACTGGTGGCGGTCACCTCCTGACATTGATGGCAGTCACCTCCTAACACTGGTGGCGGTCACCTCCTGACACTGGTGGAGGTCATCTCCTGACACTGGTGGAGATCACCTCCTGACACTGGTGGCGGTCACCTCCTGACACTGGTGGAGATCACCTCCTGACACTGGTGGCGGTCACCTCCTGACACTGGTGGAGATCACCTCCTGACACTGGTGGCGGTCACCTCCTGACATTGATGGCAGTCACCTCCTAACACTGGTGGCGGTCACCTCCTGACACTGGTGGAGATCACCTCCTGACACTGGTGGAGGTCATCTCCTGACACTGGTGGAGATCACCTGCTGACACTGGTGGCGGTCACCTCCTGACACTGGTGGAGATCACCTCCTGACACTGGTGGCGGTCACCTCCTGACATTGATGGCAGTCACCTCCTAACACTGGTGGCGGTCACCTCCTGACACTGGTGGAGGTCATCTCCTGACACTGGTGGAGATCACCTCCTGACACTGGTGGCGGTCACCTCCTGACACTGGTGGAGATCACCTCCTGACACTGGTGGCGGTCACCTCCTGACACTGGTGGAGATCACCTCCTGACACTGGTGGCGGTCACCTCCTGACATTGATGGCAGTCACCTCCTAACACTGGTGGCGGTCACCTCCTGACACTGGTGGAGATCACCTCCTGACACTGGTGGAGGTCATCTCCTGACACTGGTGGAGATCACCTCCTGACACTGGTGGCGTTCATCTCCTGACACTGGTGGAGGTCACCTCCTGACACTGGTGGCGTTCATCTCCTGAAACTGGTGGAGGTCACCTCCTGACACTGGTGGCGGTCACCTCCTGACACTGGTGGAGATCACCTCCTGACACTGGTGGCGGTCACCTCCTGACACTGGTGGCGGTCACCTCCTGACACTGGTGGCGGTCACCTCCCGACACTGGTGGCGGTCATCTCCTGACACTGGTGGCGGTCACCTCCTGACACTGGTGGCGGTCACCTCCTGACACTGGTAGAGATCACCTCCTGACACTGTTAGAGATCACCTCCTGACACTGGTGGCGGTCACCTCCTGACACTGGTGGCGGTCACCTCCTGACACTGGTGGTGGTCACCTCCTGACACTGGTGGCGGTCACCTCCTGACACTGGTGGTGGTCACCTCCTGACACTGGTGGCGGTCACCTCCTGACACTGCTGGCTGTCACCTCCTGACACTGGTGGGGTTCATCTCCTGACACTGGTGGCGGTCACCTCCTGACACTGGTGGAGATCACCTCCTGACACTGGTGGCGGTCACCTCCTGACACTGATGGAGGTCACCTCCTGACACTGGTGGCGTTCATCTCCTGACACTGGTGGCGGTCACTTCCTGACACTGGTGGCGGTCACCTCCTGACACTGGTGGCAGTCATCTCCTGACACTGGTGGAGGTCACCTCCTGACACTGGTGGAGATCACCTGCTGACACTGGTGGAGGTCACCTCCTGACACTGGTGGCGGTCACCTCCTGACACTGGTGGCTGTCACCTCCTGACACTGGTGGGGTTCTTCTCCTTTCACTGGTGGCGGTCACCTCCTGACACTGGTGGCGGTCACCTCCTGACACTGGTGGCATTCACCTCCTGACACTGGTGGAGATCACCTCCTGACACTGATGGCGGTCACCTCCTGACACTGGTGGCGCCGACAGTCACCTCCTGACACTGGTGGCGGTCACCTCCTGACACTGGTGGCGGTCACCTCCTGACACTGGTGGAGATCACCTCCTGACACTGATGGAGATCACCTCCTGACACTGGTGGCGATCACCTCCTGACACTGGTGGAGATCACCTCCTGACACTGGTGGTGGTCACCTCCTGACACTGCTGGCTGTCACCTCCTGACACTGGTGGGGTTCATCTCCTGACACTGGTGGTGGTCACCTCCTGACACTGGTGGCGGTCATCTCCTGACACTGGTGGCGTTCATCTCCTGACACTGGTGGTGGTCACCTCCTGACACTGGTGGAGATCACCTCCTGACACTGGTGGAGTTCATCTCCTGACACTGGTGGTGGTCACCTCCTGACACTGGTGGCGGTCGCCTCCTGACACTGGTGGAAGTCACCTCCTGACGCTGCTGGCTGTCACCTTCTGACACTGGTGGCGTTCATCTCCTGACACTGGTGGCGGTCACTTCCTGACACTGGTGGCGGTCACTTCCTGACACTGGTGGCGGTCACCTCATGACACTGGTGGCGGTCACCTCCTGACACTGGTGGCGGTCACCTCCTGACACTGGTGGAGATCACCTGCTGACACTGGTGGAGGTCACCTCCTGACACTGGTGGCGGTCACCTCCTGACACTGGTGGCGGTCACCTCCTGACACTGGTGGAGATCACCTCCTGACACTGGTGGAGATCACCTCCTGACACTGATGGCGATCACCTCCTGACACTGGTGGCGATCACCTCCTGACACTGGTGGAGATCACCTCCTGACACTGGTGGGGTTCATCTCCTGACACTGGTGGTTGTCACCTCCTGACACTGGTGGAGTTCATCTCCTGACACTGGTGGTGGTCACCTCCTGACACTGGTGGCGGTCACCTCCTGACACTGGTGGAAGTCACCTCCTGACGCTGCTGGCTGTCACCTTCTGACACTGGTGGCGTTCATCTCCTGACACTGGTGGCGGTCACTTCCTGACACTGGTGGCGGTCACTTCCTGACACTGGTGGCGGTCACCTCATGACACTGGTGGCATTCATCTCCTGACACTGGTGGCGGTCACTTCCTGACACTGGTGGCGGTCACTTCCTGACACTGGTGGCGGTCACCTCATGACACTGGTGGCGGTCACCTCCTGACACTGGTGGCGGTCACCTCCTGACACTGGTGGAGATCACCTGCTGACACTGGTGGAGGTCACCTCCTGACACTGGTGGCGGTCACCTCCTGACACTGGTGGCGGTCACCTCCTGACACTGGTGGAGATCACCTCCTGACACTGGTGGAGATCACCTCCTGACACTGATGGCGATCACCTCCTGACACTGGTGGCGATCACCTCCTGACACTGGTGGAGATCACCTCCTGACACTGGTGGGGTTCATCTCCTGACACTGGTGGTTGTCACCTCCTGACACTGGTGGAGTTCATCTCCTGACACTGGTGGTGGTCACCTCCTGACACTGGTGGCGGTCACCTCCTGACACTGGTGGAAGTCACCTCCTGACGCTGCTGGCTGTCACCTTCTGACACTGGTGGCGTTCATCTCCTGACACTGGTGGCGGTCACTTCCTGACACTGGTGGCGGTCACTTCCTGACACTGGTGGCGGTCACCTCATGACACTGGTGGCGGTCACCTCATGACACTGGTGGCGGTCACCTCCTGACACTGGTGGCGGTCACCTCCTGACACTGGTGGAGATCACCTGCTGACACTGGTGGAGGTCACCTCCTGACACTGGTGGCGGTCACCTCCTGACACTGGTGGCGGTCACCTCCTGACACTAATGGCGGTCACCTCCTGACACTGGTGGCGGTCACCTCCTGACACTGGTGGAGATCACCTCCTGACACTGGTGGCGGTTACCTCCTGACACTGGTGGAGATCACCTCCTGACACTGGTGGAGATCACCTCCTGACACTGGTGGCGATCACCTCCTGACACTGGTGGAGATCACCTCCTGACACTGATGGCAGTCACCTCCTGACACTGGTGGCGGCCACCTGCTGACACTGGTGGAAATCACCTGCTGACACTGGTGGAGGTCACCTCCTGACACTGGTGGCGGTCACCTCCTGACACTGGTGAAGATCAACTCCTGACACTGGTGGCGGTCACCTCCTGACACTGGTTGAGATCACCTCCTGACACTGGTGGCGGTCACCTCCTGACACTGGTGGAGGTCACCTCCTGACACTGCTGGCTGTCACCTCCTGACACTGGTGGCGTTCATCTCCTTACACTGGCGGCGGTCACCTCCTGACACTGGTGGCGTTCATCTCCAGACACTGGTGGTGGTCACCTCCTGACACTGGTGGAGATCACCTCCTGACACTGGTGGGTGGCGGTCACCTCCTGACACTGGTGTTGTTCATCTCCTGACACTGGTGGCGGTCACCTCCTGACACTGGTGGCGGTCACCTCCTGAAATTGGTGGCGGTCACCTCCTGACACTGGTGGAGATCACCTCCTGACACTGGTGGCGATCACCTTCTGACACTGGTGGAGATCACCTCCTGACACTGGTGGTGGTCACCTCCTGACACTGCTGGCTGTCACCTCCTGACACTGGTGGGGTTCATCTCCTGACACTGGTGGTGGTCACCTCCTGACACTGGTGGTGGTCACCTCCTGACACTGGTGGAGATCACCTCCTGACACTGGTGGAGTTCATCTCCTGACACTGGTGGTGGTCACCTCCTGACACTGGTGGCGGTCACCTCCTGACACTGGTGGAAGTCACCTCCTGACGCTGCTGGCTGTCACCTCCTGACACTGGTGGCGTTCATCTCCTGACACTGGTGGCGGTCACCTCCTGACACTGGTGGCGGTCACTTCCTGACACTCTTGGCGGTCACCTCATGACACTGGTGGCGGTCACCTCCTGACACTGGTGGTGGTCACCTCCTGACACTGGTGGAGATCACCTGCTGACACTGGTGGAGGTCACCTCCTGACACTGGTGGCGTTCATCTCCTAACACTGGCGGCGGTCACCTCCTGACACTGGTGGCATTCATCTCCTGACACTGGTGGTGGTCACCTCCTGACACTGGTGGAGATCACCTCCTGACACTGGTGGCGGTCACCTCCTGACACTGGTGGCGGTCACCTCCTGACACTGGTGAAGATCAACTCCTGACACTGGTGGCGGTCACCTCCTGACACTGGTTGAGATCACCTCCTGACACTGGTGGCGGTCACCTCCTGACACTGGTGGAGGTCACTAGACATGTGCAATTCGTTTAGTTACGAATTCGTTATCCGTCAAAATTCGTTATATTCGTTGATTCGTAAACATACGAATGAACGAACGGTTCGATAACATTACAAACGAACAACAAATAATCTAAACGAACGAATATGGAAAACAAATAAAATACGAATTTAGTAAATTTGAAACAAACAAAAAACGAAAAAGTGAAAAACGAAAACATAAAAACAACGAAAACACAGAAAAAAGATAAAAAATAATGAAAATAAAAATGAACGAAAACGAGATATTACGAATATTCGAAAAACAAAACAACGAATAACGAACAAAGATCCATATTAACGAATATCAAAATGAACGGAAAAAAAATTACGAATCTTCGGAAAACGGAAATGAAAACAACGACAATTCGTAAAAACTTAAATTCTATTTCGTTAGTTCTGAATTAGTTCTGGACTTTGGCCAATGGCCAATAAGCTTGTCCCTTCCCCTGAAGACGTTGTCTCTTCCCCCAATGAGCTTGTTTCTTATAGACATGTGCTATAATGTGTGTGTATGTGTGTTTTTCTGTGTTAGACTGCAGTGCATTCCATCCAGAGTCCAGATAGGGTGTGGTTGGGTAGGTTGCACTGTTCTGTTGGATTTTGTGAGTAAATTTTTTACTTGGGAGAGAGAAATTCTTTGTTTCTTAAGGATATTAGATTGAGATTCTAGAGTCTACATTCTAATTTATAATTTTATTTATGTAATATCTCTGACATATTGTATTTTTCTTCTTTGTCAGACTACATTCTAGACAGGGTGTGGGTGGTGTTTGATTTGTGAGTCATTCAAAGAGATTGATATAGAAATTATAAATTTCTTACTATTTCTATTACTCCTAGGATTTTCTAAGGTTAGTTTTTTTCCCTTTTCTGGGACTGTGTTTTATTATATTGCTGTCTGTCTGCCCCTACCTATTTTTTTTGTTGTGTTAGCCAGTGCCACTACTAGGCCAGCCCAGGCAGCATATACTACGTATTCATGGTAGGAGAAGTAGATTAGTATATATTTTTTTTTGCATGGACCGGTAAAATAAGAATACTCCAGTCCTCAATCCCTCCACTCTCAGTCACACCAACACCAACTCTCATACCCACACACTCACTAACACCAACATTCTCACTTACAAGACTCACACGTCCATTCTCACTCCCAGACATTCTAATTGCAATAAAACCACCAAACCACACAAAAACAACTACAAAAACCACAATATCACTCTCTCATAGTTGCCAACAGTCACGGATTGGCCGGGACATTCCCGGGATTCAAACCCTTTTCCCGGATTTATTTTGTCCCGGCCAATGTCCCAGCCAATCCGATTTTTCCCATTTTCCCCGAATTTGGACGCCGCAGGCCGCCGCCGCTAGAGGTCCACGGCTGGCGGAGACAATGTCTCGGCCGGCCGCCATGTTCAAGAAGTCCAAAACACGGATGTAGTACAATAGAAAATAAAGCCGCTGCGGCGCCGCCCACACCCCCGCACCTCCCCGGGGGTGGGCGGCGCCGCAGCAGCTTTATCTTCTATTGTACTACATCTGTGTTTTGGCTGGCCGGCCGTCCACCCCCCCGCCCCGCCCCGCTGCAGGTCTGTCTGTAATGGAAAGGGGCGGGGGTCGGCAGCGCCACAGCTTAATTTTTATTTTTTTTGCAGCCACACTGTCGGCTCCGCCTCTATTTTGTTCCCCTTCGGGGAAGGGGAAACAATAATGGCGGCCGAGACAGGAGACGCCTGTGGTTAAGGGGGGACTCCGCTGGGGATGCCTGTGGTAAGGGGGGACTCCGCTGGGAACGCCTGTGGTAAGGGAGGACTCCGCTGGGGACGGCTGAGGTAAGGGGGGACTCCGCTGGGGACGCCTGATGTAAGGGGGGACTCCGATGGGGACGCCTGATGTAAGGAGGGACTCCGATGGGGACGCCTGATGTAAGGGGGGACTCCGCTGGGGACGCCTGATGTAAGGGGGGACTCCGCTGGGGACGCCTGATGTAAGGGGGGACTCCGATGGGGGCGCCTGATGTAAGGGGGGACTCCGATGGGGGCGCCTGATGTAAGGGGGGACTCCGATGGGGGCGCCTGATGTAAGGAGGGACTCCGATGGGGGCGCCTGATGTAAGGGGGGACTCCGCTGGGGACGCCTGATGTAAGGGGGGACTCCGCTGGGGACACCTGATGGCATCTGGTGGCAGGCGACGTGGCAGGTGACACACTCGGGGCTAACACTGATTCGGCATTTTGGTGAGTTGAATGATTTCATTTTATATTAAAATGTAATAAGAGAAATAATGCACTTCAGTCATCCTGACACCCTAACAACCATGGTGCCGGGATGATTAAAGAGCTAACACCAGATGTTTGGATTATCTTTATCTGTTGATTGGTAAACTCTGGAATACACATATTTCTATTATGGTGTAGGATCTGGGCCTGCTGTCCTTCCATCCTTCCTTCTCTTTCCTTCCCTCCCTCTTTCTTTCTCCCTTCATCCCTCATTCATCTCAGACTTTAACCACACCCCCTTTGAGCCACGCTCATTTAAGCCACTCCCACTACCCGTGTAAACCACGCCCACGCTTCGTGCGCCACTTTTTTCTCCTAAAGTATAACACACCTTCAAATGAATGCCCCACCCCTTAATTATACCAAGGCTCCGCCTACATGCAAAAAAGTGTCACGGATTTTTTTTTTGCAATGTTGGCAACTATGCTCTCTGCACTGCTCTCTGCTCCTCCCTCACCACACCACTTACACCCTCTCAAAATGGCGTACAGGGGCGGAGGCTATAGCCGCTTGTTGAAAACGAAACTAAAATACGAGATTGCGAATGGCCGCGATGTATTTACGGGAGTACGAATGCATTCGAAGCACGTGGACGTATTTTAGTTTTATTTTCAACACGCGGCTATAGCCGCGTGTTGAAAATAAAAATAACTAGTAACGCGAGATTGCGAATGACCGCGCCGAGATGTATTTACGAAAGTATAAAAAAATTACGAATCCATTCGAAGCACGGTAGTAGACACGAATCAAGGAAAACAAAACAATGTAAGGAATCAACAGAAACGGCAGAGTAGTGTACAGAAAAACGAAAATTATTATCTAACAAAATTACGAATTACGAATCGTTCAGTATCAACGAAAATCAAACTGTTACGAAAGTACGAAAATAACTTAAACAGAAATACGAATCATTCAATATCAACAAAATTACAAATTTCAAATCAACGAAAATAACTTAGACAGAACTACGAATCATTCAGTATCAACGAAAATTAAACTGTTACGAACATACGAACGAGTCCGAATAGGAAAACTCGCGTCTTACGAAATTACGAATCTTTACGAACATACGGAACGAGACGAAACGAAACGATAGGAAACTAATTTTTTGGTTGTGCACATGTCTAGAGGTCACCTCCTGACACTGCTGGCTGTCACCTCCTGACACTGGTGGCGTTCATCTCCTTACACTGGCGGCGGTCACCTCCTGACACTGGTGGCGTTCATCTCCTGACACTGGTGGTGGTCACCTCCTGACACTGGTGGAGATCACCTCCTGACACTGGTGGCGGTCACCTCCTGACACTGGTGGCGGTCACCTCCTGACACTGGTGGAGATCACCTCCTGACACTGGTGGAGATCACCTCCTGACACTGGTGGCGATCACCTCCTGACACTGGTGGCGATCACCTCCTGACACTGGTGGCGATCACCTCCTGACACTGGTGGAGATCACCTCCTGACACTGATGGCAGTCACCTCCCGACACTGGTGGCGGCCACCTGCTGACACTGGTGGAGATCACCTGCTGACACTGGTGGAGGTCACCTCCTGACACTGGTGGCGGTCACCTCCTGACACTGGTGAAGATCAACTCCTGACACTGGTGGCGGTCACCTCCTGACACTGGTTGAGATCACCTCCTGACACTGGTGGCGGTCACCTCCTGACACTGGTGGAGGTCACCTCCTGACACTGCTGGCTGTCACCTCCTGACACTGGTGGCGTTCACCTCCTGACACTGGTGGCGGTCACCTCCTGACACTGGTGGCGGTCACCTCCTGACACTGGTGGTGGTCACCTCCTGAAATTGGTGGCGGTCACCTCCTGACACTGGTGGAGATCACCTCCTGACACTGGTGGCGGTCACCTCCTGATACTGGTGGAGATCACCTCCTGACACTGGTGGCGGTCACCTCCTGACACTGGTGGCGGTCACCTCCTGACACTGGTGGAGATCACCTTCTGACACTGGTGGCAGTCACCTCCTGACACTGGTGGCAGTCACCTCCTTACACTGGTGGCGGTCACTTCCTGACACTGGTGGCGGTCACCTCATGACACTGGTGGCCTGCCAGGGCTGGAATGTCTGCCTGTCAGGGCTTCTGGGGGATCAGATGAAAGCTTTTAGAGGACCTCTGGCTATGAGACTCTCTCCAATACACCGTAATTGGTAATTATGCACTAGGATGCTCGCTAATACCAATATGATTTTTAGCTATGAATTCGAACTACCAATGTAATTTCTTTACAGCAAACCTATCCTCTGAAGAAGACCCAGATGGGTTGAAACGCGTCAGTAGTTGTGTACCAATCAGCATTTATTGACATATAATGTTGTGTACCATATTGTGTTTGCACTAATTTGTATTGGTTTACCCACTTCTTGTACCAGAGCTCATATTTTAACTGTCAGGCCTCGTACACACGACCGATTTTCTCGGCAAGAACCAGCAAGAAACTTGCTGGCAGAGATGTCTTGACGAGTAAATCGGTCGTGTGTACGCGGCTATCGGGTTTCTCGTCGAGAAAACCGACAAGTAACCTCGACGAGAAAATAGAGAACCTGCTCTCTATTTTCTCGTCGAGATTCTCGTCAGCCTGTTTCTCGACGAGAAAAGTGAGTGTGTGTACACTTACCTGTCCGCCGGGAAGCCCGCGCATGTTCGAAATGAATTCGACGCATGCGCGGTAGCTTCCTAGGCATACGTAGGGTATACCAAGATGGCGGTGACGGCATCGAATGTGACGAGCGCATGCTCGTCGTAGTCGATGACGTCACCGCGTACGTTCCATTCAAAGAACCGCGGGTTCTTTGAATCGAGCGTGTGTACACTCGGCCGGGACAAGTTTCTTGTCCAAGAATCTCGTCGAAAAAAACGACATGTTTTTTTCGACGAGAATCTCGGCCGTGTGTACGAGGCCTCATTGTCATTTTGCTATGGTTGTCATCAATAAAGTAATTTTTTAACCCATCATCCTCCTCACCTCTATTCCTTGCTGCCTAGAAAACCCCTATTGGGGGAACCTTCCTACTTTGTAGTTAAATAGCCTTTGCTACATTGCCACGTCTATTGTGGCAGCCATATCTGAGATCCCACTAATGCTCACTAATCATATAATCTCTTCCCGCCCTCCTCAGCCTGTGCGGAGCAGGATGAGGGGATCATAGGAGATTAGAGGTGAAGCCGCAGGTGAGCCCTGTACAGCCCCTTCCCCCACTACCATTACAGGTCTTTCCACCTCTAGGCACAGGTAAGAGGTTCTTCATATTTCCCCTACAAATCATCTAGCCAACTCAATCATGTCATATATCAAATGTGCTGTGCCTATTATGAGGAGTTTCCATCATCCCTGCTCTAAGTTCCTGGGTCTGTACACCTGCTTTGGCCATTATGAGGGGTTCTCACAATCCCTGTGCTAAGTTCCCAGGTCTGTACACTTGCTATGTCCATTATGAGGGGTTCTGCACTGAACTCCCAGGTCTGTACACCCGTGGTGCCCATTATGAGTGGGTTCCCACCATACCTTCCCTGAGTTCCCAGGTCTGTACTCCTGTTATGCCCATTATGAGGGGTTCTCACTATCCCTGTGCCAAGTTCCTGGGCCTGCACACCTGATGTGCCTATTATGAGGGATTCCCACCATCCTTGTGCTGCGTTTCCAGGTCTATTCACCCGCTGTGCCCATTATGAGGGGTTCCCACCATCACTGCTCTCAGTTCCTGGGTCTGCACACCTGTTTTGCCCATTATGAGGGATTCCCACCATCCTTGTGCTGCGTTTCCAGGTCTATACATCCGCTGTGCCCATTATGAGGGGTTCCCACCATCACTGCTCTCAGTTCCTGGGTCTGCACACCTGTTTTGCCCATTATGAGGAATTCCCACCATCCCTGTGCCGAGTTCCCAGGTTTTCATATCTGCTGTATACATTATGAGGGGTTCCCACCATCCCTGTACTGAGTTCCTAGGTCTGTACACCTGCTGTGCCCATTATGAGGAGCTTCCACCATCCCTGTGCTGAGTTTCTGAGTCTGTACACCTGCTGTGCCCATTATGAGGGGCTCCCACCACCCCTGTACCTAGTTTCTGACTCTGTACACCTGCTGTGCCCATTATGAGGGGTTCCCACATCCCTGTGCTGAGTTCCTGGACCTGTACACCTGCTGTGCCCATTATGAGGGGTTCTCACCATCCCTGCTAGATTATGTATTTATTTATATAAAAAAAAGGAGTACACTATGCCACTGTCATTTTATGTCACTTTTAGAGCAGTCAAGGAAAATATGAAGTCAGCCGCTTACCCCTCCTATAATGGTAATATCACCTTTGAGTGAACTAAGCCTTTGGATCAAGCACCTAAAGGATAAAGTAAATGGTAGCTCTTCAGAGGAGGTCTGACTGAGCCCAGCCCCGCCTCCATGGAGCCCAGTCCAGACATTGAAGGCCTCAGAGCTCCAGAGTGGTCAACACATGCCTGGACAAGGTTAGCATTGATGAAGCCTAGAGTCCTCTAAATCCCTCTAGAGGTAGAAGATTTTACCCTGACAGTCTATACGGGGTTTAGGGCAGTGGCGATGCGTCCATAGTGGGCGCAGGAGCGCCACCCCCTCTCTCCTGCACCCATCACTTAACAATAGATAGATTCATGCATTGCATGAATCTATCTATTGTCGCCGCTGCCGCCCACTATTCAGGTTTCCAGCCCCTCGTCCAGCGCCAGCCATCTGAATTACAGTGGTGGGGGTGTTTTGGAAGTGCCTGATTAGAGTCATAGGCTCTCATAGGCTTCCTGATTATAGCCTGTGGGCTCTAATAGGCTTCCAAATTGTTAAGCAGCGGGCGCACTGCTGTGCATTCGCTGCTTACGTAGTGCTGTGTTAGGGAATCGCTTCCCTAACACTGACCCGCCTCTCAGCCAATGAGGTGCACCGGGTCTGGTTACCGGTCACCTGATTGTTGGCTGAAGCGACAGGAGCTGTGACACAGCGTCACTGTTTCATAGCAGAAGACAGAAGAGGACGGGAGAAGGGAGAAGACATCGAGGACTCGGAGGACAGCTTTGACCGAGACAGGTAAGTGCCGGGCGGGGGGGGGGGCACACTGGTGGCATTTGATGGGGAAAATCTGGCAGAACACTGGCGGCATTTGATGGGGAAAACTGGCAGCACACTGGGGGCATTTGATGGGGCAAACTGGCAGCACACTGGCGGCAATTGATGGGGCAAACTGGAAGCACACTGGTGGCAATTGATGGGCACACTGGCAGCACACTGGCGGCATTTGATGGGGCAAACTGGCATCACACTGGCGGCATTTGATGGGGCAAACTGGCAGCACACTGGCGGCAATTGATGGGCACACTGGCAGCACACTGGCGGCATTTGATGGGGCAAACTGGCAGCACACTGGCGGCATTTGATGGGGAAAACTGGCAGCACACTGGCGGCAATTGATGGGGCAAACTGGCAGCACACTGGGGGCATTTGATGGGGCAAACTGGCAGCACACTGGCGGCAATTGATGGGGCAAACTGGAAGCACACTGGTGGCAATTGATGGGCACACTGGCAGCACACTGGCGGCATTTGATGGGGCAAACTGGCATCACACTGGCGGCATTTGATGGGGCAAACTGGCAGCACACTGGCGGCAATAGATGAGGCAAACTGGCAGCACACTGGGGACATTTGATGGGGCAAACTGGCAGCACACTGGCGGCATTTGATGGGGTAAACTGGCAGCACACTGGCGGCAATTGATGGGGCAAACTGGCAGCACACTGGGGGCATTTGATGGGGCAAACTGACAACACACTGGCGGCAATTAATGGGCACACTGGCAGCACACTGGCAGCATTTGATGGGGCAAACTGGCAGCACACTGGCGGCAATTGATGGGGCAAACTGGCAGCACACTGGGGGCATTTGATGGGGCAAACTGACAACACACTGGCGGCAATTGATGGGGCAAACTGGCAGCACACTGGCGGAAATTGATGGGGCAAACTGACAACACACTGGGGGTATTTGATGGGGCAAACTGGCAGCACACTGGCGGCAATTGATGGGCACACTGGCAGCACACTGGCGGCAATTGATGGGGCACACTGGAAGCACACTGGAAGCAATTGATGGGCACACACTGGCAGCAATTGATGGGGCAAACTGACAGCACACTGGCGGCAATTGATGGGCACACTGGCAGCACACTGGCAGCATTTGATGGGGCAAACTGGCAGCACACTGGCGGCATTTGATGGGGCAAACTGGCAGCACACTGGTGGCAATTGATGGGGCAAACTGGCAGCACACTGGTGGCAATTGATGGGCACACTGGCAGCACACTGGTGGCATTTGATGGGGCAAACTGGCAGTACACTGGTGGCAATTTATGGGGCAAACTGGCAGCACACTAGGGGCATTTGATGGGGCAAACTGGCAGCACACTGGCAGCAATTGATGGGGCAAACTGGCAGCACACTGGTGGCAATTGATGGGCACACTGGCAGCACACTGGCAGCAATTGATGGGCACACTGGCAGCACACTGGAGGCAATTGATGGGCATACACTGGCAGCAATTGATGGGGCACACTGGCAACACTGGAAACAATAGATTGGTTAGAGTAGCTGCATTTGATGGTTTTTTTTTCCAGTTTGTTTGCAATTTTGAGCACCAGCCGCCACTGGTTTAGGGTGGGAGTGGTGGAGCACTGGATATGTGGGTGATCATTTGGAATGGCCTTGCTGTAGCGCTGTAGTTCTTCTACCAACGGTATAGCCTCCCAGGTGACCTCAGCGGGTGTAGAGTTGCCTTGAAGCCTTTGAAAGCTCCATCACCTCAGAGGAACATCAGGTGTCATTGACAGAGGTCCATATCCTCTGAGAGAAGGATCTCCAGATGATACAGATGCATATTTGAGGCTACGTGGAGACACAGAGGCACACTTGGAGTCACTGGATGACACAGGAGGCATCTAGCCAAGCTGGTGGTCTTGTGTGTAATTTATCATTCGGTCACTATTTATCTTATCTCCATACAAGGTGGTAGCTTTGAAACAATATGACATGAGATGGAATTCCCCTTTAAGAGACAACACAATAGGTGGTCAGTGCAACATTTTTTATTGTTTACGGTGAGAAATAATATACAAGACACAGTGAAGCCCGTACCTGCTACCATATACAGTATCTCACAAAAGTCAGTACACCCCTTACATTTGTGTAAATATTTTATTCTATCTTTTCATGTGACAACACTGAAGAAATTACCCTTTTCTACAATGTAAAGTAGTGAGTGTATAGCTTGTATAACAGTGTAAAGTTGCTGTCCCCTCAAAATAACTCAACACACAGCCATTAATGTCTAAACCGCTGGCAACAAAAGTGAGTACACCCCTAAGTGAAAATGTCCAAATTGGGCCCAAAGTGTCAATATTTTGTGTGGCCACCATTATTTTCCAGCACTGCCTTAACCCCCTTGGGCATGGAGTTCACCAGAGCTTCACAGGTTGCCACTGGAGTCTCTTCCACTCCTCCATGACAACATCATGGAGCTGGTGGATGTTAGAGATCTTGCACTCCTCCACCTTCTGAGGATGCTCCACTAGGGTGACCACATTTCCAAACTACCATTCAGGGACACCCTATGTAACGGCACCCCAAGTATGAAAGGGGTTAACGCCGTTTAGGATATTCCGTCTCTGGACACACATCCACTGCCGATCCTCCACAGTCAGGCGACCGCTTCCCATAGGATTAATCCTTCCAAACATACGAGACAAACACTCTGTATGAAGTTTCCAACTGGACTGACAATCTTTAATGACAAACTCCCAGTTTTATACACACAGAGAGGAGGTTCTTACATTCTCCTCAGACAATACACCTTTGACCAGACCTAATTTACATGAGCTAATTAACTACAGTGATGACTCAGACACATGACCTTTAGGCTAGCCTCACTGTCTCCCAATACACATCTGACATCTTAGCAGACACAGGTGGGGGCTGGATGTGGTGACATTAGCATCTAACAGTATGTGTCCCAACATCATGAAGGAGTCACTTTTCAGTTAACCTGTTGAGTTCATAATCAAACAGTAAATAGTTCTTTACAGATATCCTGGGGAATATTGTGGAAAAATATCACTGTCCCATTTTAAAGCAATCCAAGACATATTCTTAATGTCCATTATTTTCTTGCTCACCCTGTGCCCAAAGTGACCCCTGTCACACCC
The DNA here is from genome assembly GCA_029206835.1 of Rana muscosa. Lineage (NCBI taxonomy): Eukaryota > Metazoa > Chordata > Amphibia > Anura > Ranidae > Rana > Rana muscosa. The sequence goes on from JARGYO010000094.1 coordinate 42,251,229, forward strand.
TCCCTTCCCCAAAATCAGCTTGTGCTGTACCGAATCACAGCACAGTGGCTGTGTCAGTTTCATTCCGGGACACTGTATTGTCCTGGAATGAATGTGCCCGGGACAGACCTGCAAAATGCGGGACTGTCCTGGGCAATCCGGGACACGTGGTCACCCTATGCCCCACAGATGCTCAATAGGGTTTAGGTCTGGAGACATGCTTGGCCAGTCCATCACCTTTACCCTCAGCTTCTTTAGCAAGGCAGTGGTCGTCTTGGAGGTGTGTTAGGGGTCGTTATCACCTTGGAATACTGCCCTGCGGCCCAGTCTCTGAAGGGAGGGGATCATGCTCTGCTTCAGTATGTCACAGTATATGTTGGCATTCATGGTTCCCTCAATGAACTGTAGCTCCCCAGTGCCGACAGCACTCATGCAGCCCCAGACCATGACACTCCCACCACCATGCTTGACTGTAGGCAAGACACACTTGTCTTTGTACTCCTCACCTGGTTGCCGCCACACATGCTTGTCACCATCTGAGCCAAATACGTTTTATCTTGGTCTCATCAGACCACAGGACATGGTTCCAGTAATCCATTTCCTTAGTCTGCTTGTGTTCAGCAAACTGTTTGTGGGCTTTCTTGTGCATCATCTTTAGAAGAGGCTTCCTTCTGGGATGACAGCCATGCAGACCAATTTGATACAGTGTGCGTCGTATGGTCTGAGCACTGACAGGCTGACCCCCCACCCCTTCAACCTCTGCAGCAATGCTGGCAGCACTCATACGTCCATTTCCCAAAGACAACCTCTGGAAATGATGATATGATGCTGAGCATGTGCTCTCAACTTCCTTGGTCGACCATGGTGAGACATTAATGGCTGTGTGTTGAGTTATTTTGAGGGGACAGCAAATTTACACTGTTATACAAGCTGTACACTCACTACTTTACATTGTAGCAAAGTGTAATTTCTTCAGTGTTGTCACATGAAAAGATATAAAATATTTACAAAAACGTGAGGGGTGTACACTAAGTGTAGTGTGAAAAGCGTCAGATGTCCTAGGTTCATTGCTGTGACTTGTAGTGCCTGTTTCCACTTTTTACAATAAAGCCATGTTGGATTGGAGTGCGGCTGTCCTAATCATCTTTTGTTCTTACGTGCCTCCACATACTCTAGGCTCTCAGCAGCTTCAAATGAGAGTGCAGTTGGCAGGGCTGCTTCATTGGTGGTGGGGGGTACGGGTAAAACTGCTTCATAGGTGGTGAGTATGGAAAAAGCTGCTTCATTGGTGGTGAGCATTGGAAGAACGGCTTCATTGGTGATGAACATGGGAGAGCGCCTTCATAGGTGGTGAGCATGGGAGAGCGCCTTCATAGGTGGTGAGCATGGGAGAATGCCTTTGTAGGTGGTGAGCATGAGAGCACCTTCGTAGGTGGGGGTTACAGGGAAAACTGCTTCATAGTGAGTATGGGGAAAACTGCTTCACAGGTAATGAGCATGTGAAGTACTGCTTCATAGATGACGAGCATGGGGAGAACTGCTTTATAGATGGTGAGCATGGGGAGAACTGCTTTATAGGTGGTGAGCATGGGGAGAGATGATTAAGCACGAATTTTCAGTGTGAAACGCGTCAGCTTGTATCCTGTTTGCTGTGGCATGTATCCTGTGATTTTATTTTTACAATAAAAGCAACATTTTTTGGAGTGCGGCTGTCCAGCCATTCCCCTTCATTTTGCATTATCGTATGCATTGCCAGCACCCGTGGCTTCGGATCTGGTAAAAAGGTTCATCATTTGCACTTTCTGCCTTGAGCGGTGACTCTTTCTCTCTAGAGATGCTTCATAGGTGGTGAACATGGGAAGTACTGCTTTATAAATGGTAAGCACAGGGAAAGCTGCTTCATAGGTGGTGAGTAGTGATGAGCCGAACACCCCCGGGTTCGGTTCGCACCAGAACCCGCGAACGGACCGAAAGTTCGCGCGAACATTAGAACCCTATTAAATACAATGGATGCGAACGTTCGAATTCTAAAGTGCTAATTATAATGACTATTATGCATGTTATTGTCCTAAAAAGGGTTTGGGAACCCGGGTTCTGCACCAGGGGACATGTATCAATGCAAAAAGAAGTTTTAAAAACGGTCGTTTTTCGGGAGCAGTCATTTTAATGATGCATAAAGTGAAAAAAAAAAAGTCAAATATTCCTTTAAATATCGTACCTGGGGGGTGTCTAAAGTATGCCTGTGAAGTGCCACGTGTTTCCCGTGTTTAGAACTGTCCCTGCACAAAATGACACTTCTAAAGGAAAAAAAAGCCATTTAAAACTGCTTGCGGCTTTAATGTAATGTCTGGTCCCGGTAATATGGATGAAAATCTTTAAGAAAAATGGCATAGCTACCCCATGACCCCCCCCCCCCCCCTACCCCAGCCCATTACCAGCCCCTTTGGGTCTTGTATGGATATTAAGGGGAACACCGCACACAAAATAAAAAAGGCCCTATATACTCTGAACAGCCGTATACAGGCGGTGCATACAAGACAGGGACTGTAGGTTTGTTCTTATGTAGAATGTGTTTGTAATTTTGAACAGGTACATTGTTTAAGTGTAGCTCCAGCCCAAAAATCTATTTTTAAACTTTTTGGAAAGCATAGGTAAGGGTTATCACCCCTGTAACATTTGTTTTGCTGTCTGTGCCCCTGTTCAGAACATTTCACCTCACTTTCCGTCCCAATGACAACTGTTTTTGAAATGTGGTGTTTTTCTTGAAACAAGGATTGGTGATAAAGCATCAGTACAGAGGAGACACCTTTCTCCCATATTAATTCTTACAGGAGAGAATTTTCCTTCCTAGGGGTAGATTTCCTCTCACTTCCTGTTGTCTTCTTGCGTTTGCAAGTAGGAGTCGTTTGTAAGTTGGATGTTTGAAAGTAGGGACCTGCCGTATATACTCTGCAGAAATAGGCCCCTTAGTTGTTGGTGTTGGCACAACACTGTAAGCACTCACAGTTACTCTTGGTTGGTGCTGGAACGCCCTGCTGTCAACTATTATATCAGGAATTGTAATTACATATAATTGTTGAACAGTGGTAGTAAAAATTGGGCCTTTGATGGTGGTGCTGGTGCCACAACACTGTAAGCCCTGACAGTTACTCTTGGTGGGTGCAGCAATGGGCCCTGCTGTGAATTATTAGATCAAGAATTGTAATTGCATGCCCCTGTTGAACAGGGGCTGAAAAATTGGGCCTTTCGTGGTGGTGGTGGTGGTGGTGGTGGTGTTGCCACAACACTGTAAGCCCTCAGAGTTACTCTTGGTGGGTGCAGGAATGGGCCCTGCTGTGAATTATTAGATCAAGAATTGTAATTACATGCCCCTTTTGAACAGGGGCTGAAAAATTGGGCCTTTCGTGGTGGTGGTGGTGGTGGTGGCGTTGCCACAACACTGTAAGCCCTCAGAGTTACTCTTGGTGGGTGCAGCAATGGGCCCTGCTGTGAATTATTAGATCAAGAATTGTAATTTCATGCCCCTGTTGAACAGGGGCTGAAAAATTGGGCCTTAGGCACTGGTGGCACAACACTGCAACCCCTCACAGATACTGTACTTGGAGCACAGCAATGAGCCCTGTTGCAAAGTATTGCTTCAAAAATTGTAATGACACGCCCCTGTTAAACAGGTGCTGAAAAATTGGGCCTTAGGCACTGGTGGCACAACACTCCAACCCCTCACAGATACTGTACTTGGAGCACAGCAATGAGCCCTGTTGCAAAGTATTGCTTCAAAAATTGTAATTACACGCCCCTGTTAAACAGGGGCTGAAAAATTGGGCCTTAGCCACTGGTGGCGGCACCCATAAACAAAAATGATCTTCCAAGCTATCATCATCAATCGTATCATTGAGGACTCGGAGGAGGAGGATAGCCAGTCAACATAACAGCACAGGCACTCAGCATCAGCATCAGTCTTGAAGGGATGTGACATGTTAAAATCAATTAGTCTGTTATATCAGCATCAGGTGTGTGGTAGCTGGTGGTGATCCAAGACTGGTTCATCTTGATGAAAGTCAGTCGATCAACCGAGTCGGTGGACAGGCGCACCCTGTGATCCGTGACAAATCCTCCAGCAGCACTGAATGTGCGTTCCGAAAGAACGCTGGATGCAGGACAGGCCAGTAGCTCAATTGCATACTGTGCAAGCTCTGGCCAGTGATCCATCCTCAAGACCCAGTAAGCCAGAGGATTTTCGGTGGGGAAGGTGTCCAAGTCTGACCTTGCCCCTAGATATTCCTGCACCATGTTTATCAGACGCTGGCGATGGTTGCTGGAACCGATCATACTTTGGGGCTGCGGACTAAAGAATTGTCTGAACGCATCGGTCAGACGGCCACCTTCCCCACCGCTCCTTCTTTGACTGGCCGAAGCCTCAGCAACTCGTTGTCCAGGACCAGGAGTTTGTAACCTCCCAGTCTCTGGGAACGCGTTGCACAGACCTTTCTGCAAGGCCTCCCGGAGTTGTCTCATCCTCTGCTCCCTCTGCGACGGTAACATAAGGTCCGCAACCTTACCCTTGTACCGTGGATCAAGGAGAGTGGCCAGCCAGTAATGGTCCCTCTCCTTGATCCGAAGAATACGAGGATCCTTCCGCAGACTTTGCAGGATCAGGGAGGCCATGCAGCGTAGGTTAGCTGAGGCATTCAGTCCGGAGTCCTCTGGGTCACTAAGGACGACATGATCCGCAGCCACCTCCTCCCAGCCACGTACAAGTCCACTGGTTTCTTGGGACTGTAAATCATCCCTAAAAGACTGCTGCTGATGATGCTGAGTGCCAGCCTCCACCTCCATGCTGACACAATCCTCCTCCTCCTCCTCCTCCTCCTCCTCTTCCTGTGCGATGGGTGGGACAGAAGGAACACTGTCTGGGTAAAGGGGGCCTTGAGAGGCAAGGAAGTCCTCCTCTTCCTGCCTCTGTTCTGCCTCAAGTGCCCTGTCCATTATTCCACGCAGAGTGTGCTCCAACAGGTGGACAAGAGGTACAGTGTCACTGATGCATGCACTGTCACTGCTCACCATCCTCGTGGCCTCCTCAAATGGTGCCAGGACAGTGCATGCATCCCTGATCATGCCCCACTGGCGTGGTGAAAAAAACCCGAGCTCCCCTGACCCTGTCCTGGTGCCGTAGTCGCACAGGTACTCATTGATGGCCCTCTGCTGCGTGTGCAGCCGCTGCAGCATGGCCAACGTTGAGTTCCACCTGGTGGGCATGTCACATATAAGGCGGTTCTTGGGCAGGTTCAACTCCTTTTGCAGCTCAGCCAGGCGAGCACTGGCATTATAAGATCTGCGGAAATGCACACAGACTTTCCTGGCCTGCCTCAGGACATCCTGTAAGCCCGGGTGCCTGCCCAAGAACCGCTGCACCACCAGGTTAAGGACGTGAGCCACACAGGGCACATGGGTCAGTTGTCCCTGTCGGAGGGCGGAGAGGAGGTTGGTGCCATTGTCGCAAACCACCATTCCTGGCTTAAGCTGGCGTGGCGTCAACCACCTCTCGGCCTGGCCCTGCAGAGCAGACAGGACCTCTGCCCCAGTGTGGCTTCTGTCCCCCAAACACACCAGCACAAGCACGGCATGGCATCTTTTTGCCTGCGTACTTGCGTAGCCCCTTGAACAGCTACGGAGCACCGCTGGTTCAGAGGACAAAGCACAGGAAGAGGCCATTGAGGAAAAAAGAAGAGGAGGGGGTGGAGGAGAGAGGTGTGTCACAACCAGTAGTAGCATTTTGGAGGCGTGGCGGTGGAACAACCTCCAACACTACTGCACCTTGTCCTGCATCCTTCCCAGCTGCCAAAAGAGTGACCCAATGGGCCGTGAAAGAAAGGTAACGTCCCTGTCCATGCCTGCTGGACCATGAGTCAGCGGTAATATGCACCTTACCGCTGACCGCCCTGTCCAGCGAGGCCAAGACATTGCCTTCCACATGCCGGTAGAGAGCCGGAATAGCCTTCCGTGAGAAAAAGTGGCGTTTGGGAACCTGCCACTGAGGAACCGCACATTGCACAAACTCACGGAAGGGGGCCGAGTCTACCAACTGAAAAGGCAGCAGTTGAAGCGCTAGCAATTTAGCCAAGCTAGCATTCAACCACTGGGCATGTGGATGGCTGGGAGTGAACTTCTTTCGACGGTCCAGCAGCTGGGGCAGGGAAATTTGCCTGCTAGAATCGGACGTCGGTGTACTGCTAGCAGAGTGGCCGCAAGTACTTGGCTGTGACACACCTAATTCTACACCTTCATTCCTCTCAGTGCATGTTTCAGAGAGGACTGAAGTTATAGTGGGGTTGGAGATCCCAGCTGATGCGGTGCAAGGAGAGGTCCGCTTTGTTCTTTGGTGTGGGTCTTTGAGGTAGGCTTGCCAACGAGCTGCATGGCAGGTCAACATATGTCTGGTCAGGCATGTGGTACCCAAGCGGCTGATGTTTTGGCCACGCGATATACGCTTGAGACATATGTTGCAAACAGCAGCTGTGCGATCTGATGCACTAGCCTCAAAAAAGGCCCACACCAAAGAACTTTTTGAATGACGGGCAGAGGCAGCGCCCTGCACAGGCGGAGCTCTGCGGTGTGATTCCGTCGGTGTACTGCCCTTACGCTGGCCACCAAAGGGCATCCTGCCTCGTTGGAGATGTGCCTCCTCCTCATCCTCCTCCTCCTCCTCTCTCCTATTAGGCACCCACGTGGAGTCAGTGACCTCATCATCCCCTCCCTCCTCATCACTGGAGCCAATCTGGCAGTATGCTGCAGCTGCTGGAACATGACTGCCAGATTGGTGTCCTTCTTGAGCATCCCCTCTGTCTGCTCTCACGCTACTGCCTTCCTCTAGCTGGGTTTCATCATCAGACCCTTCGAAACGCTGGGCATCCTCCTGGAGCATGTACCCAACACTGTGCTCAAACAGTTCGGGGGACTCCTCAGGAGGAGGACATGGTGGGTCTAGGGAAGGAGTGACTGATGATGAGTCTGACATTGATACCAGGGAAGAGGACGCTTTGGCAGCTGCTTTGCCAGTACCCTGAGCCTGGGTGAGAGAGGATGAGGAGGAGGAGGAGGGCTTGGTCATCCACTCTACCAAGTCTTCGGCATGATGTGGCTCAACATGTCCAGCTGCCGAAAAGAAGGACAAGCGTGTCCCATGGCCATGTGCTGATGACAATGCACCGCGTCCACGACCAGCACTGTTGCCCCCAGACACAGAGCCTGCTTGCCCTCTTTTATTGCCTCCTGACTGTCTGCCTCTCCTTGTTTGCCTTCCAGACATTCTAATGGATGGCCTGCAGGGAGATGGGAAAAAAGCAATAAGGGCTACCTTCAGGTGTCCTTCTCTGTCCCTTTACTTAAGGATTTCTAAATATGGTTGAGGATGATTGCTTTCGCACAGAATAGCACAATGACAATTTCCCTGACTGTCCAAAAAACAAGGATTTCAAAGATGGTTGATGAGGAATGCTTTAGCACAGTATAGCACAATGAGAATTTCCCTCACTGTCCTTCCCTGTCCCTACAAACAAGGATTAGCACAGTAAAACACACTGACACTCTCCCTACCTATAGTTTTCTGTCCCTATAAAAAAATGTTTTTTTTAAAGATGGTTGATGATCAATGCTTTAGCACAGTATAGCACAAGGAGAATTTCCCTCACTGTCCTTCCCTGTCCCTACAAACAAGGATTAGCACAGTAAAACACACTGACACTCTCCCTACCTATAGTTTTCTGTCCCTATAAAAAATGTTTTTTTTAAAGATGGTTGATGATCAATGCTTTAGCACAGTATAGCACAAGGAGAATTTCCCTCACTGTCCTTCCCTGTCCCTACAAACAAGGATTAGCACAGTAAAACACACTGACACTCTCCCTACCTATAGTTTTCTGTCCCTATAAAAAATGTTTTTTTTAAAGATGGTTGATGATCAATGCTTTAGCACAGTATAGCACAAGGAGAATTTCCCTCACTGTCCTTCCCTGTCCCTACAAACAAGGATTAGCACAGTAAAACACACTGACACTCTCCCTACCTATAGTTTTCTGTCCCTATAAAAAAAGTTTTTTTAAAGATGGTTGATGATCAATGCTTTAGCACAGTATAGCACAAGGAGAATTTCCCTCACTGTCCTTCCCTGTCCCTACAAACAAGGATTAGCACAGTAAAACACACTGACACTCGCCCTACCTATAGTTTTCTGTCCCTATAAAAAAAGTTTTTTTAAAGATGGTTGATGATCAATGCTTTAGCACAGTATAGCACAAGGAGAATTTCCCTCACTGTCCTTCCCTGTCCCTACAAACAAGGATTAGCACAGTAAAACACACTGACACTCTCCCTACCTATAGTTTTCTGTCCCTATAAAAAATGTTTTTTTAAAGATGGTTGATGATCAATGCTTTAGCACAGTATAGCACAAGGAGAATTTCCCTCACTGTCCTTCCCTGTCCCTACAAACAAGGATTAGCACAGTAAAACACACTGACACTCTCCCTACCTATAGTTTTCTGTCCCTATAAAAAATGTTTTTTTAAAGATGGTTGATGATCAATGCTTTAGCACAGTATAGCACAAGGAGAATTTCCCTCACTGTCCTTCCCTGTCCCTACAAACAAGGATTAGCACAGTAAAACACACTGACACTCTCCCTACCTATAGTTTTCTGTCCCTATAAAAAAAAGTTTTTTTAAAGATGGTTGATGATCAATGCTTTAGCACAGTATAGCACAAGGAGAATTTCCCTCACTGTCCTTCCCTGTCCCTACAAACAAGGATTAGCACAGTAAAACACACTGACACTCTCCCTACCTATAGTTTTCTGTCCCTATAAAAAATGTTTTTTTAAAGATGGTTGATGATCAATGCTTTAGCACAGTATAGCACAAGGAGAATTTCCCTCACTGTCCTTCCCTGTCCCTACAAACAAGGATTAGCACAGTAAAACACACTGACACTCTCCCTACCTATAGTTTTCTGTCCCTATAAAAAATGTTTTTTTAAAGATGGTTGATGATCAATGCTTTAGCACAGTATAGCACAAGGAGAATTTCCCTCACTGTCCTTCCCTGTCCCTACAAACAAGGATTAGCACAGTAAAACACACTGACACTCTCCCTACCTATAGTTTTCTGTCCCTATAAAAAATGTTTTTTTAAAGATGGTTGATGATCAATGCTTTAGCACAGTATAGCACAAGGAGAATTTCCCTCACTGTCCTTCCCTGTCCCTACAAACAAGGATTAGCACAGTAAAACACACTGACACTCTCCCTACCTATAGTTTTCTGTCCCTATAAAAAATGTTTTTTTAAAGATGGTTGATGATCAATGCTTTAGCACAATATAGCACAAGGAGAATTTCCCTCACTGTCCTTCCCTGTCCCTACAAACAAGGATTAGCACAGTAAAACACACTGACACTCTCCCTACCTATAGTTTTCTGTCCCTATAAAAAATGTTTTTTTAAAGATGGTTGATGATCAATGCTTTAGCACAGTATAGCACAAGGAGAATTTCCCTCACTGTCCTTCCCTGTCCCTACAAACAAGGATTAGCACAGTAAAACACACTGACACTCTCCCTACCTATAGTTTTCTGTCCCTAGAAAAAATGTTTTTTTAAAGATGGTTGATGATCAATGCTTTAGCACAGTATAGCACAAGGAGAATTTCCCTCACTGTCCTTCCCTGTCCCTACAAACAAGGATTAGCACAGTAAAACACACTGACACTCTCCCTACCTATCCTTCTCTTTCCCTAAACTAAAGGAATCCAGGTTAAGCAAAAAAAAAAATGTCACTGTCCCTGCCTATGCTTCTCTTTCCCTGCTCCGGAACACACTACACTAGGCCGCCGTGCTGGCGGCCTTTTATAGTGTGGGGCGTGTACTAAACACCCTCAGCAATAATTGGCCACAGGCATCCTGCCTGTGGCCAATCATTGCTCTCCTCGCTGCCGGCGCTGTGATTGGCCAAGCATGCGGGGTCACAGTGCATGCTTGGCCAATCACAGCGCCTGGATGACACTGCGATGGCGTAGTGCATTGTGGGCCGCGAATTAGGCGCGAACGGCCCAAATCGTTCGTTGTTCGGCGAACGATCGAACAGCCGATGTTCGAGTCGAACGTATGTTCGACTCGAACACCGAGCTCATCCCTAGTGGTGAGCATGAGGAAAGCTGCTTCATAGGTGGTGAGCATGAGGAAAGCTGCTTCATAAGTGGTGAGCATGGGGAGAACTGCTTCATAGGTGGTTTTCATGGGGAGAACTGCTTCATAGGTGGTTTGCATGGGGAGAACTGCTTCATAGATGGCGAGCATGGGAAAAGCTGCTTCATAGGTGGGGAGCATGGGAAAAGCTGCTTCATAGATGGTGAGCACGGGGAGAAATGCTTTATAGGTGGTGAGCACGTGGAGAGCTGCTTTTTAGTAAGTGAGCACAGGGAAAGTTACTTCATAGATGGTAGCACGGGAAGAACTGCTTCATAGGTGGTGAGCATGGGAAGAACTTCTTCATAGATGGTGAGCATGAGAAAAGCTGCTTCATAGATGGTGAGCATGGGAAGAACTGCTTCATAGGTGGTGAGCATGGGAAAAGCTGCTTCATAGATGGTGAGCAAGAGGGAAAGCTGCTTCATAGGTGGTGAGCATGGGGAGAACTGCTTCTCAGGTGGTGAGCATGGGGAGAACTGCTTTATAGGTGGTGAGCACGTGGAGAGCTGCTTTATAGATGGTGACGAGCATGGGAAAAGTTACTTCATAGATGGTAGCATGGGAAGAGCTGCTTCATAGGTGGTGAGCATGGGAAGAACTGCTTCATAGGTGGTGAGCATGGGAAAAGCTGCTTCATAGATGGTGAGCATGGGAAGAACTGCTTCATAGATGGTGAGCATGGAAAGAACTGCTTCATAGGTGGTGAGCTTGGGAAGAACTGATTCATAGATGGTGAGCATTGGGAAAGCTGCTTCATAGGTGGTGAGCATGGGAAGAACTACTTCTCAGGTGGTGAGCATGGGGAGAACTGCTTTATAGGTAGTGAGCACGTGGAGAGCTGCTTCGTAGATGGTGACGAGCATGGGAAAAGTTACTTCATAGATGGTAGCATAGGGAAGCTGCTTCATAGGTGGTGAACATGAGGAAAGCTGCTTCGTAGGTGGTGAGCATGGGGAGAACTGCTTCATAGGTGGTGAACATGAGGAAAGCTGCTTCATAGGTGGTGAGCATGGGAAGAACTGATTCATAGATTGTGAGCATGGGAAAAGCTGCTTCATAGATGGTGAGCACGGGGAGAACTGATTTATAGGTGGTGAGCATAGGAAGAACTGATTCATAGATTGTGAGCATGGGGAAAGTTGCATCATAGGTGGTGAGCATGGGAAGAACTGATTCATAGATTGTGAGCATGGGGAAAGTTGCATCATAGGTGGGGAGCATGGGAAGAGCTGCTTCATAGATGGTGAGCACGGGGAGAACTGCTTTATAGGTGGTGAGCACGTGGAGAGCTGCTTTTTAGTAAGCGAGCACAGGGAAAGTTACTTCATAGATGCTAGCATGGGAAGAGCTGCTTCATAGGTGGTGAGCATGGGGAGAACTGTTTCATAGATGGTGAGCATTGGAAGAAGTGCTTCATAGGTGGTGAGCATTGAAAGAAGTGCTTCATAGGTGGTGAGCATTGGAAGAAGTGCTTCATAGGTGGTGAGCATTGGAAGAAGTGCTTCATAGGTGGTGAGCATTGGAAGAAGTGCTTCATAGGTGGTGAGCATTGGAAGAAGTGCTTCATAGGTGGTGAGCATTGGAAGAAGTGCTTCATAGGTGGTGAGCATTGGAAGAAGTGCTTCATAGGTGCGGGTGTGTGGCTGGGTTATTTTTAAATGGTGAAAATCTAAGAGAGTTGCTTTACAGCTAAGGGTATCTGACAGTGTCACTTCATAGATGGTGGGCATCTTGCAGGGTTGCTTCATTGGTTAGGCCATCTGGCAGAGTAATTTTATAGGTGGGGGATCTGACTGGATACTTTTATTGGTGGGGAGCATCTGGTAGGGTATAAAGACCTGGTAGCATGGCAGGTCAGTCTGCCTGGAGACTCACTTTAGAAATAATGAGTGTGACTCATCCTCCACTGTATAGACCAGGCCCTGGTAAGGGCTGGACACAGCTGGGCAACTATAGACCGTCTCAGTACAAAGGTCACCTCCTGATTTAAAAAAAAACATGGAAAATACTTTATTTTACTAAAGCAGAAAATATGAATAATACCAAAGCTGAGCCCTGACTGGATGGTACATTGGGTGGGCACACTGGACACCATCCTGTGGGAGTGGTCTATAGCAAAGCCCTGACTAGGTGGGTACACTGGGTGGGCACATAGAACAACATCCTTGGGGATCACCTATAGCAGAGCCCTGCTTGGATGGGTACATTGGGTGTGCACCAGGCACAATCCTGTGGGCGTCACCCATAGCAGAGCCTCTCTTGGGTGGGTACACTGGGTGGGCACATTGGACACCATCATAGGGGATCACCTTTGGCAGAGCCCTGCCTGTGCATGTACCTTTGGTGGGAACACTGGTCACCATTCTGTGGAGGTCACCCATATCAGAGCCCTGCCTGAGGGTGGAACACTGTGTGGACACACTGGACACCATTCTGTGGGATCACCTATAGCAGAGCCCTGCTTGGATGAGTATATTGGGTGGGCACACTGGACACAATGCTGTGGATGTAATCCATAGTAGAGCCCCGCCCGGGTGGGTACACTGAGTGGGCACATTGGACACCATCCTGGGGGAATCAATCACCCATAGTAGAGCCCTGACTGGGTGAGTACACTTGGTGGGCACACTGGACACTAGCCTCTGGCGGTCACCTACAGCAGAGCCCTGACTGGGCACATACACTGGGTGGGCACATTGGACACCATCATGGGGGCTCACCTTTAGCAGAGTCCTGCCTGGGTAGGCACCTTTGGGGGGCACACTGGACACCATTCTGTGGAGGTCACCCATATCAGAGCCCTGCCTGGGGGTGGGACACTATGTGGGCACATTGAACACCGTCATGGGGGATCATCTTTATCAGAGCCCTGCCTGGGCAGGTACCTTTGGTGGGCGCACTGGTCACCATCCTGTGGAGGTCACCTATATCAGAGCCCTGCCTGGGGTGGAACACTGGGTGGACACACTGGACACCATTCTGTCACTCATTGCAGAGCCCTGCTTGGGCAATACACTGGGAGGCATATTGGACACCATCCTGGGGGATCACTTATAGCAGAGCCCTGCTTGGATGAGTACATTAGGTGAGCACATTGGACACCATCCTGTGGAAATCACCCATAGCCGAGACCTGTCTGGGTGGGCACACTGCACATCATCCTTTAGGGGTCGTCCATTTTAGAGCCCTGCCCGAGCATACTGGACGCCATCCTGTGGATTTTACCCAGAGCAAAGCACTGCTTGGATGGAACACTGGATGGGCACACTGGACACCATCCTGTGGAGCAAAGAAGCGTTGCATTAGATGCTTCTGTCTATGATTCTGCTAGAGATAATCTTCCAACACGGTGACTAATCCCTCAAAGACAGGAAGTGAGGCAGAATGTATCTTATGGGACCTTAGATAGCATTATAAGACTACAAAGGGTGGTGGGAACCCCTCATAATGGGCACAGCAGGTGTGCAAATCCAGGGTACTAAGCACAGCTATTTCACCAATAGAGTCCTTAGAAGATAGAGTTTAATCCACTTAACACAGAGGCCCTGTGACAGTCCTGCTCAATCTGGTATTAGAGGTAAATCCAATAGAATTCCTTGGTCTCTGCATGCGCTGAACTCTGATATAGTCTAGGCTTGTCCAATGAAATCTCTTCACAATGGCAGATAGGGTACAATGGTGTGACAATGGGATGCAAGAGTCCAGGCCATGCCCAGCATGTTACACCCTGCCCACGGAGCTTAGTCATGGAGACTTCTATGACTAAGCCCCATGGGCGGGGTGAAATGCGTTGGGTAGCATGGTCTGGATTGAGCCTTGGCTGAGGCTCCTTTTACTTCAGAGACTGTTGGGCTTTGTCGGTGTGCAGCACCTGGGGTAATCTTTCTACATAATGCATTCATCAAAACGAGACAGGCTCTCCCCTGGCCTGCACCCTTAGTGGGAGTCACCGGATTTGGATAGACAGGAGCCTGGAGTGGCACCCTGTGTGGGTGCATAGTGCCGTATACTTTGTTTAATAGTATGTGTTTGTATCTCATGTGCTACCATATTAGTTCTGTATTATACCTGCTGTACGCTTTGTTTAATAGTGCGTGCCTACAGTTCATATAATACCTTATCAGTTGTGTAATATAACTGCCGATTGTAACTACAGACAGGAAGTCTTATATTCAGGTGGATCCCCCTCTTCTCCTTCTCCTTGGTCAGGGCTCTTTTGAAATCCCTCCCCCACCCTCCTACTGACATTCACCCTTGTCACCCCATCACTGTTTGTCTGCCAGACCCCCAGGTCTAATCTGTGGGTAGCCTCTAAGTCGGTATTGGAGCTTACACAGAGTTAATGACCTGTTCCCCTCCCCCACAGAGCACTGCTTCCTGGAAAGATAGGAGAAGGTCACATGCTCCTCCCATACCTGGAAGCACTGGGAGTAATATTTTTTTGAGGACTCCCACAGCTGTACGGAGCAGCAAGGGAGTGCAACAAACAGGGCCGTCTTTAAGGCAGGGCAAAAGGGGCAGCTGCCCTGGGCCCTGTCATTGTTGTGGGGCCCAAAGCAGCTGCCTCATACGTGCCAACTATCCCAGTTTAAATTCCCTTGTCCCTTAAAGTTTTAGTCCTTTGCGGTGTCCTGATATCTCAGTGTGAAGTGCTGCTACTAATGCTGCCCAGCTCTGCCCTATTGTTGTGTACAGATGACTCACCTGCAGACCCTGTATTTACATGTACCTGTAAATAACCGTCATTCATATGTAAATAACGGGAGCATTCATATGTAAATAGCAGAAGTATTCATATTTAAATAGCGGAGGCTGGCGGCATTCATATGTAAATAAAGTCGGCATTCGGTGGCGGTTCACACTGCTGCGCTGTGAATTTGTTCCGTTTTTTCAGTCCATTCTGAGGTGCGAATTTACTGCGTTTTTACCGCGATTTGAATGCAAATTTCAGGAGTGGGACATAGCTTCGATTAATGTTCTAGCCAATGGAATCATAATGTAAAAAAAAAAAAAAGGTGTTAACTTTTTGTGGAGAATAGTGTGGTGGAATTCGCACATATGTGAACCATCAAATGCGATTCCAGAATGATTTACATTCATTTCTATGGAGACTAAATTCGCAATGCAAGGCTCTAAAACTCGCACAAGACCCTTTTTTTCATTGCATCGCATTCGGAGAGGACTCGCAACGCATAGATGTGAACCACCATCATTGAAAACAATTACTTTATGGATGACATGCGAATCTAGTTTGTGTTTAACGCATCGCATTCGGTATCAACTCGCACAAGTGTGAACTGGCACTCATATGTATATCATGCCCCTCTGCAGTGAAGAGATGATGTGCTGTAACCTCTAGCAACCAATCAGTGAGCAGTATTACTGTACAGTAATCTCCAGCAACCAATCAGTGAGCAGTATTACTGTACAGTAATCTCTAGCAAACAATCCACAAGAAGAAATCATGTGCTGTAACCTCTAGCAACTAATCAGTGAGCAGTATTACTGTTCAGTAATCTCTAGCAACCAATCAGTGAGCAGTATTACTGTACAGTAATATCTAGCAACCAATCCACAAGAAGAAATCATGTGCTGTAACCTCTAGCAACTAATCAGTGAGCTGTAATGTGTGCTGTAACCTCTAGCAACCAGTCAGCAAGTGGTAATGATATGCTGTAACCTCTGGCAACCAATCGCAATCACTGCCTTATCTGATACAGTGAACGGATTTTAAGTCTAGCTGATATTTATTGTATGTCTCAGAGCAGGTGGAGAGCAAAATTGCATGGGGGGGGCCCCAAGAAAATGTTTGCCCAGGGTCCAATCAACATTAAAGACGACCCTGACAACAAAGGTGAGTATCAGCAGGCCTGTTGTGAAAATCTGAAGGGCAAAGTGCCATATTCTTTTTGATCGCCAACAACTGCTCTGACCAATGACGGCTGACCAAAGGTTTCTTTTTTGGGGGGGGACTTGAATCAGATCTATCACCAAAACTGGAATCACACAAAGCTAATTCGGAGATGAATTTTATAAATAAACTAATCCTGTAGTATATGTTCGACAAGGACTCAGAGATGGAAACAAGGGGTGTAATGAATGGAAGGAGATGTCCACATTTGGAGACTCATCAGTGAAGGACACATAGAACCAGACCCTCCCTCTGTCCCTGCAAGTTCCTGGATTTGGCACAAGTCCACCTCTACCACCAGGCGGGCTGAAGTCTTTGTTGTGTAGGGTAATGCACATCCCAGATTTGGATAAGAAGTGAGTTTTTGGCTTATTTTTTGGAGTCGAGGCCCTGCACCATCGATGGTCACTTCCCTACCGAATCGAAAATGATGCGGTTCTGTTCGGCCTGCTGCTTCTGGTTCTGGTTCTTTGCTATCTCGATCATCTGTCGGAGGATGTGAAACGTCAAGTCAATGGAGATCGGAGGGTCTTCTCTCTTCAGGCGGTCAGAGAAGACTTCCAGGAAGGTCCTACCCGATTCCTCTGGCCGGTTCTCCTGGTAAAGGGACTGCAAAAAATCAAGGATGGGTGCAAGGTCCTGGACAGTCATTGGGTGGTCAGTGGAAAGGGAACCTTTACTGAGCCTCAGTTGTACACGAGAATCTCCTCCATTCAACTCTCTCTCCTTCAGAAAGTAGAGAAGAGCCTGAGCACCCTCATTGTTTACTAACCTGTCCAGACTTAATCTTGGCACTTCAAACAGACCCCTGTCCATGGGCCGGGCTTTGACCTGAGCCGTTACAATCAGGTAGCAGGCAAGGAGCATGAACGGAGCTGCCTTCATGGTGGAGTGGCCCCCGGGACCTAGACGATAAAGGAAAGAGAAAAGGCTTTGAGAAGGAGAAGATATGTAGAGTCCCAAACGGTCAGTCCAACCAAAGTAGATTTCAAGGTGATAGGTTGAGTCACCCAATAACTCTGATTAACTCTAGGTAGCAGTGCAGGGACAAGGCCATCTAGAACTAGGGTGACCACGTGTCCCGAATTGCCCGGGACAGTCCCGCATTTTGCAGGTCTGTCCCGGGCACATTCATTCCAGGACAATACAGTGTCCCGGAATGAAACTGATAGAGCCAACCCCCGGGCCAATCTGATGCCCCCAAAAAAGGCCGCCACATCACCGCTTTACTCACTGACAGTACTTGTTATGGCCGGGAATGCCTGGAGGAGCACAATCCCCGCCCCCTGCTTGTGATTGGAGAAATCATAAATTCCGCCTCTTGTGTCCAATCACTGTACTGTGATTCGTTACAGCACAAGCTGATTTTTGGGAAGGGAGGGTATCCCTGAATGGTAGTTTGACATGTTCCCCCTGGGTTCTAGATAGGGTGACCACATGTCAAACTGAGCCCCCCCCCAAGATGAGCATTATGTGTTAGCAAAAAGCACCCCCCCCCCAAAAAAAAAAAAAATGAGCATTGATCTGCATGCTTACCCTCAAAGAATAATAAATCCCACCTACTCCCAGAGCAAATCTGCCCTCCTGCTGAAATTTCTCCTCCCAGCACAAATCTTTGCCCCCTCCCCATCACCCCTCTCAGCTCAAATCCTCTCTCTCCTCAAATCCCCCAAGCACAGTGTCATGGATATGCAGTAGTGTTTGTCTGTCAGCTTACGTTCCTTCCCATGTGTTCATCTTAGAGGCCAGAACCCTTTCACCTGGCTTCCTTTATAATCTCCTCCCAGCCTGACTCCACCCCAGGCCCTATCACAGAACACTATATTAACCTGTGCACTGCAAGCCTGCTGGGCTGATCAACGTGTTTGTTAGGCATTGTGTGTTTGGGTTCCTGCCTGCCGTGTGCTACGTCTGTCTCTCTGTTACGTTATTGGCTTGTCCCCGACTATCCCTGTCTGCTCGTGACCCTTGACCTTCGGCTCGTTCTTCGTTATCCTTGTCTGCTTGTGGCCCCTGACCTTCAGCTTGTTATTCGGTTCTCTCTTATCGTGTGCTGCTGCTTCCCCTCTTATCCTACGGGGCGTGAGCTAGGAAACTCCAGGGGCCGCGACCTGGTCCCAGCCTGCAGCTAACATCCTCACCACTAGAGGCCCTGGAGAAGACCAGCTGGGTCTTAGACTCCGCGCCCTGGGGAATCTTGGCTCTAGCTTCCGTTTGGATCCCGGTTGTGCTCCTCTGGTCCCGCTTTCCACAACCACCCAGTTTCCTATCCGCAGAAGCCAGCCATAGGGTTCACTACCTCGCGGTGCACTCCTGTCCCCCTACGGTGTGCATCTGTCACCTGGCCACAGGTGACCCTGACACACAGTACCCCCCCCCCCAAAAAACCCCACCTCTTTCAGCACAAATCCTCTACCCCTTAAATTTTCCTTCTGAGTACACATTCACTCCAAATCCCCACTCCTAGCACAAAACCCTTCCAATCCTACCTACTAGCACAAATCCCACCCCCCATAAAAATGTCCCCTCCTTGCACAAATCCCCTCTACCATATCACTCCTTCTAGCGCAAATCCTCTTTCCCTATCCCCCTCCCAACAAAAATCCCCTCCTAAATCACCTTTCCTAGCCTCCCCCCAAATTTCCCCACCTAGAACAATTCTTACCCCCTGCTGCCCTCCAAATTCCCCAAACCAATGCAAATCCCCCTCCCACCTCACATGATGCTACAGTGCCCAAGGTAGCCGCCCCTCCTGCCCACCCCTTGGGAGTCCCTCAATATGGGTGCAGCAGGTGCAACTCAGCCAAGGGGTTGTGGGAACCCCTCATGATAGGAACTCAGAGCAAGTA
Source organism: Rana muscosa (assembly GCA_029206835.1). NCBI lineage: Eukaryota > Metazoa > Chordata > Amphibia > Anura > Ranidae > Rana > Rana muscosa. The sequence goes on from JARGYO010000094.1 coordinate 42,270,206, forward strand.
TGGTGGGAGCCTTTTTGAAATGAGCACAGCAGGTGTGGACAGCCAGGTAAAGGTATGGTGGGAACCCGTCATAATGGGCACAACAGATGTGCAGACCCAAAAAATCAACACAGGGGTTGTGGGAACCCCTCATAATGGGAACTCAGAGCAAGGACCATGAGAGCCTCTTAAAATGGGCACAGCAGGTGTGCATAGCTGGGGAACTCAGCAAGGGGATGGTGGGAACCCCTCAAAACGGGCACAACAGATGTGCAGACCCGTAAAATCAGCACAGGGATGGTGAAAAACCCTCAGGTTTGAAGGTGTGCAGATCCAAAAACTCAGCACTGGGATGGTGGGAACCTTGCATAATGGACACAGCAGGTGCAGCGCTGGGAACTCAGCACAGGGATGGTGGGAACCCCTCAAAATGGGCACAACAGGTGAGTAGAGTCAGGGAACAGAGCACAGGGATGGTGAAAGACCCTCACAATAGGCACACCAGCTGTACAGACCTGGCAACTCAGCACAGGGATGGTGGGAACCCATAATAATGGTCACAGCACGTGTGCAGACCCATTAATTTGGCACAGGGATGGTAAAACCCCCTCAGGTGTGCAGACCCAAGAACTCATCACTGGGATGATTGGAACCCCTCAGATTTGCCGGTGTGTATACAGACCTAGGAACTCAGTGCTGGGATGGTGGGAACCCCTCATAATGGGCACAGCAGGTGTACAGACCTGGGAACTCAGCACAGGGATGGTGGGAACCCCTCATAATGGGCACAGCAGGTGTACAGACCCGGGAACTCAGCACAGGGATGGTGGGAACCCCTCATAATGGGCACAGCAGGTGTACAGACCAAGGAACTCAGCACAGGGATGGTGGGAACCCCTGATAATGGGCACAGCAGGTGTACAGACCCAGGAACTCAGCACAGGGATGGTGGTAACCCCTCATAATGGGCACAGCAGGTGCAGAGCTGGGAACTCAGCACAGGAATAGTGGGAACCCCTCACAATTGGTACAGCAGGTGTACAGACCCAGGAACTCAGCACAGGGATGGTGGGAACCCCTCATAATTGGTACAGCAGGTGTACAGACCCAGGAACTCAGCACAGGGATGATGGGAACCCCTCATAATGGGCACAGCAGGTGTACAGACCCAGGAACTCAGCACAGGGATGGTGGGAACTCCTCATAATGGGCACAGCAGGTGTACAGACCTGGGAACTCAGCACAGGGATAATGGGAAACCCTCAGAATGGGCACAGCAGGTGTACAGACCTGGGAACTCAGCACAGGGATAATGGGAAACCCTCATAATGGGCACAGCAGGTGTACAGACCTGGGAACTCAGCACAGGGATGGTGGGAATCCCTCATAATAGATACAGCAGGTGTACAGACCCAGGAACTCAGCACAGCAATGGTTGGAACTCCTCATAATGGGCACAGCAGGTGTACAGACCTGAGAACTCAGCACAGGGATGATGGGAACCCCTCATAATGGGCACAGCAGGTGTGCAGACTGGCAACTCAGCACAGGGATGGTGGGATCCCCTCATAGTGGGCACAGTAGGTATGCAAATATATAATTGGTAATTTCTCTGCAAAACTGGTTGCTTGTCCCTAGTCTATCCAGGTTGTTCAATACATGTGTAGCGACCTCCTCACTTCCCTCTTTCTCTTGTCTCGTCTGTCTCTTGTCTAGGGGTATCTCAGAGGGGAGGGAGGAGGTCGCTACACGTGGGGGCTCGTCCGGGATAGTGTTTGTGCACCACGGAATTGAACGTGTCTGCTGGAAGAGTTAAGCGAATAGGCAGGCCTTCATTGGCCGAAGTGCATCCCTGTGCTCAAAGTCGTGGACATGACCCATTGAAGGGAAAGGCCCGCGCAGAAGAGCGAGGAGAGGGGGAAGCTCAGCCGTGTGAAGTAGTACACGTGGGGGTTTCTATTTGCACTGCGCCACCAGGCACACCCCCATAGCTTAGTTCGTGGGCGTGACTCAAAAAGAAAAAGAAGAAAAGCCCGCGAACTGGAGCAAAAGGGGAGGAGTCCAATACGTGTGAAGGACTACACGTGGGACGTTGGCGCAAAAACTCTGCAGTGTGCGATGGATCAGCAACAGGTCGCCATGTTCGGACATACCTCGTGGATTCCAGTTCACCCTTCCACCACGACATTGACTGCTGCTGCTCCGGTAACAGATACGGGGATCCGGCTAAAGTCAAGGGGTCGATTCGCCCTGTACTCGTGCATGGACGTTGAGGCCCTGGGTGTGATTTGTCCCGGATGTTCGGGACTGGTGTGCCAACTGAAGCCATTCGGACGTTGTAAGGCCTGTGGGGAGTTTCTGTTCAAAGTGGATCTGGCGGTTGAGAGGTCGAGAACCATCTACCCTGGCCGGGCTTCAGGTATCACCACTCAGAGAGGAGGAATCACTGCTGTGAGAGCCATCCCTGCGCACACTGCAACGACCGCGGAGGAGGTCGTAAAACCTCAACGGGAGAAATCCGAGGATGCTGACTCGGTCACCACTGTCTCGCAGCGTTTACCACCGAAGAGAAAGACCGGTATGGTAGCCCCGACCAGCGATTGTGGTGGACCGTCTCGCCCGCTTACGCCCGGCCCGGATGGATCCGTCGACGAGAGTTCCGGACGTCCCGCTTCAAGTAAAGGCCGAGGTAAGCCAGGCGGAGAGATTTGGTGTGTGGGCGGAGGTGTCGGGAAGTCATGGCCCAGAGTGCGACACCTCCGACCTGGAGTCGCTCTCGGACATGGGAGAAGACGTTGCTATAGATGATTTGTTTGCCGAGAAAGGCTGGGACAAAGTACCCCTCGCTTCATCCCGGACGAGCCCCCACGTGTAGCGGCCTCCTCACTCCCCTCTTTCTCCTGTCTCGTCTGTCTCTTGTCTAGGGGTATCTTAGAGGGGAGGGAGCGGGGACACCACGCCTGGCCTCCACCACATGTGTTAGTGCGGTATAAGCAACGTTCTTGTATTACCTTCGGGTCAGTGCTGTGCACCTGGATCCTCCCTCCGAGAGTCACCTTGAACAATGTCTGTTAGGAAATGAGCCCCACACCGTTAAAGTCCAACACTCCTTTATTCTCATGCGAATGAACACAAACAGTTGAACTCCCTTGAAGTATAGCACAGGAAAGGAGGTGTGGATGCGAATAGGCCCAGACACAATTGTTCTCCACTTTCCTCCCTGAAAGTGGGTTGCGGTCTCCGCACAAGGGTGGAATTTCCTTCCAGGCGGTCTCCGATTAGAGGCTCACCTGTCACCGGCAATATGCTGCACCGGGTCTTCAAGTGAGGAGCTCTCCCCGGTCCATTACGCCTTCCGGATTCAGGTAACCGCTCCCGGGGTTCCTTAGGATCTCCTTCCCTCGCGGAACCCAGTGTTGGGCACTGAGCTCCGGACCTCACCCCAGGCTAAAGGTGCCTGGGATGGAACACGATCTCCGGCTGTCCTCTAGGCCTAGGCCGCCTAGAGGACCGACACGAACCACCGTTTGCAGGCTGAAGGTGCCTGGGACTACGACCCCATGACAAAGATGGCCGGACCCTTTATACCCTCTCCCGGCAAGCACGGCGGGTTCCCCGCCCCACCATACCCCTGCCGAGGGAGGACAAAAAGGAGGTACGGTACACAGCAATGATTCAACCCCAACCCAGGGCGACAGCTCCACCTACTGGGCCGCGGGGAATTACACATCACTAATGTCTCTGCCAAGTTCAAATTTACACCCGGGAAAGTACATACCCGCTACACATGATTTAAAAAGGTCATACTACAGGGCCCATTATGGAACTGCCTGAGAACTTTGTAGGCAGGTGCAGTCTGCCTTCTCCACTGTAGGTGGCGCATTGACCGCAGCAGCATTGCTGTTGGATGGGAAGTCAAGAGGAACTTGGCTCCTCTATGGTTTCCAAGGTCACTGGGGAAGCTATTTGATTGGTAGGTTTTGGTAGATCATGAGCTCAATAATGGCATGCAATGCCAAGCTGCGGTTTCCAAAGCGAGCAAAGTCCTTTCTTGTATTAAGAGAGGTATGGTCTCCAGAGAGAGAGACATCATTTTGCCCCCCTGTACAAATCATTAGTAAGACCTCATCTGGAATATGCAGTTCAGTTTTGGGCCCCAGTTCTCAAAAAGGATATTGGGAAACTGGAGAAAGTGCAAAGAAGGGCAACCAAACTGATAAGAGGCATGGAGGAGCTTAGCTATGAGGAAAGATTAGAGGAACTGAATTTATTCACTCTTGAGAAGAGGAGATTAAGGGGGGATATGATAAGCATGTACAAATATATAAGGGGTCCATATAGTGAACTTGGTGTTCAGTTATTCACTTTACGGTCAACACAAAGGACAAGGGGGCACTCTTTATATCTAGAGGAAAAGAGATTTCATCTCCAAATACGGAAAGGTTTCTTCACAGTAAGAGCTGTGAAAATGTGGAACAGACTCCCTGCAGAGGTGGTTCTGGCCAGCTCAGTAGATTGCTTTAAGAAAGGCCTGGATTCTTTCCTAAATGTACATAATATAACTGGGTACTGACATTTATAGGTAAAGTTGATCCAAGGAATATCCGATTGCCTCTCGGGGGATCAGGAAGGAATTTTTTCCCCTGCTGGAGAAAATCAGATCGTGCTCTGCTGGGGTTTTTAGCCTTCCTCTGGATCAACTGTGGGTGAAGGATTGTGTATATGGGATTGTATTATTTTTTTTTGATTGAACTGGATGGACTTGTCTTTTTTCAACCTGACTAACTATGTAACTATGATTGGATGCTACCACCCCATGGGACTCGGGCAGCCATCTTGGGTCAGGCAAAGCCTATTTAAGGCCCTGGCTGCCAGGCTTGGCACGCATTTTGCATGTGGGTAGTGTAGGGACAGGTCTATCCGTCAGGGACAGTGATTAGCGGCAGGGACAGGTTCCAGACAAGTAGGGAACGGGTAGGGACACTCCATCCCTCCTGAAAACCTCCCCACTTAGGGACTGACCAGCCAGGCCGCATTCCACCCCTCAAGACAGACACTGTCAGCACATCTGAGGCCTGCTCCGCTACACACTGCTGATATAATCTGTGAGTGTTCCCGGTTGGGTGTCTTCCCGCCGGATGTGTTGTGAATTATTGGGTTCTACATTAATACAAGTTCTGTTCTCTGCAACTGGACTGAGTGTTTACTACCACTCCACCTCCCCACAACTTGTGAACAATGTATACAGGGACCACCCCCGCCTGCCTACCTTCAATATATACTGAGAGCCCCCTGCCAGGGTCCCTTGCCTGCCTGAATTTTTTTTTAATCAATGTGTACATAGACCCCCTACTAGGGTTGCCACCTTTTCTTCAAGCCAAACCGGAACACTTTAGCGGCCTGGGACACCTTTGGGTGCCCCAAGGAGAGTAAAAATCTGGTGCGCATAGCGTGTTGTAGCGAATAGTGGGTGTGGCCAAATTGCTCTTACTGATATCATCACCCTGCCCCCCCAGTGATGCCGAACCTGCCCCCAGATAGCCACCCGCAGTGTGGTTACTTGGGGAGCCACAGCCCGGTCTAAATAATGTGTCCGGGTTTCAGTCTGCCATTAAACCCGGACACGTGGTTCAAAACCTGGACTGTCCGGGTGAATCCTGAACAGGTGGCAACCCTACCCGCTACCTTCCTGACATTTCATTACTCTTGGTAGGCATGTAGTCCACAAATCGAAGTAAGGGGAAGTTGAGGCAAAAGCAGACCACTTAGAGATGTGTATAGGGGGGTTCAGAATCTATTACTGCTATAGAAGAGAGGAATATCATTGTAAAGGAATTGTTATATCTGCCTTGTTGTGTCTTGGATGATCGTCATGGGAGGTCTGACTGTGACAACGATGTGATCACTCACCTCAGGTGACAATTTGCACAGAGGAGATGAAATCATGGGCGTCCGCTGAACTTTTTTCAGGGGGGGGGGGGGGGGGGCATCATTTTAAGATCATCCATGCATCTTTGGGGCAGTGGAACAGCGCTGTATACACCACTCCTCCACCGCCCCTGCCCATTGAAATACTGGTAAATGGGCACCGCTGCCGAAGCGCCTGCAAAGCGCTTCGGCAGCGGCGATACACAGTTGCATTTAACCCTGTCTTCGACCGATAGCTGGGGTTAAAAGCGCCCCACTAGCGGCCGAATAGCACCACTAAAAACAATGGTAAAGCGCCGCTAAAACTATTGGCGCTTTACCGATAACGGTTAATACAAAAAGATGTACACAGTACTGTCATGGCATGGCACAGGCACTGCTGTTACCTGTAGTTCTTCAGCGATAGGCCCAGGGCAGGCACTTGCAGCGTATTCTCTCGTCTTGGCCACTGCACGCCACACATCTGTGGGAGGAGCCGGCGCATACATTTACACAGGCAGAGGCAGGCTGAGGCAGCAGCCAAACACGGAACAGCCGGGTCACGGACAGCCGGGGCAGAGCCAATCCGATGCTCGGGCCGGGGGTGAGGAGGGAGGGACAGATGTGTAGTCGGAAAAGACAGAGCAGCCCCAGCCCCCAGGCCAGCAGCAGACTTAGAAAAAAAAAAGTCCACAGCTGCCGCGGAGGCGGCCATTGCAACACAGGGGGCAAGTGTCTTCACTCTGACTTACGATTCCAGGGGGGGGGCAATTGACCCCCCTTGCCCTATGGAGCAGATGCCCATGGATGAAATGTGACCGTATAGCTCCCATACATCTTACAATGGGATTGCAAGATTTCCTCTTTCAATTAGTCTTTCCAATGAGGTTTGTAAAATGCACAAAGGTGGTCCTAGTATGACTTTCCACCTAGACCAGGGGTCTCCAAACTTTCTAAACAAAGGGCCAATTTACTGTCCGTCAGACTTTAGGGGGCCAGACCGTGGCCACTGGGAGCAGAAAAGGTCCCAAAGTCAGTGGAAAAACATAATGCCACATCGTTTGTGTCAGTGGGAGTAATTGTGCCCCATTATTGGTGTCAGTGGGACAAATTGTACCCCATCGTTGGTGTCATTGGAAGGAATTGTGGCCCTTCATTAGTGTCAATGGAGGGAATTATGCCCCATTGTTGGTGTCAGTGGATGAAATAGTGCCCCAAGGGCCAGATAAAAGCAAGCAAAGGGCCGCATCTGGCCCCCCGGGCTGCAATGTGGAGATCACTGACTTAGACTATGAAACATTGGAACGTGTAGCAGTATGGCAAAGGGAGAAAAAATGATGGTATAGAGGCTGAGAGGGATGTGTGGTGGGGTCTCCATTTCAAATAGTATCATTACTAGGCAGAGCTCTGCCCTGGGATTGACACAATACATATGTACCCATGTTGTGCTATACCCAGTATAGGACTATAAAGATTGTGCATGGACCACAATTCTACACGGAGGGATCCCAGACAAATGGGTAATGAGTATCTATTGTGTATTGCAATCAGGGAGTCAAGATTTCTTTAATATAATCTAACAGAGCAGGCAGAAGTTTACAGATAGATGGCCCCCCTTATAACATTAAGCTATGTCGGGAGAAAGGAAGATAGCCGCTCCAGATGGGAACCTTGGAAATAATCCACCCACAGAGATCTCAGGTGCAGACAATGCAATCAGCAGAGCAGGAATAGCAAGGATGTATTTCTGGACAGCCGCACTCTTGAAAAATGGTAGCCTTTATTAAAATAAGAACAGCACTAAAAGTCACAGCAAGCAAAAACCTCGGACAGCTGATGCGTCTCACAATCTATGACTAAACACTAGATAGAATGTGAAACGCGTCAGCTGTCCAAGGTTTTTGCTTGCTGTGACTTTTAGTGCTGTTCTTATTTTAATAAAGGCTACCATTTTTCAAGAGTGCGGCTGTCCAGAAATACATCCTTGCTATTCCTACATTAAGCTGCGTCTAATACAGTAATCCTGGTACCTTCTGCACTACCTACCCTCTTCTTTCTTCTTCTACAGCCCTAGGTAAGTATCCTATATACTTCCTCTACCCCTCCTTCTACAGTCATATAGACAAATACCCCATATACCTCCTCTACCCCTCCTTCTACAGCCCTATAGATAATTACCCCATATACCTCCTCTACCCCTCCTTCTACAGCCCTATAGATAATTACCCTATATACCTCCTCTACCCCTCCTTCTACAGCTCTATAGATAATTACCCTATATACCTCCTCTACCCCTCCTTCTACAGCCCTTATAGATAAGTACCCCATATACCTCCCCTTCAACCTCCTTCTACAGCCCTATAGATAATTACCCTATATACCTCCTCTACCCCTCCTTCTACAGCCCTTATAGATAAGTACCCCATATACCTCCCCTTCAACCTCCTTCTACAGCCCTATAGATAATTACCCTATATACCTCCTCTACCCCTCCTTCTACAGCCCTTATAGATAAGTACCCCATATACCTCCCCTTCAACCTCCTTCTACAGCCCTATAGATAATTACCCTATATACCTCCTCTACCCCTCCTTCTACAGCCCTTATAGATAAGTACCCCATATACCTCCTCTACATCTCCTTCTACAGCCCTATAGATAAGTACCACATATACCTCCTCTACACCGCCTTCTACAGCCATATAGACAAGTACCCCATATACCTCCTCTACCCCTCCTTCTACAGCCCTATAGATAAGTACCCTATATACCTCCGCTTCAACCTTCTTCTACAGCCCTATAGACAAGTCCCCCATATACCTCCTCTATCCCTCCTTCTACAGCCCTATAGATAAGTACCCCATATACTTCCTCTACCCCTCCTTCTACAGCCCTATAAATAAGTACCCCATATACCTCCTGTACACCTCCTTCTACAACCCAATAGATAAGTACAGCATATACCTCCCCTTCCCCTCCTTCTACAGCTCTTTAGATAAGTACCGCATATACTTCCCCTTCCCCTCCTTCTACAGCCCTATAGATAAGTACCCCATATACCTCCTCTACATCTCCTTCTACAGCCCTATAGATACGTACCCCATATACCTCCTCTACATCTCCTTCTACAGCCCTATAGATACGTACCCCATATACCTCCTCTACATCTCCTTCTACAGCCCTATAGATAAGTACCCCATATACCTCCTCCACATCTCCTTCTACAGCCCTATAGATACGTACCCCATATACCTCCTATCTCTTCTAACCCTCCTTCTACAGCGCTAGATATGTATCTATATGCCTTTTCTACCTCCTCCTTTTACAAACCTATATAAGTACCCTATATACTTCCCTACTACCACCTTCTTCTACAGCCCTATAGATAAGCACTCCATACCCCCAAACACCTCCTTTACCTCCTCCTTCTACAGCCCTATAGCTACCTACCACACCTTCCTACATCTCCTCCTTCTACAGCCCTATAGATAAATACCCCATATACCTACTCTACCCCCCTTTTTCTACAGCCATATAGATCCCCACGCCTCCATATACCTTCTCTTCTTGCTTTTTATACGGCCCTAGATAAGCACCCCACACCCACAAACACCTCCTCTATCGCCCACTTCTACAATCCTAGATAAGTACCCCACACCCCCATACAACCACTCTTACTACTCGTCCAAACCTAAGAATAAGCACCCCACATCCCCATACACCTCCTCTTCCCACTCACCCTACAGCCCTAGATAAGTACCCCCCATATACCTCCTCTCCCTTCTTCTTTAATAGCCCTAGATAAGTACCCCATATACCTCCTCCCCCTCCTCCTTTTACGGCCATAGACAAGTACCCCCACATTCCTATATGCCCTTTTTTCCCCTTCTTTTTACAGTCATGGATTATTACCCCACACCCCAATACAGCCGTCTTCCTTATCCTTGCACAGCCCTAAAGAAGTACCCTTTAAAACCATTCTACCTCCCCTTTCTCCTCTTTCTACAAACCTAGATATGTACCCCTTGCCCCATACAACCTCTCTTTAGGCTTCTTTCACAGCCCTAGATAAGTATCAAACATACCCCCAAACACTCGCTCTTCCATCTCTTTTTACAGCCCTAAATAAGTACCCCTCACCCCTATATACCCTTTCTTTCTTCTGTATTACAGCCCAAGATGAGCACCTTACACCCACTTTAGTTTGCTTCTACAACCCTAGATAAATACACCACATCTCTATGCATGCCCTCTTCCTCCTCCATCTACAACCATAGATGAGTACCCCACTCTCCCATACTTCACCCTTCTTTTACAGCCCTAGATAAGTACCCCAAATCCCCTTATACTCGTTCTATCTCTTCCTTCTGCCTATCTGAGAGTTCTGAATAAGTACCTCAAGCACTCATACACCCCCGTTCCTCCTTCTTCTGCTCCACAGAGTCATAGATAATTACCCCACACCCTCAAACACCCTCCTTTCCTCTCCTTCTGCCCTAGAGGGTCCTGGATAAGAGCCCCAAACTCCTATGCAGCCCCTCTTCCTCCTCCTTCTGCACCCTAGGCTCCTCTTCCCTCTTGGCACCCATCACTCCTATCTTACCTGGGTGTAGAGGTGCAGAGCACAGCTGGAAGGCAGGATGGTCCCCAGGTGCAGGACAAGCAGAGAGGTAGACAGGTGCAGGAGAAGCAGGCAGGTAGATATGTGCAGGCAGGTAGACAGGTGCAGGCAGGCTGACAGGTGCAGGAGGGATAAGGTCGGTGTGCAGCCAGTCAATAAGAAAGTTGTGATCCAGATGAAGATAAGCTCAGGATAGACAGGTAGTGAGCTCTGCTCTCTCCTCCCCACTTATATATTAGAATTCTCCCACACTGACGTCAGAGCTCTGAGCATCATCCTTCATCACCTCACCGACTGACTGCACACCGGGGAGTCACCGCATCATACCCCCCCACCCTCCTCCATACACCTAATCAGAGTCATCTCTACATATCTGATCACAAATTCTGCCAGGGGACAGAGGAGAAGAGACAGGGGCTCCAGAGACTGAGACCTCCCCGGAGGAGAGAAGACAGGGACCCCAAAGACTGAGACCCCCCCAGAGGAGAGGAGACATTGGCCAAAGAGACTGAGACCCCCCCCCCTGGAGGAAAGGAGACAGGGGCTCCAGAGATTGAGACTCCCCAAAGGAGAGGAGACAGAGACCTCCCTGGAGGAGAAAAGACAGGGACACAAAAGACTGAGACCCCCCCCCCCAGAGGAGAGGAGACAGGGGTCAAATAGACTGAGACCCCTCCTGGAGGAGAGGAGACAGGGGCTCCAGAGACTGAGACTCCCCAGAGGAGAGAAAACAGGGACCCGAAGACTAAGACCCCTCAGAGGAGAGGAGACAGGGGCCAAAGAGACGGAGACTCCCCCTGTAGGAGAGGAAACAGGGGCTCCAGAGACTGAGACTCCCCAGAGGAGAGGAGACAGAGACCTTCCTGGAGGAGAGAAGACAGGGACCCCAAAGACTGAGACCCCCCAGAGGAGAGGAGACAGGGACCCCAGAAACTGAGTCCCCCACAGGAAAGGAGACAGGGGCCCCAGAGACTGAGAGCTCCCCCAGGGGATAGGAGACAGGCACCCCAGGGGCTGAACCCACCCACCCCCCCAAAGGAGAGAAGACAGGGACCCTAGAGACTGAGACCCCCCTAGAGGAAAGTAGATAGCGACCCCTGAGACTGAGACCCCCCCAGAGGAAAGAAGACATGGGCCCCAAAACTGAGACCCCCAGAGGAGAGGAGACAGGAACCCCAGAGTCTAAGACACCCCCAGAAGAAAAGGAGACATGGGCCCCAAAACTGAGACCCCCAGAGGAGAGGAGACAGGGGTCTCAGAGACTGAGACCCCAGAGGATGGGAGACAGGGACCCCAGAGGCTGAACCTCCCCCCAAAGGAGAGGACACAGAGACTCCATAAACTGAGACCCCTCGGATGAGAGAAAACAGGGACCCCAAGGACTGAGATGCCTCAGAGGAGAGGAGACAGTGACCCTAGAGACTGGGACTTCCCAGAGGAGAAGAGAAAGGGACAACAGAGACTGAGACTCCCCAAAGGAGAGGAGACAGAGACTTCCCTAGAGGAGAGAAGACAGGGACCTACCTCAAAGACTGAGACCCCCCAGAGGAGAGGAGACAGGGACCCCAGAAACTGAGTCCCCCAAAGGGAAGAAGACAGGGACCCTAGAGACTGAGACCCCCCAAGAAGAAAGTAGATAGGGACCCTTGAGACTGAGACCCCCAAGAGTAAAGGAGACAGGTGCCCCGAAACTGAGACCCCCAGAGGAGAGGATATAGGGCCCCCAGAGAATATAGGCCCCCCAGAGATTGAGAACCACCAGAGGAAAGGAGACAGGGGTCCCAGAGACAGAGTTTCCCCAGGGGATAGGAGACAGGCACCCCAGAGGCCGAACCCCCCCCAAAGGAGAGAAGAAAGGGACCCTAGAGACTGAGACCCCCCAGAGGAAAGGAGACATGGGCCCCAAAACTGAGACCCCCAGAGGAGAGGAGACAGGAACCCCAGAGACTGAGACCCCCCAGAGGATAGGAGACAGGGACCCCAGAGGCTGAACCCCCTCCAAAGAAGAGGAGACAGGGACTCCATAAACTGAGACCCCCCCTCCTGATGAGAGAAAACAGGGACCCCAGGGACTGAGATCCCTCAGAGGGGAGGAGACAGTGACCCTAGAGACTGGGACATCCCAGAGGAGAGGAGACAGGGACAACAGAGACTGAGCCCCTACCCTGAAAAAAGAAGATAGAGACCCCTGAGACTGAGACCCCCCAGAGGAGAGAAGACAGGGACCCCAGGGACTAAGACCCCCCTCGAAAAAAGGGAGATAGGGACCCGAGACTGAGACCCCCATAGGAGAAGAGACAGAGGCCCCAGAAACTGAGTCTCGCTCCCCCGAGATAGGAACCCCAAAGACTGAGACCCACCAGATGAGAGGAGACTTAGACCCCAGAGACTGAGACCGCCCCAGAGGAAGAGAGAGAAGAGACCCCAGAGACTGAGACCTTCCCAGAGAAGGGAAGACAGGGGCCCCAGAGACTGAAACCCCCCCCAGAGGAGAAAATACATGAACCCCTGAGACTGAGAACAGCAGTGGAGAGGAGATGGGGCCCCAGAGACTGAGACCCCCCAGAGGAGAAGGGACAGGGGCCTTAGAAACTGAGACTCCCCAGAGGTGAGGAGATAGGAACCCCAAAGACTGAGAACCTCCCAAAGGAGAGGAGACAGGGACCCTAGAAACTGAGACCCCCCCCCAGAGGAAATTAGACAGGGACCACAAAGACTGAGACCCCCCCAAAGAAGAGGAGACAGGGACTCCATAAACTGAGACCCCCCGGATGAGAGAAAGTGACCCTAGAGACTGGGACTTCCCAGAGGAGAGGAGACAGGGACAACAGAGACTGAGACCCCCTCAGAGGAAAGTAGACAGGAACCCTAGAGATTGAGACCCCCCCCCCAGAGGAGAGGAGACGGACCACAAAGACTGAGACTCCCCAGAGGAAAGTAGACAGAGGCCCCAAAGACTGAGACTTCCAGAGGAGAGGTGACAGGGCCACAAAGACTGAAATTCCCCAAAGGAGAGAAGACCGGTAACCCTGAGACTGAGACCCCCCAGAGAAAAGCAGATGGGGTCCCCAGAGACTGAGACCCCCCCAGAGGAATGCAGATGGGGACCCCAGAGACTGAGACCATCATGTATAATTGCAGTAGTGAGTCCAAATGCCTGAACAGCCAAGGTTCCATCCGAATGAATCTCCAAACCAAACCTCAAGCTCTTTCCTAGAGGAGACTTTGAGGTCTATACTAAATGAAGTGAAGTGGCAAAGCCTTTCCTCGATCCCTGGGAATGGAGAGCAGGTTGCCGCCAGTGGGTACATTTAGCATCATCTAGCTCTTTTCTCCCCAGCCTAACTGAACCTGGCCCACCCCTTTCATTCACTGGATTTCAGTTCTTTCAATCATGGAGACTAATAAAAATACAACGTTGTAATAGTAATAATACTAATAAAAATAATAATAATGGAAAAAATTATATATATGAGAATAATAATATATGTACAATAATATTCTAAAATAAAAAGTGTAATGTTGATGATAATAATAATAATAATTATTATTATAATAATAATGATAATAATGGTAATACTAATAAATAACAAGAGAAAAAAACAACAATAATAATAGAGTAATAATATACAGTATGTGTAATAATGATAATATTAATTATTGTAGTATTAATGATAATAATAATAATAATGTTAATACTAATAGATGTGTAATATTACTACTAATAATAATAATAATAATAATTAGCCCTCAAAATTTCCACTTGCCTGCTTGCATTTGGCGAGTGGAAATTAATTGAGGGCGAGTGTGGAACTGCATCCGAGGGGGGGGGGCAGATGGCGCCAGCAGGCGGGGTTGAATGGGAGTCGATGCTTCTCCTAGCGATTGGCCAGAAAACTGTCAAACAAAGTCCCACCTCCTGCACCGACTATGATAGACAGCACACTGGTCTAATGCGGGAAAATTGAAGTAGTGTGACGTCTATCATAGGAGTCGGTCCAGGAGGTGGACTTTGTTTGACAGCGGCCGGCATTTCAGCTCAAAGTGGGAGATCCTCCGGCTGTGTGATCTGGCCGGTTCTCCTTCCGAGTGAGGCTGCGCTAATGGGTACTTATAGGCTGCATTGATAGGCACTGATAGGCTACATTGATGGGCACTGATGAGGCTGCATTGATGGGCACTGATGAGGCTGCATTAATGGGCACTGATGGGCTGCGCTGATGGGCACTGATGGGCTGCGCTGATGGGCACTGATAGGCTGTATTTATGGGCACTGATAAGGCTGCATTTATGGGCATTGATCAGGCTGCACTGATGGGCACTAATGAGACTGCATTGCTAGGCACTGATAGGCTACATTGATGGACACTGATAGGCTGCATTGATGAGCACTGGAAAGGGGGCACTAAAAAAGGCTGCACTGATGGGCACTGATAGACTGCATTGATGGGCACTGAAAAGGCTGCACTGGTGGGCACTGATAGACTGCATTGATGGGCACTGAAAAGGCTGCACTGATGAGGCTGCGCTGATGAGCACTGATGAGGCTGCACTGATGGGCACTGATAGGCTGCATTTATGGGCACTGATAAGGCAGCACTAATGGCCATAGATCAGGCTGCACTGATGGGCACTAATGAGACTGCATTGATAGGCACTGCAAGGCTGCATTAATAGGCACTGATAGGCTGCATTGATGGGCACTGAAAAGGCTGCACTGATGGGCACTGAAAAGGCTGCACTGATGGGCACTAATGAGACTGCATTGATAGGCATTGATAGGCTGCATTTATAGGCACTGATAAGCTGCACTGATGAGGCTGCATTGATGGCCACTGATAGGCTGCACTGATGGGCAATGATAGGCTGCACTGATGAGCACTGGTAGGCTGCATTTATGGGCACTGATAAGGCAGCACTAATGGGCATTGATAAGGCTGCACTGATGGGCACTAATGAGACTGCATTGATAGGCACAGATAGGCTGCACTGATGGGTACTGATAGGCTGCGTTGATGGGCACTGATGGGTACTGATAGGCTGCGTTGATGGGCACTGATAGGCTGCACTGATGGGTACTGATGGGCTGCATTGATAGGCACAGAAAAGGCTGCACTGAAGAGCACTAATGAGACTGCATTGATAGGCACTGATAGGCTGCGCTGATGAGCACTGATAGGCTGCGCTGATGGGCACTGATAAAGTTGTTGTTAATAATTATTTTTGTAACTTAATTCTGCATTAAACATTTAATAGTGTAATTTCAGGAGATAATTTATGAGGGCGTGTATAAGGGCAGAACTAGGGTCTGGGCAGGGTAGGGGTTGAGTGGGGCAACTGGTGGCAAGTAACTCTTAAGGCCTGGCTAGTAGCTCAGGGCTTGAAATGTTAAGCCCTAATAATAATAATAATAATAACAACAACAAATGTGTAATAATAAGAATCATGATCATATTAAAACAAAAAACACTGAACCACAGCCAGCCAAATGACCGAACACATTTGAATTAAAGACTATTGGAATGAATTACTTGCCAACGTGTCCAGAGTCACCCTTCTTCCCTGCTGTATGCTACCCAAATGCATTCAGCTTCCAGTGCCTGAAACATGTTAGAATCCAACCTTAGTGCAGAGCTTTTCCCTGTCATTCTGCTTTGTATTGTGCACAGTATTGGATATGTATTGTATTGCAGATCATTATAGACAGATATTAGGTACATTTTGATGGCAGATGATGAATGTACTTTTAGAGAATTGCTAAACGTCTATGACGAGGCTGAGAGAGGTTTACTATGAATTGTGAATGATAAGTTGGCTCCATACACTGGCAGTCCTATACATGGAGGAGGACTTGTCTGTACAGTATAGGAGAATGTCTACACTGATTACAGCCCAGTGCTGGGAAGAGATGTGACATTGGACACCATCCCTCCATCTGGATCTCTGAGTGACGCCACAAATGCATCATAAATACTTTCATTGTCATTGTTAGATCGTTCGGCAAGGTGAGTGCCAGCAGCATGTGGGCAGAAGTCATATATTCTCATTTCAAGGTTCACGCCACCTACAACTGACATTTCTGTGTTTGTTGGATGCTGAAGAGTTAAACCCCCCCAACTGTCTTTTCTATGGCTCTAATGGAGAGATTATGAGTTCTCAGGTCTGTACACCTGCTGTGCCCAATATGAGGGATTCCCACAATCCCTGTGCTGAGTTCCCAGGTCTATACACCGGTTGTGCCCATTATGAGCTGTTCCCACCATCCCTGTGCCGAGTTCCCGGGTCTGTACACCTGCTGTGCCCATTATGAGGGGTTCCCACCATCCCTGTGCTGAGTTCCCGGGTCTGTACACCTGCTGTGCCCATTATGAGGGGTTTTCACCATCCCTGTGCTGAGTTCCTGGGTCTATACACCTGCTGTGCCCATTATGAGGGGTTCCCACCATCCCTGTGCTGAGTTCCCGGGTCTGTACACCTGCTGTGCCCATTATGAGGGGTTCCCACCATCCCTGTGCTGAGTTCCCGGGTCTGTACACCTGCTGTGCCCATTATGAGGGGTTCTCACCATCCCTGTGCTGAGTTCCCGGGTCTATACACCTGCTGTGTCCATTATGAGGGGTTCCCACCATCCCTGTGCTGAGTTCCCGGGTCTGTACACCTGCTGTGCCCATTATGAGGGGTTCCCACCATCCCTGTGCTGAGTTCCTGGGTCTGTACACCTGCTGTGCCCATTATGAGGGGTTCCCACCATCCCTGTGCTGAGTTCCCGGGTCTGTACACCTGTTGTGCCCATTATGAGGGGTTTTCACCATCCCTGTGCTGAGTTCCTGGGTCTATACACCTGCTGTGCCCATTATGAGGGGTTCCCACCATCCCTGTGCTGAGTTCCCGGGTCTGTACACCTGCTGTGCCCATTATGAGGGGTTCCCACCATCCCTGTGCTGAGTTCCCGGGTCTGTACACCTGCTGTGCCCATTATGAGGGGTTCTCACCATCCCTGTGCTGAGTTCCCGGGTCTATACACCTGCTGTGTCCATTATGAGGGGTTCCCACCATCCCTGTGCTGAGTTCCCGGGTCTGTACACCTGCTGTGCCCATTATGAGGGGTTCCCACCATCCCTGTGCTGAGTTCTCGGGTCTGTACACCTGCTGTGCCCATTATGAGGGGTTAATTTTGTTTATTGAAAATCTTACAAACAACAACTTATATACAATAAAACCATAATAAATAAATTAAACATATTTACAAAATAATTGAATATGACTATACAAAACAGAAAGAACAAGAACAAAATAAACGGTGCAAACCAAATTGCGCACAACATAATCCCTATGAGAGAGCCAGACTAAGGAACATCACCGTCACCATGCATGTAGCCTTTTATCAAAAATATATTTGATCTGAAAATCTAGGGGAGTGAAGCAAGGACAGAAAGAAAGCCGCACACCCCGAGATCAACAGGCAGCAGCTAAAGAGTCCTGATATTCCTCCATGCCCTCATCCAGGCCTCCTGCCGCCACCTGTCTTTCTCAAAACCCCGAATCTTCCCAACCTCACCCAGAATGTCCTGCACCACCACTTCGACAGGGAGGATTTTACTCCGTAGGGATACCTGACACCGTGCACTCCACGTGAAATAACGGACTACAAGACTAACTAGAAAAAGTGTTTCCAAATCATAATCCCGACGAGTCTGGAATGCCCCATACACCCACTCTGCATAACTCATATGGGGGAGGAAGGGTATACTCAGAGCCCTCCCCCCACCCTCTTGTACACCTCTATATTCAAAGGGCACTGAAGTAGAAAGTGATCCATGGACTCCACCACTCCTCCACACTCCACTCTCGGGCAACCCCGATCACTCATGGAAAGAAACTTCAAGTTGCCCTTCACATATAGTTTTCCATGAAAGGCAAGCCAAGCCTGATCCCTAAACTTCATTGGGATTCTCTCCAAATTAATCAATCGCAAACCCTCCCTCAAAACTAGGCTTGGGCAATCCCTCAAGGCCAGTGGCTCGCAAAAAGCAAAGCTCATGATCCGCTTCTCAAGAAGTTTCCTTGGAAGAGATCTGACTTCGCCTGCTGTTACTTGCCACTGCCGAAGCATTTTCAAACACGGGGCAACATAAGCCGGGAGCTTATCATGCTTGACCCTCAGGCTTTTCACTGGCCCACCATTTTCCCAGTCTCGCAGAAAGGGCCTAAACCAGGACTGGAAAATACCAACCCACCCAGGCGGTCTCTCTGCCAACATGTTACCAAGATTATACTTCAAAAACATTAGAGAGAAAAAGACTACAGGGTTGATCATCCCTAGACCACCCTCCCGCCTAGGAAGGTAAGTCACATTCCTTTTGACAAGGTTTATTCTGTTCCCCCATAATAGCTGTAAGAAACAACTATAGACCCTGGAATAGAGAGAAACTGGCAAAACGCAAACAAAACTGACATACAGAAAAATTGGAATCAGGTAAGTCTTGATCAGATCAACCTTTTCCCTTAAGGAAAGCCGCCAACCTTTCCAGCTTGCCACCTTGGCATCGGCATTCTCCAGCCTGTTCATCCAATTTGCATGGCCATAGTCACCTGGGTCGAATTCAATGCCTAGGACTCTAATTTTTTGTTGGGGCTCCGGGAAGTCATCCGGGAGAACAAAGCTCTCACCTTCCACGCCCATCCAGAAAGCGTCACACTTGTCCTGGTTGACCTTTGAACCCGGTGCCTCTGTATACTGCCTTTTCACTGAGACCACCTCCTGCGCCTCCACAGTCCCAGAGACAAAAACAGAAACATCATCAGCATAGGCCACAACCTTCAAAGGAGGCTCACCAGCGATGCCCAAAGGTACCCCACACAATGGTCCACTCTCTAGCCTTCTGATGAAGGGGTCGATTGCAAACACATATAGCAGAGGACTCAAAGGGCACCCCTGACGCACACCCGAGCCGACCACAAAGGGCTGCCCGACCCAACCATTAACCAGAGGAAAGCTTTCAGCCCCTTTGTACAAAATCTTGAGCCAATCAATGAAACCCCCCTCCAGGCCGTATTTGCCAAGAAGGAGCCATAAGTACTCATGATTAACCCGATCAAAGGCCTTAGCCTGATCCAATGTCAGCAAAAATTTACCCCAACCAGCAGCCCTACAACGCTCCAAGGCCTCCCGGACAGCTAACACTGCTGAGAAAGTGCTTCTACCTTGGACCGAGCAGTGCTGGTGGTGGGATAACAAACTGCCTGCCACTGGTGATAATCGCCAGAAAAAAATCTTTGCCAGTATCTTTCTATCGACATTAAGAAGGCTAATGGGGCGCCAATTCCCAATCATCGAAGGATCTTTACCCTTTGACAGAAGGATCACTGCAGATTGCCTCATGGAGGGAGGGAGAGAACCCTGTTGCAAACAGCCATTAAAAACCTCCGCAAGGTAGGGAGCCAGGATCGTCTTAAAACATTTATAAAATTCGGCTGTCAAACCATCTGGCCCTGGCGTTTTCTTGATGGCCAGTTTATCAATAGCCTGGATTACCTCATCTGCAGTGATTTCATCTGTCAAATTCATCAAAGGAACATTACTTTCCAGTCCTGGTGTAGAGTCCAAAAAACCCAACATCCTTGTCCGATCAAGGTTCCTTCCTCCCAGGAGATCGGCATAGTATGACCTGACAACCTCCAGGATCCCTGACCTAGACTTCGTCAGAGAGCCCGTACTGTCCTTCAGGCCATTGACCGTCTTAACTGCTACGCTCTGTTTACAGTTCTGGTAAGGGTCAGGCGAATGGTATTTCCCGTAATCCCTCTCCTGAACCAAAGAGGCGTGCCGGTCATATTGATGTCTCCTAAGGAGGAGCTTCACCTCAGAGATCGCCCCAGAATCTCCTCCATTCGAAACAAGGCGGTCAAGTTTCCTCCGCAAACGCTGGTAGGTGATATACTTATCTTGCTGCTTCCTTCTTCCTATGGCCTTGAAAAGCCCAACAGTCCGCTGTTTTACAAGCTCCCACCATTCTGACTTGCTGTTGCAAAAGTCTAGGATCGTTACCTGTGCTTGAAAAAAATCCTCAAAAGGATTGTCTTACTCTCTCGTTTTCCAGGAGGGCCGAATTCAATCTCCAGATACCCCTCCCCCTAGGTGGCATGTCTGAGGCATTCAGAGTCACAGATAGAATACAGTGATCAGAAAACTCCACTGCCCGACACACAGGTGCTGAAAAAGCAGAGTCTCCCTTTAAAAAAAACCATATCTATCCTACTCTGACTACTACCTCGCTGAAAAGTGAACCCCGTGCTGTCTGGGCAGCGCTTAATGTGCGCATCTACCAGACCTGCTTCCCTAACTATCGCATTGAGAAAAAGGGTGTCATAGCCCAGCTTATCTCTGACACCTCTCCTGTCTTTAGACCTAGTAATGGTGTTGAAATCACCTCCAAAGATAACCTGCTGGGCCGTAAAAAGAAAAGGCTTAATCTTTGTAAAGAGGCATTTCCTGTCCCACTTCGTCTGGGGACCATAGATGTTAATCAGACGCAGGTCCTGCCCCTTCACAGAGACGTCCAAGACCATGCATCTCCCTATCTCTACCTCAATTACCCGCCGGCACGTTACCATACCAGAAAAAAGGACTGCAACCCCGCTGTAAGGCTCGGCCGCAAGAGACCAAAATGAGGGACCACGTCTCCACTCCTTCTTTGCCAGATGTATATCAGCCAGACTACTCAGATGGGTCTCTTGCAAAAACAAAATGTCAGCATCAAACTCGCTGAGCAAAAATAAGGCCATATGACGAGCACTTACTGATCTTAAGCTGGCAACATTAATGGTTGCCACTTTTAACGGAGTGGGAACTGCCATTAGGGTAGTTGAGGCAGCCGTTTTAGCCTGACTACTCCTTCTCCCTGGAGAACCAGCGCGCTTCATTGCACCCTGGCACTCATCATCCATAGAGGATGCAGAACTCAACGAGTCCCATTCATCATCATCATCATCATCATGATTATCATCACCATCATCATCAGACAGTACCTTAAATTTATTTGCCAAAGGCAAACCCTTAGGACTTAAGGTAACTGTACCCCCTTTTTTTTTCTTCCTTTTGCCCCTCCTCCTTTTATCCTCCAACCACTCCATATCATCCTTAGACAAACCGGAGTCAACAGCCTCCCCACACCTATCCTCCCCTTCACCCCCCTCCCCCCCACACTCCCTTCACTTATCTACTACTAGGCCAGCCTCTTCACCATCCTCCCCACTCCTCTGCACCCCACGATCCTTAACAGGAACCCTGCAGTGTCGAGGGAGGGGGACTGGCACCGCACTTGATGCACCTGCCTCAGCACCTCTTGCTGCCTCTGTAATTTTAGAAGACACAGACACATTCTCTGTAACTGACACCTTACCTACAGACTGGGAAGACACTGGCACATTAGGTAAACGCACAGACTGGGGCACCACAGACTGGGGAGACACAGACACATTGGGTGTTGGGACAGACTGGGGCACCACAGACTGGGGAGACACAGACATATTGGGTGTTGTCACAGACTCAGATGGACTCATAGGCACTCCAGCTGCTGAGCTCTGAGCATCCTCCATGTCCAGGCGGAAGAACTCTCTCATGAGCTCAGGCTTGTTGTGCATTGCCTCAGGACACTGACTGTAAGGATGTCCCACCACATTGCACAGATTACACCTTATAGTATTACAGTCTTTAGCCAAATGATCTTCACCTTGACACAGAGAGCACTTCATCACTGGACAGGAGGATGCAAAATGTCCTTTGATTCCACATTTGTTGCAGAGCTTTGGCTAGCCTGGATAAAAGATGGTCAGCCTGTCCCTCCCCAGGAAAGCTGAGGATGGCAGATGCTGGACGACATTGTCAATGACTTTTAATTTTAACTGTACAGACCATCCCCCCGTCCATATTCCCCGATCGTCCAAAATCTTTTTCAGGGGACTCAGGACGTCTCCATACCTCCTCAACCAAACACATAAATCCCCCTGTGGTATGGACTCATTACGGACAAGAATTGTCACCATTTTAATGAGGGGCTGGCGGGATGCAAGCTTGGGGATGAGCCCTTTTTTAGTCCGGCAGGCCCCTACACACGTGTTCATACTTTTCCCAAAATATGTCCAAAGACTCCGGACGGATAAAGGACAAATCATATTCATAGGAACCTGCCGGACTGATCAGGGCGAAGATATCTGCGGGCGTAAACCCCATCTGTAGGATTTTATCCACCACTGCCCTCCTATGTGGGGGGGGTTCCACCGCCTTCCCATTTTAACTGCACAACATTCCTCCTTTTAAACAGGGAGGAAGACAAAACATTCCCATTATCCTTCCCTGCTTGCTCCCCCTTCCCAGATCTTGCAGCAATACCAGCATAAGATTTCCTTTTGCCCCCAGTATTTGCAGTCTTGTCCTTCTCATTCAAATCTGCTGGCAGAGAGTCTAATTCAGCTGGGATAGCAGTCACTGAATTGGCAGAGGCAGGACCCACCCTCTGCTCTGAGTACACAGCTCCAATCCTGTCCACTGCAGACTCCTGAAGAGTTGTGGCACTACTGCACCCAGCATCTCCTCCACCATTCACAGAAACAGCCGCTGCGCCTGGTACAGGCAAAGTCTCTGTATTGTCCTTGGACCTCTCTGCAGATTCTTCCCTCAGAAGCTGACTATTGCTCTCAGCAGTTTCAGCTGAAGCTTTGTTTTCAACAGGTAAAACCGACTGCATTGTATGTTGTACATTGTCTATGGGATTGGGCTGACTGCCCGTAGTACTACAACCCCCAGCAAGCCCATTGTCACCAATAAAGTTCACACCACCATCCTGCACACACACTGTACCTGCTTTCTGGGTTGTTACCTTTACAATGGTATGGCTGACGGTGGGATCGGACTTCCCCCCAGCTGCTGCAGATTTCATGGTGGATCTTGCTCTTGCCACAGGTTTTTCCTTCACAGGACTAGGAATGGTGTCCATCTTATCATCACCATCCTGGGAAGCCGCATCCGGAGGCGATTCCAGCTTGGTGATGAATTCCAGCAAGCCAGAACCTTCACCTTCCTGAGATGTTCCACATTGCTGGGGTGTGAAGGGGACAGAGGCCTCCACCATTGAGGGCTCAGCAGATGTCTGAGGTGTTGAAGAGCTGGGCTCATCCTCCGGGCCCACTTTCTCACTCTCTGCTGAGTCTGTCAGTTCCTTCATCTCCTCACTGGTCTCTTCACCCTCCATGCAGGAAGCGGCTCCTCTTCTCATGCGATTAAATCGCTCCTCATTCCTATATTTTTCTTTAAAAATTCCGCTATTCTCCTTCAGAGAACTCACCAAATCCCTCTGCTTCCTCACAGCTTGTTCCAGGTCCTTCAACTAAGGCCTCAGAGCCGGTCTTTTCTTGCTGTACACTTTTGCACAGATCTGCTTTTTCTTCCTGAAATCAGCCATCAAGGCCATCAACTTCTCCTCTTCCTTCTCAATCCTCTTTAGTTTGCTGACAGTCCTCTGTCTAAAGGCAGATAAGGACTCATCTCTCCTTTGGCTAGGCCCAGAATCTTCCACAGGCCCATCCAGGGGGGCCCCGCCAGGGTCCTCCCCAGGATCCAGCATCCCTCCTGGGGCAGAGAAGCAACTCTAGCCCCTGGTCTCTGGAAGCACAGGAGCAAAGGAACTAGCAACCGCACACCTCACTGACAAGGAGCAGAATGGCAGTTTCCCACCATCCCTGTGCTGAGTTCTCGGGTCTGTACACCCGCTGTGCCCATTATGAGGGGTTCATACCATCCCTGTACTGAGTTCTCGGGTCTGTACACCTGCTGTGCCCATTATGAGGGGTTCCCACCATCCATGTGCTGAGTTCCCAGGTCTGTAAACCTGCTGTGCTCATTATGAGGGGCTCCCACCATCCCTGTGCTGAGTTCCTGGGTCTGTACACCTGCTGTGCCCATTATGAGGGGTTCCCACCATCCCTGTGCTGAGTTCCCAGGTCTGTACACCTGCTGTGCCCATTATGAGGGGTTCCCACCATCCCTGTGCTGAGTTCCTGGGTCTGTGCACCTGCTGTGCCCATTATGAGGGGTTCCCACCATCCATGTGCTGAGTTCCTTGGTCTGTGCACCTGTTTTGTCCATTATGAGGGGTTCCCACCAACCCTGTGCTGAGTTCCCGGGTCTGTACACCTGCTGTGCCCATTATGAGGGGTTCCCACCATCCCTGTGCTGAGTTCCTTGGTCTGTGCACCTGTTTTGTCCATTATGAGGGGTTCCCACCATCCATGTGCTGAGTTCCCAGGTCTGTACACCTGCTGTGCTCATTATGAGGGGTTCCCACCATCCCTGTGCTGAGTTCCCGGGTCTGTACACCTGCTGTGCCCATTATGAGGGGTTCCCACCATCCATGTGCGGAGTTCCTTGGTCTGTGCACCTGTTTTGTCCATTATGAGGGGTTCCCACCATGCCTGTGCTGAGTTCCTGGGTCTGTAACCTGCTGTGCCCATTATGAGAGGTTCCTACCATCCCTGTGCTGAGTTCCCGGGTCTGTACACCTGCTGTGCCCATTATGAGGGGTTCCCACCATCCATGTGCGGAGTTCCTTGGTCTGTGCACCTGTTTTGTCCATTATGAGGGGTTCCCACCATCCCTGTGCTGAGTTCCTTGGTCTGTGCACCTGTTTTGTCCATTATGAGGGGTTCCCACCATGCCTGTGCTGAGTTCCCAGGTCTGTACACCTGCTGTGCTCATTATGAGGGGCTCCCACCATCCCTGTGCTGAGTTCCTGGGTCTGTACACCTGCTGTGCCCATTATGAGGGGTTCCCACTATCCCTGTGCTGAGTTCCTTGGTCTGTGAACCTGTTTTGTCCACCATCCCTACTGGATTTTGAAAAAATGTATATTATAGACAATGTAGTAGGAGGAGGTGTTGCAAGTCACAAGGCGAGAGGCTGCACCAGGGGCTGATCTGTGTCAGACGTTTGTGAAGACAGCCAAGAACTGCACAGACACCAGGATTTACATGACTTTGTCATCTCTGAGTCGGCAACTCAGTCCAGGAAGTAGACAGCGATCCTGAATGATTTCTGAAAGAAGATGGTGATAAAAGCAGATGAAGGCAATGGCATGGTCACGGTGAGTAGAGGGACACATTCGTGGGCATGCTTATCTAACATGAAAAATTAGATCAGATGACAAATGCTGACAATATAAATGCAGAAAATAAAATATAAATATATACTGTATAAATGAAAACATATTTCACCTCTCTATTGGTATCATTAATATCCCTTATTATTATTGTAGCGGCCTCACCCCCTTCACATGTTTATCGGTTATCCGATAGCTCTCGTCTAGGGGTACCTGGTTTTCGAGAGTGAGGTGCGCTACGGCCCATGTCCTCCCCATGGCTGTGGGTGAGGTGAAGGCCAGTATCAATATCTTCCTCGGGCCAAATGTGCATTGGGTTGCGGAACTTAGCCCTGCTATGCTGGAATCTCCCTTTGCTCCCATCAACAGAGTCCATACACCGATCACAGTCCAACTGTTAGTTTTATTTCGTAGCTCCACAACAAACAATGTATGGCAGGATACGGTGGGATGAGCAGGCCGAGGCACTATCCTGATTGTAGTCCCTACACCCCCTGTGCTATGACCAGGGGTTGCAGGAGTCTTGATTAGAACAACTTCGCTGCGCTGCGGCCCCTATCAGGGGAAGATGACCCTCCAAGGGAGTTACCGGAGGCCCGTCCGTCACCGGGTTGACACTGCTCCGGAGTCTTCAGACGGGTGACCTCCCCAGCCTCCTCACCTCAGATGCGGGTCCCCTCGCAAGGGGCACCCTGGAATCACTTCACCCTCGCGGGACCCGGTCGAAGTCACCAGGTCCCAGGCCTTCTACAAAGTACCTCACCCCAGGCTGAAGGTGCCTGGGATGGACTCCAACTCCAGCTTCATTCCGGCCAGGCCTAGGGTGCCCAGGCCGGAACCTTGAACCGCCCGCACCCAGGCCGAGGGCGCCTGGGTACGTGAAGAGATGATCCCCCCCCAAAAGACCTCGTGGCGAGGGCGTCTCCCCCTTTTATCTCCTCCCATCGACACCACGGCGGGTTCCCCGCCCCAGCCGTACCATCTCCAGGACGGGACAAAAAGGGTAGCACCGTGGTAGTGATTCTACCTCGAGCCTGTAGGTACGTCGCCACCCACAGGCCAAGGAGAATATTGCACCACCCAATCCTCCACGAATAACAAAAAGGGGTCTAATCCCTGACATAATTACACACCTGGGTCTCTCTACCCCCAGGTGTATCCCACTAACTTTGAAGACCCCGCTACATTATTATTACAGAGCCTTGAAAAAGTATTCATACCCCTTGATATTTTCCACATTTTGTCATGTTACACCCAAAAACTTAAATGTATTTTATTGGGATTTTATGTGATAGACCACATAATTGTGAAGTGGAAGGAAAATGATAAATGGTTTTCAATGTTTTTTTACAAATAAATATGTGAAAAGTGGGGGGTACATTTGTATGGCGCCCCCCGGTGTCAATACTTTGTAGAACCCCCTTTCTCTGCAATTACAGCTGTAAGTCTTTTTGGGGATGTCTCCACCAGCTTTGCACATCTAGAGAGGGACATTTTTCCCCTTTCTTCTTTGTAAAATATCTCAAGCTCTGTCAGATTGGATGGAGAGCGTCTGTGAACAGCAATTTTCAAGTCTTGCCACAGATTCTCAATTGGATTTAGGTCTGGACTGTGACTGGGCCATTCTAATACATGAATATGCTTTGATCTAAACCATTCCATTGTAGCTCTGGCTGTATGTTTCGGGTCGTTGTCCTGCTGGAAGGTGAACCTCCGACCCAGTCTCAAGACTTTTACAGACTCTAATGCCCCATACACACGATCATTTTTCATGCCGTTAAAAATGCCATTAAAAAAAATGGCCATTAAAAATGATCGTGTGTATGCTCCAGAGCATTTTTAACAACGTGAAAAACGGGCATTAAAAATTTCGAACATGCTCTCTTTTTTCACGTCGTTTTTCATGTCGTTTTTTTTAACGACGTGAAAAACGATAGTGTGTATGCTTTAACGACGTGAAAAAAAACGCGCATGCTCAGAATCAAGTATGAGACGGGAGCGCTCGTTCTGGTAAAACTAGCGTTCGTAATGGAGATAGCACATTCATCATGCTGTAACGGACTGAAAAGCACTAGACTGAAAAGAGCGAATCGTCTCTCAACAAACTTTACTAACATGAAGGGTGGCGCCATTCGAACGGAACTTCCCCTTTATAGTGCCGTCGTACGTGGTGTACGTCACTGCGCTTTTCTTGAACATTTTTTAAAATGATGGTGTGTATGCAAGACAGGCTTGAGAGGAAACAAGAAAAAAAATGACAAGAAAAACGTCAGTTTTAAAAATGACATTAAAAATGATCGTGTGTATGGGGCATAACAGGTTTTCTTCTAAGATTGCCCTGTATTTGGCTCCATCCATCTTCCCATCAACTCTGACCAGCTTCCCTGTCCCTACTGAAGAAAAGCATCCCCACCACATGATGCTGCCACCACCATGTTTCTCAGTGGGGATGGTGGGTTCAGGGTGATGTGCAGTGTTAGTTTTCCGCCACACATAGAGTTTTGCTTTTAGGCCAAAAGGTAAAATTTTGGTCTCATCTGACCAGAGCACCTTCTTCCACACGTTTGCTGTGTCCCCCACATGGCTTCTCGCAAACTGCAAACAGGACTTCTTATGGATTTCTTTCACCAATGTCTTTCTTCTTGTCACTCTTCCATAAAGGTCAGATTTGTGGAGTCCACGACTAATAGTTGTCCTGTGGACAGATTCTTCCACCTGAGCTGTGGATCTCTGCAGCTCCTCCAGCATTACCATGGGGCCTCTTGGCTCTTCTCTGATTAATGCTCTCCTTGCCCGGCCTGTCAGTTTAGGTGGACGGCCATGTCTTGGTAGGTTTGCAGTTGTGCCATACTCTTTCCATTTTCCGATGATGGATTGAACAGAGCTCCGTGAGATGTTCAAAGCTTGGGATATTGTTTTATAACCTAACCCTGCTTTATACTTCTCCACAACTTTATCCCTGACCTGTCTGGTGTATTCCTTGGCCTTCATGATGCTGTTTCTTCACCAAGGTTCTCTAACAAACCTCTGAGGGCTTCACAGAACAGCTGTATTTATACTGAGAATAAATCACACACAGGTGGACTCTATTTACTAATTAGGTGACTTCTGAAGGCAATTGGTTCCACTAGATTTTAGTTAGGGGTTTTAGAGTTAAGAGGGCTGAATACAAATGCACCCCACACACTTTTCACATATTTATTTTTAAAATCTTTTTAAAACTATTTATAATTTCCCTTCCACCTCACAATTATGTGCCACTTTGTGTTGGTCTGTCACATAAAATCCCAATGTTTTTGGTTGTAACGTGACAAAAAGTGCAAATTTTCAAGGGGTACATAGTTACATAGTTAGTCAGGTTGAAAAAAGACAAAGTCCATCCAGTTCAACCATAAAAAAATAACTAAAATAAAAAAAATATCGTGCACTCCCATATACCCAATTCTATACCCACAGTTGATCCAGAGGAAGGCAAAAAACCCCAGCAGAGCATGATCCAATTTGCTACAGCAGGGGAAAAAATTCCTTCCTGATCCCCCGAGAGGCAATCGGATTTACCCTGGATCAACTTTACCTAGAACTGTTAGTACTCAGTTATATTATGTACATTTAGGAAAGTATCCAGGCCTTTCTTAAAGCAATCTACTGAGCTGGCCAGAACCACCTCTGCAGGGAGTCTGTTCCACATTTTCACAGCTCTTACTGTGAAGAAACCTTTCCGCATTTGGAGATGAAATCTTTTTTCTTCTAGACGTAAAGAGTGCCCCCTTGTTCTCTGTGTTGACCGTAAAGTGAATAACTCATCACCAAGTTCACTATATGGACCCCTTATATATTTGTACATGTTGATCATATCCCCCCTTATTCTCCTCTTCTCAAGAGTAAATAAATTCAGTTCCTCTAATCTTTCCTCATAGCTGAGCTCCTCCATGCCTCTTATCAGTTTGGTTGCCCTTCTCTGCACTTTCTCCAGTTCCCCGATATGCTTTTTGAGAACTGGGGCCCAAAACTGAACTGCATATTCCAGATGAGGTCTTACTAATGATTTGTACAGGGGCAAAATGATGTCTCTCTCTCTGGAGTCCATACCTCTCTTAATACAGGAAAGGACTTTGCTCGCTTTGGAAACCACAGCTTGGCATTGCATGCCATTATTGAGCTTATGATCTACCAAAACCCCCAGATCCTTCTCCACTACGGATCCCCCCAGTTGTACTCCCCCTAGTATGTATGATGCATTCATATTCTTAGCCCCCAAGTGCATAATTTTACATTTATCAACATTAAACCTCATCTGCCACATAGTCGCCCAATTAGACAGAGCATTGAGGTCGGCTTGCAATTTGGCGACATCCTATAAGGACGTTATTCCACTGCATAGCTTAGTGTCATCTGCAAAGACAGAAATGTTACTTTTGATCTCAGACCCAATATCATTTATAAAGATATTAAAAAGTAAGGGTCCCAGCACTGAACCTTGGGGTACACCACTGAGAACCTTAGACCATTCAGAGTAAGAATCATTAACCACTACTCTCTGAATTCTGTCTTTTAGCCAGTTTTCTATCCATTTACAAACTGATATTTCCAATCCTGTAGACTTTACCTTACACATGAGCCGTGTGTGGGGAACTGTATCAAACGCTTTTGCAAAATCCAAGTATACCACGTCCACAGCCACCCCTCTGTCCAAGTATACCACGTCCACAGCCACCCCTCTGTCCAAGGTTTTACTTACCTCTTCATAAAAAGAAATCAGGTTTGTCTGACAACTTCTGTCTTTCATGAATCCATGCTGTCTGTTGCTTAAATAGTTTTTTTCCAGCAAGAACTCATCTATGTGGTCTTTTATTAATCTCTCCAGTATCTTCCCAACTATGGAAGTTAAACTAACAGGTCTATAGTTACTTGGTAAAGACTTTGTTCCCTTTTTAAATATAGGCACCACATTGGCCCTGCGCCAATCCAGTGGTACTATTCCTGTCATTAATGAGTCCCTAAAAATTAGATACAATGGCTTTGAAATTACAGAGCTCAATTCTTTTAGGATCCGTGGGTGTATGCCATCTGGTCCAGGTGCTTTATCCACCTTTATTCTGTCTAAATATTTCTGGACCATATCACTTTTGAGCCATTGTGGATTTGGGGCTGTGTCACTACCACCCCCATTTTGGACATGAGCTCCCCCATGCTCCTTTGTATACACAGAACTGAAGAAAGTATTTAATAAATTAGCCTTCTCTTTGTCCCCAGTCACCCACTCTAGATTATTTTGTAAAGGGCCTACATGCTCAGACCTGACCTTTTTACTATTAATATATTTGAAGATTTTTTTGGGGTTTGTCCTACTATCTTTTGCAATCTGTCGTTCGTTTTGAATTTTTGCATCCTTGATTTCCTTTTTACATATCCTGTTATATTCTTTGTAACATTTAAATGACACTAGTGTTCCCTCATTTTTATATTTTTTAAAAGCGCTTTTCTTATTGTTTATAGCTTTTTTAACTTTAATTGTGAGCCACATAGGTTTTATTTTTAGCCTTTTAAACTTATTGCCCATGGGAATATACTTTGCAGTGAGTTCACAAACAGTCTTTTTGAAGAATTCCTATTTCTGTTCTGTGCCCATTGATGCCAATATTCTCTCCCAGTCTAAGTCCTGGAGAGCAGCCCTCATCCTTGGAAAATTTGCTTTATTGAAATTAAGTGTTTTTATCCTTCCTGCATGTATTTCTTGCTTACAGCTAACATCAAATGAAATCATGTTATGGTCACTGCTACCCAGGTGTTCCTTTATCTGAACATTAGTAATATGTTCTGCATGGTTTGAGATTACCAGGTCCAACAGAGCATCATTCCTAGTTGTGGCCTCAATAAACTGGACCATAAAATTGTCCTGCAATAGGCTTATAAATTTTTGCCCTTTAACTGTCCCAGCAGTTCCATTACTCCAGTCAATTTCTGGGTAGTTAAAATCCCCCATTATTATCACCGTCCCAGCCCTTGCAGCCCTTTCCATCTGTGCAAGGAGCTGAGTCTCCACCTCCTCATTAACATTGGGTGGTCTATAACAAACTCCAATGATTAACTTTGAACTATGCAAATCTGTATGCAGTTCCACCCATAATGCTTCAGCCTCATCACACTCTCCATCAACCAGGTCCTCTTTCACACTCGCTTTGAGATCACTTCTCACATAGAGACAGACCCCGCCACCTTTCCTTTTTGCCCTGTCTCTCCGAAAGAGTGCATAGCCAGGAATATTAATAATCCAGTCATGTGAGGATTGAAGCCACGTTTCAGCAATACCGATTACGTCATAGCTCTCCTCATGCACCAGAGCTTCCAACTCACCTATTTTGCTTGGCAGACTTCTGGCATTGGTGAACAAACACTTTAATGTATTACATTTTTCTCTGGTGTTTTTCATATAATTTTTAGTAGTACAAATGGCACTATAGTTTCCAATGGCTGTTTGCAACATGGGAACTTTCTTGTCACCTGCCATAACCCTCCCCCCATCTATCCCCATTCCACTCTCCATTAATGTCTGACCACTAACTGACCTGTGTGCCCGATGTAATTCTAGTTCACCCTCCCCCCTCAAACCTAGTTTAAATACTCCTCCAGCCTTCCCATAAACCTCTCCCCCAGCACAGCAGACCCCCTTCCATTCAAGTGCAAACCGTCTTTAGCATATAGGTTGCACCCCAATGAAAAGTCAGCCCAGTGCTCTAGAAACCCAAATCCCTCCTCCCTACACCAGGTCTTTAGCCATGCATTCAGCTCTCTAATCTCCCCCTGCCTTTCCTGTGTTGCGCATGGCACAGGCAATATTTCAGAGAATATCACCTTGGAGGTCCTTGCCTTCATCTTGCAGCCTAGTTCTTTAAATTGATTCTTAAGGAGCCTCCACCTTCCATGTATACTGTCATTGGTTCCAACGTGGACCAAGACAGCTGGGTCATGCCCAGCCCCTCCCAGTAATTTATCCACCCGGTCCACCACATGCCGAACCCTGGCACCAGGGAGACAGCAAACCATTCGGTTGAGGCGATCCTGGCGACAAATTATTCTATCAGTCCTTCTGATTATAGAATCACCTATAACCACCAACTGTCTTGGCCTACCTGCACTCCCCTCACCACCTCTACTAGATGGGTTGCTCTCCCGGCTGTTAGGGGTAGCAGTGACATCTAGGGCTGCCACCTCTGTGTTTGCCACCTCCACATCTTCACCCAACGTGGAAAATTTGTTTTGATGCACAAATACAGGACTGGCCTTCCTTTTCTGCAAGCCCCTTCCACTCCCTCTAACTACATTAACCCATCTTCCTATCTGATAATCCTGACTTGCCACTCCACCCTCCACATCAGCCCTACTGACCACCTGCTCAGCGAGCAGAGGACCCCTTTCAAGGTTGTCCTTTCCGCCCAGTGTTGCAACTTGCTCTTCCAGATCTCTAATGCGAGCTTCCAGAAGGGCAACCTGCTCACATCTGTCACAGCAGTATCCATCCTGGAGCTGTTGCACCAATTTTGCATACATGTGGCACACTGTGCACTGAGCAAAACCTTCAACCCTGCTAGCACTCATTTCCCAGTTACAATATAATTACTTGTAGGAAGTTTATAATGTTACTCACAGTTTAGAAGACTCCTGTCTTAAACTCCTGTTTTAAACTCCTGGTTTTTAACTCTCCACTGTAGTTCAAAATTCCACTGATGTTCACAAAATTCACATGCAAGCCACCATCAGCAGGGAGCCAGCTCCTAAGGGAGTTTGTACAGACACTTATATACTCACCTGTGAACAATTAACCACTCCCCTTAATTAGCAGAAAGAAAAAAAGCTGTTTAAAAAGTGTCAGAGAAAGCAGTGGGGGGGAAAAGTATTTTTAAAACTGATAAACGTATCAAATAAAGGACAAAAAAAATAAATAAATCAACACTTGCAAGCAGAAGCAGTTAAAAGCAAAAGTCCTGGTTTTTAACTCTCCACTGTAGTTCAAAATTCCACTGATGTTCACAAAATCCACATGCAAGCCACCATCAGCAGGGAGCCAGCTCCTAAGGGAGTTTGTACAGACACTTATATACTCACCTGTGAACAATTAACCACTCCCCTTAATTAGCAGAAAGAAAAAAAGCTGTTTAAAAAGTGTCAGAGAAAGGAGTGGGGGGGGGGGGGGGGAAGTATTTTTAAAACTGATAAACGTATCAAATAAAGGACAAAAAAAATAAATAAATCAACACTTGCAAGCAGAAGCAGTTAAAAGCAAAAGTCCTGGTTTTTAACTCTCCACTGTAGTTCAAAATTCCACTGATGTTCACAAAATCCACATGCAAGCCACCATCAGCAGGGGTATGAATACTTTTTCAAGGCACTGTATATGGCCTCCTTTATTGAGTCTCCTTTATTAATTTATTAAAGTCTCCTTTAGTAATATATGACCTCTGTAGTAATACATGGGGGCTCCTTTATCAATATGTGGCCTCTTTTTTTTTTTATATACATATATGAACTCTCCTTTTAATACATGGACTCCTTTAATACTATATTGTCTTTTTTATTAATATATACTGGAGTCTCTCCTTAATATGTGGTCTCCTTTCTTAATATATGACCTCTCATATTAATACAAGGGCTCTGTTAATAATATATTGTCTACTTTATTAATAATTAATAATTATTTAATATTACCTCTCTTATAAATATACAGACTTTTTTATTATTATATGGTCTCCTGTATTATTGTATTGTCTCCTGTATCAATACATGGGATCCTTTATTAATATTTGACCTCTCTTATCAATGTATAGCCTCCTCTATTAATTTATGGTCTCCTTTATTTATAAATTACCTCTCATATTAATACATGCGCTCCTTCTATAATATATAGCCTCCTTTATTAATATATGAACTCTCCTTTTAATACATGGTCTCCTTTAATAATATACAGCCTCCTTTATTAATATGCTGTCTACTTTATTTATATATATATGGCCTCCTTTATTCATATATGACCTCTCATATTAATGCATGGGCTCCTTTATTAATATATGACCTCCTTTGCTTATAAATGACCTCTCTGATTATTACATGGTCTCCTTTTATTAAAATATGATCCCTTTTATTTATGTATAACCTCTCATATTACTACATGGCTCCTTTATTAATATATGGCCTCCTTTATTAATATATAGTTTCCTTTATTAAAATATGATCCCTTTTATTTATATATGACCTTGCATATTACTACATGGGCTCCTTTATAAATATACGATCTCCTTTATTAATAATTAATATGACCTCTCTTATAAATATACAGTCTTCTTTATTATTATATGATCTCCTGTATTAATATATGGGTTCCTTTATTAATATACGACCTCTCTTATAAATGTCTAGCCTCCTTTATTAATATATGATTTCTTTTTTTAATATATGGCCTCATTTATTTATATATGACCTCTCTTATAAATATACAGTCTTCTTTATTATTATATGATCTCCTGTATTAATATATGGGTTCCTTTATTAATATACAACCTCTCTTATAAATGTCTAGCCTCCTTTATTAATATATGATTTCTTTTTTTAATATATGGCCTCATTTATTTATATATGACCTCTCTTATCTATATATATATATATATATATATAGCCTCTTTTATTAATATATGGCCTCTCTTATTAATACATGGGCTATATTGTCTACTTTATTAAAATATGGTCTCTTTTATTAATATATGGCCTCTCTTAATAATACATGGGCTCCTATATTAACATATTGTCTACTTTATTGAACTATGGCCCCTTTTATTAATACATGACCTCTCTCTTATAAATGTATAGCCTCTTTTATTCATATATTACTTATTTTATTAATATATGGCCTCCTTCATATATATATATATATATATATATATATATATATATATATATATATGGCCTCTCTTATTAATACATGGGCTCCTTTATTTATATATTGTCTTTTTTTTATATATATATATATATATATATATATATATATATATATATATAGCCTATTTTATTAATATATGACATCTCTTATTGATACATGGGCTCCTTGATTTGTATATGGTCTCTTATATATATATATATATATATATATATATATATATATATATATATATATAGCCTCCCTTATTAATATATGACCTCCTCTTTTTGACACTAAAGGACTAGACTAATTTATTAATATATGGTATCCTTCCTTCATATATAGTCTCTCTCTTTAATATATGGGCTCCTTTATTAAAATATGACTTCTCTTATGAATATACAGTAATACCTACGGATTACGAGCTTAATTTGTTCCAGAAGAATGCTTGTAATCCAAAGCACTCGTATGTCAAAGCGAGTTTCCCCATAGGAAATAATGGAAACTCAGATAATCCGTTCCACATCCACTGCTTGTCTATGCAGTACCGCATGTGGCCAGAGGTACGGGGGCGCCGGAGGCACCTCGGAAACACGCGGAGACGCTCAGAGACGCTCGGAGACATTCGGGAACGGAGTGTTTGAGTGTTTCAGAGCACCTCCAAGCATCTCCAAGCGTCTCCGAGTGTCTCCGAGCGTCTCTGAGCATCTCCGAGCATCATCGGCACCCTCGCACCTCTGGCTAAATGCATTACTGCACACCCCAGAGGCTTGAATCCTGCTCGTCTTGCGAGACAACGCTCGCAAAGCGAGTCAGTATTTTTTTTTAAAATGGCTCTTATTTCGAAACGCTCTTAAACCGCGTTACTCGCAATCCGAGGCTCCACTGTACTGTATATAGTCTCCTTTATTATTATATTACCTCCTCGTATTAAGATACGGTCTCCTTTATTTATATATGGCCTCTATTATTAATATATATAGTCTCCTTAATTAATTTATAGCCCCCTTGATTATTACATGGCCTCCTTTATTAATACATGGCCTCCTTTATTAATATATGGACTCCTTTGATAATATACAGTACATTGTCCCCTTTATTAATGATATCCAATGGTTGCCACCGCACACAAATCAGGGATAAAAAAAATGGGCCCGGGTGCACAGCAAAGACTGTATTGCATATAAACCAAATGAGAGAGCGGCACTCACGGGTCTTGAAAGGTGAACGCATTTCGACAAGGCACAAGTTCGTCTTCCTCAGGCTTATCAATATATGATATATTTTATTAATATATGATCTCTGTTATTAATATA
The DNA here is from genome assembly GCA_029206835.1 of Rana muscosa. NCBI lineage: Eukaryota > Metazoa > Chordata > Amphibia > Anura > Ranidae > Rana > Rana muscosa. The sequence goes on from JARGYO010000094.1 coordinate 42,307,087, forward strand.
TGGACTGCTATATGATTTTTATGGACTCCTTATATAACATATGGCCTTAGAAAGGAAAGGATAGGTTTTGCATTTTTACGACATTCTAGCACTGTGGTAGGATATGAAGGGGAGCTTACGGCTAAGTTTACAAAATTCATATATATGCTTTTTTTTTATTTTTTTATTGTTTAATATTCTTTATTATATACAGTATGCTTATAATGCAAAAAAAAAAGTGGCTTAGTGGTTAGCACTTATGCCTTGCAGCACTGGGATACTCAGTTCAGATCCCAGTCAGCACACCGTCTGCATGTTCTCCCTGTGCTTTCATGGGTTTCCTCCAGTTTCCTTCCACACTCCAAAGACATGCTGGTCTTACCAGACTGGCTATGCTCCTGTGTTACCAAAAACTGCATGCTGGTCCCAATCTGAGAAATCTTATGCCGCGTACACACGGCCGTTTTTAATGTCATGGAAAAAAACTAAATTTTTCTGGACGTGATTCTTCTCAAGCCTGCCTTGCATACACACTATTGTGAAAAAAAATGCTTGAGCAAAGCGCGGTGATGTACAACACGTACGACGGCACTATAAAGGGGAAGTTCCATTCGGATGGCGCCACCCTTTGGGCTCCTTTTTTTAGATTTTGTGTTACCGCGTGTTAGTAAAAGTTTGGTGTTAGCTAATTCGCGCTTTTCAGTCTCCGTGCTTTTCAGTCCATTACAGCATGACGAATGTGCTATCTCCATTACGAACGCTGGTTTTACCAGAACGAGCGCTCCCGTCTCCTAACTTGCTTCTGAACATGCGTGTTTTTTTTCCCGTCGTTAAAGCGTACACACGACCATTTTTCACGACGTGAAAAACTACGAGAAAAAATAGAGCAGGTTCTAAGTTTTTAATGCCCATTTTTCTCGTCGAAAAAAACCGCTGTGGAGCCCACACACGACCGTTTTTCACGACTGTTGTGGAAAATGTTATTAATGTATGTTGTCAGATGTCCCCCAGTGTCGGTTTTGCTGTAATGCGCTCATGTGAGCGTATTCGCACATACAGACGTTGGTGGAAGACCGGTGGCGCGAAAATCTTCCTGTGGACACAGCAATGTTTGCTCTTTTAGGGATGTTTGTTTTATGCCTCACCAAGGGACTGGCAACTTCTTGGCGTTGGCATTAAATGACTCCGAGCGGACAGATCTGCGTCCACGAGAACTAGAGCATAACTATATGACAATTGTGGCCCATTGAGCCATAGTTTTCGTATGGTTCCCGTCATTGGAAGTGGTGCACGTCACTGCTAGTCTATTTGAATGTATACATGTCTGTGATTGGTTCTTTTGTTGTATTAGCTGTATTTAACATATCCTTATATGGTCATCTGCTGGGTGGAGCTCACACCCTGTGAGCTCACTTCCTATGGAGGAGGTCACATGCTGTGACATCACTTCCTGCTGGGATTATAATAAAAGGGCCTGTGAGGGCGTCAGCAGTCAGTGTTTCCTGTGATGCCGAGATGAACCTAACAGTGTGGTGATGCTTCTTGATTTGAATGAATGGGAATCGAATGGAAGGTGAGTGAATTTTAGCTTATGTAGCACACAGATCCTTTTCCCCCTTACCTTCCTTTCAGGGGATCAGACACACCATGCCACATGCCCGCGTCCTCTGGGTTAGAGGTCGGACGGTGTTATGTATTTGGGTCCCGCAGCGAGTTGCTTCCCTTCACTGGTTCTTCCCTCTAGATTATAGAGGCAAGTCTTTACCTTTCCCAAAGAAGGTCAATGTCCACACAACACTTCAACTCCAACAAGAGTTTATTTTCTCTTTTAATTCAGTAACCAGAAAGTTGAAGAGAGGAAAGGGGTTAGCAGAATAGAATGGATTCAGACACACTCTTGGCTTTGTCGCCACTCGGTCCCGAGTGGGTACAGCTCACCCGGATAGTCACTCAATAGCACTAGCAGCCGGCATGAAGCTCGAACAGTGACTTAGTCCCCTCCAAGGACAAAGTCGAGGAGATCCCTCCTTTACTAACGACACTCCACAAAGGCAGTCTGCGAAGAAAGGAATCCTTCCCTCCGACAGGTCACCAGGCCTCTCCCGAGACAGTAATCTTGTATTACTCGTCTCCTCTATGGGACTGATCCTCCCCCGGTTTCCTCTATGTCAGAGCGGTCGCCCTCACCTGGGCTCCCTGGGTTTCCTTTCTGGCTTGTAGACCAAGTTGAAGGTACTGGGCCTACCTGGAACTCCGCAGCCTCGGCCCGAAGGTGCCCGAGACTCCTTAGTCAGAGTTGGGCGCACCCCCCCCCCTCTTAGAGGGGCACATTACTCACTCTGGATACAGGTCCCCGGGTACTACTCCTCCTGAACAATCGCGTCTGCCCCTTATATACCCTCTCCCGGCATGCACAGCAGGCCGGAACAGCCCACCGTACGGCAGCCGAGAGAGGACATCCAATAGCCACTCCATCACCTGTGGTTCAACCCCGGGTATAAGTGACAGCACCACCTATACGCCTAAAGGGGAACTGCACGCCAGGTGACACAGCAGCAAGGCAGAGTCCAAAACAATTAGAAGACCCGAGCCAACTACCGCTCAGGTCACCCCTAAATTTAAGCATAGCGACTCCCCTAGGTAGGGGCCCGCTACACTTAAGATGCATTATATCATTGAGACGAAATGTGTGGTTATTAGCACAAGGATAAATGGCTGTGTGCTCTGCAAGCAGCCTGCTACCTCCATATCACAACCAATTTAACCACTTGTCCCCCGCCCACTGTCAATTGACGGCGGGTGGAGGACACTCTCGTTCTGGGAGGACGTCATATGACGTCCTCCCTTTAAAATGAGCTAGGAGGCGCGCGCGCGTGCCCGCCGCGTTCCCAGGGCCCCAATGCGCGTGTCCGGCGGCCGCGATTGCCGCCGGGCACCCGCGATTGCCCGGGAAACGAGCAGGAAAGTGGATCTCTGTGTGTAAACACAGAGATCCACATCCTGTGAGGGAGAGGGGACCGATGGTGTGTCCCTTGTACATAGGGACAACCATCGGTCACCTCCCCCAGTCAGTCCCCTCCCCCCACAGTAAGAACACATTAAGGGAACATATTTAACCCCTTCCCGCCCCCTAGTGGTTAACCCCTTCCCTGCCAGTCACATTTATACAGTAATCAATGCATTTTTATAGCAGGGATCGCTGTATAAATGTAATTGGTCCCAAAAATGTGTCAAAAGTGTCTGATGTGTCCGCCGCAATATCGCAGTCACAATAAAAATCGCAGATCGCCGCCATTACTAATAAAAAAAAAATGCTATAAATCTATCCCCCATTTTGTAGACGCTATAACTTTTGCGCAAACCAATCAATACGCGCTTATTGCAATTTTTTTTTTAACCAAAAATATGTAGAAGAATACGTATCGGCCTAAACTGAAGAAAATTTTATTTAAAAAAAAAATGGGTATTTATTATAGCAAAAAGTAAAAAATAGTCTTTTTTTTCCAAACTGGACGCTCTTCTTTTGTTTATAGCGCAAAAAATAAAAACCGCAGAGGTGATCAAATACCACCAAAAGAAAGCTCTATTTGTGGGGGAAAAAGGACGCAAATTTCGTTTGGGAGCCACGTCGCACGACCGCGCAATTGTCATTCAAAGTGTGACAGCGCTGAAAGCTGAAAAATGGCTTGGGCAGGAAGGGGGTTTTCGTGCACAGTAGAGAAGTGGTTAAAAAATGGCATGTTTCTCGTCATGAAAAATGTGTGGACGCGGCATAAGAAGGGTTGAAGAAAGACCTGGTGAATTAGCTTGTAAAGAAAAAAAATCCAACAGGTAAATTCTATGGGAAAAAAAGGATTTTATGCATTTTACATGGGGTGCCTTTTTTTTCTTTATTTATTAGAGGGTGTCTGTATGACACTCTACAGAGGATGCTGGAATACCAGCACTGCCTGCATGCATGTTGGCAGCCTGTGTACGATTGGCACACGCACACCCAACTCAAATAGGAAGGAGAAGTTCCCTCCTCTTACCCACTTACCTGCCTGTTATTATCAGATCTATGGATGTTCCCAAAAGGTTACCAAAGTGGAAGGGCTCAGCTTTGCTGATGAAGCTGTAGTGTTATCGGAAATAAAGTTATTTTGCAACTGAAATAAATACAGTTTTTTTTTTTTCCAGTTTCTCTGTGACTCTGAAAATTAAAAAAAAAAAAAAAAAAAAAAAAATACTTTATATGAAACAAAAAGTGTAAATATTATAGTTAGAAATAAAGACATTTGAAAAATCAACAGCCAAATATTAGTTGAGAGAGTTCATCTTGGGACGATTACGGTAAACGAAGGGTAAGAAGGGGTTACATAGGAACAAACTTTATTTAAAAAAAAAAAACTTTTTTATTTGGTTGCTTTAACTGACATCATTTATGATCTCCGTTATAAATATATGAGCTCTTTATTATACACTATATTACCAAAAGTATTGGGACACCTGCCTTTTACACGCACATGAACTTTAATGGCATCCCAGTCTTACACGGGCGAGAATCCCGTCAGGAAAAAAAAACGTCGGTTTTCTTGACGGGATTCCTGGCAAGCTTTTCTTGTGTACACACGGCACATTTAAAAGAACCGCCAGTTCTTTTGAATGGAAAGAATGCGGTGACGTCATCGACTACGACGAGCTCGTCACATTCGTTGCCGTCGTCGCCATCTTGCTTCACCCTACACTACCCTTGTAAGCTACCGCGCATGCGTCGAAGTCTCATCGAGCATGCGCGGGCTTACCTGGGGACAGGTAAGCATACAAGCCTCGTACACACGCACGCACGGCTTGTTTCCCGACGAGAATCCCGACGAGAAAATAGAGAGCAGGTTCTCTATTTTACTCGTCGAGATTCCCGGCAGTTTTCCCGACGAGAAACCATACACGCGAACGGTTTTCTCGGCAAAAAGCTCTCCCAGCAGTTTTCTTGCCGAGAAAACCGGTCGTGTGTACGAGGCTTTAGTCCGTAGGGTTCAATATTGAGTTGGCCCACCCTTTGCAGCTAGAACAGCTTCAACTCCTCTGGGAAGGCTGTCCACAAGGTTTAGGAGTGTGTCTATGGGAATGTTTGACTATTCTTCCAGAAGCACATTTGTGAGGTCAGGCACTGATGTTGGACGAGAAAGTCTCAGCTCTAATTCATCCCAAAGGTGTTTCTATCGGGTTGAGGCCAGTGAAGTTCCTCCACCCCAAACTCGCTCATTCATGTCTTTATGGACCTTGCTTTGTGCACTGGTCCTAATCATTTGGTGGAAGGGGGGATTATGGTGGGGGGTTGTTTTTCAGAGGTTGGGCGTGGCCCCTTAGTTCCAGTGAAGGGAACTCTGAGCCCTCGTACACACGGTCGAGATTCTCGTTGAAAAAAACATGTCGTTTTTTTTCGACGAGATTCTTGGACAAGAAACTTGTCCCGGCCGAGTGTACACACGCTCGTTTCAAAGAACCCGCGGTTCTTTGAATGGAGCGTACGCGGTGACGTCATCGACTACGTCGAGCATGTGCTCGTCACATTCGATGCCGTCGCCGCCATCTTGGTCTACCCTACGTATGCCTAGGAAGCTACCGCGCATGCGTCGAATTCATTTCGAACATGCGCGGGCTTCCGGGAGGACAGGTAAGTGTACACACACTCACTTTTCTTGTCGAGAAACATGCCGAGGAGAATCTCGACGAGAAAATAGAAAGCAGGTTCTCTATTTTCTCGTCTAGGTTTCTTGTCGGTTTTCTCGACGAGAAACCCGATAGCCGCGTACACACGACCGATTTACTCGGCAAGACATCTCTGCCAGCAAGTTTCTTGCTGGTTCTTGCCGAGAAAATCGGCCGTGTGTACGAGGCTTAAGGCGTCAGCATACCAAGACTTTTTGGACAATTTCATGCTCCCAACTTTTTTTTGGGGATGACCCCTTCCTGTTCCAACATGACTGCCCGCCAGCGCACCCATCAAATCATTCTCTGCTGCTTTTACCTTTTGTACCACCACCCCCTCCCTCTACGAACCGGGCCCTCCTGTACCTTTTGTATTGAACTGTACTGTAATTGTCTTGTCCCCCCTATACATTGTAAAGCGCTGCCTAAACTGTTGGTGCTCTATAAATCGTGTATAATAATAATAATAATAATATTATTTGGTCTTTGTGAAAGTTATAGAGTCCACAAGCTATGGTGCCAATCACTGAAAATTGATCCCACCTGATGTACTGACGGCCAATCTCATTTCTTGAGACCCTAACATGCCAGAAAAGTACAAATACCCCCCAAATGACCCCTTTTTGGAAAGAAGACATTCCAAGGTATTTAGTAAGAGGCATGGTGAGTTTTTTTTTTTTTTTTACATATTAACAGGTTATTTCTCACACACAGCATATGCATACTTACAACCACACCCCAAAATACATTCTGCTACTCCTCCTGAGTATGGCACCACATATGGGAGACTTTTCCACATAGAGAGGCCCAACATGCAGGGAGCACCATCAGGGGTTCTAGGGACATACATTTCAAATCTAATTTGACTACCTTTTACACTTTTGTGAGGCACTGTAGTGGCACGGATGAGAACTGATCTGGCATGGATGTGGCATGGATGAGTACTGCTGTGGCATGAATGTGGCACGGATAAGCACTGATGTGGCACAGATGATCACTGATGTGGCATGGGGGATGGATCATCACTGATGAGCCATGGATGGGGATGGATGAGCATGGATGGGGACGTATGAGCATGAATGAACCATGGATGGGGATGGATGAGGCATGGATGGGGATGGATGAGCATGGATGGGGATGGATGATGGGGATGGATGAGCCATGGATGGGGATGGATGAGCATGAATGAACCATGGATGGGGATGGATGAGCCATGGATGGGGATGGATGAGCATGGATGGGGATGGATGAGCATGAATGAACCATGGATGGGGATGGATGAGCCATGGATGGGGATGGATGAGCATGAATGAACCATGGATGGGGATGGATGAGCCATGGATGGGGATGGATGAGCATGGATGGGGATGGATGAGCATGAATGAACCATGGATGGGGATGGATGAGCCATGGATGGGGATGGATGAGCATGGATGGGGATGGATGAGCCATGGATGGGGATGGATGAGCATGGATGGGGGATGGATGAGCATGAATGAACCATGGATGGGGATGGATGAGCCATGGTTGGGGATGGATGAGCATAGATGGGGATGGATGAGGCATGGATGGGGACGGATGAGCCATGGATGGGGATGGAAGAACCATGGATGGGGACGGATGAGCATGAATGAACCATGGATGGGGATGGATGAGCATGGATGGGGATGGGGGGGGCGTGTCCGGAATGGTGCTGGGAGCAGACGTGTTTGTCTGAGCTCCCCAGGACCGGTGCCAAAATCCCTAATTTATAGGGTGCAGATCTGCAACACACCTAACCTAGCAACTCTCCTGTGTCCCCCCGGACTTGGGGGCCTGTGAGGGAGAGGAAGTCTGCCTGAAATCCGGGGAGGGGGCCGCGAGGCCGGACATCGCGGACAGGGCCGCAGCCGCAGATTCGCCTCCTAATCCAGGTAACCGGACCCCCCTGGAGGCCCGCACACCTGCGACCGCGGATTCGCCGCTTTCCGGCTGTACGGCGGCCTCCGCGAACCCGCGATCCGATACGCGGCTACCGCATTTAGGAAACACCGCGGCTTGGGCCTAGCTGTGGAGGGCGGCGGCCATCTTGCTGCACCCGGCGTGGGATCCGGCCTTGGCGGTGGGCGGGCCTGCTACGGGGGACCCCCCCTCCCCCCCCCTCCTCCTGTGTGCCCCCAGCCTCAATAGTACTCCTGGGGTATGAGAGGGGGCAGCTCCCAACGGAGGACAGGCACAAGGGCTGCGAAACTGGACATTGCAGGCAGGGCCGCAGCCACGGCCTCGCCTAAACATCCTGCCCAGATGGAGAACCAGGCTGATGATCCTGATCGGCTGCCGGCAACGGCGGCTGACTTTAAGGCCGTAATGCAGGCCATCACTGCTCTGACTGGCAAAGTGGATCATATTCAGACCCATGTAGAGTTTATCCGGAAAGACTTTGACACCCTTCGAGGTCGCATGACTGAAGTGGAGCAGAGGGTCTCTCAAACGGAAGACACGGTACGTGACCAGGGGGCTGATATGCATGTACTGAAAACGAAGGTTAGGGCACTGGAGGCCCGAGCCGAGGATGCTGAGAATCGCAATAGGCGGAACAACCTGCGAGTGCTGGGTCTTCCGGAGGGGGCTGAGGGTGCGGATCCCACCGCCTTTGCTGAACGCCTGCTGCAAATTATCCTCCCCTCGGCACGTTTCTCCCCGTTTTTTACGGTGGAAAGAGCCCACCGCATACCCTCCACGAGGGGGCCGCAAGGAGCGCCACCCCGTACTTTCATCTTCAAATTGCTTCACTTCCGTGACCGCGATACAGTAATGAAGGAAGCGAGAGCCCAAGGTGAACTGCGATTTGAGAACGCCAAGCTCCTGATCTTCCCAGACTACTCGCTGGAAACTCAGAAACAACGGAAATCTTACGACGCAGTGAGAGCCAAACTTCGAGCCAAGCAGATTAAGTACAGCATGCTGTTCCCGGCCAGGCTGCGAGTGGAGGATGGCGAGTCGGTAAAATTCTTCGCATCTCCTGAGGAGGCCTCCATGTGGATCGACACGCTACCTCGCAGATAAGTACCATTACTACTGAGGGGTCAAATTGTTTTTTCTACATGAGCCATGCCACCTGCTGCCTTATGGACGTGCCTCCTTTCTACATTGGCCTGTGCTTGGCCCGTGCTCCCCCCTTCCCCCCCCCCTCTCCGGGAGGGTCCCATGTGTTGACTAACATTTTACTTTATGAACTGCGGGGGTTGGGGGTCGTTACTCCCTGGTTCTTTCCGGGGGTGGGTGGGGTACCCTGGTTGGAGGGTCGAATAACTGTTGATCCTTTGTTATATCCCCCCCCTCCCTTGGCCAAGGCCGGCAATTTTGGTAGCTCATGCAACGTTATTGTTCAAGTTTTTCTACCCCCGGCGGCTGCCGGGAGACTGCACCCATATATCTGATCCGGTCTCTGGCAAGGGACTAACTGTGCATCATCTGATTGCTGGACTGTGGATGCCGTTCCGCGCGCGTTTCCCCATTGCAGGCGTGTTCGCCTGGGTTCTGAGTTGGGATCCTAAGCCTCCCCAAAGTTGGGGCTGGGGCTGGCGGGGTGGGGGGTGGGGGGGTTGGATGGGAATGTTTTGTTATACCTTGTTTTTTTACCGATTTTTCACAAGCGATGTATTTATGTATGTCATTGAATATTTGAGATGCTCTGTCCTGACCTTTGTGGTGGTCCGGACTCTGCATCCACCCATGAAGGCTAGATACTGGGCTGAATATGTGATCCTAGATGCTTATGGCTGAATGTAATATAATATCTTGGAACGTCAGGGGGCTGAACTCCTCTGTGAAGAGGTCACTGGTGTTTCAATTTCTTAAACAATATCACCCCCATATTTGCATACTGCAGGAGACGCACTTAACGGGCAGCAAGCTTTTGAGTCTTAGGAGACCTTGGGTGGGGCATCTATACCACTCTACGCATACCAATTACTCCAGAGGGGTCAGCATTCTTGTACGTAAATCCCTACCGTTTCGACTGCTGGCACTAGAACTAGATCCAGACGGCCGTTTTGTTATACTGCATGCTATAGTGGACCACTTGGAGTTGGTGGTGGTGGGAGTGTACCTGCCCCCTCCGGCCTCCGCGCGACTACTTAATCAACTGATCTCTAAGATAGCCACCTTTGCCACAGATAAAGTGGTGATACTGGGCGACTTTAATCTCGTCCCGGACTCTGGAGTGGACAGACTTTCACCCGTAGCGAGCTCATCTTCGGAGCTGCTATCTTGGGCGGAGGCTTCCAACCTGACTGATGTGTGGAGGTGGCGTAACCCTTCCCAGCGGGCTTATACTTGCCACTCGGCTTCACACAAGACCCTTTCACGTATAGACCTTGCCTGTGCTGGGGGGTCTGTCCTCTCTAGGGTTCGGGACATCTCTATTCTCCCCCGTGGCATTTCTGACCATGCGCCGCTTGCATTGAAACTCTGTGTTTCCAGTGCACCGGGGGAGAGCCTGTGGAGACTGTCTAGGTTTTGGTTATCCGACTCGAGGATCTTGGAGCCATATAGATCCGAGGCGATACGTTATTGGCAGGACCTGGACCACTCTATAGCTCTGACCACGTCATGGGACGCATTTAAGGCGTTTACTAGAGGTAGTTTGCAGTCCCACATTCGTGGGGTCCGGAGGGATCTGAGAGAGGACACCCTGGGGGCTGAGAGGAGGGTGGCTGCACTCGAAGTAGAATACTCAAATACTGGGTCCCCCAGGGTTTATTCAGATTTCCAGGCAGCTTTGAGGGATGTTCTCCTGCTCCGAACAGCGGCCACAAAAAATGCGCTTCTGCATCAGTCCCAAAGAATATTTGAACATGGGGAGAAGACGGGTAGTATGCTGGCATGGCTGGCACGGGAGAACTCCTCTCCAGTGACCATCTCGCTGATATGTGACTCTGATGGGGCGGCTTTGACGGACCCCAGTGCTATTAATGCCAGATTTGCATCTTTCTATCGGGAGCTTTACAGCTCTCGGATGATTTGCACGGATGCAGAGCTTACAGCCTATCTCGATGAGACGGAGCTTCCGTGCCTGACATCCTCGTACAGGGAGGCATTGGATGGCCCTATCACATTGGAGGAGCTTCAACGAGCGGTAGCGTCCTTGCAAGGCGGCAAAACGCCAGGTCCTGATGGCATCTCTGCCGAATTCTTTAAAGCATATGCAACAGAAATTCTCCCATCCTTTAAACTTATGCTCCAAAAGGCCGCGGAGGAGAACTCTCTCCCCCCGACAATGGCTGAGGCGGTGATTGTTGTCATCCTTAAGCCAGGCAAGGCCCCTGAACAGTGTTCCTCGTACCGCCCAATCTCTCTCCTCAACGTAGATGCCAAACTGCTGGCCAAAATACTGGCCGGACGACTGAACACTGTGATCACCGCATTGGTACATGCAGATCAGTCTGGCTTTATGCCGGGCAGAGGAACTGATATTAATATCCGTCGTCTCCTCACTCATCTCTCCAGGGCAAGTGAGGGCGGCACAGAGGTGGTAGCCTCCTTAGACGCCGAGAAGGCTTTCGACTCGGTTGAGTGGCGCTACCTCTGGGCCGTCTTGCATAAATTTGGGTTTGGCCCCCGATTTATTGGATGGATTCAGATGCTATACCACAATCCCACAGCCCGTATACGCACAAATAATTCGCTGTCGTTACCTTTCCCCCTGTCTAGGGGTACTAGGCAGGGCTGCCCGCTTTCCCCCGGTCTGTTTGCGCTAGCCATGGAACCCATGGCGGCCCGCATCAGATCTGCTCCCTCGGTAGAGGGGATTCGGATAGGTGCAGTTACGGATAAAATATCCCTCTATGCCGATGACACCCTCCTTTTCCTCAAAGATACTTCCTCCCTTCCACCTGCACTTCAAATAGTGGATATATTCGCCTCGTTCTCGGGCATTAAGGTTAATTGGGGAAAATCACTCCTCTTCTCGCTGCATGCGTCGGGCCCTCACCCGCTGACGAGCACTCCCCTAAATTGGACACCTGAATTTAAATATCTGGGAGTTACGGTCAGGACCCCGCTGTCCTCATACTATGAGCTGAATCTCCAACCACTGCTGAAAACCTTTTCGCAGAAATGTACAACCTGGAGGACTCTCCCCCTTTCACCAGTGGGTAGGGTGAACTTGATTAAGATGGTGTATTTGCCTAAATTTCTCTACTTCTTCCGAAATTCCCCTCTGATCCCCCCCGCCTCATTTTTTACCAAGCTAAAAAGTATAATATCCTCCTTTATCTGGAATGGGGGGCCCCCGCGGCTGGCTGTCTCCACCCTTCAGCTTCCCATTGCTAGGGGGGGACTTTCCCTGCCGGACTTCCAGGTCTACTTTTGGGCGGCCGTCCTGGTGACGGTTAGATGGTGGTTCTCCCAACCCCGCGATAACCCGGCAGTGACTCTGGAGGCGGCCATAATGGGGTCATATTCCTCCCTTAGTAACGTGGTGTTCAGGGGGGCGAGGTCCCACCCTGGCATCACGGACTTGATGCGTACAACCATCACGATATCACCAGATCCCGTTTCGGCTCCCCTGAGACATTCTCACCTCATATTCCCCTTTGGGGCAACCCTAATCTGCCGCACATGAACTCCGTCCCGGATCCGCAGATCTGGGCGAGAAAGGGTATAGTGAAGCTGAGGCACATTGTCAGGGGTGGCAGGCTGCGATCTTTTTCCGATCTCCAGGCTGCCTACTCACTGCCGGGATGGATGTTGTTCCGATACTACCAGCTCCGGCATGCCTACGGGAAACAGTTCCCATCACTTCTCACGCTGGAATCAGACTCTGTGGAGGGGTTTCTTAATGCCAAGATCATAAACAAACCTCTGTCCTCCCTATACCTCCGTTTGTCCATTACTCCCACAAAGAAACTGGAAAAAACTATGGACAAATGGAGGATGGACATTCCTGATCTGGCAGAGGATGAATGGGAGACATGTGTGTCCTCCTTCGTTACCACTATGGTCTCGGCTAGGGACCGATTTATGCAGGTCAAATTCCTCCACAGAGCCTATTTCACTCCAAAACGGTTGACAATTATGAATCCTAGCACCCCGGTGGCTTGTCCCAGATGTGGCCTACAGGCTGCCCCCTTTTTCCACATGGTCTGGTCCTGCCCCCGCCTCGGAGACTATTGGTCGGGAGTGGTGGATGACCTCGCTCGGGTGACTTCTCTGGATTTGGAAACTGACCCTAAATCACTACTGCTGAATGTCTTTAATCCTGGGGTGAGGGGTAAATACGCTAAACTCTTCCTTAGATACGCTACTTTTTATGCCCGTAGGGAGATATTCCTCCACTGGAAGAGCGCGGTACCTCCTACGGTGTCCTCGTGGCGCTTGGTATTGAACTCGGTGCTGCCACTATACAAGATCACCTTTGCTAGTCGAAACTGTCCTACCAAATTTGATAAGATATGGTCGGGGTGGATAGATTCTTGGGGCACTGAATTCATGGGTGACAATGAGAACAACGGCCCAATGTTAGATCCCCAGTGAGCTATTCGCTATCTGTTCAAGGTGTATTTGACTGATTAGATGAGGTCCCTCCCTGCCCCCCTCCCTCCCCCCCCTGCCCCCCCCCTCCCGTTCCTCACTCCTCCTCTTCCCCTCCTTCCTCCCCCCCCTTTCCCCCTGGACCTCCCCGACCAACCCTGTTGGGATTTCTTGTTTCCATAACGATATCTCGCTGTATTGTGTATACTAGCCTTTCAACACTTCCCTCCTGTTTATATCTGCAGGACATCTAACCTAGGGTAAATCTGCATAATGCTTTTTTCTATGACTAACTGTGTCTATGCATCGCTTGTACTGTTCAATCTGAATAAACATTTTTCTTGTGAAAAAAAAATGGATGGGGATGGATTAGGCATGGATGGGGATGGATGAGGCATGGATGGGGATGGATGGGGATGGATGAGCATAGATGGGGATGGATGAGCATGGATGCGGATGGATGAGCCATGGATGGGGATGGATGAGCATGAATGAACCATGGATGGGGATGGATGAGCCATGGATGGGGATGGATGAGCCATGGATGGGGATGGATGAGCATGGATGGGGATGGATGAGCATGAATGAACCATGGATGGGGATGGATGAGCATGGATGGGGATGGATGAGCCATGGATGGGGATGGATGAGCATGAATGAGCCATGGATGGGGATGGATGAGCCATGGATGGGGATGGATGAGCCATGGATGGGGATGGATGAGCATGGATGGGGATGGATGAGGCATGGATGGGGACGGATGAGCCATGGATGGGTATGGAAGAGCCATGGATGGGGATGGATGAGCATGGATGGGGACGGATGAGCATGAATGAGCCATGGATGGGGATGGATGAGCCATGGATGGGGATGGATGAGCATGGATGGGGATGGATGAGCATGGATGGGGATGGATGAGCCATGGATGGGGACGGATGAGCCATGGATGGGGATGGATGAGCATGGATGGGGATGGATGAGCCATGGATGGGGATGGATGAGCATGGATGGGGATGGATGAGCCATGGATGAGCATGGATGGGGATGGATGAGGCATGGATGGGGATGAATGAGCCATGGATGGGGATGGATGAGCATGGATGGGGATGGATGAGCCATGGATGAGCATGGATGGGGATGGATGAGGCATGGATGGGGACGGATGGGGATGAATGAGCCATGGATGGGGATGGATGAGCATGGATGGGGATGAATGAGGCATGGATGGGGACGGATGGGGATGAATGAGCCATGGATGGGGATGGATGAGCGATGAATGGGCACAGATCAGCGCTGCGGGCGCGTCAGATGCAGTCCACAAGCGCTGCTGCACCCGCTCCCTCCTCTCCTCACATGCTGTACCGATCAAGGTGAGTAGAGGGGAGGCGCTGTACCGGACATGCTCCGGTTTGTTGACAACTGATCGCTCCCTCATTGGACGGAACGATCACGTAATAAAGGGCCGCTGTCATTGGCCCTTTACCACGATCCGTGACGCACCGGGTCCCAAGAAACTCGGCGAGCACGGACAGGTTCTTTGTATCTCTCTTTCTCCTGCCTGATCAATGTTTATAAACAATGTTACTTTGTATCTCTCTATCTTCTGTCTGAACAATGTTTATAAACAATGTTACTTTGTATCTTTCTATCTTCTGTCTGAACAATGTTTATAAACAATGTTACTTTGTATCTCTCTATCGTCTGTCTGAACAATGTTTATAAACAATGTTTCCGACAATATTTTTTTGACAGCAACATCTCCGATAGATAGATAGATAGATAGATAGATAGATAGATAGATAGATATGAGATAGCTTATAGATCAGTACTAGACCCTACACTGGTTTAGTGATATCCTTCTGTCAGAAGAAGACACCCCCGGTGTCCAGGCATAGCTATGTATCTGGGCAGAGACGTATCTCTTTATCATGTGTCTGCGCTCTGTCATGCCGCCAGTCAGTATAATGGCATCTCTCAGGGTGATGAGGTGCAGAGATGGGACAGGATCCCCTATCTCATGACATCTTCAATGTCTGAGCAGCGGGGAACGTGTGACCTCATACAGACGGCCACCACCAGATGTGTGATAGTGTATTGCATCTCTAGGGGCCCCGGGCTCTACAGACCCCTACATAATTCCAGATGACAGTCACTCTGCATGTAACCTCTTCACTGCCAGCTTACCAGCCATGCCAACACTGCACATCGACTGTGCCCCGCCATGCTGGCCATACATCTACAATGCCAGTCTACCCCATCTTATGTTTAGTGTGGAGTGGGGGAGGCTTAGACCCTCTGTCAGGTTTTTCTCTGGCGCAGAGACTGATGTGACTGGCTGTACAGCTCTGCGGTATATGTCAGAGCTATATACACTCACCGGACACTTTATTAGGTACACCTTGCTAGTCCCGGGTTGGACCCCCTTTTGCCTTCATTCTTCATGGCATAGATACAACAAGGTGTTGGAAACGTTCCTCAGAGATTTTGCTCCATAATGACATGATAGCATCACACAGTTGCTGCAGATTTGTCGGCTGCACATCCATGATGCCAATCTCCCGTTCCACCACATCCCAAAGGTGCCCTATTGGATGAGATGTGGTGAGTGTGGAGGCCATTGGAGTCCAGTGACCTCATTGTCCAGTGGTGAGATGATTGGAGCTTTGTGTGACATGGTGCATTATCCTGCTGGAAGGAGCCATCAGAAGATGGGGACACTGTAGTCATAAAGGGATGGACATGGTCAGTGACAATTCTCAGGTAGGCCGTGGTGTTTAAACGATGCTCAATTGGTACCAAGTGTGCCAAGAAAATATCCCCCCCCCCCACACCATTACACCACCACCAGCCTGACCCGGTGATACAAGGCAGGATGGCTCCATGACTTCATGTTGTTTACACCAAATTCTGACCCTCCCATCGGAATGTCGCAGATGAAATTGAGACTCATCAGACCAGACAACGTTTTTCCAATCTTCTATTGTCCAATATTGGTGATCTGTGTGAATTGTAGCCTCAGTTTCCCGTTCTTAGCTGACAGGAGTGGCGCCCGGTGTGGTCTTCTGCTGCTGTAGCCCATCTGCTTCGATGTGTTGTGCATTCAGAGATGGTATTCTGTATACAGTGGGGATCGAAAGTTTGGGCACCCCAGGTAAAAATGTGTATTAATGTGCATAACGAAGCCAAGGAAAGGTGGAAAAATCTCCAAATGGCATCAAATTACAGATTAGACATTCTTATAATATGTCAAAAAAAGTTAGATTTTATTTCCATCATTTACACTTTCAAAATGACAGAAAACAAAAAAAATGGCGTGTGCAAAAGTTTGGGCACCCTGCAGAATTTATAGCATGCACTGCCACCTTTGCAAAGCTGAGACCTGCCAGTTTCATGGATTGTTCTCAATCATCGTCTGGGAAGACCAGGTGATGTCAATCTCAAAGGTTTTAAATGGCCATACTCATCTGACCTTGCCCCAACAATCAGCACCATGCGTTCTTCTAAACAGTTGTCTAGAAAACTGAAACTGAAAATAGTTGACGCTCACAAAGCTGGAGAAGGCTATAAGAAGATAGCAAAGCGTTTTCAGATGTCAATATCCTATGTTCGGAATGTAATTAAGAAATGGCAATTATCAGGAACAGTGGAAGGTAAAGCAAGATCTGGAAGACCAAGAAAAATATCAGAAGGAACAGCTCGCAGGATTGTGAGAAAAGCAATTCAAAACCCACGTTTGACTGCACGATCCCTCCAGAAAGATCTGGCAGACACTGGAGTTGTGGTACACTATTCCACTATAAAGAGATACTTGTACAAATATGGTCTTCATGGAAGAGTCATCAGAAGAAAACCTCTTCTACGTCCTCAGCACAAAAATCAGCGTTTGAACTTTGCAAATGAACATATAGACAAGCCTGAGGCATTTTGGAAACCAGTTCTGTGGACCGATGAGGTTAAAATATAACTTTTTGGCCGGAATGAGCAAAGGTACGTTTGGAGAAGAAAGGGCACAGAATTTAATGAAAAGAACCTCTGTCCAACTGTTAAGCATGGGGGTGGATCAATCATGCTTTGGGGTTGTATTGCAGCCAGTGGCACAGGGAACATTTCACGAGTAGAAGAAAAAATGGATTCAATAAAATTTCAGCAAATTTTGGATGGTAACTTGATGCCATCTGTGAAAAAGCTGAAGTTAAAGAGAGGATGGCTTCTACAAATGGATAATGATCCTAAACACACCTCAAAATCCACGGGGGATTACATCAAGAGGCGTAAACTGAAGGTTTTGCCATGGCCTTCACAATCTCCTGACCTCAACATTATTGAAAACCTATGGATAGACCTTAAAAGAGCAGTGCGTGACAGACAGCCCAGAAATCTCAAACAACTGGAAGACTTTTGTAAGGAAGAATGGGCAAAGATACCTTGAACAAGAATTGAAAGACTCTTGGCTGGCTACAAAAAGCGTTTACAAGCTGTGATACTTGCCAAAGGGGGCAGTACAAGATATTAACTCTGCAGGGTGCCCAAACTTTTGCACACAACATTTTTTTGTTTTCTGTAATTTTGAAAGTGTAAATGATGGAAATAAAATCTAACTTTTTTTGACATATTATAAGAATGTCTAATCTGTAATTTGATGCCATCTGGAGATCTTTCCATCTTTCCTTGGCTTCGTTATGCATATTAATACACATTTTTACCTGGGGTGCCCAAACTTTCGATCCCCACTGTACCTTGGGTGTAACGAGTGGTTATTTGAGTTACTGTTGTCTTTCTATCATCTGGAACCAGTCTGCCCATTCTCCTCTGACATCAACAAGGCATTTTCCTCCACACAAATGCCGCTCACTGGATATTTTCTCTTTTTCAGACCATCCCCTGTAAACCTTAGAGATGGTTGTGTGGGAAAATCCCGGGAGATCAGCAGTTTTTGTAATACTCAGACCAGCCCGTCTGGCACCAACAACCATGCCACCTTCAAAGTCACTTAAATCCCCTTTTCTTCCCCATTCTGATGCTCGGTTTGAACTTCAGCAAGTGATCTTCACCACATCTAGATGGCGGGGTTGATTGGGAGCCGTTCTCCCTGCGATCGCCGAGAGGAAGAGAGAGGGGAGGAAGAGGCAAGCGGATCGTCAGAGAGTGGGGATTGCCTGCTGTAATAGCTTTCAATTGAATTGCCCGGTGTTCTCAGTGCTCACCGTCACATAGTCCCGCCTCCTGGCCCGGAGTCTTTGATAGCCAGGACACTGGTCCAATGCGGGACGTGTGATATCATAAAAAGTGCCAGGCCAGGAGGCGGGGCTATGTGACTCTGAGCGCCGAGAACACCAGGCAATTTAAATGAAAGCTATTACAGCGGGCAATCCCCGCTCTCTGATGATCCGGCCGGCTCGCCTCTTCCTCTGCACAGGTGAGGCTGAATTGATGGGCACTGCTTATGCAGTATTGATGGGTACTGGTTATGCTGCATTCATGGGCACTGGTTTTGCTGCATTGATGGGCACTGGTTATGCTGCATTGATGGGCACAGGTCAGGCTGCATTGATGGGCACAGTTCACGCAGCATTGATGGGCACTGGTTATGCTGCATTTATGGGCACTGGTTATGCTGCATTGATGGGTACAGGTCACACTGCATTGATGGGCACAGGTCACACTTCATTGATGGGCACAGGTCAGGTTGCATTGATGGGCACAGGTCAGGCTGCATTGATGGGCACAGTTCACACTGCAATGATGGGCACTGGTTATGCTGCATTGATAGGCACTGGTTATGCTGCATTGATGGGCACTGGTTATGCTGCATTGATGGGCACTGGTTATGCTGCATTGATGGGCACTGGTCACGCTGCATTGATGGGCACAGGTCAGGCTGCATTGATGGGCACAGTTCACGCTGCAATGATGGGCACTGGTTATGCTGCATTGATGGGCACAGGTCAGGCTGCATTGATGGGCACAGTTCAGGCAGCATTGATGGGCACAGGTCATGCTTCATTGATGGGCACTGGTCACGCTGCATTGATGGGCACTGGTTATGCTGCATTGATGGGCACTGGTTATGCTGCATTGCTGGGCATTGGTTATGCTGCATTGCTGGGCATTGGTTATGCTGCATTGATGGGCATTGGTTATGCTGCATTGATGGGCATTGGTTATGCTGAATTGATGGGCACTGGTTATGCTGAATTGATGGGCACTGGTGAGGCTGCACTGATGGGCACTGATAAAGTTGTTGTTAATATTTATTTTTGCAAATTGGTTCTGCATAAAACATTTAAGTGTCATTTCATGAGATGATTTGTGCGTTTAGGGGCGAGATTAGGGGTGGGGCATGGTAGGGGATGGGTGGGGCAACTGGTGGTGAGTAACCCTTAAGGCCTGGCTAGTAACTCAGGACTTGAAATTTTGAGCCCTGCATTGGACCATAGGGTGAATAAATGGATTGAAAAGTGGCTACAGGGGCGAGTTCAGAGGGTAGTAATAAAATGGGGAGTACTCGGAATGGTCAGGGGTGGGTAGTGGGGTCCCCCAGGGTTCTGTCCTGGGACCAATCCTATTTAATTTGTTCAAAAACCACCTGGAAAATGGGGTAAACAGCTCAATCTCTGTATTTGCGGACAATACTAAGCTAAGCAGGGCAATAACTTCTCCGCAGGATGTGGAAACCTTACAAGAAGATCTGAACAAATTAATGAGGTGGGCAACTACATGGCAAATGAGGTTTAATGTAGAAAAATGTAAAATAATGCATTTGGGTGGCAAAAATATGAATGTGATCTATTCACTGGGGGGAGAACCTCTGGGGGAATCTAGGATGGAAAAGGACCTGGGGGTCCTAGTAGATGATAGGCTCAGCAATGGCATGCAATGCCAAGCTGCTGCTAACAAAGCAAACAGAATATTGGCATGCATTAAAAAGGGGATTAACTCCAGAGATAAAACGATAATTCTCCCGCTCTACAAGACTCTGGTCCGGCCGCACCTGGAGTATGCCGTCCAGTTCTGGGCACCAGTCCTCAGGAAGGATGTACTGGAAATGGAGAGAGTACAAAGAAGGGCAACAAAGCTAATAAAGGGTCTGGAGGATATTAGTTATGAAGAAAGGTTGCGAGCGCTGAACTTGTTCTCTCTGGAGAAGAGACGCTTGAGAGGGGATATGATATCAATTTACAAATTCCGATCGTCTGTATGCAATTCCAACGCGCAAAATTCCTACGTGTGCTCGGAAACAATTTGACGCATGCTTGGAAGCATTGAACTTCATGTTCTCGGCTCGTCGTAGTGTTGTACGTCACCGCGTTCTTGGCGGTCGAAATTTCAGAGAACTTTTGTGTGACCGTGCGTATGCAAGCCAAGCTTGAGCAGAATTCCGTCGGAAAAACCATCCAAGGTTTTTCCGACGGAAATTCCGATCGTGTGTACGCGGCATTAGATAAGCACCTGAACGACCACAACATACAGGGATATACAATGTAATACTGACATATAATCACACACATAGGTTGGTCTTTTTTTTAACCTCACCTACTATGTAACTATGTAAGAGTCATAGGCGTGCGCACAGGGTGTGCCAGGTGTGCCCAGGCACACCCTAATCACCCTGTGCAGAATAGATTCCCCCTACTGACCTGGCTCCCCCTCCTTCCCCCCCCCCCACAGCACTGCCGGCTTCCCTCCTCTCCCACCCGTTATTGCTGTGGATGTTTTAGGATGAGTGGGGAGGAAGGGGCCAGTAAATATGCCATTTACCGGCCCCTTCCCTTTCTGAATGAACATCGTGAGTGATCAGTAGAGTGTGTTTGAGCTTTGGGGTGCACACCCTAATGCCAAAGGCTGCGCACACCTATGGTAAGAGTGTAAGCTCTTCTGGTACAGAGACTGATGTGACTAGCTCAGTGTTCTCTGTACAGCATTATGGTATATGTCAGAGCTATATAAATAATAATAGTGTGTGACTGTGGGGGGGGCATTAGAGTGTAAGCTCCTCTGGTACAGAGACTGATATGACTGGCTCAGTGTTCTCTGTACAGCACTGCGGTATATGTCAGAGCTATAAATGTATTATAATAGTGTGTGACTGTGAAGGACATTAGAGTGTAAGCTCCTCTGGTACAGAGACTGATGTGACTGGCTCAGTGTTCTCTGTACAGCACTGCAGTATATGTCAGAGCTATAAATGTATAATAATAGTGTGTGACTGTGAAGGACATTAGAGTGTAAGCTCCTCTGGTACAGAGACTGATGTGACTGGCTCAGTGTTCTCTGTACAGCACTGTGGTATATGTCAGAGCTATAAATGTATAATAATAGTGTGTGACTGTGAAGGACATTAGAGTGTAAGCTCCTCTGGTACAGAGACTAATGTGAATGGCTCAGTGATCTCTGTACAGCACTGTGGTATATGTCAGAGCTATATAAAAGTATAATAATATTATCCCTACATTGTGGAAGATTTCACGCTATAGCGGTGACATTGACAGAGCGCTGTAGCGGTCACGGTGTGGAATTGACAGTAATTGGCATTGATAGGGGTGGTGGTGGAGCGGTGCCCGCTGTAATCCGATAATTGGTGGCGGGAGATGGATGTGCACCTGTCTCCGGACATTAGCGCTCCGTGTGATGTGGTTGGGTCTGGCAGTTGGTGGTTTGTAGTAATGAGGGTCTGCGGGGATGGGTGGTCACATGACCCGGCACTTTCATTCATTCACCAAATTAAAGGTCGTATGGAGGTGAGTGAGGGTGCCGGTGAGTGACAGACACCTTCCTGCGACCTTAACGCGCTTACATCACCGCCAAGTATAGATACAGGCTGACATGGGGAGTGCAGCGGCTGGGTGCAATACTCTGCAAAACTTTCACTTTACTGTGTTCTGCAGGCAACAATAGAAAACCTGTGCGAAAAGCCTCAGAAAGAAGCGGTTGCCAGCCTGCTGCCCCACCATATTCTCTTATTATCATTATTTGTATAATAGCTCAGCCCCCTGCTCTTGTAGCTGAATCATTGCTTCTGCCAGACATCTGCATAGAGTTTGAGATCAAATAATCGGCATCCCCGCGTCGTCATGATGGTGAGCAACTGGACTGGCAGCTCAGCTGAGTCAGTAGAAGAGCAAATATAGCGATGCAGATTTTTCAGTGGCTGCGTAAAAACATAAAATTCATGAATTGTTTATAAACAATGTTACTTTGTATCTCTCTTTCCCCCGTCTGATCAATGTTTATAAACAATGTTACTTTGTATCTCTCTATCTCCCATATGATCAATGTTTATAAACAATGTTACTTTGTATCTCTCTATCTCCTGTATGATCAATGTTTATAAACAGTGTTACTTTGTATCTCTCTGTCTCCCATATGATCAATGTTTATAAACAATGTTACTTTATCGATTTTAATCAGACAGGAGATAGAGAGATACAAAGTAACATTGTTTATAAACATTGATCAGACAGGAGATAGAGAGATACAAAGTAACATTGTTTATAAACATAGATCAGACAGGAGATAGAGAGATATCTATATATCCTTTTTGATCAATGTTTATAAACAATGTTACTTTGTATATCTCGATCTCCTGTCTGATCAATGTTTATAAACAATGTTACTTTGTTTATAAACAATGTTACTTTGTATCTCTCTATCTCCCGTCTGATCAATGTTTATAAACAATGTTACTTTGTATCTCTCTATCTCCCGTCTGATCAATGTTTATAAATAATGTTACTTTGTATCTCTATCTCCCATCTGATCAATGTTTATAAACAATGTTCATTTGTATCTCTCATCTGATAAATGTTTATAAATAATGTTGCTTTGTATCTATCTATCTCCTGTCTGATTAAAATTGATAAAGTAACATTGCTTATAAACATTGATCAGATGGGAGATAGAGAGATACAAAGTAACATTATTTATAAACATTGATCAGACGGGAGATTGAGAGATGCAAAGTAACATTGTTTATAAACATTGATCAGATAAGAGATAGAAAGATACAAAGTAACATTGTTTACAAACATTGATCAGATAGGAGATAGAGAGATACAAAGTAACATTGTTTGCAGAGGCGTTGCTATGGGGGTGCGGGGGGTGCGGGCCGCACCGGGTGACACCCGACAGAGGGGTGACACTAGGGCTGCTGCCCGCCACTACACACTGTATTATCCAATATCAGTCCCGAGGCCAGAGTTGGTGGGCGGAGCTGGGGGTGTGGCTGCCTCCTCCACTCCTCCCACAGACTCCTTCACTATGGCTGATCCCGCAGCTGAAGGAGATAGAGGCGAGGACTCAGAAGCCCCGCCCGGGTCTTCATCTGCAGCCAGGAATGATTCTGTAAGTTACTGCCTCTCCTTACACGGTCATGGAGAGGTGTCCTGGAACAGGAGCTGGAGAAGCAGTTGGTCCGCATGTCCGGGTAAATCCTTCAGGCAGGACTCAGGGCAGGAGTCGGTGAGTGTAGCACAGTGGAGATCTGGAAGAGGCATGCCAGGGTGTGCTGGGAGGGAGCCTCTCCTTACACGGTCATGGAGAGGTGTCCTGGAACAGGAGCTGGAGAAGCAGTTGGTCCACATGTCCGGGTAAATCCTTCAGGCAGGACTCAGGGCAGGAGTCAGTGAGTGAAGCACAGTGGAGATCTGGAAGACGCACGCCAGGGTGAGCTGGGAGGGAGCCTCTCCTTACACGGTCATGGAGAGGTGTCCTGGAACAGGAGCTGGAGAAGCAGTTGGTCCACATGTCCGGGTAAATCCTTCAGGCAGGACCCAGGGCAGGAGTCGGTGAGTGAAGCACAGTGGAGATCTGGAAGAGGCACGCCAGGGTGAGCTGGGAGGGAGCCTCTCCTTACACGGTCATGGAGAGGTGTCCTGGAACAGGAGCTGGAGAAGCAGTTGGTCCACATGTCCGGGTAAATCCTTCAGGCAGGACTCAGGGCAGGAGTCGGTGAGTGAAGCACAGTGGAGATCTGGAAGAGGCATGCCAGGGTGAGCTGGGAGGGAGCATCTCCTGACACGATCATGGAGAGGTGTCCTGGAACAGGAGCTGGAGAAGCAGTTGGTCCGCATGTCCGGGTAAATCCTTCAGGAAGGACTCAGGGCAGGAGTCGTGAGTGAAGCACAGTGGAGATCTGGAAGAGGCACGCCAGGGTGAGCTGGGAGGGAGCCTCTCCTGACACGGTCATGGAGAGGTGTCCTGGAACAGGAGCTGGAGAAGCAGTTGGTCCGCATGTCCGGGTAAATCCTTCAGGAAGGACTCAGGGCAGGAGTCGTGAGTGAAGCACAGTGGAGATCTGGAAGAGGCACGCCAGGGTGAGCTGGGAGGGAGCCTCTCCTGACACGGTCATGGAGAGGTGTCCTGGAACAGGAGCTGGAGAAGCAGTTGGTCCGCATGTCCGGGTAAATCCTTCAGGAAGGACTCAGGGCAGGAGTCGGTGAGTGAAGCACAGTGGAGATCTGGAAGAGGCATGCCAGGGTGAGCTGGGAGGGAGCCTCTCCTTACACGGTCATGGAGAAGTGTCCTGGAACAGGAGCTGGAGAAGCAGTTGGTCCGCATGTCCGGGGAAAAATTCTTCAGGAAGGATTTAGGGCAGGAGTCGGTGAGTGAAGCACAGTGGAGATCTGGAAGAGGCACGCCAGGGTGAGCTGGTAGGGAGCCTCTCCTGACACGGTCATGGAAAGGTGTCCTGGAACAGGAGCTGGGTGTAGAGCCAGAGGAAAGACTGTGGAGTTTGTGTCAAATCGATGCAGACTGAGGGCGCAGGATTTGCAAGTCGGGACCGCTGGGATCAGTAGTCCATCATCAAATATTTTCCTCTAGTAATATCCTCGGCCACAAAAAGGGGTACTGCAGGCCCCGGTCTATTCAGGATCATCAATTGAAACTACTAGGACTTATTCAGAGTTAAGCCTCGTACACATGAACGAGTTTCTCAGCAAGAAACGACAAGAAAACTGCCGAGATAGCTTTCTTGCCGAGAAAATCGTTCGTGTGTATGGTTTCTCGTCGAGAAAACTGACCAGAATCTCGACGAGAAAAATAGAGAACCAGCTCTCCATTTTCTCGTCGAGATTCTCGTCGGCATGTTTCTCGACGAGAAAAGTGTGTGTGTGTGTGTACACTTACCTGTCGCCGTGGAAACCCGCGCATGCTCGAATTGACTTTGACGCATGCGCGGTACCTTCCTAGGCATAGGTAGGGTGTAGCAAGATGGCGGCGACGGCATCGAATGTGACGAGCGCACGCTCGTCGTAGTCGATGACATCACCGCGTTCGCTCCATTCAAAGAACCGCTGGTTCTTTGAATGGAGCGTGTGTTCACTCGGCCGGGACAAGTTTCTTGTCCAAGAATCTCGTCAAGAAAAACGACGTGTTTTTTCCTGACGAGATTCTTAGCCGTGTGTACGAGGCCTGAGGCCTAGTGGGCTGAAGATGGCAGGACAGGAGTACTAATCTGTGACAGGAAAGTGATGTCCTGAGGTAAAAGTCTGCAGGGAGAGTGCAGAGGCGGGAAAGTTCTGAGGTGAAAAGTCTGTCAGGATTAGGGTCCGCCATTTTATCCCATCTGAGGAGTGTAACGTATGAACTGCTATAACATTTTCAGTTATAGCATGAACCGCTATAACAATAAAAGTAATAATTCATTCTCTGGGCATCCCCTGTCCCTCTTCCCCATCCAAGTTAATCCCCTAATAAAAATAACAAAAACAAGCAAAAGACTTTTCATTGACTGAAAGAGTGTGTCTAATGGATGTCTGGCAGCAGGGTGATATCAGTGGATGTAGTAACTCGTAGCAACCACCTGCTACATTCATATCTCCGTACACTGCTGTTCTCTTCAGGGTCATATCAGACCTCCACAGAGAGACCACTGTTTCCACACAGAAGGCAATAATCCTTCTCTGCAGCACGCTGGCAGGGGGAGAGGCTTTTCTGCTCAGACTGTGGCTGCATTTGAGGAAAACAAACACCTATTATTTTGATGCACCTGGAATGTATTCAGCTGATTTACGCTCACTTGGTATTTTAAAGCAAATACACATTACAAAAGAATTCTCAGAATCCTGATCATTCCTAATTCACCAAAATAATTATTTTCTGTGGCAATGATACGAAAAGCCCTTAAAGTGCCAAGAAAGAGACTCGCCGCATACTAATAAAGGACGGCGAGGAGGTTTACGCGGTTGTTGTTTGTTACCCTTCCGCACACGGTGCTCGCCCGGAACATGTGACGACACTTGTAAGTGCTCGTCTCCAGTTCTTCAGTCAGCGGCCCAGCTGGCAGGCTCTGTGTGGCGGCTGGCAGGGAACAGAACAAACAGAAAATTACCTGTGGGTGACAGACGGAAACAAATCACAACTCTGATGACGGCACAACTGGCTCTAAGTAAGTGGCTTTAATTTACAATTATGGGCTGATTGGTGTAACACCTGAGACATCACACGTGGAGTACGTCCCAGCCAAGCACACATAATGGTTGTGTTCTCGAAGAATCAGACTCCCCATACTGATAAACCCTTCCAGAGTCCTGTCTGTCTGTCTGTCCTTGTTCTATACAGAGTACAGTGGGGGAAAAAGTATTTGATCCCCAAGTAAAACATGACTTAGTACTTGATGGAGAAACCCTTGTTGGCAAGCACAGGAGGTCAGACGCTTCTTGTAGTTGGTGATCAGGTTTGCACACATCTCAGGAGGGATTTTGGTCCACTGTTCTTTACAGATCTTCTCTAAATCTTTAAGGTTTCTTGGCTGATGCTTGGCAACTCGAAGTTTCAGCTCCCTCCATAATTTTTCTTTGGAATTAAGGTCTGGAGACTATCTAGGCCACTCCATGACCCCAATGTGCTTGTTCTTGAGCCACACCTTTGCTACCTTGGCGGAATGTTTTGGGTCATTTTCATACTGGAAGACCCATCCATAACCCATCTTTAGTGGTCCGGCTGAGGGAAGAAGGCTCTCATCCAAGAATGTTCTCTTCTTCCAATGCATAGCCTCGTCTATTGGCCCGTCAATGCGACAAAGTCGGCCTGTACCTTTAGCAGAGAAACAGCCCCAAAGCATCATGTTTCCGCCTCCGTGTTTGAGGCCGGGTTCACACCTATGCGAATTGGTTGCGGCTTACACCGCATCCAATTCGCATAACATTATAAAATTAATTGATTTCAATGAGGCTGGTTCACATATGTGCGATGCATTCGCACTGCCGAAAAAACGTGTGCGTTCTCTAGGCATTGCGGTGCGGCTCAGATGCGAATTTAGGCTCATTATGTTCTATGGGCACGCATCTGATTCGCACATGTGTTGCGCTCTGAACAGGGATCTTGAGGGGGAACTCCACGCCAAATTTTAAATAAGAAACCGGCATGGGTTCCCCTCCAGGAGCATACCAGGCCCTTAGGTCTGGTATGGACTTTAACGGGAACCCCTACGCCGGAAAAAAAAACGGCGTGGTGGTCCCTCCAAAATCCATAGCAGACCCTTATCCGAGCACGCAGCCCGGCCGGTCAGGAAAGGGGGTGGGGACGAGCGAGCGCCCCCCCTCCTGAACCGTACCAGGCCGCATGCCCTCAACATGGGGGGTTTGGTGCTTTGGGGCAGGGGGGCGACCTGCGGCCCCCCCACCCCAAAGCACCCTGTCCCCATGTTGATGAGGACAGGGCCTCTTCCTGACAACCCTGGCTGTCGGTTTTCGGGGTATGCGGGTGGGGGGCTTATCGGAATCCGGGAGCCCCCTTTAATAAGAGGGGCCCCCTAGATCCCGGCCCCCCACCCTATGTGAATGAGTATGGGGTACATCATACCCCTACCCATTCACCTGGTGGAAAAAAAATGTCAATAAAAACACTACACAGGTTTTTAAAGTAATTTATTAGGCAGCTTCGGGGGTCTTCTTCCGACTTCGGGGGTCTTCTTCCGACTTCGGGGGTCTCTTCCGACTTCGGGGGTCTCCGGTGTCGTCTCCGCGCTCTCCGGTTCTTCTCTCGCTCTCCGGTTCTTTCTTCCTTCTGCCGGGCCTCCGCTATCTTCTTCCAGTTCTTTTGCTAGCGGGGGCCCGGTCTTCTTCGTCGCCTTCTTCCCTCTTCTCTCCTGGAGATGTTGACTCGTCGCTGTCTCCGGCTGTAATACCATGTGCGCGGAGCACATTCACTTATATAGGCATGGGTGTGGTCACCAGGTGATGCCACCCGGTGACCCCGCCCCCACATGACGTGACAGTCCCGGACTGTGATGGGACTGTGACGTCATATGTGGGCAGGGTCACGCTCGCTCGTCCCCACCCCCTTTCCTGACCGGCCGGGCTTTGTGCTCAGGTAAGGGTCTGCTATGGATTTTGGGGGGACCCCCACGCCGTTTTTTTTCGGCGTAGGGGTTCCCGTTAAAGTCCATACCAGACCTAAGGGCCTGGTATACTCCTGGAGGGGAACCCATGCCGTTTTTTTATTTAAAATTTGGCGTGGAGTTCCCCCTCATGATAACAGTGGCGAGACTTCCCTCTCCTCTCCCAGATCGGCAAGTCCGCAGCTAAAAACGCGAAGGATCAGTAGACTCAAATGTATCTAACACGAGCTTTCAGTAGGGTGTATACTTGAGGGTATATGAGACAGAATACTCTCTGATAATGGGTGGAGGCCCTACCAGACCAAGGCAAAACTGTATTAACGATAGGAACACCTGAAATGCAATCTTATTTAACATAACCTACTGTACTGTAGATTCTGGAGGCTGCGACCTTCGCTGTTTTTTGTATCTTTATTGTATCTTGTGGGGCTTTACCCCGGCTCTTTTTAAAAAAAAAAAAATCAATAAAAATTATATTTGAAAAAAAAAAAAACGCGAAGGAACCGCTGAACGACTGATTGCGGACTTGGCAAAGACTCCGAGCTCAAAAACGCAACGCACAAGTGTGAACCCAGCCTGACTGTGGGGATGGCGTTCTTAGGGTCATAGTCAGCATTTTTCTTCCTCCAAACACGGCGAGTCAAGTTAATGCCAAAGAGCTACATTTTGGTCTCATCTGACTACAGCACTTTCTCCCAATCTTTCTCTGAATCATTTAGATCACAGGTGGCAAACACAAGGCCCGCGGGCCGAATCCGGCCCGCCAGGCCTTGTCATGTGGCCTGCGCAGTGGCATGCCAGCCTCCACCTCCTGTTCTCACAGCCGCTTTCTGCTGTCACAAACAGGTCTCCTTGGCAACCGGAGTAAACACTTCCTCCGCTCTCCTCCTCAGTCTCCCCAGCGGCGCTGGCTGTGTGTGTAGCGGAGCGCATGCGCTGTTGATCAGGTGTCCTGTCGAGATGGGTCCCCGTATGATAATGCCCGGGCTGGACTGCGCAGGCGCAGCGCATGCCCAAATGGAGCCGCCGAAAATCTCAGAGGATGAATAGCGGGACCCATCTCGTCAGAACACCGGCATAGCCTGTCATTGGCAGAGGGACCTGACGGCTCTGGCGGTCAGGCTGTGTGTTCCAATCTACATCCAGCGGCTGCATCTTGAGGGAGGGGTTTTGAGGACTTGAAGTGTGGCTCTGAAAGCATTCTTGTAAATGCCATCTAACACCAGGTAGGAGAGAGCACAGATGTGAGATTTGCTTTGGGAGGTGGGGTTACTGTGGAGGTGTGTAGGAAGATGTGTTTAGAGGCGGGGGGATGGGGGAAGAGTGCTGGGTGCAGGGGTCAGAACCCAGAAGGAGGGGTGGAAGTGAGATGTTGCACATTGGGCACAGCGCACCCCTAAGCTCTGCCCTCTGTACGTCGCGCACCCCTAAACCCTGCCCTCTGTACGTTGCGCACCACTGAACCCTGCCCTCTGTACGTAGCGCACACCTGAATCTCTGCCCTCTGTATGTAGCGCACCACTCACTCCCTGCCCCTCTGTATGTAGCGCACCCCTGAATCTCTGCCCTCTGCATGTAGCGCACCACTCACTCCCTGCCCTCTGTACGTAGCGCACCCCTGAATCCCTGCACCCTGTACGTAGAGCACCCCTTAATCTCTGCCCTCTGTACATAGCGCACACCTGAATCTTTGCCCTCTGTACGTAGCTCACCCCTGAATCTCTGCCCTCTGTATGTAGCGCACCACCCACTCCCTGCCCTCTGTACGTAGCGCACCCCTGAATCCCTGCACTCTGTACATAGCACACCCCTGAATCCCTGCCCTCTGTACATAGCGCACCCCTGAATCCCTGACCTCTGTACATAGCACACCCCTGAATCCTTGCACTCTGTACGTAGCGCACCCCTAAATCCCTGCCCTCTGTACATAGCGCACCCCTGAATCCCTGCCCTCTGTACGTAGCGTACCCCTGAATCCCTTCCCCTTTGTACGTAGTGCACCCCTGAATCCATGCCCTCTGTACGTAGCGTACCCCTGAATTTCTGCACTCTGTACGTAGCACACCCCTGAATTCCTGGACTCTGTACATAGCACACTGCTGAACCTGTACGTAGCATAATCCTGACGTAATCCTGAACTCTGCACTCTGTATGTAGTGCGACCCAGATACAACTGGCCCTTTGAGGGCAACCACTCTGCTGATGCGGCGGCCCTCGACGAAATTGAGTTTGACACCCCTGATTTGGATGTTCATTGTCAAACTTCAGATGGGCCTGTACAAGTGCCTTCTTGAAGAGGGGGACCTTGCAGGCTCTGCTGGATTTCAATCCATGGTGGCGTATTGTGTTATCAATGGTTTGTTTGGTGACTGTGGTCCCAACTGCCTTGAGATCATTAACAAGTTCCTCCCGTATAGTTCTGGGCTGATCCTTCACATTTCTCATGATCATCCTCATCCCATGAGGCAAAATCTTACATGGAGCTCCAGACCGAGGGAGATTGATGGTTATTTTGTATTTCTTCCATTTGCAAATAATCGCTCCAACAGTTACTTCCTTCTCAATCTCACCGAGCTTCTTGCTGATGGTCTTGTAGCCCATTCCAGCCTTGTGCAGGTCTACAATCTTGTCCCTGACTTCCTTTGACAGCTCTTTGGTCTTGCCCATGATGATGAGTTTGAATGGAAGAAAGAGATTCTGCTGTTTTGGAACGCACGCCGTGGATGATCTTACAGCGTGCTTATCTACCCCAGAGCCATACATGTCGGTGCTAACTTATAGCACACCCTAATGTAAGTGCGCATTACTTTGATGTTTGCTTGGATTCACTGTTACCAAACATGTTTGCGCGATGCTGATGTTTAGAACTTTTTTCCGAGCTGATGCTTGATTTCCATCAAAGTGAAAGGAATAGTTTTCCATCTGTATTGCTGAATGAGATATATCATATACTGATCCAGGTTTTTTTGATTTAAAGTTCCGTTCTGGTGAGTGTGCATTGTATATGCAAATCTATGGTGGAGCACTCATCAAAAGATTTTTTCTTCTTTATTTGGACTGTTTCTTTACTGATGTTTCACAGAATCATATCTGTCATTGTTTCTTAGCCACTAAATGTATTATCCCATTTGTTTTGCTGGGGTAAATTGAATTGTCACAATATCATTTGATGAAGGTTTAATATGAGTTGGCGCCATACATTTTTTCTTTTACATTTATTCTTTTTTGTCGCCTGCCTCAACCTCACCCAGGAAACTGAATATTCTTGCCTGCTGCCTGCCTCAACCTCACCCTGGAAACTGACTATTCTTGCCTGCTGCCTGCCTCAACCTCACCCTGGAAACTGACTATTCTTGCCTGCTGCCTGCCTCAACCTCACCCTGGAAACTGACTATTCTTGCCTGCCTCAACCTCACCCTGGAAACTGACTATTCTTGCCTGCTGCCTGCCTCAACCTCACCCTGGAAACTGAATATTCTTGCCTGCTGCCTGCCTTGACCTCTGCCTAGAAACTTACTATTCTTGCCTGCTGCCTGCCTAAACCTCACCCTGGAAACTGACTATTCTTGCCTGCTACCTGCCTAAACCTCACCCTGGAAACTGATTTTCTTGCCTGCTGCCTGACTAAACCTCACCCTGGAAACTGATTATTCTTGCCTGCTGTCTGCCTTGACCTCTGACTGTCTGCCTTGACCTCTGCCTGAAACTGACTATTCTTGCCTTCTGCCTGCCTAAACCTCACCCTGGAAAATGACTATTCTTGCCTACTGCCTAAACCTCACCCTGGAAACTGACTATTCTTGCCTGCTGCCTGGAGACTGACTATTCTTGCCTGCTGCCTGGAAACTGACTATTCTGGCCTTCTGCCTGCCTCGATCTCTGCCTAGAAACTGATTAGTCCTTCCTGTTTTGACCTTTGCCTAAAACGGACTATTTTTTTCTGCTCCCGATTATCGCTAGTGATAATCACTGTCTTCTCCTGGCGGGGACGGCTTCCCCCACCCACCTCACTGCCGGGAGAAGACAATTGCTGATTCCCCTATCAGCACTGTCTGTGTTGATGGGGGAATCATGGAAATTTCTTTCCTGCAACCCGCGGTTGCAGGAAAGAAATTTGTACTGTGTATGGCCAGCCTAAGAAAGGTATTTAAACTTCCTGTAGGCAGGTAGAGCTTTATGATGCCCCAGTGCGGAGGCTGAGCTTTGCCTCTCTCTGTCTGAGCTGTATATAAAAGGGATAAGGGCTCTCTCTAGACACACAGTTTGAATGGGAAGGGAAGACACAGACAAGACCCAGAATGTAATCTTCAGCCAGTACGCAGAGCTACTGCAACTGCCAGAGAGAACCAGGGGCCGGGAGCCAGGGCCCAGAAGCCTGGAATTCCGGAGCTAGCGGGAGATGTTCCTGCTACTAGAGTGCTGGGACTCGTAGTGCTCCCTGAAGAAACCATTGATTGAATCTGCCAAGCATGGACTGTCATCCCATGCAGGTATGCTGGGGCAGACACAAGCCTGTAGTTAGGGACTAGGGATGTTAAGAAAAGATTGCTCTTTAAATTGTTACCTGCCAATGCTGTGATTAAATACCTGTTAGAGAGATTGCCCGACTTCTGCCTTCAGGTTGCTGACCCTGATTACCTGACTCTACCTTTTGTATCCTGACCTAGAACCAGAATATTCTTACCTGCCACCTGCCTTGACCAAACCCTGGAAACTGACAATTCTTGCCTGCTGCCTGCCTTGACCTCTGCCTGGAAGCCGACTATTCTTGCCTTCCACCTGACTTGACCTCTACCTGGAAACTGACTATTCTTGCCTTCTGCCTGTCTAGGTCTATGCCTAGAAACTGACTATTCCTTCCTACTTTGACCTCTGCCTGAAACTGACTATTCATGCCTGCATTAACCTTTGCCTAGAAACTGACAATTCTTGCTTGCCGTGCCGCCTGCCTCAAATTCTGCCTTGAAACTGACTATTAATGCCTGCCACCTTCCTTGACATTTGCTTGGAAACTATTCTTGCCTACCACCTGCCTCAACCTCTGCCTCAAAACTGACTATTCCTTCCTGCCTTGATCTCTGCCTGAAACTGGTTATTCGTCAACCTCTGCCTGCCACATGCCTCGATCTCTGCCTGGAGATTGACTATTCTTGCCTGTTGTCTGCCCTTATCTCTGCTAGAAAACTGACTATTCTTGTCTTCCACCTGCCTTCACCTCTTATGGGAAACCGACAATTTTTGCCTGCTGCCTGCTTCAACTCTGTCTAGATTGTGACTATTCTTGTTTGCCCCCTGCCTTATGGACTGATCACCTCTGCACTCTCCTGCCATGGCTAACCCACATCCACGGCTCACCTCTGCATTCCCCTACATAGTTTACACCCCATCCATGGCTCACCTCTGTACCCCCTGCCATAGCCAACCCCCATCCATGGCTCAGCTCTGCATCCCCCCACCTTAGCTAACTCCCATTCAAGACTCCCCTCTGCACCCCTCAGCCAAAGCTAAATCCGATCCACGATCTACAGCTCACCTCTGCCCCCCGCCATGGCTAACCCCCATCCACAGCTTACTTCTGCACCCCCTGCCATAGCTAACCCCCATTCACAGCTCACCATTGCAAACCCCAACCATGCCACCTGCCTTATCGACTGATCACCTCTGCACCCACCAACCATGGCTAACCCACATCCACAGCTCACCTTTGCATCCCTCTAGCTATGGCTGAGGGTTGCAGAGGTGAGCTGTGGATAGGGGCTAGCTATGGCGGGGGTGCAAAGGTAAGCTTTGTATGGGGGTTAGCTATGGTTAAGGGGTGCAAAGGTGAGCTGTGGATGGGGGTTAGCTATGGCGGGGGTGTAGAGATGAGCTGTGGATGGGAATTAGCTATGGTGAGGGGTGCAGAGGTAAGCTGTGGATGGGGGTTAGCTATGGTTAAGGGGTGCAGAGGTGAGCTGTGGATGGGGGCTAGCTATGGTTAAGGGGTGCAGAGGTGAGCTGTGGATGGGGGTTAGCTATGGTTAAGGGGTGTAGAGGTAAGCCAAGTTTGGGGGTTAGCTATGGTGAGGGGTGCAGAGGTAAGCTGTGGATGGGGGTTAGCTATGGTTAAGGGGTGCAGAGGTTAGCTGTGGATGGGGGCTAGCTGTGGCGGGGGGTGCAGAGATAAGCCACGGATGGGGGTTAGCTATGGTGAGGGGTGCAGAGGTAAGCTGTGGATGGGGGTTAGCTATGGTTAAGAGGTGCAGAGGTGAGCTTTGGATGGGAGCTATGGCGGGGGGTGCAGAGGTAAGGGGGTGCAGAGGTAAGCTTTGGATGGGAGTTAGCTATGGTGGGGGTTGCAGAGGTAAGAGTTGGATGGGGGTTAGCTACGGCGGGGGTGCAGAGGTAAGCTGTGGATGAAGGTAAAAAACTCCTGTGTACAGCCCCCCTCCAGCTTCTCTTAATGCTTACCTGAGCCCAATCTCAATCCAGCTATGTGCACGAGAGTAGGGGCTCGGGAGTGAGCACACAAGAGTGCCCACAAGAGGCTTGCTATGGGTGCACTCAGCTGGGTGGGGAGCCAGGAGCAATGGCGGGGACTCGAGAAGAGGAGGAGGAGGATGAGATTCAGAGCTTCTCTGTGCAAAACCATTACATACAGCAGGTAAGTATGATATATTTTTGGGGTTTTTTCCTTTAGTATCAGTTTAACCTTCAGCGTAAAAACGATGGAAACCTTTAAAATAAAAAGGCACATTGCCCAGTGTTTGCGTAGTCTACAGTCATGACTTAGGCAGCCACTTCACACGTATCATTTCTAGTGTCACCGCTGAGGTCACCAGATCTGCATCACGCTTTACACTTGGGAATTTGCCCATTTTACCCTGTCTTATCTAATAATGGGATTGCTCTGGTGGTAACGACGGCACGCCATTGTCCATGCCTGAGGAGTCTTGTGTTTTATGCTATAACACGGTGTGAGCTCCAAGCCTTCAGCAAATCCTTGTCAGAAGAACATTGGGAGACAATATTAATCAAACTAAAGTATTACCCCGAAAGATGCGAAACATCTTAGTAACCACAGAGAGGAATAATAAACATTGTCAGAAAACTCATTATAAATGGCTACCTGGAGATCTGTTGGGCTATTTTGTGATCCATCATCAGATATTATTTTTCATGTTACCTTCATATACAGAGCCTTGAAAAAGTATTCATATTCAATGTTCCACATTGTCATGTTACAACCAAACAACGTAAATGTATTTTATTGGGATTTTATGTGATAGACCAACACAAAGTGGCACATAATTGTGAAGTGGAAGGAAAATGATAAATGGTTTTCAAATTTGTTTACAAAATAAATATGTGAAAAGTGTGGGGGGGGGGCATTTGTATTCAGCCCCCTTTACTCTGATGCCCCTAACAAAAATCTAGTAGGACCAATTGCCTTCAGAAGTCACCTAATTAGTAAATAGAGTCTGTGTGTAATTTAATCTCAGAATAAATACAGCTGTTCTGTGAAGCCCTCAGAGGTTTGTTAGAGAACCTTAGTGAACAAACAGCATAATGAAGACCAAGGAACACACCAGACAGGTCAGGGATAAAGTTATGGAGAAGTATAAGGCAGGATTAGGTTATAAAAAAATATCCCAAGCTTTGAACATCTTACGGAGCTCTGTTCAATCTATCATCAGAAAATGGAAAGAGTATGGCACAACTGCAAACCTACCAAGACATGGCCGTCCACCTAAACTGACCGGCCGGGCAAGGAGAACATTCATCAGAGAAGAGCCAAGAGGTCCATGGTAACTCTGGAGGAGCTGCAGAGATCTACAGCTCAGGAGGGAGAATCTGTCCACAGGACAACTATTAGTCGTGCTCTCCACAAATCTGTCCTTTATAGAAGAGTGGCAAGAAGAAAGCAATTGTTGAAAGAAAGTCATAAGAAGTCCCATTTGCAGTTTGCGAGAAGCCATGTGGGGGACACAGCAAACATGTGGAAGAAGGTGCTCCAGTCAGATGAGACCAAAATTGAACTTTTTGGCCTAAAAGAAAAAACGCTATGTGTGGCGGAAAACACTGCACATCACTCTGAACACATCATCCCCACTGTAAAACATGGTGGTGGCAGCATTATGCTGTGGGGATGTATTCCTTTAGCAGGGACAGGGAAGCTGGTCAGAGTTGATGGAAAGATGGATGGAGCCAAATACAGGGCAATCTTAGAAGAAAACCTGTTATGCCACGTACACACGATCGGAAATTCCAACAAGAAAACAGTGTTTTTTTTCCGATGGAATTTCGGCTCAAACTTGTGTTGCATACACACGGTCACACAAATCTTGTCGGAAATTCTGAACGTCAAGAACGCGGTGACGTACAAGACGTACGACGAACCGAGATCAACGAAATTCAATAGGCAGTTCGGCTCTTCTGCTTGATTCTGAGCATGCGTGTTTTTTTTGCTCGTCGGAATTACATACAGACAATCGGAATTTCCGTCGGAGAAATAGAGAACCTGCTCTCAATCTTTTGTTGGTGGAAATTCCGTCAGGAAAAGTCCGATGGAGCACACACATGGTCGGAATTTCCAACAAAAACCTCACATCGGACTTTTCTTGTTGGAATTTCCGATCGTGTGTACGCGGCATCAGAGTCTGCAAAAGACTTGAGACTGGGACAGGGGTCCACCTTCCAGCAGGACAACGACCCTAAACATACAGCCAGAGCTTAGAATGGCCCAGTCACAGTCCAGACCTAAATTTAATTAAAAATCTGTGTCAGGACTTGAAAATTGCTGTTCACAGACGTTCTCCATCCAATCTGACAGAGCTTGAGATATTTTGCAAAGAAGAATGGGCAGAAATGTCCCTCTCTAGATGGGCAAAGCTGGTAGAGACATCCCCAAAAAGACTTGTGGCTGTAATTGCAATGAAAGGGGGTTCTACAAAGTATTGACTCCGGGGGGGCGCCATACAAATGTACCCCCCACACTTTTCATATATTTATTTAATGTGGAAAATGTCAAGGGGTATGAGTACTTTTTCAAGGCACTGTAACACAGTGTAATGAGTCCCGGGATCACAGTATTCCCCCTGACAATGCCTTCCTTTGCTTTTCCCTCCAGGAGGATGGTTCCAAATTTATTCAGGCATAATCAAGGGTCACCATCTGTAAATCATGGTGCCTGTGCAGTTCTTGGCCATGTTCACAAATGTCTGAGACAGATCAGCCCATTACTTGAACACTGGGGGAGAGGAGACTGATGACATCATCCCAGCCTATCCCCTGTCCCCCCCCCCCCGACACTCTGCTATCCCCTGTCCCCCCCCCGGACACTCTGCTATCCCCTGTCCGTCCCTCCCCCGGACACTCTGCTATCCCCTGTCCGTCCCTCCCCCGGACACTCTGCTATCCCCTGTCCGTCCCTCCCCCGGACACTCTGCTATCCCCTGTCCGTCCCTCCCCCGGACACTCTGCTATCCCCTGTCCGTCCCTCCCCCGGACACTCTGCTATCCCCTGTCCGTCCCTCCCCCGGACACTCTGCTATCCCCTGTCCGTCCCTCCCCCGGACACTCTGCTATCCCCTGTCCGTCCCTCCCCCGGACACTCTGCTATCCCCTGTCCGTCCCTCCCCCGGACACTCTGCTATCCCCTGTCCGTCCCTCCCCCTGACACTCTGCTATCCCCTGTCCCCCCCCTGACACTCTGCTATCCCCTGTCCCCCCCCTGACACTCTGCTATCCCCTGTCCCCCCCCTGACACTCTGCTATCCCCTGTCCCCCCCCTGACACTCTGCTATCCCCTGTCCCCCCCTGACACTCTGCTATCCCCTGTCCCCCCCTGACACTCTGCTATCCCCTGTCCCCCCCTGACACTCTGCTATCCCCTGTCCCCCCCCTGACACTCTGCTATCCCCTGTCCCCCCCCTGACACTCTCCTTACCCTGTCCCCCCCGACACTCTCCTTACCCTGTCCCCCTCCCAACACGCTCCTTACCCTGTCCCCCTCCCAACACGCTCCTTACCCTGTCGTCCCCCCCCCGACACTCTCTTTACCCTGTCCCCCCGACACTCTCTTTACCCTGTCCCCCCCGACACTCTCTTTACCCTGTCCCCCCCTGACACTCTCTTTACCCTGTCCCCCCCTGACACTCTCTTTACCCTGTCCCCCCCGACACTCTCTTTACCCTGTCCCCCCCGACACTCTCTTTACCCTGTCCCCCCCGACACTCTCTTTACCCTGTCCCCCCCGACACTCTCTTTACCCTGTCCCCCCCGACACTCTCTTTACCCTGTCCCCCCCGACACTCTCTTTACCCTGTCCCCAACACTGTCCCTCCCCTATCCCTGACAATTCGATAACTTCTCACTTTCAGTCCTAGTGACAATGGACACAGGACCGATAGAGAGGATGAGTCTCCATTGTGGCGACTCCCTCCCCTACCCCTAAAACTGATAACTATCCTTTCCCTATTCCAATCCCGGACACTCTCCCTCCTCTGTCCCCAACACTGTCCTTCCCCTATTCCCAACACTCTCCTTCCCCTGTCCCCATCAATCTCTCTCCCCTGTCCCCATCAATCTCTCTCCCCTGTCCCCATCAATCTCTCTCCCCTGTCCCCATCAATCTCCTTCCCCTGTCCCAGACATTCACTGTCCCCAACACTGTCCTTCCCCTATGCCCAACACTGTCCTTCCCCTGTCCCAGACATTCACTGTCCCCAACACTGTCCATCCCCTATTCCCAACACTCTCCTTCCCCTGTCCCAGACATCACTGTCCCCAACACTGTCCTTCCCCTAGTCCCAACACTCTCCTTCCCCTGTCCCAGACATTCACTGGCCCCAACACTGTCCTTGCCCTATTCTCAATACTCTCCTTCCCCTGTCCCCAACAATCTCCTTCCCCTGTCCCAGACATTCACTGTCCCCAACACTGTCCTTCCCCTATTCCCAACACTCTCCTTCCTCTGTCCCAGACATTCACTGTCCCCAACACTCTACTTCCCCTATTCCCAACACTGTCCTTCCCATGTCCCCATCAATCTCCTTCCCCTGTCCCAGACATTCACTGTCCCCAACACTGTCCTTCCCCTATTCCCAACACTCTCCTTCCTCTGTCCCAGACATTCACTGTCCCCAACACTCTACTTCCCCTATTCCCAACACTGTCCTTCCCATGTCCCCATCAATCTCCTTCCCCTGTCCCAGACATTCACTGTCCCCAACACTGTCCTTCCCCTATTCCCAACACTCTCCTTCCTCTGTCCCAGACATTCACTGTCCCCAACACTCTACTTCCCCTATTCCCAACACTGTCCTTCCCATGTCCCCATCAATCTCCTTCCTCTGTCCCGGACATTCACTGTCCCCAACACTCTACTTCCCATATTCCCAACACTGTCCTTCCCATGTCCCCATCAATCTCCTTCCTCTGTCCCAGACATTCACTGTCCCCAACACTCTCCTTCCCCTGTCCCCATCAATCTCCTTCCCCTGTCCCAGACATTCACTGTCCCCAACACTCTCCTTCCCCTGTCCCCATCAATCTCCTTCCCCTGTCCCAGACATTCACTGTCCCCAACACTGTCCTTCCCCTGTCCCAGACATTCACTGTCCCCAACACTGTCCTTCCCCTATTCCAAACACTCTCCTTCCCCTGTCCCAGACATTCACTGTCCCTAACACTGTCCTTCCCCCTATTTCCATCAATCTCCTTCCCCTGTCTCCATCAATCTCCTTCCCCTGTCCCAGACATTCACTGTCCTTCCCCTATTCCCAACACTCTCCTTACCCTGTCCCAGACATTCACTGTCCTTCCCCTATTCCCAACACTCTCCTTCCCCTATCCCCATCAATCTCCTTCCCCTGTCCCAGACATTCACTGTCCTCAACACTGTCCTTCCCCTATTTCCAACACTCTCCTTCCCCTGTCTCAGACATCACTGTCCCCAACACTGTCCTTCCCCTAGTCCCAACACTCTCCTTCCCATGTCCCTATCAATCTCCTTCTCCTGTCCCAGACATTCACTGTCCCCAACACTGTCCTTCCCTTATCCTCATTAATCTCCTTCACCTGTCCCTGACATTCACTTTCCCCAACACTGTCCTTCCCCTATTCCTAACACTGTCCTTCCCCTATTCCTAACACTCTCCTTCCCCTATTCCCACTCTCCTTCCCCTATTCCCACTCTCCTTCCCCTATTCCCACTCTCCTTCCCCTGTCCCCATCATTCACTGTCCTCAACACTGTCCTTCCCCTATTCCCAACACTCTCCTTCCTCTGTCCCAGACATTCACTGTCCCCAACACTCTCCTTCCCCTGTCCCAGACATTCACTGTCCCCAACACTGTCTTTCCCCTATTCCCAACACTCCCCTTCCCCTGTCCCAGACATTCACTGTCCCCAACACTGTCCTTCCCCATTCCCAACACTCTGCTTCCTATGTCCCCATCAATCTCCTTCCCCTGTCCCAGACATTCACTGTCCCCAACACTCTCCTTCCTCTGTCTCCATCAATCTCTGTAACGGCACCCCAAGTATGAAAGGGCTTCACCTGTCCCTGACATTCACTGTCCCCAACACTGTCCTTCCCCTATTCCCAACACTCTCCTTCCCCTGTCCCAGACATTCACTGTCCCCAACACTGTCCTTTCCCTATTCCCAACACTGTCCTTCCCCTGTCCCTATCATTCACTGTCCTCAACACTCTCCTTCCCCACTTTTCCCAACACTCTCCTTCCCCTGTCCCAGACATTCACTGTCTCCAACACTGTCCTTCCCCTATTCCCAACACTCTCCTTCCTCTGTCCAAGACATTCACTGTCCTCAACACTGTCCTTCCCCTATTCCCAACACTCTCCTTCCTCTGTCCAAGACATTCACTGTCCTCAACACTGTCCTTCCCCTATTCCCAACACTCTCCTTCCTCTGTCCCAGACATTCACTGTCCCCAACACTCTCCTTCCCCTGTCCCAGACATTCACTGTCCCCAACACTGTCTTTCCCCTATTCCCAACACTCTCCTTCCCCTATTCCCAACACTCTCCTTCCCCTGTCCCAGACATTCACTGCCCCCAACACTGTCCTTCCCCTATTCCTAACACTCTCCTTCCTCTGTCCAAGACATTCAAAGTCCTCAACACTGTCCTTCCCCTGTCCCCATCAATCTCTTTCCCCTGTCCCAGACATTCACTGTCCCCAACACTGTCCTTCCCCTATTCCCAACACTGTCCTTCCCCTGTCCCAGACATTCACTGTCCCCAACACTGTCCTTCCCCTGTCCCCATCAGTCTCCTTCCCCTGTCCCAGACATTCACTGTCCCCAACACTGTCCTTCCCCATCAATCTCCTTCCCCTGTCCCAGACATTCACTGTCCCCAACACTGTCCGTCCCCTATGCCCAACACTGTCCTTCCCCTGTCCCAGACATTCACCGTTCCCAACATTGTCCTTCCCGCTATTCCCAACACTCTCATTCCCCTGTCCCCATCAATCTCCTTCCCCTGTCCCTGACATTCACTGTCCCCGACACTGTCCTTTCCCTGTCCTCATCAATCTCCTTCCCCTGTCCCCGCCACTCTCCCTTCCCCTGTCCCCGCCACTCTCCCTTCCCCTGTCCCCGCCACTCTCCCTTCCCCTGTCCCCATCACTCCTTCCCCTATCCCCAATCCTGGATAAATAAAATCACACAATCAACTTTTTCAATTGCTGCTGTGCGCCCATCCTAAGGCCCCTTTCACACTGGGGTGGGAAGGTGCGCTGGCGGTATAGCGCCGCTATACCGTCGTTTTTACTGCGATATTCGGCCGCTAGTGTTGCGGTTTTAACCCCTGCTAGCGCCCGAAAAAGGGTTAATA
Source organism: Rana muscosa (assembly GCA_029206835.1). Classification (NCBI taxonomy): domain Eukaryota; kingdom Metazoa; phylum Chordata; class Amphibia; order Anura; family Ranidae; genus Rana; species Rana muscosa. The sequence continues at coordinate 42,349,456 of JARGYO010000094.1, forward strand.
CCGCCCGCAAACCGCTGCTACAGCAGCGGTTTGAGGGCGGTATAGCTGCCGTGTCCCATTGATTTCAATGGGAAGGAGCGGTAAAAGGACCGGTATACACAACGCTCCTTCGCAGCTCCAAAGATGCGGCTTGCAGGAGATTTTTTTTCCTCCTGCCAGCGCGTCACCTCAGTGTGAAAGCCCTCGGGCTTTCACATTGAGAATGCAGGGGCAGGATTATTTCAGGCGTTATTTATGCGCCATTTTTAGCACTAAAACACCTGAAATACGCCTCAGTGTGAAAGGGGAATAAAAGTACTGAAAGTTAGACAAACTGCTGTGAACAAAATGAAACTGGCTAAATGTATAGATAACAACCGTAGCAATGACGCCACCTGCTGGGGCATTCCTGCTCCAGCCTTCCTGGACAGAAAAATAAAACAGCTATCTTTGTCCAGCAGAGACACTTTTTAACGTGAAAAGCAACCCCACCCTCCCAGATCACTTCTATACACTGTAAGAATTTTAGCATACGTATTGCAGGTCTCACCTGCTTCTATCCTGTAGATACTGAGACAGGACAACCCAATGCACTTGTGCTAGCTGGTTCTGTCTAGCCTATAATAATCACATGGTCAGGCCCTCAGACCTGCTCTGGACAGTTTCTTAGGTGAAACTCCTTGGTGCAAGGCATAATATAATACTTCCTGCAACAGGCTTGCTGTAATCTGATGTCAAGCTCTGTGCATTCTTCTGACAGAGCCGGGAATCCAGCTACAGGAGCAGGGGGGTGAGGATTCTGAGAAGTCTTGTCTTCCTCAGTATCCAGGTACAGGAGCAGGGGGGTGAGGATTCTGAGAAGTCTTGTCTTCCTCAGTATCCAGGTACAGGAGCAGGAGCAGGGGGTGAGGATTCTGAGAAGTCTTGTCTTCTTCAGTATCCAGGTACAGGAGCAGGGGGGAGAAGATTCTGAGAAGTCTTGTCTTCCTCAGTATCCAGGTACAGGAGCAGGGGGGAGAGGATTCTGAGAAGTCTTGTCTTCCTCAGTATCCAGGTACAGGAGCAGGGGGGAGAGGATTCTGAGAAGTCTTGTCTTCCTCAGTATCCAGGTACAGGAGCAGGGGGGAGAGGATTCTGAGAAGTCTTGTCTTTCACAGTATCCAGGTACAGGAGCAGGGGGGGAGGATTCTGAGAAGTCTTGTCTTCCTCAGTATCCAGGTACAGGAGCAGAGGGGAGAGGATTCTGAGAAGTCTTGTCTTCCTCAGTATCCAGGTACAGGAGCAGGGGGGAGAGGATTCTGAGAAGTCTTGTCTTCCTCAGTATCCAGGTACAGGAGCAGGGGGGTGAGGATTCTGAGAAGTCTTGTCTTCCTCAGTATCCAGGTATAGGAGCAGGGGGGTGAGGATTCTGAGAAGTCTTGTCTTCCTCAGTATCCAGGTACAGGAGCAGGGGGGGTGAGGATTCTGAGAAGTCTTGTCTTCCTCAGTATCCAGGTACAGGAGCAGGGGGGAGAGGATTCTGAGAAGTCTTGTCTTCCTCAGTATCCAGGTACAGGAGCAGGGGGGAGAGGATTCTGAGAAGTCTTGTCTTCCTCAGTATCCAGGTACAGGAGCAGGGGGGAGAGGATTCTGAGAAGTCTTGTCTTTCACAGTATCCAGGTACAGGAGCAGGGGGGTGAGGATTCTGAGAAGTCTTGTCTTCCTCAGTATCCAGGTACAGGAGCAGGGGGGAGAGGATTCTGAGAAGTCTCGTCTTTCACAGTATCCAGGTACAGGAGCAGGGGGGTGAGGATTCTGAGAAGTCTTGTCTTCCTCAGTATCCAGGTACAGGAGCAGGGGGGAGAGGATTCTGAGAAGTCTTGTCTTCCTCAGTATCCAGGTACAGGAGCAGGGGGGTGAGGATTCTGAGAAGTCTTGTCTTCCTCAGTATCCAGGTACAGGAGCAGGGGGGAGAGGATTCTGAGAAGTCTTGTCTTCCTCAGTATCCAGGTACAGGAGCAGGGGGGTGAGGATTCTGAGAAGTCTTGTCTTCCTCAGTATTAAATGATCATAGTAGCTGATGACTGAAATAAACAAGGAATTTTAATAACGTGCAATTACAAAACATCTTGTGCAGCAATTACATTGTGTGACTTTGTAACAATATTGTAGCCTCAGTCAGCAGAGATGGAAAGAAGATTCACAGTGCATGGAATATCCCGGATAATACTGATTCAGGTGGACAGTCCTCACAGATGTCCCACTAACTCATTTTTCAGTGCTAAATCGTGAAGACGGAGTTCTGAATTGACCAGAATTGAAGGGGCACTCCATCCATAACTGATAATTCCATGTGCAACAGATGTTGGAGTGTTGACTCACCTAACAGCATCTTATACACTATATTACCAAAAGTATTGGGACGCCTGCCTTTACACGCACATGAAATGTAATGGCATCCCAGTCTTAGTCCATAGGGTTCAATATTGAGTTGGCCCACCCTTTGCAGCTAGAACAGCTTAAACTCTTCTGGGAAGGCTGTCCACAAGGCTTAGGAGTGTGTCTATGGGAATGTTTGACCATTCTTCCAGGAGAGCATTTGTGAGGTCAGGCACTGATGTTGGACAAGAAGGCCTGGCTCGCAAATTCATCCCAAAGGTGTTCCATCAGGTTGAGGTCAGGTCTCTGTGCAGGCCAGTTAAGTTCCTCCACCCCAAACTCGTTCATCCATGTCTTTATGGACCTTGCTTTGTGCACTGGTGGGCAGTCATGTTGGAACAGGAAGCTGGTGGGCAGTCATGTTGGAACAGGAAGCTGGTGGGCAGTCATGTTGGAACAGGAAGCTGGTGGGCAGTCACGTTGGAACAGGAGGGGGCCACCCCCAAACTGTTCCTACAAAGTTGGGAGCATCAAATTGTCCAAAATGTCTTGGTATGCTGACACCTCGCAGTCACCACTCTAATTCATCCTAAAGGTATTCTATCGGGTTGAGGTCAGGTCTCTGTGCAGGCCAGTCAAGTTCCTCCACCCCAAACTCGCTCATCCATGTCTTTATGGACCTTGCTTTGTGCACTGGTGCGCAGTCATGTTGGAACAGGAAGGGGGCATCCCCAAACTGTTCCCACAAAGTTGGGAGCATGAAATTGTCCAAGATTTCTTGGTATGCTGACGCCTTAAGAGTTCCCTTCACTGGAACTAAGACCCCTTTTCACACTGAGGGCGTTTTGCAGGCGCTATAGCGTTAAAAATAGCACCTGTAATCCGCCCTAAAACAGCTGCTCTATTCACTCCAGTGTGAAAGCCAGAGGGCCCTCACACTGGAGCAGTGCGCCCTGGCAGGGCGTCAGAAAAAGTCCTGCCTGCAGCTTCTTTGGAGCGCATTAGGAGCAGTGAACTCACCGCTCCTAATGCGCTCCTGCCCATTAACATCAATGGGCAGCGCCGCCGGAAATACGCCGCTGTAGCGGCGCATTGCAGGCTATTTTAACCCTTTCTCGGCCGCTAGCAGGGGTTAAAAGCGCCCCGCTAGTGGCCGAAATGCGCCGCAAATCCGACGGTAAAGCACCGCTAAAAGCAGTACAGTGTGAAAGGGGTCTAAGGGGCCAAGCCCAACCCCTGAAAAACAACCCCACACCATAATCTCTCCTCCACCAAATGATTTGGACTAGTGCACAAAGCAAGGTTCATAAAGACATGGATGAGCGAGTTTGGGGTGGAGGAGCTTGACTGGACTGCACAGAGTCCTGACCTCAACCCCATAGAACACCTTTGGGATGAATTAGAGAGAGGAGACTGCGATGCCAGGCCTTCTCATCCAACATCAGTACCCGACCTCACATATGCGCTCCTGGAAGAAGCGTCAAACATTCCCATAGACACACTCCTAAACCTTGTGGACAGCCTTCCCAGAAGAGGTGAAGCTGTTATAGCTGCAAAGGGTGGACCAGCTCAATATTGAACCCTATGGACTAAGACTGGGATGCCATTAAAGTTCATGTGTGCGCAAAGGCAAGCGGCCCAATACTTTTGGCAATATAGTGTATCTTCATACTAAGTTCCCAGTCTGTTAATCTGCATACTTACCAAATTTTCAGTCCAAATCCCCAGTGACTCTGTGGTGCCACTGAAACCCCACCTCTAATTATTCAGGGACTGCCCACTTGAAGCCCCCCCGATCACGCAAATAAATACCCTATAAAAAGGTAATGTGCATGTACAGTAATTCAAATAAGGGTGACACTGTGATCCCAGGACATTGCCCGGGACACGGCATCATCAGGACTAAGGCCCAAGATGCAGGACTGTTGGCACCCATGCATCTGCTCTGCCTGCCCCCACCATGCCATATGGAGAAAATAAGAAGAGTGGGGACACCCCCAGATTAGACAGATACAGAGACAAGAACAATGACACAAGGCACTCAGACGCCACCTATGGCCGGAATATAATTTTCGGGTGGTCCGACTCTTCAGAAAATGAACCAATAGGAGGTCACAGGTTGTATCCTTCATTGCAGAATTTACGGTAGTGAGATGAGAACTAGAGGAAGACCCAGGTAGGTGGCAGGACGGATCATGAATATGCTGCAGACCCCTGAGAAGAGCGTTGGGCCCCAGACTTGTCCGGGGCCAGACGGAAGCGATCAGGCCTTGTTGGCTTTCCAGGAGAGGTAGGAGTTCCAGACGATGGCAACGCATTGTACCACCGCCAGCCTGGGAGAGGAGAAAGGACAGGAATGGTACAATAAGTACAGATGTGTATGGAGGGCCCCAACTCTGATCTATGGGCCCCTGAGAAAGGGTTAGGACTCTACACCTCCATTTTAAATTTCTGTGCACACATAAAATTCTACAGCTCCCGCACTACCTCATATAGCTCATGCAGTGTCTCATTTATAGTATCTCACAAAAGTAAGTACACCCCCTCACATTTGTGTAAATATTTTATTCTATATCTTCATGTGGCAACCCTGAAGAAATGACACTTGGCTACAATGTAAAGTAGTGAGTGTACAGCTTGTATAACAGTATAAATTTGCTGTCCCCTCAAAATAACTCAACACACAGCCATTAATGTCTAAACCGCTGGCAACAAAAGTGAGTATACCCCTAAGTGAAAATGTCCAAATTGGGCCCAAAGTGTCAATATTTGTGTGGCCACCATTATTTTCCAGCACTGCCTTAACCCTCTTGGGCATGGAGATCACCAGAGCTTCACAGGTTGCCACTGAAGTCCACTTCCACTCCTCCATGACGACATCACGGAGCTGGTCAATGTTAGAGACCTTGTGCTGCTCCACCTTCTGTTTGAAAATGCCCCACAGATGCTCAATAGGGTTTAGGTCTGGAGACATGCTTGGCCAGTACATCTCCTTTACCCTCAGCTTCTTTAGCAAGGCAGTGGTCGTCTTGGAGGTGTGTTTGGGGTCGTTATCATGTTGGAATACTTCCCTGCCGCCCAGTCTCTGAAGGGGGGGGGATCATGCTCTGCTTCAGTATGTCACAGTACATGTTGGCATTCATAGTTCCCTCAATGAACTGTAGCTCCCCAGTGCCGGCAGCACTCATGCAGCCCCAGACCATGACACTCCCACCACCAAGCTTCACTGTAGGCAAGACACACTTGTCTTTGTCCTCCCCACCTGGTTGCCGCCACACAGGCTTGACACCATCTGACCCAAATAAGTTTATCTTGGTCTTATCAGACCACATTAAATGGTTCCAGTAATCCATGTCCTTAGTCTGCTTGTCTTCAGCAAACTGTTTGTGGGCTTTCTTGTGCATCATCTTTAGAAGAGGCTTCCTTCTGGGATGACAGCCATGCAGATCAATTTGATGCAGTGTGTGGCGTATGGTCTGAGCACTGACAGGCTGACCCCCCCACCCCTTCAACTCATACGTCTATTTCCCAAAGACAACCTCTGGATATGACGCTGAGCATGTGCACTCAACTTCTTTGGTCAACCATGGCGAGGCCTGTTCTGGATGGAACTTGTCCTGTTATATCGCTGTATGGTCTTGGCCACCGAGCTGCAGCTCAGTTTCAGGGTCTTGGCAATCTTCTTATAGCCTAGGCCATCTTTATGTAGAGCAACAATTCTTTTTTTCAGATCCTCCGAGAGTTCTTTTCCATGAGGTTCCATGTTGAACTTCCAGTGACCAGTATGAGAGAGTGAGAGCGATAACACCAAATTTAACACACCTGCTCCCCATTCACACCTGAGACCTTGTAACACTAACGAGTCACATGACACTCGGGAGGAAAATGCCTAATTGGGCCCAATTTGGACATTTTCACTTAGGGGTGTACTCACATTTGTTGCCAGCGGTTTAGACATTAATGGCTGTGTGTTGAGTTATTTTGAGGGGAACAGCAAATTTACACTGTTATACAAGCTGTACACTCACTACTTTACATTGTAGCAAAGTGTCATTTTAATAAAATATTTACAAAAATGAGAGGGGTGTCCTTACTTTTGTGAGATACTGTAGCTCACACCATGCCTTATACCCCTCACACAGTCCTCACACCCCTTTACACAGTCCTCATACCATGCCCCATACAGCTCACACAGTCCTCACGCCCCTCTACACAGTCCTCATACCATGCCCCATACCCCTCACACAGTCCTCATACCCCTCACACAGTCCTCATACCGCTCACAATGTGCCCCATAAACCTAATACAATTGTATTACTGGGGAAGATACACTTGTGTCACATAACCTCACAAGGTTCCCCACTTAGGACAATGACACATTATACGTACCTGTGATATAGAGGGATGAAGTAGAAATTGGCCATTTGTACTGCGGGCCAAATCTGAGGAGAACAGAAATAAAAGAAATATAAAATACTCAAATAAAGGAAGTGGAAATAAAGGGAAGATACAGGTGTGGAGACACACAAAGGAAAATAGGGTGGACTGTACCATCTTGGAGACAGGGGAGAAGAGATGGCACTGTTCTATACAGGAAACAACAGTGTGAGCCAGGAATCAGTGTGGGCTCTTTCGTAGAAAAGGGATAGGGAAGAAACCGGAGGCAGGAGAGCAGGCTGGACTAAATAGGAAAGCAAAGGGGTGGGCTTAAAGGCAGAAAAGGGGATCATACTGTTCTGTATAGGAAATGCAGGGGTGGGCTTAGAGGCAAAAAAGGGGATGATACTGTTCTGTATAGGAAACGCAGGGGTGGGGTTAGAGGCAGAAAAGGGGATCATACTGTTCTGAATAGGAAACACAGGGGTGGGGTTAGAGGCAGAAAAGGGGATCATACTGTTCTGTATAGGAAATGCAGGGGTGGGGTTAGAGGCAGAAAAGGGGATCATACTGTTCTGAATAGGAAACACAGGGGTGGGGTTAGAGGCAGAAAAGGGGATCATACTGTTCTGTATAGGAAATGCAGGGGTGGGGTTAGAGGCAACAGATGGGAGCAGACTGTTCTGTATAGGAAATGCAGGGGTGGGGTTATAAACAGAAGAGGAGATTAGACTGTTCTCTATAGCAAAGGCAAGTGTGGGGTTAGAGGCAGAAGAGGGGGTCAGACTGCATCATATAGGAGACAGGTAGAGGATTAGAGACAGAAGAGGGGATCATACCATTTAAGAGATGTAAACTTGGGGTAGAAACAAAGAAAGGGATCAAACTGTTCCATAAAGGAAACGCAGGGGTTGGGTTTGAAACAGAAGAGAGGATTGGACTGTACCATATAGGTGAGGTAGGGGTGGTGTGGGAAACAGAAGAGGGGATTGGACTGTACCACAAAGAAGACATAGGGGTGAGATTAGAGATAGTTGGAGCTTTGGTTGTACCATAGATCACACAGGAATGGGGTGCGAAGGGACACTCCTCCTATAATATATATATATATATATATATATATATATATATATATATATATATATATATATATATATATATATATATATATACACATATACATATACATATACACACACATATATATATATATACACACACACACACACACACATATATATATATATATATACACACACACACACACACACACACTTACATAGTAGTTTGTGATTAAGGCGTCCTTATAATCCTGTAATAACACACAAAATGGAGAAAGAAACAATGAAGCATCAGCCCGACATTGGTTACCAAAGAGGTCATGCAATAAGAGGTCAGAGACATCCAATTAGAACTCTAACACCAACCCTCGCTTTCCCCAACCCTCACCCTCTGTAGCAGAATCTCTAACCTCTTCCAGTCTAAATGATAACCTTTGAGGCCACAGACCTCTCACCTGCTTCAATATGTAGTGGGTTGTGAGGCATAGTGGGTGCAAAGGTGGTAAAAGTCATTGGGCGCCAGACACTTCTTGGATGCAAAAGAGGTTTTATTTCTTTTAACAGTCCTTTTATATTTTGCAAGGGAAAGAGGGTTAGGGCCAGGACACACTTAAGTAGTTGCAATTTCAATAGGCAGACTCCGAGACCTCAATAGGAGGACAGCCGTACATGAAAAGGCAAGGTGGCACTTCTGCATGTGCAGGTTTGCTGTCCCTTAAGGCTACAGTACTTAACAGTTCTTAATACAAACATAACAGTTCTCTCAGCTTCACTACAACCAGGGGCGGATCCAGAGTCTTTTCTCGGGAGGGGCACTGCCAAAAATATGTTTTTTTCGTGGGAAATTTATCGGGGAAATGGCTGGTGTCGGCGCTTCAATCATCCCGGCACCATGGTTGTTATGGTGTCAGGATGATTGAAGCGCATTATTTCTATTATTACATTGTAATATAAAATTAAATAGTTCAATGCAGAATCAGTGGGAGCCCCGAGGGTGTCACTTGCCACCGTCGCCTGCAATTAGTGGGAGCCCTGAGCGTGTCACTTGCCACACGTTGCGGATTGTCACTTGCCACATCTTGTGGATGGTCACTTGCCACGTCACCTGCCACACCTTGCTGATTGTCACTTGCCACGTCACCAGATGCAGATTGTCATTTGCCACGTCACCTGACACAATTTGCGGATTGTCACTAACTTGCCTGCTAAGGTGTAGTTTTGGTTGTCTCTTGCTGTGTCCCAGACTCCCAGAGTAAGGCAGCAGAGAGATAATGTAATCTCCCTGCTGCCTGCACAGTGAGGGCGGAAGTCACTGCAGGAATGCAGGGCAGGCACTGGCGGTGAGAGATGATCTCATCTCTCTGCTCCCCCGCTCCCGGCTAGCTGATTGGCCAGCTGCCACACTGAGCCTGCTCTCTCACTCTCACCTGCGCTGCCAACACACTGAGCAGCACAGTCTGCCCACGAACCGCGCCGCCTGCCCACAAACCGCGCCGCAAGCGGAGCCGCCCGCTTTCTTACCCGTCTGTGGAGCCGCATGCTATCGCACCTGCCCGCAGAGTGGCCCGACGTGACTCACTGACGTCACTCGTTGCTAGACGCCACGCGGCCCAGGCGTTAGCAACGAGTGCAGGGAAGAGGCTTCACCCACCTCCTCCTCCGCTCCTGGTATCGTGTCAGTGCGCCACCTAACTACATTAGACAAGTCTCTCAGCTGATCGGCTGATGTGAGAAACAGAGAGAGACTCAGAGAGGCAGCGGCAGCCGCAGAACAAGTACTGTATATACTCGAGTATAAGCCGACCCGAATATAAGCCGAGGCACCTAATTTTACCCCAAAAAACTGGGAAAACATATTGACTCGAGTATAAGCCTAGGGTGTTCATCTGCATGTCTCACTGTGCCTCACTTTGCCTCACTGTGCCCATGACTAGACTGATGTTTAACATGGGAGTCTATGGAAGGAGTGCCCGGCTTTAAAAAAATCGGTTCTCCCCGGCCGTAGGTCTCCTAGACACCAAAACTTTGCACACTTGTAGAAGAGACATGGGGCTACATGTGTGCCAAGCTTGGCATCCAGGGGACCTATGACTGGCCAGTACCGGGTCCGCAAATTTACCAGAGAAATTACCGTTTAACATTGGAGTCTATGGAAGGGGTGCCTGGTTTTAAAAAATGAGTTCTCCCCGGCCGTAGGTTCCCCAGACACCAAACTTTGCACACTTGTAGAGAAGACATGGGGCTACATGTGTGCCACGTTTGGGGTCCAGAGGACCTATGGTCGGCCAGTACCGGGTCCCCAAAATCCAGGAGATCAGGCGCAAAAAAATAAAAAACAGAGCAAGCAAGCGAGTGTGACAGATGGTCTCGGGGGGGGGCAATTGCCCTGTTTCCCCCCCCCCTGGATCCACCCCTGACTACAACTTCTACTTGTAGTTCTTCAGCCCCTTGAGCTCCCTCTGATTCACTAACTCTGAATCCCGGGAGCTCCTCAAGGCTTTTGATGTGGTCTCTCCCTCAAGCGTCACCCACACTTCCCTGCTGGGTCCCTAGCTTGGCACTTCAGATAGTTTCAAGCTTCACCCCTGCTGACCGGCTCGGTCTCTAGCTTGAAACACAAGGCTGCTCTGCAAGCGTCACCTCCACTGGTTGGGTCCCTAACTTGATCACCACCTGAAGTTTCCCGGTTCTCCGCCGTGCCCGTTTGGTGAGAATGTTGCTCTGGTACTTGCTTCAGTTACTCACAGTGGTTCCTGGTATAGGTGGTTGGGTCCCTTAGTGGTGACAGCATCCCCTCTACCTCTGGCCACAACAGGTTCTCCGGCCAGCAGAACCGTCACGCTTGGTTGGACTGCAAGCCGCAGTCCCAATCCTGCACTGCCCTCTTACTTCTGGATAGGCCCTCACATAGCCTAGCAGCCAGATGCCCCCGGGATAAGCCCAATCTCCGGCCTAGTAGTCCGGGGCAGATAACACACGTCCACCCAGATGGCGGTCCGGGTGGCACAGAACATAGATCACCTGACTCCACCCAAATATATAGGCTCTCCCAGCAGGCCAAGGGATTCAAGAAAACCCCTGACCATTGGCTGAGATACCCCATATACCCATGACCTGACCTTGAGTTGTCTTTCTCATATCTAGTACCACCAAGTGCCCGGCCACCTAGTGGTAGAAGAGAAAAGAAGTACAACAAGGCCAAACTTAGGGAGAAATCAATGGATCTCTAACAATTTAACTATGGTAGCTACCCCTGACTAAAACCCAGGGCGCTACACCTCTAACTCTAACCCCAACCCTAACCCCAACCCTCCAACTCTCACCCCAACCCTCACCCCAACCCTCCAACTCTCACCCCAACCCTCACCCCAACCCTCCAACTCTCACCCCAACCCTCACCCCAACCCTCCAACTCTCACCCCAACCCTCCAACTCTCACCCCAACCCTCCAACGTTAATTCTTACCCTAACCTTCTAACTTTAGCCCTCTAACTCTAATTATTATTATACAAGCATTATATAGCATCAACAGGTTATGCAGCACTTTACAATGTAGAGGGGGGACAGTACAATTACAAAACAGTTCAATACAGAAGGAATAGGAGGCCCTGCACATGTAGCTTACCCTAATGCTTATACTAACCCTTTAACCCTACAGTGATTTTGTAAAATACATATCGTCCAGTCCAGGTTTATATAATCTAAAATTCATCCAGTTGGGCGCGACTGGGATGCTGGAGATCCATCTAAGGATGGGATTTGGATGGCCTCACTCTATCCAAATATACCTTTCATGCACTGAGCGATTGTCACACCGCTGAGGCCCGTGTACAAATAACCAGCCTTGTATCTATTAATACAGAGACGTCCCTCGCTCCCAGGCCACCCACCCCTTCCCCTCGCCTGTGGCTTCTGACGGAGATCCTGGTCTGGAAAAACAATACATAAAAAATGTCAGCTCCTAGGCCAAATCCAGGGCTGCCCAGTGCCGGAAGTACTCCACGATCTCCCCTGGAAGCTTTTCTAAGTAACCTCCCTGCTCTCTTTGAAAACCATGCTGACCTCACTCCACCATGATTCCTGTGTTGGTCCCCACCACATACTATGAGACTACAAGCAGTAAAGGCCACGGCTCACCCCCTCCATCTCTAGACCTGGTATGATGGAGGCATTGCCCAACCATCTTCTCAGCATTACACCTCCCCTGCGCTGCCAGCCCCACCCCTGCACTGCCAGCCCCACCCCTGCACTGCCAGCCCCGCCTCCTCTTAAAGGGCACACCCAGAAGTCATTGAATAGGGCAGAGCAATCATTGGGAAGGACCAACAGTATATGAAGAAACTTTTACTGTGTAGCCCTATATGGCAGGTGAAGTAACAGTGACTAGACAGCCTCTAGCAAGGGCCTTCCACACAGAACAGCCTGTATCATGGCCTATTACACAAAATAGTTGCCATCAGGGCCTCTCATACAGGACAGCCTCTTTTGGAGATCAGTCACACAGGATGACCTCTATGAGGGTCGCTTACACAGGAAAGCTTTGTTTGGAGGACAGTCGCATAGGATAACGCCTGTCTCGAGGACAGCCTCTACTGGAGGTCAGTTACATAGAAAAGCCTCTAGCAGAGGACATTCACATAGGACAGCCTCCAACAGAGGACAGTTCCATACAACAGTCTCTATAAGAGGTTGGTTACTTCGCATAGCCTCCAGGGGAGATCAGTCATATAGGACAAGCTCTATTGGAGGTCAGTCACGTAGAATAATCGCCATCCACAAGTCAGGTACATAGGACAGCCTCTATCAGAGATCATTTACATAAGATAGCCTTCAGAGAAGGTCAGTCACATAGGACAACCTCAATGAGGGTCTCTTACACAGGACAGTCTCTTTCAGAGTTCAGTCACATTAAATATTCTGCATCAGAGGTCAGGCACAAAGGACAGTCTCTATTGGAGGTCAGTTACATAAAATAGCCTCTACTGGAGCACAGTCACATATCGAACAACCTCTATTGGAGGTTGGTTACATAGGATAGCCTCCATCAGAGGTAATTAACATAGAATAGCCTTCAGAGAAGTTCAGTCACATAGGACAGCCACTATTGGAGGTCAATCACACAGGACAACCTCAATGAGGGTCTCTTACACAGCCTCCTTCGGGGTTCAGTCACATAGAATAATCTCCATCAGATTTCAAGCACATAGGACAACCTCTATTGGAGGTCAGTTACATAGGATTGCCTCTGAGGGAGCACAGTCACATAGGACAACCTCTATTGGAGGTCTGTTACATAGGATAGCCTCTGAGGGAGCACAATCACATAGGACATCTTCTATTGGAGGTCACTTACATGGAATAGCCTCTGATGGAGCACAGTCACGTAGGACAACCTCTATTGGAGGTCAGTTACATAGGAAAGCCTCTGATGGGTCACGGTCACATTGGACAGCCTTTGATGGAGCACAGTCACATAGGACAGCCTTTGATGGAGCACAGTCACATAGGACAGCCTTTGATGGAGCACAGTCACATAGGACAGCCTTTGATGGAGCACAGTCACATAGGACAGCCTTTGATGGAGCACAGTCACATAGGACAGCCTTTGATGGAGCACAGTCACATAGGACAGCCTTTGATGGAGCACAGTCACGTAGGACAACCTCTATTGGGATAAGGTGACCAGATTTCTAAAATGAAATCCGGGGACATTTTTTTTTTTTTTTACTAGTAATGGCGGCAATCAGCGACTCTCTGCCCATCGCCGCCCGCCTCACAGCCTCACAGCCTGTCAAGTCTTACTCTTCGGGCCCCGGCTACTACTGGGTGGGGAGCGGAGGAAGATCACTCCACCAGGGTAGGCAAGGAGATAAACAGGCAGGCGGCTGACCGGGACTTGAGCCAAGGCAGAAGAACATGGGAGCGAAGCTGAATGGGCATGCACCCGAAACTGAAGAAATATTCCCTCCTCTCCGACCAACACATGATCATCAGAAAGGGGCACAGATAATGGAAAGAAATAGACCCCCCTAAGGTAGTAGGAGCGGCGGAGCAGGGGGGTGTAATTCAGATTATTTATTTTTTAATTCTGCACTGACTGTCTTTGAAATTGAACCAGCAGCTGTTCAAATTCAATCCGGGGACAGACTTGGTCTGGGGACAGTGTCCTCAATCCGGGGACTGTCCCCGGAAACCGGGGATGTCTGGTCACCCTATATTGGGAGGTCACTTACATAGGATAGCCTCTGATGGAGCAGTCACATAGGACAACCTCTATTGGAGGTCAGTTACATAGGATAGCCTCTGATGGAGCACAGTCACATAGGACAACCTCTATTGGAGGTCAGTTACATAGGATAGCCTCTGATGGAGCACAGTCACATAGGACAACCTATATTGGAGGTCAGTTACATAGGACAGCCTCTGATGGAGCACAGTCACGTAAGACAACCTCTATTGGAGGTCAGTTACATAGGACAGCCTCTGATGGAGCACAGTCACATAGGAAAACTTCTATTGGAGGTCAGTTACATAGGGTGGCCTCCAAACGGAGGACCATTCCATATGACAGACTCTAGCAGAAGTTAGTTACTTAGAATAGCCTCCAGAGGAGAAGGTGGAGTACTTCCGGCACTGGGCAGCCCTGGATTTAGCCTAGGAGCTGACATTTTATATGTATCGTTTCTCCAGATCAGGATCTCCGTCAGAAGCCACAGAGGAGGGGGAGGGGTGGGTGGCCTGGGAGCGAGCGACGTCTCCGTATTAATAGATACAAGGCTGGTTATTTGTACACGGGCCTCAGCGGTGTGACAATCTTTCTGTGTACACAGTCTATTTGTCTCAGCAGGCGGTAACAAGGCGACATAACCGGGACCCCCGGGGTCACCCAGACGCCCTGCAGCGTTTACTTTACTAATAACTTCCTACAAATGGAGCCGGCGCCTGTTCTACTTCTGTCACTGTGACGTCATCGGGGGATCTCTGAACGGCCGGTGCTATTCCCTCACCGCAAATGAGATCCCAGAGAGGGTGACCCCTGGCAGAGGCACCCAAGGTGGGGGGTTAACCCCTTGTTTACCGGCCAAGAGCAATAATGCAAAGGAGCAGCAAATTCTCTCATTTCCCGAAATTTTGCCAGAATTACCATATTCTTTTTACCTTGCGACACTGGGAGATGAATTTAGTTTAAAAAGAAAACTGTGAAAAAACAGATATTTTTTAAATATTCTTTGAGGTTGTTTTTTATAATATATATATATATATATATATATTTATTTACTTTTTGTCAGCATTAAATTGAGCCAAACTTTATTTTGCAAAATTTTCAATTTTACAGAAGCTGCTTTCTTTAAAAAAAATAAAATAATGAAAAATATTATTATTTAAAAAGATAAACATTTAAACTATGAAAAAAAAAGGGAAAATTGCCTCAAATTGGAAATAAATAAAATAAAATAAAAAAAACACCCCAAAACATTAAAAGCCCCTAGGAACCAATTACTGTACAGCATTCCCAGAGCCCCCTTTCTATCAGAAGTCCCTTTACAGTTCATCAGCGTCCACAGGGTTTCCCTTTACAGTACAAGGGTATATTACCAAAAGTATTGGGACACCTGCCTTTACACGCACATGAACTTTAATTGCATCCCAACCTTAATCTGTAGGGTTCAATATTGAGTTGGCCCACCCTTTGCAGCTGTAACAGCTTTCAACTCTTCTGGGAGGGCTGTCCACAAGGTTTATGGGAATGTTTGACCATTCTTCCAGAAGTACATTTGTGAGGTCAGGTACTGATGTTGGACGAGAAGGCCTGGCCCGCAGTCTCTGCTCTAATTCATCCCAAAGGTGTTCTATCAGGTTGAGGTCAGGACTCTGTGCAGGCCAGTCAAGTTCCTCCACCCCAAACTCGCTCATCCATGTCAGGACTCTGCTCTGCTGTGGTGTTGCCTGGGTGTATAGTTCCCCTTAACCTGCGGGTGGCGCTGTCGCTCAGGTCTCGGGTTGAACCACAGGTGGCATTATAGCGCAATTGGGTGTCCTCTCTCGGCAGCCATACAGTGGACGTGGTTTCTCCTGCTGTGCATGCTGAGAGAGGGTACATATGGGCCAGACGCCATGATTTAGGGAGATTGGCCGGGGGATTCCAGGAGGGAACTCCTGGTGGCGAGAGTCGCGCTCGTTGGCCTGCTGGCCAGGGGTGCGTGAACAGGTCAAGAAGTCTCGGGCCCCTTTAGCCCGAGGCTATGGTGTTCCAGGTAGGCCCAGTACCTTCAACTGGGTCTACAGCTCAACCACTGGAGTCCCAGGGAACCAGAGGGAGGGTGGCCCGCTCTGAAAGAGAGGAAAGCAGGGGAGGACCTGTCCGGAGGATCGGTGAAGGAAGTCACTGTCTCAGGAAAGGCCTGGTTACCTATCAGAGGGAAGGATTCTGTGAGTTGCACAGTAGCGCCTGAAATGTGCCCCATTGGCACCTATGGTCTCTAAAGGTTTCAGGCGCTAAAGAGTTCTAGATTCAGGAACTAAAGGATTCTGTGGCAGAGGATCTCCTGAACTTGTCTTTGAAGGGGACTAAATCTGAAGTAACTGTTCGCGCTTCACTCCGGCTGCTAGAACTGTGAAAGAGATCTATCCAGGTGAGCAATACCCACTCAGGCTTGAGTGGAGAATAGGGTGACTGGGTGCCGCGTGCCTGAACCTGTCTCCCTACCCAACTCTATCTCTGTTTCAACCTTTTCCCAATCTGTTTCAAGCAAGGAAAATAAACTCGTCTGTTGGAGTTTAAACACTGTCTGGAAATTGGCCTTCTTTTGGGAGAAAGAATAGACTTTTCCCTATACTCTAGGGACGAGAACCAATGGAGGGAGGTAACTCGCTGCAGGACCCAACAATAGTATGAACACCGCTCAACCTCTTATACGAGGAGGATACGGGCATGGGCATGGTGTGCCCTACTCTGCAAGTGAAGATAAGCAGGAAAAAAAGGGTCGTGTGCTACACGTGGGGGCTCGTCCGGGATGTTTTGTAGCTATCCCCTGAAGTTGGACTAAATTTTTACCGTGTATGTGGCTCAGTGAAAGTCGGCCATTTGGAAAAATTGAACTGCGTCACTTGTGAGGAAAATGGAGGTCAGGCCTGTACTGGACTTTTTCTAAACTGCGTAGTTCATGGGCGTGTCTCAAACATAGAAAAACCCACGAGCTACGTGCAGAAAGAAGAAAAGGGGAGGAGCCCCCGCCACTTGTGTGTTGCACGTGGCGCATTGGTGCCAAAAGGGACAGTACGAGCTGGATCATTGAAGGAGAAGCAATATGGCTGCTGCCCCATGGACTTCTGTTGCATCGGGACCTCGGATGTTCCCAACCATTTCAACCATGGACATTGCTCCCCTCGCTGCCCCCCTGACGGATACAGGGATCCGGCTTAAGCCTAGGGGCCGCTTCGCTCTCTGTCTGCCGAGATGCGGGGGCCCTGGGCATGCTCTGCCCCAGATGCCAAGGACTAGCGGTGCAGCTATGGCTTTTTGGAAGGTGTGCATCTTGTGGAGAGTTCCTCTTCGAGGTGGACCAGCCCACCGAGAAACCCCGGGTCTACCGGGTCAACTGCCTTACAGGTGCCGTCACTTCCGAGTAAGAAACCTGTACTCCCACAGTTGAGCCCACGTGCACCGCATCGACTGCCACGGCTGTGGCCAAGGGACATGTCTCAGCTGTTGCAGACCCATTGGCGGATACCGTAGCGGATGCTGCCTCCGTCACCACCGAGACCTCCATTCCGCCTGCCAAGCGAAAGGTGGGCTATGTTAAGGCCTCCCGCGGCCGCGATCGAAGCCTGCCCCAGCGCCTGCCTGAACCAGATTATCAAGCCGGAGGGACCTCCAGGAGATCCACGTCAGGGGACGGTAAGGAGGCTGGGGAAAACTGTGGTAGCAAGTTTGCTGGGGAAGGGAAGAAGCTTATTTTACATAAAGGAGAAAGTGAGGATGAAGCCAAAGACCAGGAACTGTTGCCGAACCAGTTTGTGGTTGCTAATCTTACGTGTTGATATAGAGAATTAGCCACAAAAGGTCCTGACAGGGTCACAGCATGAGTAAGGGCCCCGGGTGATGCCAAATGGACCTTGACAGCCAGGAAAGAGACTTTTTGCAAATCTGTCAGATCACCCGATTCGTGTGCGTTACCTGGGATGGGAGATTCCGAGAACTTTGCCAAAGCTTGCTAGGTTGCAGAAAGCTATGCTGCACCGTGTGAGACGAAGCTACGGGTTTGAATTCCCGTACGTACCACTTCGTGTGATGAAAGAACTTGAGGAAGTAAGGGAATCGTGGTATAACGATACTGTATTGGATTATTTGGATACTCCCGGAGCCCGTCGGGGAAAATATAACTTTGACCCAAGAGAGGAATTCTTCATGCTCCGCAGGAATTGGAGCTATGGTCGGCATATCTATGCTGATCGAGTGGTCATTTGTACAGAGTGGGGAGCAGATGTGGAACAGTCGGTCCTTACCAGAGGTGTCAGGGGGAAGATTGGTTGTTCTCCCGGATCCTCAGTATTATCTGTGAAATGGAACTTGTGTGCTGTACTTTTATTCCGTTTCACAGGGACTGTCTGCCCTGAGCTCATAACTTTGCCCGCTGCTCCAAGGGGGAACTCTACTCAACTGAGGCACCGGAGAACTGTTTTTTTTTTCTCTCTCTCTCTCTCTCTCTCTCCTCAGCTCCGCAAAGGAAAGAAGCGTTTTTTTTTTCCCTCCTTACTGAACAATGGGGTAGTTTAGTCAGGGTCAAAGTGAGCAACCGTCGTGGTCAAGATGGAAGATTTCTGTGAAGTAAATTCATGCCCACGCGCAATATTAGAGTGCATTGGCTTGAGTTGCCACTTGGTGGTAGTGTTTTGCAAGTGTTTTACTGAAGCTAGGCTTAGCAATGAAAAAAAATTCTGGAGGGTAATCATCTCTTTCCGGAGAGATGGTTTTCTTCTGCATATCTTAGATGTAGGATGGTTTAATGTGTGCTGTGTTTTTTTTCTTTTCTCTCCCTCTGCAGGTGACCTGCTATCAACTCTACCGGAGAATGGGTGGGGTAGATATGTTAGAAGGGGTGGGATTGTGACTTGTAATACTGTGTTTTTTTTGTATGTATATTTTTACGTGCCCTTTTTCTTTTCTCTTCCTCTGCTATTCCCAAATTGTTTGGTTCAGGCACCATTCTAAAGTATTAATGCTGTACATAGTTGTGAATAGAGCAGAGCCCACTCAGGACTGAGGAGGGTTTTTGGACCTATTCCAGCCATTGGGGACAGTGGCTTTTCAAGGGGGGGGGGTTATGTTTAGCGGACCCCCAAAATTGGGGTCGCTTTGCCTTAAATTTAAGGGCAGCCTGAGCAATAGTTTGGCTCAGGTTATTCTGATTCTATAGATTGGACTCTGCTCTGCTGTGGTGTTGCCTGGGTGTATAGTTCCCCGTGGCCTGCGGGTGATGCGGTCGCTCAGGTCTCGGGTTTAACCACAGGTGGCATTATAGCGTGATTGGGTGTCCTCTCTCGGCAGCCGTGCAGTGGGCGTGGTTTCCTCCTGTGTATGCTGGGAGAGGGTACATAAGGGGCAGACGCCAAGATCTGGGGAGATTGGCCTGGGGGATTCCAAGGGGGAACCCCTGGTGGCGAGAGTCGCGCCCGTTGGCCCGCTGGCCAGGGGTGCGTGAACTGGTCGAGAAGTCTCGGGCACCTTCAGCCCGAGGCTATGGTGTTCCAGGTAGGCCCAGTACCTTCAACTGGGTCTACAGCTCAACCACAGGAGTCCCAGGGAACCCAAGGGAGGGTGGCCCGCTCTGAAAGAGAGGAAACCAGGGGAGGACCTGTCCGGAGGATCGGTGAAGGAAGTCACTGTCTCGGGAGAGGCCTGGTTACCTATCAGAGGGAAGGATTCCGTGAGTTGCACAGTAATGTGCCCCATTGGCACCTATGGTCTCTAAAAGTTGCAGGCGTTAAAGAGTTCTAGATTCAGGAACTAAAGGATTCTGTGGCAGAGGATCTCCTGAACTTGTCTTTGAAGGGGACGAAATCTAAAGTAACTGTTCGTGCTTCACTCCAGCTGCTAGAACTGTGATAGGGATCTATCCGGGTGAGCAATACCCACTCAGGCTTGAGTGGAGAATAGGGTGACTGGGTGCCGCGTGCCTGAACCTATCTCCCTACCCAACTCTATCTCTGTTTCAACCTTTTCCCCAATCTGTTTCAAGCAAGGAAAATAAACTAGTCTGTGGGAGTTTAAACACCGTCTGGACATTGGCCTTCTTTTGGGAGAAAGAATAGACTTTTCCCTATACTCTAGGGACGAGAACCAATGGAGGGAGGTAACTCGCTGCAGGACCCAACAATAATAGGATTTTTATAACAGCATACCTGTAAAATCCTTTTCTTGGAGTACATCACGGGACACAGAGCGGCATAGTCATTACTCTGTGGGTTATATAGTTTACCTTCAGGTGCTGGCACTGGCAACTTCCAAACCGGAAGTACCCTCCCCTATATAAGCCCCTCCCATCCGGGAGCGCCTCAGTTTTGTAGCAAAGCAATAAGTGTCCCCAAAAGAGGGGTGGGAGCTCTGTGTCCCGTGATGTACTCCAAGAAAAGGATTTTACAGGTAAGCTGTTATAAAAATAGGATTTTTATAACAGCTTACCTGTAAAATCCTTTTCTTGGAGTACATCACGGGACACAGAGCGACATAGTCATTACTAATGGGTTATATAGATACCGTCAGGTGCTGGCACTGGCAACTTCCAAAACCGGAAGTACCCTCCCCTATATAAGCCCCTCCCATCCGGGAGCACCTCAGTTTTGTAGCAAAGCAATAAGTGTCCCCAAAGAGGGGCGGGAGCTCTGTGTCCCGTGATGTACTCCAAGAAAAGGATTTTACAGGTAAGCTGTTATAAAAATCCTATTTTCTTTCTCGTACATCACGGGACACAGAGCGACATAGTCATTACTAATGGGATGTCCTAAAGCAATGCCAAATGAGGGGGGGGATACACCATATATAAGCTGAGCGCTATCAGACATGAGGATCTTTTGCGGCCTGCAACACACTGCGCCCAAAGGCGACATCCTCCTGACTTCTAACGTCCACCTGGTAGAACCTAGTAAACGTGTGTACTGAAGACCATGTTGCGGCCTTACAGATTTGAGCCAGGGAGGCCTGGTGATGCACTGCCCATGAAGTTCCAACTGCTCTCGTGGAGTGCGCTCTAACTTTGAACGGAGGCGGTCTCCTTCTCAAGCCATAAGCTTGCATAATGACCTGTCGAATCCACTTGGCTAAAGTAGATTTTGACGCTGCCTGACCCTTTCTGGGGCCTTCCGGCAGTATAAACAAAGTATCCGTTCTGCGAATCTGAGCAGTGGCTTTTAGATAAGCTTTAACTGCTCTTACTACATCCAAAGAATGAAATAACTTTTCCTCTACCGAAGTAGGTTTGGGGAAAAAAGAAGGAAGAACCACATCTTGGTTCAAATGAAACCTCGATACCACCTTAGGAAGAAAGGCTGGATGAGGACGTAACACTACTCTGTCCTTATGGATAACCAGATATGGCTCCTTACAGGACATAGCTGCTAATTCCGACACTCTTTTAGCCGAACAAATGGCTACTAGAAAAATCAATTTCCTGGTGAGAAGCACCAAGGAAATATGCTGTAATGGTTCAAATGGTTGTTTCTGTAGAACTGACAGAACCAAGTTTAGATCCCATGGACATATGGGAATATTAACCGGAGGACTAATACGCATCACTCCTTGTATAAAGGCTTTGACTAGTGAATGCGAAGCCAAGGGCCTTTGAAAAAATATTGACAAGGCCGAAATCTGACCCTTGATAGTACTCAAGGCAAGCTTCCTATCTACAGCCCATTGTAGGAAGTCCAGAATCCTACCTATTACGTATTTACGTGGATGCCATTTTCTGGCCTCACACCAGGCGATGTACGCCTTCCAGATTCTATAGTAGATCTGCCTGGATACCGGTTTCCTGGCATTGATCATGGTAGACACCACAGCATTAGAGAGCCCTCTCTTTTTTAGAATGTGGGCTTCAATAGCCAGGCCGTCAAACCTAGGGCTGGTAAGGAAGGGTGGTATATCGGTCCCTGCGAAAGCAGGTCCGGACGATGTGGGAGGGTCCAAGGACTCCCCACAGACATTTTTACAATCTCCGCGTACCATGCTCTTCGGGGCCACGCTGGAGCCACCAGAATCACTGGTTTCTTTTCTACCCTGATTCTGCGGAGTAATCGAGGTAACAATTGTGGCGGTGGGAATGCATATATCAGCTTGAACTGATCCCAAGGGAACACTAGGGCATCCGAGCCGCAAGCTAGGGGATCCCTTGTCCAAGAGACAAACCTGTCCACTTTTGTGTTGAATCTGGATGCTAGCAGATCTACATCCGGTGTTCCCCACCGCTGACATATTGTCCGGAAAACCTCGGGATGAAGGGACCATTCCCCTGGGCATAATTGTTGGCGACTTAGAAAGTCCGCCTTCCAATTCTCCACTCCTGGAATGAATACCGCAGATATGGCTGGGACATATTTTTCTGCCCATCTCAGGATGTAATTTACTTCCCTTTGGGCTGCACGACTCCTGGTGCCCCCCTGATGATTGATATATGCCACTGCTGTGGCATTGTCTGATTGAATTCTGACAGGGGACCCTTGGAGTTTGGATGTCCATGCTACTAGGGCATACCGGGCTGCTCGTATCTCTAAGAGATTGATGGGCAGGGCCTTTTCTGCATCCGACCATCTGCCCTGGAGAGACTATTGCTCCAGTACTGCTCCCCAGCCTATAAGGCTGGCATCTGTAGTGACCACCTTCCAAGAAATCGGACTGAAGGATTTCCTTTTTTCCAGATTCTGGGGAACCAACCACCAACGGAGGCTCTTGCGAACGGAAGGGGACAAGGACATTGTAAGTCTAGGGCCTGAACTTTTTTGTTCCAGGCTGACAGTATGGCCCCTTGCAAATTCCTTGAATGGAATTGACCGTAGGGTACTGCTTCGAATGATGCCACCATTTTTCCCAGCAGCCTCATATACAGGCGTATGGACGGCTGGCTTTTTTGTACCCACTAAGTGGATCAAATCTTTCAAAGACAACACCTTTCCTCGAGGCAAGAATATTTTTCTCTGGCCTGAATCCAACCTTAGCCCCAAGTATTCCAGACTTTTGACTGGTTTTTAGGGCTGACTTGTCTCGGTTGATAATCCAACCGTGAGATTCCAGATACTTGATTGTCTTGTGAACGACCACGTCTAGTTTTTTCACTGAGTGGTCTATCAGCAATAAGTCATCCAGATATGCCATTATCATTACACCTTGTGTTCTTAGATTGGCCAATAAAGGGCCAGAATTTTTGTAAACACTCGTGGTGCTGTGGCCAAACCGAAGGGTAAGGCTCTGAACTGAAAATGGCGCCCTTCTACTGCAAAGCGTAGAAATTTTTGGTGTACTGGAAAGATGGGAATGTGCAAATAAGCATCTTTGATGTCGATCGCGGCTAACCAATCCTCCCCTTGTAGGGCAGTGGCCACCGATCGGATCGACTCCATCGGAAAGTCCTGATATACAGGAATTTGTATAGCCCTTTTAGAATTAATATGGGCCTCCCGTCCGCGTTTGCTTCGGGACTGTAAAGAGGTTTGAGTAAAACCCGAACCCTCATTATTCCAGGGGAACCTCCATAATTACTCCTTGGAGCAATAGTTGTTCTAGTGCCAACAGGAGGGACTCTCTCTTCCGGGGATCCCTTGGCACGTTTGACCTCAAAAATGGGAAGGAGGAGAGTCTTTTAACTCCAAACTGTATCCCAAACCTACTGCGGAGAGCACCTATCTGTCTTGATCGTGTCCCGCCAGGTCTCTTGCGAACAACTGGAGTCCTCCCCCCACCCGACTGAGTGGGGGCTTCAATGAATTTAACTTTGGGGGAGGTTTTGTACCTCCCCTGACCCAGGGTTTCTCATTACCCTGCTACTGTCCCTGTTTTTTACCCCCGGGATTTGACCGAGGAGGCCGTCGGAACTGTTACACAGCCGATGGCCCAGGGACTGGAGAAGCAGGCCTCTCAAAGAGGGACCTCTAACTCTGTTTTTAAACGGCAAGAGCGTATTTTTACCGCTGGAAATTTTCTGGATATATTTGTCCAGGTTTTCCCTGAATAAGCGTTCACCATGAAACGGGACGCTAACCAGCCATTTTTTACAGGGAGCTTCAGCAGACCAGTTTTTGAGCCATAGGAGCCTACGCATATGTACTATAGACAGCGTAAGGCGGGAGGCCTGATGGACTGAATCCTCTATGGCGTCAACCGCAAAGCCTAAGGCTCTAGGTAGATCAGCTAGGGCAAAGCCTGCTGATCTGTCAAGTCCCTCAAGACCTGTTTCAACTGATCCTTCACTGCTTAGCAGACCCCAATAGCTGCTACTGCTGGTTGTATCACCAAGCAGATTTTCATAAGAACTCCAATCTTTTATCTATTGGGTTCTTGAACATTTGGACATTATCCACTGGACATGTCAGTGATTTATACATACAAGAGATGGCTGCGTCCACTGTAGGGACCTTCCATTTTTTTTTTTTTTTTCGATGAACTTATCCTCCATGGGATAGACCACCGGAAATCTCTTGGGGGAATAAATATTTTCTCAGGACGTTCCCAATCCTGGTAAATGAGCCCTTTCAGTAAAGGGTGAAGTGGAAAAGAACAAACAGTCTGGGGGCTTCCAGCGACCCCAACGAGGATACAGTAGTGGTTGATGGTTCCGCAAGGTGCATTTTTAAATGCTGATCGGACCATGTTAGTCAGAGACTGAACCCATAATCTTTCAGCTTGAGATGCTGAGAAAAGGTTCCCCCACTGTTGATTCCTCTATAACAGAATCAACCTCATCCTGATCCCCTTCAGGCAGGTCGATCCCTGTATGGGACTGTTGCTCTGCTAACAGGCACTCTGAAGGAGGAGACGGAGATCGGGCGTGCTTTCCCTGACAGGGAGGCAGCCTCTCTAATCCTCCCAGAGCTGAGGAAAAAACCTCCTCTGTTACATACACAGGAGCAGGTGAACTGAGGACAGCCACAGTACCAAGTACCCCTGCGGGGTCTCTACGGTCACTTACCTCTGAACTTCAGGGGAGACTGGTGCAGCAGAAGTATGCCCAAGATCCTCCGAGCCCGATGAGACCCCCTTCGCTTCCTGGAAGATTCAGTTCCGGAGCTTCTGGACGGCATATTCCTAAGCCTAAAGCTGAGGTATTCCAGCCGTAATACACCACTTTTACTGAGAATAGTCTAGCACAATTGCTGCTATATCACAGTTGGTGTCTACTAATGTGCCTTTCTAGGGGATGCCTGTATCAACCGCTTGCTGTATGCCTTTAAATGTTGCCAGCTCTGTCTCTGTACTTCATAGCCAGCTCACTACAATATTGTGGTTTTTTTAAACTGCTGGGACGCCCGCACATGCGCAGAAGCGCTGCGGCGCGCACAGAGCGTCATCCCCCAGGCTCCGCCCCCTTTCCCGGCTCACCTCTATATATAGAGGCGTGTGCACGCGCGCGGCCACGTGCGCCTTCGGCGCTAATTTCAAAATATGGTAACAAGGGGCAGGAGCCAGGGCCCCTCTTTGCCGCAGGCCGGGGGATGGACGAGCACTGCAACATGGCAGAGGAAGCAGTTTCCTATAAGAGAACTCACCATCTGCCTGGACTTTGCTCTGCTGAGAAGAAGCTAGTCCACATGACAAGAAAACATTCCACAGCGGCCTCTAGTGGACAAACACAGGTACCGCAGTCTAATATATTAAATATATATAAAAAAAATTTTTTTTTTTTTTTTTTTCTTGACCACCATTAAAAATTATTACATTTTTTTAGTAGTTACAGGCATGCACAGAATTTTGCGGGAATACCATTAGGTAACAGACAGAAAGACAAATTAGGCTTGGGGGTCCCCCAATAGAACCAAGTTCCTGGGGGCCCCCACTTACCTGTTCCCCGCCGCAGGACTTTGTTTGGTCCACAAAAGCCCAAACTTCACCTATCACGGCAGGCATTGTAATCAAACCTTCAGGGACCGGGTTCCCAAGGATTCCACTCCCCTGGACCTGTATAGCACCCTGCACAGAAAACATCTTGGTCGTGGGTATGACCAGAGCTCTGGATCCCAGGGTCCAGCTCTCCTAAGAGAAGCATTACAGGCAAAACCTTGCTCTTCTCTGCAAGGCCCGGGTACCGACCGTTTAGCTATGAAGCTTTTTTGGTCGGATCCGGAATAGCTTACTGAGGCCCAAAAGAACCTGTACGCAAGCTCAGTGAAAAACACATGTTTCTTCTTGGCCAACACCTTAGACACTGGCAAAAAACTGAGGTGCTCCCGGATGGGAGGGGCTTATATAGGGGAGGGTACTTCCGGTTTTGGAAGTTGCCAGTGCCAGCACCTGACGGTATCTATATAACCCATTAGTAATGACTATGTCGCTCTGTGTCCCGTGATGTACGAGAAAGAAAATCCTATTTTCTTTCTCGTACATCACGGGACACAGAGCGGCATAGTCATTACTATGTGGGATGTCCTAAAGCAATGCCCAATGAGGGGGGGTACACCATACATAAGCTGAGCGCTATCAGACATGAGGATCTTTTGCGGCCTGCAACACACTGCGCCCAAAGGCGACATCCTCCTGACTTCTAACGTCCACCTGGTAGAACCTAGTAAACGTGTGTACTGAAGACCATGTTGCGGCCTTACAGATTTGAGCCAGGGAGGCCTGGTGATGCACTGCCCATGAAGTTCCAACTGCTCTCGTGGAGTGCGCCCTAACTTTGAACGGAGGCGGTCTCCTTCTCAAGCCATAGGCTTGCATAATGACCTGTCGAATCCACTTGGCTAAAGTAGATTTTGACGCTGCCTGACCCTTTCTGGGGCCTTCTGGCAGAATAAACAAAGTATCCGTTCTGCGAATCTGAGCAGTGGCTTTTAGATAAGCTTTAACTGCTCTTACTACATCCAAAGAATGTAATAATTTTTCCTCTACTGAACTAGGTTTGGGGAAAAAAGAAGGAAGAACCACATCCTGGTTCAAATGAAACCTCGATACCATCTTAGGAAGAAAGGCTGGATGAGGACGTAACACTACTCTGTCCTTATGGATAACCAGATATGGCTCCCTACAGGACATAGCGGCTAATTCCGACACTCTTTTAGCCGAACAAATGGCTACTAGAAAAATCAATTTCCTGGTGAGAAGAACCAGGGAAATATGCTGTAATGGTTCAAATGGTTGTTTCTGTAGAACCGACAGAACCAGGTTTAAGTCCCATGGACATATGGGAATATTAACCGGAGGGCTAATACGCATCACTCCTTGTATAAAGGCTTTGACTAGTGAATGCGAAGCCAAGGGCCTCTGAAAAAAATATTGACAAGGCCGAAATCTGACCCTTGATAGTACTCAAGGCAAGCTTCCTATCTACAGCCCACTGTAGGAAGTCCAGAATCCTACCTATTACGTACTTACGTGGATGCCATTTCTTGGCCTCACACCAGGCGATGTACGCCTTCCAGATTCTATAGTAGATCTGCCTGGATACCGGCTTCCTGGCATTGATCATAGTAGATACCACAGGATTAGAGAGACCTCTCTTTTTTAGAATGTGGGCTTCAATAGCCAGGCCGTCAAACCTAGGGCTGGTAAGGAAGGGTGGTATATCGGTCCTTGCGAAAGCAGGTCCGGACGATGTGGGAGGGTCCAAGGACTCCCCACAGACATTTTTACAATCTCCGCGTACCATGCTCTTCGGGGCCACCAGAATCACTGGGTTTTTTTCTACCCTGATTCTGCGGAGTAATCGAGGTAACAATTGTGGCGGTGGGAATGCATATATCAGCTTGAACTGATCCCAAGGGAACACTAGGGCATCCGAGCCGCAAGCTAGGGGATCCCTTGTCCAAGAGACAAACCTGTCCACTTTTGCGTTGAATCTGGATGCTAGCAGATCTACATCCGGTGTTCCCCACCGCTGACATATTGTCCGGAAAACCTCGGGGTGAAGGGACCATTCCCCTGGTGCATAATTGTTGGCGACTTAGAAAGTCCGCCTTCCAATTCTCCACTCCTGGAATGAATACCGCAGATATGGCTGGGACATATCTTTCTGCCCATTTCAGGATGCAATTTACTTCCCTCTGGGCTGCACGACTCCTGGTGCCACCCTGATGATTGATATAAGCCACTGCCGTGGCATTGTCCGATTGAATTCTGACAGGGGACCCTTGGAGTTTGGATGTCCATGCTACTAGGGCATACCGGGCTGCTCGTATCTCTAAGAGATTGATGGGCAGGGCCTTTTCTGCATTCGACCATCTGCCCTGGAGAGACCATTGCTCCAGTACTGCTCCCCAGCCTATAAGGCTGGCATCTGTAGTGACCACCTTCCAAGAAATCGGACTGAAGGATTTCCCTTTTTCCAGATTCTGGGGAACCAACCACCAACGGAGGCTTTTACCGAACGGAAGGGGACAAGGACATTGGTAAGTCTAGGGCCTGAACTCTTTTGTTCCAGGCTGACAGTATAGCCCTTTGCAAATTCCTTGAATGGAATTGACCGTAGGGTACTGCTTCGAATGATGCCACCATTTTTCCCAGCAGCCTCATGCACAGGCGTATGGATGGCTGTCTTTTTGTACCCACTAGGTGGATCAAATCTCTCAAAGACGACACCTTTTCTTGAGGCAAGAAAAATTTTCTCTGGTCTGAATCCAGCCTTAGCCCCAAGTATTCCAGACTTTTGACTGGTTTTAGGGCTGACTTGTCTCGGTTGATAATCCAACCGTGATATTCCAGATACTTGATTGTCTCGTGAACAACCACTTCTAGTTTTTCCACTGAGTGGTCTATCAGCAACAAGTCGTCTAGATATGCCATTATCGTTACACCTCGTGTTCTTAGATTGGCCAACAATGGGGCCAGAATTTTTGTGAACACTCGTGGTGCTGTGGCCAGACCGAAGGGTAAGGCTCTGAACTGAAAATGGCGCCCTTCTACCGCAAAGCGTAGAAATTTTTGGTGGACTGGAAAGATGGGAATGTGCAAATAAGCATCTTTGATGTCGATCGAGGCTAACCATTCCTCCCCTTGTAGGGCAGTGGCCACCGATCGGATCGACTCCATCCGGAAAGTCCTGATATGTAGGAATTTGTTTAGCCCTTTTAGATTTAATATGGGCCTCACGTCCCCGTTTGGCTTTGGGACTGTAAAGAGGTTTGAGTAAAACCCGAACCCCCATTCTTCCAGGGGAACCTCTATAATTACTGCTTGGAGCAATAATTGTTTTAGTGCCAACAGGAGGGATCCTCTCTTCTGGGGATCCCTTGGCACGTTTGACCTTATAAAATGGGAAGGAGGGGAGTCTTTTAACTCCAATTTGTATCCCAGACTTACTGCGGAGAGCACCCATCTGTCTCTGATCGTGTCCCGCCAGGTCTCTGCGAACAACTGAAGTCTTCCCCCCACCCGATTGAGTGGGGGCAACCCTTCATGCATTTGACTTTGGGGGAGGTTTTGTACCTCTCCTGACCCAGGGTTTCTTGTTACCCTGCAATTGTCCCTGATTTTTACCCCCGGGATTTGACCGAGGAGGCCGTCGGAACTGTTTCACAGCCGATGTCCTAGGGACTGGAGAAGCAAGCCTCTTAAAAGAGGGACCTCTAACTCTGTTTTTAACCGGCAAGAGTGTACTTTTACCGCTGGAAATTTTCTGGATATATTTGTCCAGGTCTTCCCCGAATAAGCGTTCACCATGAAATGGGAAGCTGACCAGCAATTTTTTACAGGGAGCTTCAGCAGACCAGTTTTTGAGTCACAGAAGCCTGCGCATATGTACTACAGACAGCGTAAGGCGGGAGGCCTGATGGATTGAATCCTTTATAGCGTCAACCGCAAAGCATAAGGCTCTAGGTAGATCAGCTAGGGCAAGAGCCTGCTGATCTGGCAAGTCCCTTAAGACCTGTTTCAACTGATCCTTCACTGCTTGGCAGACCCCAATAGCTGCCACTGCTGGTTGTGTCACCAAGCCTGCTGTAGCAAAAGCAGATTTTAATAAGGACTCCAATTTTTTATCTATTGGGTCCTTGAACATTTGGACATTATCCACTGGACATGTCAGTGATTTATTCACACAAGAGATGGCTGCGTCCACTGTAGGGACCCTCCATTTTTTGATGAACTTATCCTCCATGGGATAGACCACCTGAAATCTCTTGGGAGGAGTAAATATTTTATCAGGATGCTCCCAATCCTGGTAAATGAGCCCTTCCAGTAAAGGATGGATTGGAAAGGATAAAACAGTCTGGGGGGCTTTTAGCGACCCCAACGAGGAGACAGAAGTGGATGATGGCTCCGCAAGGGGCATTTTAAATGCTGATCGGACCATGTTAGTCAGGGACTGAACCCATAATCTTTCAGCATGTGATGCTGAGAATGGCTCTTCCACTGTTGATTCCTCTACAACAGAATCAACCTAATCCTGATCCCCTTCAGGTAGGTCGATCCCTGTATGGGACTGTTGCTCTGCTAACAGGTACTCTGAGGGAGGAGACGGAGATCGAGCGCTCTTTCCCTGTGACAGGGAAGCAGCGATCAATGTTGTCAATCTTTCTTCCAGTCCTCCCAGAGCTGAGGAAAAAACCTCCTCTGTTACATACACAGGACCAGGTGAACTGAGGACAGCCACAGTACCAGGTACTCCTGAGGGTGCTCTACGGTCACTAACCTCTGATTCTTCAGGGGAGATTGGTGCAGCCGAAGCATGCCCAAGATCCTCAGAGCCCGATGGAGACCCCCTATGCTTCCTGGGATTTTTAGTCCCGGAGTTTTTAGACGGCATATTCCTAAGCCCAAAGCTGAGGTATTCCAGCCGAAATACACCACTTACTGACAATAGTCTAGCACAATTGCTGCTATAAAAACAGTTGGTGTCTACTAATGTGCCTTTCTATGGGGATGCCTGCATCAACCGCTTGCTGTATGCCTTTTTTAAATGTTGCCAGCTCTGTCTCTGCACTCCATAGCCAGCTCACAACACATAATTGTGCCTTTTAACATGCTGGGACGCCCGCACATGCGCAGAAGCGCTGCGGCGCGCACAGAGCGTCACCCCCCAAGCTCCGCCCCCTTTCCCAGCTCACCTCTATATATAGAGGCGCGTGCACGCGCACGCGCGCCTTCGGCGCTCTTTTTTGAAAAGGGAAACTAGGGACAGAAGACAGGGCCCTTTTGCCGCAGGCCGGGGGATGGACGAGCATTGCAACATGGCAGAGGAAGCAGTTTCCCACAAGAGAACTCACCATCTGCCTGGACTTGCTCTGATGAAAAGAAAACAGTCCACATGACAAGAAACGTTCCACAGCGGCCTCTAGTGGATTAACACAGGTACCGCAGTCTATATATTTTTTTTTTTTCTTGACCACTATTAAAAATATTACATTTTTTAGTAGTTACAGGCATGCATAGATATTTAGCGGGAATACCGTTAGGTAACAGGCAGAAAGACATATTAGGCTTGGGGGTTCCCTCAATAGAACCAAGTTCCTGAGGGGCCCCCACTTACCTTTTCCCCGCCGCAGGACTCTGTTTGGTCCACAGAAGCCCAAACTTCACCTATCACGGCAGGCATTGTAATTAAACCTTCAGGGACCGGGTTCCCAAGGATTCCACTCCCCTGGACCTGTATAGCACCCTGCACAGAAAACATCTTGGTCGTGGGTATGACCAGAGCTCTGGATCCCAGGGTCCAGCCCTCCTAAGAGAAGCATTACAGGCAAAACCTTGTTCTTCTCTGCAAGGCCCGGGTACCGACCGTTTAGCTATGAAGCTTTTTTGGTCGGATCCGGAATAGCTTACTGAGGCCCAAAAGAACCTGTACGCAAGCTCAGTGAAAAACACATGTTACTTCTTGGCCAACACCTTAGACACTGGCAAAAAACTGAGGTGCTCCCGGATGGGAGGGGCTTATATAGGGGAGGGTACTTCCGGTTTGGAAGTTGCCAGTGCCAGCACCTGAAGGTAAACTATATAACCCACATAGTAATGACTATGCCGCTCTGTGTCCCGTGATGTACGAGAAAGAAAGTATGAACACCGCTCAACTACTTATACCAGGAGGATACGGGCATGTGGCATGGTGTGCCCTACTCTGCAAGTGAAGGTAGGCAGGAAAAAGGGTCTGTGTGCTATATATATGTAGATATAGAGTATATGAATGTGAGTTAGGGACCTTAGATTGTAAGCTCCTTGAGGATAGGGACTGATGTGAATGTACAATGTATATGTAAAGCGCTGCGTAAATTGACGGCGCTATATAAGTACCTAAATAATAAATAAATAAATATATATATATATATATATATATATATATATATATATATATATATATATATATACACACACACACACACACACACACACATACATACATATACAGTCATGCTCGAAATTGTTGGCACCCCAGAAAATCAAGTATTCCTCACAGAAAAGTATTGCAGTAACACATGTTTTGCTATACACATGTTTATTCCCTTTGTGTGTATTGGAACAAAAAAAGGGGAGGAAAAAAAGCAAATTGGACATAATGTCACACAAAACGTAAAAAATGGGCTGCTCAAAATTCTTGGCGCCCTTAACTTAATATTTGGTTGCACACCCTTTGGAAAAAATAACTGAAAATTAGTCGCTTCCTATAACCATCAATAAGATTCTTACACCTCACACCCGGAACTTTGGACCACTCTTCCTTTGCAAACTGCTCCAGGTCTCTCTTATTGGAAGGGCGCCTTTTCCCAACAGCAATTTTAAGAACTCTCCACAGGTGTTCAATGGGATTTAGATCTGGACTCATTGCTGGCCACTTTAGAGCTCTCCATAGCTTTGTTGCTATCCATTTCTGGGTGCTTTTTGACGTATGTTTGGGGTCATTGTCCTGCTGGAAGACCAAGATCTCGAACGCAAACCTAGCTTTCTGACACTGGGCTCTACAGTACGACCCAAAATCCTTTGGTAATCCTCAGATTTCATGATGCCTTGCACACATTCAAGGCACCCAGTGCCAGAGTCAGCAAAATAACCCCAAAACTTCAATGAACCTCCACCATATTTCTCAGTAGGTACTGTGTTCTTTTCTTTGTAGACCTCATTCCGTTTTTGGTAAACAGTAGAATGATGTGCTTTACCAAAAAGCTCTATCTTGGTCTCCTCTGTCCACAAGACGTTTTCCCGGAAGGATTTTGGCTTACTCAAGTACATTTTGGCAAACTGTAGTCTTGCTTTTTTATGTCTCTGTGTCAGCAGTGGGGTCCTCCTGGGTCTCCTGCCATAGCCTTTCATTTCATTTAAATGTCGGCGGATAGTTGGCGCTGACACTGATGCTCCCTGAGCCTGCAGGACAGCTTGAATTTCTTTGGAACTTGTTTGGGGCTGCTTATCCACCATCCGGACTATCCTGCGTTGCAACCTTTCATCAATTTTTCTCTTCCGTCCACGCCCAGAGAGATTAGCTACAGTGCCATGGGTTGCAAACTTCTTGATAATGTTGCACACTGTGGACAAAGGCAAATCTAGATCTCTGGAGATGGACTTGTAACCTTGAGATTGTTGATATTTTTTCACAATTTTGGTTCTCAAGTCCTCAGACAGTTCTCTTCTCCTCTTTCTGTTGTCCATGCTTAGTGTGGCACACACAGACACACAATGCAAAGACTAAGTGAACTCCTCTCCTTTTTATCTGCTTTCAGGTGTGATTTTTTTATTGCCCACACCTGTTATGTGCCCCAGGTGAGTTTAAAGGAGCATCACATGTTTGAATCAATCTTATTTATCCACAATTTTTAAAGGGTGCAAAGAATTTTGAGCAGCCCATTTTTTAAGTTTTGTGTGACATTATGTCCAATTTGCTTATTTTCCCCTCCCTTTTTTTGATTTGTTCCAATACACACAAAGGGAATAAACATGTGTATAGCAAAACATGTGTTACTGCAATACTTTTCTGTGAGAAATACTTGATTTTCTGGAAAAATTTCTGGGGTGCCAACAATTTTGATCATGACAGTACAATTAAAAAAAAAAAGAATGGAGAAAAAAAAAGAAGATTCAAAACTTCCCAAAAATGCCTTAGTTGGCGGGGGTTGGCTTTTACCTTCTCTGGACCAAAGCTGGAGGCAACAGGTCCCATTTTTGGACCTTGATGGACTTGTACCACCAATAATAAATAGATATCATTGGATGGGGTCTCCTGTGATCTCATACATGATTTCCCTACGATTCCTCCTAAGCTCCGCAGACTGTGCGGTCTGGTTGTAATGTGTATGGCGGCTTCATGTAGTCAATTTGCTCACCCGTTTCAGCTTGGCCCAGATCTCCTCCTTAGACAGTCCATTCAGTGTGCTGA
Organism: Rana muscosa; assembly: GCA_029206835.1. Classification (NCBI taxonomy): domain Eukaryota; kingdom Metazoa; phylum Chordata; class Amphibia; order Anura; family Ranidae; genus Rana; species Rana muscosa. The sequence continues at coordinate 42,383,726 of JARGYO010000094.1, forward strand.
CGATGGTCAGGAAACATCCAAGGAAGCACGGGGCGAATCCCCCCTGTGAACAGAGAGGAGGAGGAGGATGAGCGGGTGGGCTCGCTAATCTCCAGTCTATGGTTCCTGTCCCAGATTATCCCCCTCACCTGGTCCAGCAGCATCTTCTTTAAGGCTACAGACTTGCTGCTCCCAGGAACCAGACGGTCCAAGACATTATACCAACTACCGACCACGGGGCCCTGTGAAGAGAGACGGGAGGGATCATAAGGTCCGTCTCCTCCCAATAGTCCCTGCAACGTGTCCGTCTCCTCCCAATAGTCCCTGCAACGTGTCCGTCTCCTCCCAATAGTCCCTGCAACGTGTCCGTCTCCTCCCAATAGTCCCTGCAACGTGTCCGTCTCCTCCCAATAGTCCCTGCAACGTGTCCGTCTCCTCCCAATAGTCCCTGCAACGTGTCCGTCTCCTCCCAATAGTCCCCGCAACGTGTCCGTCTCCTCCCAATAGTCCCCGCAACGTGTCCGTCTCCTCCCAATAGTCCCCGCAACGTGTCCGTCTCCTCCCCCCCACTCCGTGTCTATTTCCTCCCCCTACTCCACATCTGTCCCCCCCCCCCCAACTACCTATACTACAGTCCCTTGAAAAGTATTCATACCACTTGCAGTTTTCCACATTTTGTCATGTTACAACCAAAAACGTAAATTTATTTTATTGGGATTTTATGTGATAGACCAACACAAAGTGGCACATAATTGTGAAGTGGAAGGAAAATTATAAATGGTTTTCAATTTTTTTTACAAACAAATATGTGAAAAGTGTGGGGGGTGCATTTGTATTCAGCCCCCTTTACTCTGATACCCCTAACTAAAATCTAGTGGAACCAATTGCCTTCAGAAGTCGCCAAATTAGTAAATAGAGTCCACCTGTGTGTAATTTAATCTCAATATAAATACAGCTGTTCTGTGAAGCCCTCAGCATCAACAAACAGCATCATGAAGGCCAAGGAACACACCGGACAGGTCAGGGATAAAGTTGTGGAGAAGTTTAAAGCAGGGTTAGGTTATAAAAGAAATATCCCAAGCTTTGAACATCTCACGGAGCTCTGTTCAATCCATCATCAGAAAATCGAAAGAGTATGGCACAACTGCAAACCTACCAAGACATGGCCGTCCACCTAAAATGACAGACCGGGCAAGGAGAGCATTAATCAGAGAAGCAGCCAAGAGGCCCATGGTAACTCTGGAGGAGCTGCAGAGATCCACAGCTCAGGTGGGAGAATCTGTCCACAGGACAACTATTAGTCGTACACTCCACAAATCTGTCCTTTATGGAAGAGTGACAAGAAAAAAAACATTGTTGAAAGAAAGCCATAAGAAGTCCTGTTTGCAGTTTGTGAGAAGCCATGTGGGGGACACAGCAAACATGTGGAAGAAGGTGCTCTGGTCAGATGAGACCAAAATTCAACTTTTTGGCCTAAAAGCAAAACGCTACGTGTGGCGGAAAACTAACACTGCACATCACCCTGAACACATCATCCCCACTGTGAAACATGGTGGTGGCAGCATCATGTTGTGGGGATGCTTTTCTTCAGCAGGGACAGGGAAGCTGGTCAGAGTTAATGGGAAGATGGATGGAGCCAAATACAGGGCAATCTTAGAAGAAAACCTGTTGGTTTGGAGGTTCACCTTCCGGCAGGACAACGACCCTACACATACAGCCAGAGCTACAATGGAATGGTTTAGATCAAAGCATATTCATGTGTTAGAATTGCCCAGTCACAGTCCAGACCTAAATCACATTGAGAATCTGTGGCAAGACTTGAAAATTGCTCTCCACAGACGCTCTCCATCCAATCTGACAGAACTTGAGCTATTTTGCAAAGAAGAATGGGCAAAAATGTCCCTCTCTAGATGTGCAAAGCTGGTAGAGACATCCCCAAAAAGACTTGCAGCTGTAATTGCAGAGAAAGGAGGTTCTACAAAGTATTAACTCCGGGGGGCGCCATACAAATGTACTTTCATATATTTATTTGTAAAAAAAATTTGAAAACCATTTATCATTTTCCTTCCACTTCACAATTAGGTGCCACTTTGTGTTGGTCTATCACATAAAATCCCAATAAAATACATTTTGTCATGTTACAACCAAGAATGTAAATGTGGAAAATTTCAAGGGGTATGAATTCTTTTTCAAGGCACTGTATGTCTGTCTCCTCCCCCCACTCCCTAAACTAAATCTATCTCCTTCCCCCACACCCTACGCCACTTCTGCCTCTTCCCCCCCACTCCCTACACCATCCCCCTGGTCTCCTGCCCTTACTCCACCATTTGGCCCTCTTCCTTCGTACATCTTTCCACAATGTCAGGTAATGATGGAGTGAAGAGGGAAATATTCAGCCATTACGTGTTGTTCTTACCACAAAGCAGAGTCCAACCCCCATCATCTTCAGCGTCCTCTCCACACTGTGACCCTGCACTCCTCTCCGCTCCACCAGCTGCTGGGAAATGACATCTCCCACCCCCACCAGGGACCCTGCAGACAAGACAGGATTGGTAAGAGTTCTGCAGGGGAGGGACCGAAAGAGAGAAGATGGGAGGGGGAAAGAGGTTCCTGGAGGGAGGGGCTCAGTGCCGCATTAGAAGGATGCCTAAAAGTTAAAAATGTTATCAACCTAAAAAGACTAAAATCCTGTGATCACTGTGGTGCACAGAGGCTGTATACAATATTTTATTCTCTCTGATCACCTCCATCCTCAGTCTTCAGTCTCTAAGGCCCGGTTCACACTGATGCGCTGTGAATTTGGTCCGTTTTTTGTCCATTCTGAGGTGCAAAGTTACTGCAAATTTACTGCGATTTTAACGCAAATTTCAGGAATTATAGTGTAAAAAAAAGAAGGTGTTAACTTCCTGTGTACTTCCTGTTTTTTGTGGAGAAGCACGTGGTGGAATTCGCACATATGTGAACCATCAATGCGATTCCAGAACGATTTACATTGATGTCTATGGAGACTAAATTCGCAACGCAGTAAACTCGCACAAGACCCTTTTTTTAAATCACATTGCATTCGTAGAGGAATCGCAACGCATGTATGTGAACGACCGTCATTGAAAACAATGACTTTATGGATGACATGCGAATTTAGAATGGTTTTGACGCATCACATTCGGTATGAACTCGCATCAGTGTGAACAGGGTCTAAAAGATAGGTGTAATCATCTCGGATCTCTGTATCCTCACACTTACACTGCCAGCAGTCAGAGTAGAGGATGGAGATCACTGCAGTGACAAGCGTGTTCTTTAGTTCATGACCACCTATTATCTTTACACCGGTCCATTTCCTGTAGTGATGCTCTGGTTGGTCACATTGATTGTGTCAGGACCTGGATCACCTGCTGGTGGCACTGTGGTTCCCTGGGCGGAGGGAATTCCAGTGTCCACCAGCGGGTGTCTCTCAGCAGCCAGCAGATTCCACCTGATGCTGGCTGCTGGGAGGGTATTTAGGTCCTCTCCTATTTGTGCCACCCTGCAAAGCCATAACTAGACCCGTCAGGGCCCCGGCGCAAGAAACCACAAAGGTGCCCCATGACACGAGCCTGGGGCCCTTCCCATTGATCCCGGGGCCCTTTACTACAGAGTTCCCCCTTACATTACAATAGACAGAGTTCCCCCCTTACATCACAATCCACAGAGTTCCTCCTTACATCACAATCCACAGAGTTCCTCCTTACATCACAATCCACAGAGTTCCCCCTTACATCAGAGTTCCCAGCATTCTCAGAGCCCCCCTTACATCAGAATTCTGCAGGATTCCCCTTTACAATGCAAGGGGCAACTCCGCTGGACCCCAATATAGAGGGCAACTCCGCTGGACCCCAATATAGAGGGCAACTCCGCTGGACCCCAATATAGAGGGCAACTCTGATGTAAGAGCCCCCCCCTTTAACAACAGAGTTTCCCTTTACCTCAGAGTCAAGTGCGCAAAGTTTCCCATTGTGCTGTGTGGGTGAACTCTGCTGACTCTGAACTAGGGGAAATGCTGGGAACTCTGATGTGGTGGTGGGGGGGGGGGGGTAGCTCTTTCCCCTTTACACCAGAGTCTGCAGAGTTAATACACCAAGGTAAAGGATTTTACTGCTGTAAGAGGGGAGTGAGGAAACTGGTATAAGGGGGACCCTTATATCAGTGCCCCCCCCCCACCTTAGGGTCTCCACTCCCTCTTACATCAGTGACCCCCCCCCCCGCAGAGTGACTGACTGCCCCACAGACTCTGTGTGGCCTGGAGCTGTCACACATTGACCTCCTTTAAGTCTTTTGGTCCGTCCCCCCCTTCGCGCCCCCTCATTGCAGTCGCTTTCAAATTCAGCTGACCAGCGGCCTGAGCCCAGTCCAGCCCAGCAGAGACAGAGCTGAGATCATTCGGTTAACAATCAGCTCGGGTTCGGGGGGGGGGGTTGTGCTCCACTGATCAGGTGTGTGGTGATGTTATTTGGCACCTTTTCAGTGGGGGGAGCAGGCCTGGGGGGGGGGGGGTACACCAGGGGCCAGTTGCGAGTGCAACCTTTGCGACCCTGGTAGTTACGCCACTACCTCCCGCTCCAGTGTTTTGCTGCTGTCAGATTCTGATTGCCATGGATTCTGTTCTTGCTCCTGCCCTGTACCCTGCTGCCTTGTACCCGCTCTCCCTTCTTCCTGATCCCATTGTTGGTTCCCCCTTCCCATCTGCTCCTCTGTGTTCCCTATTGTATATTGTATCTAGTTAGTTGTTAGTTAGGCTGTTAGATTTTAGTCAGGCATTCTGTCACTGGGGTTTGTGATCTGTGGTTGGGGTGCCGCTAAAAATGTATCGGCACCCGTAGCAAAGGCATCGCATTTTGAAAGTGGTGCGGGAAACGCACTGTGTTCTGGCATGAACCAGTCCTTAAACTTTTTTGTGTCTTTTTAAATCGGATTGTCCCAAGCATGTTTAAATTTACTCTCGGCTCACCACCTCTGCGGGAAGTCTGTTCCAGGTATCCACCACTCTTTTGGTAAAATTAAACTTTTTGAGGTTAGTTTTGAAGACATAAAAAAGGTGAGTACAGAGGAGAATGGACTGACCTGCAGTGATGATCTGTACCTTCCAGGGGTGAGCGGCCAGTAACCTCTGGTACCCACGCCACAGCCCGGCCATACCGCCTGCATAGAGAGGATGATGGGGGTTATATATGAGAGAGGTCTGCAGTACATGTCCACACCACAAATGATGTCCCAGTTCACTATGAGGACCCGTTCACACTAAAGCATTTAATTGCATATTAAGGCATTCCACTCATTATGAATGGGCTGTCAACGCACCACAACGGAATGAAAACATACACCTGACCCCTTTTTAGTAATGCAGCACACCACAATGCACGCTATATGTATTTCAGTATACTATGGTACATTGTGCTCTGCTGTTGGGGAACCATCCACAAAAAATGGCAAACTGTTGGGGTGCCATTCACAATCAACAGCAATGTAAAGCTCTACAGTTGGGGTGTCATTCGCAATCAATGGCAACGTATTACGTTACTGTTGGGGTGTCACTCACAATCAATAGCAACATAACACTCCACTGTTGTGCTATTCACAATCAACACAAATGTAGCACTCTACTATTGGAGTGCCATTCAATATCAATGAAAATGTAGTCTTCTACTGTTGGGGTGCCAGTCACAATCAATGACAACATAACGCTCTACTGTTGGGGTGCCAGTCACAAAAAATTACAACATAGTGCTCTACAGTTAGGGTGCCATTTACAGTCAATGACAACATAGGCTCTCTGAGATTGATTGTGAATGGCACCCCAACAGGAGAGCACTTTGTTGTCATTGATTGTGAATGGCACCCCAACAGGAGAGCACTTTGTTGTCATTGATTGTGAATGGCACCCCAACAGGAGAGCAGTTTGTTGTCATTGATTGTGAATGGCACCCCAACAGTTGAGAGCTACGTTGCAATTGATTGTGATTGGCACCCCAGAAGTAAAGCAGCATGTTGTCATTGACTGTGAATGGCACCCCAACACTACAGCACTACATTACCATCATTTGTGAATGGTACCCCAACAGTAGAGCATTACATTAAGATTGATTGTGAATGGTACCTCAACAGTAAATGTAATGCTCTACTGTTGGGGTACCATTCACAAATGATGGTAATGTAGTGCTGTAGTGTTGGGGTGCCATTCACAGTCAATGACAACATACTGCTTTACTTCTGGGTTGCCAATCACAATCAATTGCAACGTAGCTCTCAAATGTTGGGGTGCAATTCACAATCAATGACAACAAAGTGCTCTCCTGTAGGGGTGCCATTCACAATCAATGGCAACGTATCACTCTACTGGTGGGGTACCATTCACAATTAATGGTAATGTAATGCTGTACTGTTGGGGTGCTATTTACAGTCAATGACAACATACTGTTTTTACTGTTGAGGTGCGAATCACAATCAATATTTAGCACTCTACTGTTGGGGTGCCATTCAAAATGAATGACAATGTAGTCTTCTACTGTTGGGGTACTATTCACAATCAATGGCAATGTAATGCTCTACTGTTGGGGTGTCAATCACAATCAATTGTAATGTAACACTGTACTGGTGGGGTGCCATTCACAGTCAATGACAACGTACTGCTCTACTGTTGGGATGCCATTCACAATCAACAGTAATGTAGCGCTCTGTTGGGGGGCCACTCAAAATCAATGCCAATGTAGTCCTCTACTATTGAGGTACCATTCACAATGAATGACAGCATAGTGCACTACTATTGGGGTACCATTCATAATCAGTGCAATGTAACACTGTACTGTTGGGGTACCATTCACAATAAATGGCAATGTAGCACTCTACTGTGGGGGAACCATTCACAATAAATGGCAATGCAGCGCTCTACTGTGGGGGTACCATTCACAACCAATGGCAATGTAGCGCTCTACTGTGGGGGCACCATTCACAACCAATGTAGCGCTCTACTGTGGGTGTACCATTCACAACCAATGGCAATGTAGCACTCTACTGTGAGGGCACCATTCACAACCAATGGCAATGTAGCGCTCTACTGTGGGGGCACCATTCACAACCAATGTAGCGCTCTACTGTGGGGGCACCATTCACAACCAATGGCAATGTAGCACTCTACTGTGAGGGCACCATTCACAACCAATGGCAATGTAGCGCTCTACTGTGGGGGCACCATTCACAACCAATGTAGCGCTCTACTGTGGGGGCACCATTCACAACCAATGGCAATGTAGCGCTCTACTGTGGGGGCACCATTCACAATCGCACATAGAGCAGGTGAGTTACCATGCGTTATGATTACACACACTAAGACACATGTGGTCACAACACACAAGGGTGAAGGGGGCCCATGAACACGTGATCCGTTGTGGTGCCATAATGCCCATTAAAGTGCGGTTAAGGTGACCCATTCATCAAGATTGGGCTGCCAATGCACCACAATGGATGAAAAATTGTACACTTTATTATAAAAAACACACGGTACATGCGTTGTGCTGCATTGGGCTCTACAGTACAAGATGTTGGGACGCCATTGACAATCACTGGTTGATGCAATGCAGGTACACCGACTGTGATGTGTTATTATGGTAAGATGTGTGTGTTGCCCAATGTGAATGTGCCCCCTTCATTTCCACTCTGCCAGTCAGATCCTGACTCCGCCCACAATCACATGACGTACGTTACAATCCCAGACTGAAAACACGTGTGGGCTCCATGACTTAGAAGATCTCCTCCTCCAGCCGTCCTCTCTGGGCCACATTCGCACCTCGGATCCCAACATTCGCCCTTCGAGGGCAAACCCGGGGGGTCCGGAACATTCGCTAGATTAATAATTTGTCTTACGCTCCGATCGCCGACCCCGATCACCTTTATACATCCCCTATTTTCATTGATTTAATCCATGAAGTCTCTAGAAAAATTTAAATTATGAAGAGAAGGTGTGATTACCTTAATTGTCCAATCAAAACAAAATCCTGACCTTCTAGATCCCCCCTGATTGGGCGATCAGAGTTCACGCTCCTGGCACAAATAATATCCAGATCTGCAGATACAATGTGACACTTTCCATGTTACTCACCCAGCAGCTGCCAACACAGGAAGTGATGTCATCCCCCTACACAAAGCATTCTGGGAGGCGTAGTCCTTGGGTTCATTGGCCAGCAGCTGTGCTGGGAGTCATGTGACTTGCGAAGGGGTGGGGAACGCTCCATTCATGGTTGAGACGCTCGAGAGGAGAACACGATGATATTCTATTTTCATAGACTCCATTCACAGCTGAGCGCAGCCATTTAGGCCCCTTTTACACTGACACGTTTTTCAGGCGGTTTTCCTTTTTGCAGCTTTTTACATGCGTTTTTTTTATGTTTCTGCAGCTTTTTACATGCGTTTTTTAAGTGTTTTTGCAGCTTTTTACATGTGTTTTTTTAACGTTTCTGCAGCTTTTTACAAGCGTTTTTGCAGCTTTTTACATGCGTTTTTTAAGCATTTTTGCAGGTTTTTACACGCTTTTTTAAAATGTTTCTGCAGGTTTTTACACGCGTTTTTAAAAGGTTTTTACACAAGTTTGCAACTTTTTACAACCTTTTACATGCTTTTTACATGCGTTTTTTAATGTTTTTGCAGCTTTTTACAAGCGTTTTTAAAACGTTTTTGCAGGTTTTTACAAGCGTTTTTAAAAGGTTTTTACATGCGTTTTTGAAACTTTTTACAACCTTTTACATGCGGTTTTTAAGTGTTTTTGCATCTTTTTACATGCGGTTTTTTAATGTTTTTGCCGCTTTTTACAAGCATTTTTGCAGATTTTTACACGTGTGTTTTAAGTGTTTTTGCAGCTTTTTACAAACATTTTTGCAGCTTTTTACACACGTTTTTTAAATGTTTTTGCCGCTTTTTACAAGCATTTTTGAAGCTTTTTACACCCGTTTTTGCAGCTTTTTACACTCGTTTTTTTTATGTTTTTGCAGCTTTTTAAAAGCGTTTTTAAAAAGTTTTTGCAGGTTTTTACACGCGTCTTTAAAAAATTTTTGCAGGTTTTTACAAGCGTCTTTAAAAAATTTTTGCAGGTTTTTACAAGCGTTTTTAAAAGGTTTTTACACGCGTTTTTAAAGCGTTTTTGCAGCTTTTTACAAGCGTTTTTGCAGCTTTTTCTGGTACAATCATTTTTACTAAGATTTTTTGAGAAGTGAGAACAATTGCAATAATCCCACACAGGGGATATAAACAAAAAACATAACATGGCACAGCTGAATAGTGCACATTAAAGACATATTTGATAGTGGGAGTTACCAGGCAACAACAGCCCTCCGGCCGAGGCTGGGGGGTCAACATATAGTAACTGAGCATTATTGCTCAGAGAGTTAGACCCGGTTCACACAGGGGCGACTCCGGACGCGACTTCAGGTCGCCCCCCGAGTTGCCCCAAGTCGCGCTATTTTTAAAACTAATTGAAGTGAATGGAGATGTTTTAATGTACACGACTGCAGTCGCTCCGACTTCAAAAAAGGTTCCTGTACTGCTTCAATCAGACTTCTAGGCGACCTGTAGGCAACTTGTACCATTGATTTCAATGGAAGTCGCTTAGAAGTCTGATCACTGTTCATTTTGAAGGCAATTTTACAGGAAGCAGAAAGGAATTTACCCAGAAGCCACAAGGAATTTATTTCAAGTCGTGTTGTTAATGACCACAAGTCGCGCTGAAGTCTCCTCCAAGTCGCGCTGAAGTCTCCTCCAAGTCTCGCTGTGATTCATGCTCAAGTCGTGTCTGAGTTGCTTCTGGAAGTCGTGTTGAAGTCGTGTTGCCCCAGTGTGAACCGGCTCTAAGGCGTGGAGTAATCCACTTGTAGCGGGTATTTAAATTTGTGGGGGAGCATCTGGGTCATTTAACCCAGATGTACTAATTGTTAGGGAATCTGAGAATACCTTTTGTGGTTCTTGGAGGATTCTGGTGGTGCAAGGTTCCCTGTGGCCTGCAGTTGGCGTTGTCGCCCTGGGTCGGAGTTGAACCTGCACCGCAAGACTGTACCTTTTTGTCCTTTCCTGGCGCCGGTACAGCAGGGCGGGGAACCCGCTGTGACGCAAAGGGAGAGGAGATAAAAGGGGCGGATGCCCTGACCTCGGGGTTCAGAGTTGGAGGACGCGGCTGCGCCCAGGCACCTTCGGCCTGGGTGCTGGCGTTCCGGAGTTCCGGGCCCGGGTGCCCTTGACCTGGCCAGAGCGAGGGATGGAGTCCATCCCAGGCACCATTTGCCTGGGGTGAGGTACTACAGCCAAGGCCTGGGACCCAGTAACTTCGACTGGGTTCCGCGAGGGTGGAGGAGTCCGAGGGGCCCTAAGGTGTTGGGACCCGTATCTGAGGTGAGGAGGCCGGGGAGTGTAACCCTTCCGAATAGCCTGGTACAGCATTAATCCGGTGACGGCGGGGCCTCTGGTAACTCTCTTGAAGGGATGTCTTCCCCCTGACAGGGGCTGCAACGTAGCGAAGGTAACTCCAGTTCCTGTTCACTAGAGTCGCTGGAAGAGACTCTGAAGCCAATAATTCCATTTAACAGCCACTTGTGCTTAGCAACCGTTGGTGAAACCTCAACGGTTTAGTTTCTTTGAGGATTGTGCCTTGACCTACTCCCCACCAATACTGGACTGTTCTATGGGTCTCAAACTGTCTGCTCGCAAAGGACTATTTGTTTGCCGTTATGGAATAAATACGTGCTGGACCCTTTTCAGTGTGTGGTACTCCAATTACTGGGAGCAAAGAGGGTTATCAGCAGAACAGACTTGGCTCTGAGCGTATACACAGCCCGGGTGTAATCTGATTCTGGCCTTCACCTCTACATGCTGTAATCTAGAGGACATGGGCCGTGGCGCACCTCGCTCTCCCCTTCAAGGTACCCCTAGATCAGAGCCAGAGTAACCGATAAAGAAGAGGAAGGGGGTGAGGCCGCTACACACTAAAATGTGGAAAATAAAACTAAAATCACAAACACATAAACAAAATAAAATTGAGAGAAAAGAAAAAACAAATAAGAAAAATAAGAATGAAAGGGAGAAGAGGGGGAGAGGGGGAGAGGGGGAGGGAGAGAAAAAGAGAGAGAGGGGTACCCCCAGGTCGGGAAGATAAAGGGGGTCAATTAACGTGGCCTAGGCTGGTCGGATGCAGAGTGGGAAGAGCGTAGGACCACCATGAGCCCCAAACCTTGAGGAACTTGGCGTGGGAGTCATGAAGAAAACTAGACATCTTCTCATTAATCATGAGAGTCATAAAGGTGCTCTTCACCTCCGCAAACAAGACAGCCGGCTTCTTCCAGGCCCTTGCTATAGTGCGCTTCGCAGCGATAAACAAATAGGTGGCCAACTTCTGCTGATGAGAAAAAAGGCCCGGGACCGGGCAGTGAGGCAAGGCCAATTTAGCGTCCTTGCGGGGGAGTATATGGAAGAGAGAAGACAGAAGACCAAATACCCTCGACAAGAATCCCACCAGGCGGGGGCAGGACCACCAGGTATGAAGTTCTTCTCCACGCTGACCACAACCCCTGAAACATCTATCACTGTAGGATGGGTTTGATTTAGCGATACGGGAAGGGACCCAATACAAATGGAGGAGTACCTTATAGGCTAAGGTGACCAGATTTTTAAAATGAAATCCGGGGACATATTTTTTTTTTTACTAGTAATGGCGGCAATCAGCGACTCTCTGCCCCCCGCCTCACAGCCTCTCAAGTCTTACTCTCCGGGCCCTTGCTACTACTGGGTGGGGAGCGGAGGAAGATCACTCTGCCAGGGAAAGCAAGGAGATAAGCAGGCAGGCGGCTGGCCGGAACAAAGCAGAAGAACGTGCGAGCGGAGCTGAATGGGCACCCGAAACTGAAGAAATATTCCCTCCGCTCCGACCAGCACATGATCATCAGCAAGGGGCACAGATAATTAAAAATTACAACCCGGGGACAAAACCGGGGACAGACTTGGTCCGGGGACAGTGTCCTCAATCTAGGGACTGTCCCCTGAAACCGGGGATGTCTGGTCACCCTATTATAGGCTGCCTCTAATGTAGCCGTGTTAAAGGAACATTTCGCAGTATTAGACCAGGCTTTGCTCCAATCCGCTAGGTCGATGGGGGATAAGTCCCGCTCCCATTTAGGGACATAAGATAAGGAGGTTGGGGTCCCGCTTGAATTAAGGGAGGAGTAAATCAAAGATATAATGCCCGGAGACCCTGGAGAATGTAGGCACGTTTGCTCAAAGGCCGTTTTCTGGTAGGGGAAGGTATCCATTGCGTCTAAGAGAGAAGATCCAGTGGCAAAGTTGAAGATAGCGAAAAAGATTCCACTGAGGGAGCTTCATGAGCCTCTCGGATTAAAGCCCATGAGGGAAAGGTGCGGGTTCTGAGAAAATGCCGAACCTGGGAGAATCCATGGGCTGGCCACCAGGCAAAAATATGAGGTTGTTCTAAGCCAGGGGGAAACAGGGGTTTATTGAGGAGAGGGAGAAGCGGGTGGGACGGGGACATAAGCCCACGGGAGTACCGAACCGTGTCCCAGAGTTTTAGGCTATGGGCCATCAGAGGGCTGAGCGAGGGGGGGGGGGCACATTTTAGGAGGGAGCCATAAGAGAGCGGAGATGGGGACTGGTGCACAATTGGGGATTTCCAGAAGGACCCAGAGTGGGATATCGGAGGTAACCTGGAGCATTGTAAGCTGGGAGATTTGTGCAGCTTGGTAGTACTTAGCAATGTTCGGGACTCCGAGCCCACCTCTCAATCTGTGGGCATATAAGGTAAAACGGGAAACCCTGGGGCACTTATTGGCCCAAATAAAAGAGAGAAGCCTTTTCTGGAGGAGACGTAAAAAGAAAGCAGGGATCCGGACTGGAAGAGTCCGGAAAAAGTATAAGATCTTTGGGAGTTTTTGCAGCTTTTTAAAACCTTTTTACAAGCGTTTTTTGAAAGCGTTTTTACACGTGTTTTTTAAGCGTTTTTGCAGATTTTTACTAGTGTTTTTACTGTGTTTTTGCAGCTTTTTACAAGCGTTTTAACACACTTTTGCAGCTTTTTACAAGCGTTTTTGCACCTTTTTCAAGTGTTTTTGCAGCTTTTTACAAGTGTTTTTGCAGCTTTTTATAAGCGTTTATAAAGCGTTTTAGAAGCGTATTACAAGCGTTTTACAGCTTCGGGCGTTTTTGTTCTGCCAATAGAAAGCACTATGGGGAGGAGAGGAAATTAGGGGTGGTGAACTGCCATTTGAGCAGAAAACGCTCGTAAAATGCTTAAGTCAGGCGTTTCTTGACGTCTATGTTGCCAAAAACGCCTGTAATCTGCCCCAAAAAAAAAACAACTCGTACTTTTTCTGAGCAACAGGCGTTTTGCTCCAGGCGACAGAACACTCAGATGTGAATGGGGAGGGGCCATTGAAATTAATGCGATTTGGCTTGTTGAGCTTTTAAGGCTTCGTTCACACCTTAGCGATCCAAATTTTGCAATCGCAGCAAAATCGCGGGACGCTTGTGCGATGCCATTACTAATGTCACCCCAATCATGGTGCGATCTTGCTGCAATTGTTGCACGATAAAACGCAACGTGCGACGCTTGTCACTCAAAAAGGGGCAGGAGCTTCTTTTGAGCTGCAGTGTCGCGCGTTTCCATTTCCCGTGACTATCATGCCAAAATCGTGCCGTGGTTAGGGGTGCCATTAAGAAGTAATGGCATCACACAAGCATCCTGCGATTTGCCGCAATTTTGAATGGCAGGCAGAATCGCATCGATTTCGCCCATGATTCGGATCGCTCAGGTGTGAATGCAGCCCTAAGGCTGCATTTGCACCTGAGCGATGCGTCTTTGAGTGCTTTTGGCGCGACTTTGCACGTTTGTATGCAGCGTCTTTGGGCGTTTTTTTTATTAGCAAATAGAGAAAACTATTATCTTTTGCATCATTTGTTGCTAGGTATTTTAGCTTTTTTAGCTTTTCCATTAGCTTTGATTTCTTCTTTTATTATTATTCATTTATTAGTATGTTTTTTCGTTAGGGTAAGGGGTTCGAATTCGGCAATGATGAGGTGGTACTTATATGTGGCACTGATGGGCACTGATAGGCTGCAACGATAAGGCTTCACTAATGGGCACTGATAGGTGGCAATGATGAGGTGGTACTAATGGGGAGGCACTTATATGTGGCACTGATAGGCACAGATAGGCTGCAACGATAAGGCTTCACTAATGGGCACTGATAGGTGGCAATGATGAGGTGGTACTAATGGGGAGGCACTTATATGTGGCACTGATGGGCACAGATAGGCTGCAACGATAAGGCTTCACTAATGGGCACTGATAGGTGGCAATGATGAGGTGGTACTAATGGGGAGGCACTTATATGTGGCACTGATGGGCACTGATAGGCTGCAACGATAAGGCTTCACTAATGGGCACTGATAGGTGGCAATGATGAGGTGGTACTAATGGGGAGGCACTTATATGTGGCACTGATGGGCACTGATAGGCTGCAATGATAAGGCTTCACTAATGGGCACTGATAGGTGGCAATGATGAGGTGGTACTAATGGGGAGGCACTTATATGTGGCACTGATAGGCTGCAATGATAAGGCTTCACTAATGGGCACTGATAGGTGGCAATGATGAGGTGGTACTAATGGGGAGGCACTTATATGTGGCACTGATGGGCACTGATAGGCTGCAACGATAAGGCTTCACTAATGGGCACTGATAGGTGGCAATGATGAGGTGGTACTAATGGGGAGGCACTTATATGTGGCACTGATGGGCACTGATAGGCTGCAATGATAAGGCTTCACTAATGGGCACTGATAGGTGGCAATGATGAGGTGGTACTAATGGGGAGGCACTTATATGTGGCACTGATGGGCATCATTGATAATCAGGGCAGTGGCATCAGCCGGCTATTGGCTCTCCTCTCCTCACACGCTGTCAGTGCAGAGCAGGGTAGGACTGGCCAGAAGAGGGATTACTTTGACGCAGTTGGTCAGCTTAAAGAAGCTATGTATTACACAGAAAACCCTCTGTGGTGCAGCTGCCCCCCCCCCCCTCCCAGAGCCCTTCTTTTACTTACCTGAACCCGGTCTTTCCAGCGACAGGGATGAGTACAGCAGCTCCAGCGGCTGTCTCAGGTCCTCATTGGATAGATTGATATCCAATGGCTCCCGCTGCTGTCAATCAAATCCAGTGACAAGGGGGCGGGGCCGAGTCCTGCTGTCTGTGTCACCTGACGTAGCAGCAGGACTCGGAGCGCGCCCGCACGAGTGCCCCCCATGGAATTCGGCTCTCCGTGGGGGCACTCAATGCGGGGAGGAGCCAGGAGCGCCGCCGGGGGGGTGTGCGCTACACTCTGCCTTCAACTGATAATATTACTTATGGGTGGAGTAGCTTTGATCTGACGGCATTTTTATATTTTACCTGTTCCAAGTCAATGAATGAATGTGACCTGTACTGAGAGAAGCGCAAAGCCTGATTGCTGCTGACCTCCTCTGACCTGGAAATGCCGATTTCCTGGCTGTTATGGTGATGGGACTGTTCTGGAACTCGGCTATCTCTGGACTTTTTCCTGACTTCCCCCATCTCCTCACTTCCTATGGAACAGTAAAAGCCTAGCAGCAAATCGGTCAGCATTTCCAGAATTCCGCCAGCCCGACGCCTTCAGGCTGGGTTCACACTGACAGCGGATGCTGCTGACAGCAGGGATCCAGAGCGTCCCTGTTC
Organism: Rana muscosa; assembly: GCA_029206835.1. Classification (NCBI taxonomy): domain Eukaryota; kingdom Metazoa; phylum Chordata; class Amphibia; order Anura; family Ranidae; genus Rana; species Rana muscosa. The sequence continues at coordinate 42,399,472 of JARGYO010000094.1, forward strand.
TCTGTTTCAGGGACGAATCAGGCAGGGGCGTTGCTAGGTGGGAAAAAGACCAGGGGCTTCAGCCCGGAGTCCGAGCCCAACACCAGGGGGGGGGGGGGGGGGAGCTGGTTGCTGCCTGCCTTACCAGTGCTCATCAATGCTGACCACTAAACTGACCTACCTGACACACACTGACCATTAACACTGACACACCCTGGCCTACCTGACCATTACACGTCAGACTTCAGGTGACCTCCTCCTGCAGCTCAGCCGTAGTGTGCGGCGCGCCCATCCCAGTAGACAGCAGGCAGCCAGAGCCAGAACAGGAGAGGAGAGCCGCCCGCCCACCCGAGTGGGGATCTCATAGGGCTCGACGCGGCCACATTGTAATGCCCTCCTTCTGGAGCCTGCAGCGCCTATGATGGACTTCACACGTCCCCGGCATTGGACCAGAGGGACGTCCATCATAGGCGCTGCAGGCTCCAGAAGGTGGGACTTGCTATGTCACTCGGCCATGCTCGAGGTCAGATCGGTCCCCTGAGTGGGCTTTTTGGGGGCCCACTCAGGGCTCCAGCCCCCCTTAGCCCCCTCCCGACGCCACTGGAATCAGGCCTGAATTTTTGCCTGAATTCGGACCTGAAACTGAGTCATAGACGCACAAGACCCTTCTGCAATCCTCTCCCCCGCCGCCCAAGAGATATGTGAACCGGCTCCATTGAGAGCCGGTCAGAATCTCCTGTCTTGCGAATTGGATGCAGGGAAACCAGCATCCAATTCGCACTAGTGTGAACCCAGCCAGGGGCGTACCTACAGCATTTGGCACCCGGGGCGGATCCTATATCTGGCACCCCCCCCCACATTAAAATGTAAAAACACCCCACTGTGCCCCCGGCATACCTCTGCATCCTTCAATATTTCTGTGTCACTACTGTGTACCCCCTCTCCACAACTGCACCTCTGGACCCCTTTACATTACACAGCACCCTGCACCTCTGGCCCCTTTACATTACACAGCCCCCTGCACCTCTGGGCCCCTTTTCATTACACAGCCCCCTGCACCTCTGGGCCCCTTTACATTACACAGCCCCCTGCACCTCTGGCTCATTTACATTACACAGCCCCCTGCACCCCTTTACATTACACAGCACCCTGCACCTCTGGACCCCTTTACATTACACAGCACCCTGCACCTCTGGACCCCTTTACATTACACAGCACCCTGCACCTCTGGACCCCTTTACATTACACAGTACCCTGCACCTCTGGACCCCTTTACATTACACAGCCCCCTGCACCTCTGGGCCCCTTTATATTACACAGCACCCTGCACCTCTGGACCCCTTTACATTACACAGTACCCTGCACCTCTGGACCCCTTTACATTACACAGCCCCCTGCACCTCTGGGCCTCTTTATATTACACAGCACCCTGCACCTCTGGCCCCCTTTACATTACACAGCCCCCTGCACCTCTGGGCCCCTTTATATTACACAGCCCCCTGCACCTCTGGGCCCCTTTATATTACACAGCCCCCTGCACCTCTGGGCCCCTTTATATTACACAGCACCCTGCACCTCTGGCCCCCTTTATATTACACAGCACCCTGCACCTCTGGGCCGCTTTACATTACACAGCACCCTGCACCTCTGGGCCGCTTTACATTACACAGCCCCCTGCACCTCTGGGCCCCTTTATATTACACAGTCCCCTGCACCTCTGGGCCCCTTTATATTACACAGTCCCCTGCACCTCTGGGCCCCTTTATATTACACAGCCCCCTGCACCTCTGGCCCCCTTTATATTACACAGCACCCTGCACCTCTGGGCCGCTTTACATTACACAGCACCCTGCACCTCTGGGCCGCTTTACATTACACAGCCCCCTGCACCTCTGGGCCCCTTTATATTACACAGTCCCCTGCACCTCTGGGCCGCTTTACATTACACAGTCCCCTGCAGCTCTGGACCCCCTGCATGTTACACAGACCCCCCTTCAGTGTACCCCCTCGCTCAGTGTAGCCCCCCTCATTCAGTGTAGCCCCCCCGCTCAGTGTAGCCCCCTCGTTCAGTGCAGGCACCCCCTCGCTCAGTGTAGCCCCCCTCGCTCAGTGTAGCCCCCCTCGTTCAGTGTAGCCCCCCCCGCACAGTGTAGCCCCCCCACACAGTGTAGCCCCCCTCGTTCAGTGTGTAGCCCCCTCGTTCAGTGTACCCCCCCTCGTTCAGTGAAGCCCCCCCTTCAGTACCTCAGATCCGATCAGCGCAGCGCAGCGGCACATGCACGCAGGTCCCCTCCCCCTGTTTACACATAAACAGAGAGGTGCGGGAGGCGGCTTCACTCTGCTGCTCTGTGCCTGTGGGACATCCGGGATCACACAGACAGGCAGCCCGCGACCGCGAGAGGAGAGGAGGGGATGGTAGTAGGTGCAGCGGTGTCACTCTGCACCCCCCGCATCCCCCCTCCCCCCCTCGACACTGTAGTTAGCTCGCCGCGGCCTCTCCCTGCCTGTCAATGTGCCGCTGCGGCGCTGCCACTGCGGGTTTAGTAATCGCGGAGGGGGGTGCCGGTCTGACACCCCCCCAGTGTGTGGTACCCGGGGCGCCCCGCCCCCCTCACCCCCCCCTTAGTACGCCTCTGAACCCAGCCTTATGCCGCGTACACACGACCGTTTTTCATGGCGAGAAAAATGGCCGGAAAAAAATTAGAACCTGCTCTATTTTTTCTCGTCGTTTTTCACGTCGTTCTTTTTAACGTTGTGAAAAACGGCCATGTGTACGCTTTTACGAGGGGAAAAGAAACGTGCATGCTCAGAATCAAGTATGAGACGGGATCGCTCGTTCTGGTAAAACTAGCGTTCGTAATGGAGATAGCACATTCATCATGCTGTAACGGACTGAAAAACACGAAGACTGAAAAGCGCAAATCGTCTCTCACCAAACTTTATTAACACGAGGATCAGCAAAAGCAGCCCAAGGGGTGGCGCCATTGGAATGGAACTTCCCCTTTATAGTGCCGTCGTACGTGTTGTATGTCACCGGGCTTTGCTAGAGCGTTTTTTTTCATAAGCGTGTGTATGCAGGGCAGGCTTGAGAGGAATCACGAAAAATCACATCGAGAAAAACGTTGTTTTTTTCAATGACATGAAAAACGGTCGTGTGTACGCGGCATAAGAGTTCCCTTCACTGGAACTAAAGGGCCAAGCCCAACCCGTGAAAAATAACCCCACACCCCAATCCCTCCCCCCCCCACCAAATGATTAGGACCAGTGCACAGAGCAAGGTCCATAAAGACATGGATGAGCGAGTTCGGGATGGGGGAACTTGACTAGCCTGCACAGAGTCCTGAGCTCAATCCAATAGAACACCTTTGGGATAAATGAAAGCGAAGACTGCGAGCCAGGCCTTCTCGTCCAACATCAGTGCCTGACCTCACAAATGTGCTTCTGGAAGAATGGTCAAACATTCCCATAAACACTCCTAAACCTTGTGGACAGCCTTCCCAGAAGAGTTGAAGCTGTTATAGCTGCAAAGGGCGGGCCAACTCAATGTTGAACGCAACAGCCTAAGACTGGAATGCCATTAAAGTTCATGTGCGTGTAAAGGCAGGTGTACCAATACTTTTGGTAATATAGTGTAAATTTGAAAAGGATCTGTGCTGTGGAAGCTGTGTCCAAAAAAAACAAAACAGTAAAGGAGTAGTCATTAGACTTGTGCACAACGGAAAAATTCGTTCCGTTTCGGTTCGTTTCTTTCCGGTCCTGTTGATTCGTAATCATTCGTAATTTTGCTAGACGGGATTTTTCGTGTTCGGACTCATTCGTATTTTTGCAAGCGACATTTTTCGTTGAATTTTTTGTTGCTTTATAATTCGTACTTTCGGTAGAGTACGTTGTTTTTCGTTGATTCTGGACACAACTCCTACTTTCGTAACTTTTTTTGGGTTCGTACTTTCGGTAGAGTACGTTGTTTTTCGTTGATTCTGGACACAACTCCTACTTTCGTAACTTTTTTTGGGTTCGTTGATTCGTAATTTTCCGTGTCTCTCTCACAACGACGCTGCCTATTATGCCTAATGTGCTTCGAATGGATTTGTACTTTTCTAAATACATTGCGGTTATTTGTAACGATTCGAAATCTCGTATTTTACTTTCGTTTTTAACATGCGGCTATAGGCTCCGCCCCTGTACACCATTTTCAGAGGGTTCAGCACGGTGAGGGAGAAGCAGAGAGCAGAGCAGAGTGAGTGTTATTGTGCTTCGAATGGATTTGAAATCTCGTATTTTACTTTCGTTTTTTACATGCGGCTATAACCTCCGCCCCTGTACACCATTTTGAGAGGGAGTTCAGCACGGTGAGGGAGAAGCAGAGAGCAGAGTGAGTGTTATTGTGCTTCGTATGGATTCGTACATTCGTAACTTTTTCATAACGAATTATGCCGAAGACATTCGGGCATTCGCTATTTGCGGTATAATTTATTTCGGATTCGGTCTTATTCGTAATTGCTTTGTTCGGAAATTCGAATGCTTCCGAATGTCCGAAAGTTGCTAAATTCGGACGAATTTCAATTCGTTACGAAACGAATTGCACAAGCCTAGTAGTCATCAGTATACACTGAGGTCTCCCTACAGCTTATCTTTTCCCTATTAGGGACTAACCATGTCCTGTTCTGCACTGTTTCTCTATGCAGAGGCAGCTATCTTGGTAGAGGAGCAAAGCTTTGCTTCCTTATGTCATGTGATGACTGGTGGGGTAATGATAGAGGTGGACGGAGCACAGATCCACGGAATAGATCAATGTTTCTCATTTCCAGTTCTCAAGGCACACCAACAGGTCATGTTTTCAGGATTTCCCTCGGATGAGCCTCGTACACACGGTCGGACTTCCATCAAACTTTTCCCTGGATTTTTGTCCGAACGGAGTTGGCCGGGCACACCCATAGCATACACACCACAGGACTTTTCTGCAAACTTTTCCAAAACTTTTTCCAACATCACGTGGTTTTTCTGCTCTTTTCTGCTCTTTACTGCCACCCTTTGGTCAACTTCTGCTATTGTTGGTTGATTTTAACATTATTTGTTTTGTCCATCGGACAAAAGTTCGATGGTTTTCTGTACACACGGTCAGACTTTGCTCCATCGGACTTTTGTTGGCCAAAAGTTTGTCCGTTTGCAGACCCAACTTTTGTCTGATGAAAACAAAAAAAGTTTGTCCGATGGAGCGTACACACGGTCAGATTGTTGGTCCAACTTGCTCAAAATGAAGTTTGTTGGCCAAAAGTCCGACCGTGTGTACGGGGCTTTAGGCTGTGAAACTGACCAAATCACCTGTGCAAAATAATGGTAAGCCTGAAAACTTGACCTGTTGGTGCATCTTGAGGACTGGAATTAAGGCTACTTTCACACTGAAGCCCTGGATGCGCTGGCAGTATAGCGGCGCTATTTTTAGCGCCGCTATACCGTCGTTTTTGTCACGATTTGCGGGCGCTAGCTGGGTGATTCTAACCCCCACTAGTGGCCGAAAAAGGGTTAATAATGCCCGCAATAATGCCTCTTTGTGGCGTTTTGGAGGCGCTACCCCATTGATTTCATCGGGCAGGGGCGCTATAGGAGCGGTATTTTTACCGCTCCTATCGCGCCTCAAAGATGCGGCTTGCAGGAGTTTTTTTTACCCTCCTGAAAGCGCAACGCTCCAGTGTGAAAGTCCTTGGGCTTTCACACTGGATACAATGGAGCGGCTTTTGCGGGGAGCATTGCAGGCGCTATTTTTAGCGCAATAGCGCCTGCAAAGCGCCTCAGTGTGAAAGGGGCCTTAGAAACACCGGAATAGATGATGCAGAAGCAAGGAGATACTTGCAGTGCAGTTCCTCAGGTACAGCTTCGTCTCCAGCAAGGAGAACAGTGAGCAGCACAGTAGTGACATCACCAAATCTCACTCCAAATCTGGTGAGACTGGCAGTCAGAGGCAGCAGTGCCTGATGATATCACACTACAGATATACAGCTAGGAGACCACACAACAGGAGTACCTAGGCACAGGAAACGCACAGACATCAGGAGCCCCTGGGCACAGGAGTTGATACCAAGTGTGCCTAGGCACAGGAAATGCACAGTATTTTTGTAAATATTTTATTCTATCTTTTCATGTGACAACACCGAAGAAATTACACTTTGCTACAATGTAAAGTAGTGAGTGTACAGCTTGTATAACAGTGTACATTTCCTGTCCCCCCCAAAATAACTCAACACACAGCCATTAATGTCTAAACCGCTGGCAACAAGAGTGAGTACACCCCTAAGTGAAAATGTCCAAATTGGGCCCAATTAGCCATTTTCCCTCCCCGGTGTCATGTGACTCGTTAGTGTTACAAGGTCTCAAGTGTGAATGGGGAGCAGGTGTGTTAAATTTGGTGTTATCGCTCTCACTCTCTCATACTGGTCACTGGAAGTTCAACATGGCACCTCATGGCAAAGAACTCTCAGAAGATCTGAAAAAAAGAATTGTTGCTCTACATAAAGATGGCCTAGGCCAGGGATGGCGAACCTTGGCACCCCAGATGTTTTGGAACTACATTTCCCATGATGCTCAACTACACTGCAGAGTGCATGAGGATCATGGGAAATGTTGTTCCAAAACATCTGGGGTGCCAAGGTTCACCATCACTGGCCTAGGCTATAAGAAGATTGCCAAGACCCTGAAATGGAGCTGCAGCACAGTGGCCAAGACCATACAGCGGTATAACAGAACAGGTTCCACTCAGAACAGGCCTCGCCATGGTTGACCAAAGAAGTTGAGTGCACGTGCTCAGCGTCATATCCAGAGGTTGTCTTTGGGAAATAGAGATATGAGTGCTGCCAGCATTGCTGCCGAGTTTAAAGGGGGGGGGGGGGGTCAGCCTGTCAGTGGTCAGACCATACGCCGCACGCTGCGTCAAATTATTCTGCATGGCTGTCGTCCCAGAAGGAAGCCTCTTCTAAAGATGATGCACAAGAAAGCGTGCAAACAGTTTGCAGACTAAGGACATGGATTACTGGAACCATGTCCTGTGGTCTGAGGAGACCAAGATAAACTTATTTGGTTCAGATGGTGTCAGGCCTGTGTGGCGGCAACCAGGTGAGGAGTACAAAGACAAGTGTGTCTTGCCTACAGTGAAGCATGGTGGTGGGAGTGTCATGGCCTGGGGCTGCATGAGTGCTGCCGGCACTGGGGAGCTACAGTTCATTGAGGGAACCATGAATGCCAACATGTACTGTGACATACTGAAGCAGAGCATGATCCCCTCCCTTCAGAGACTGGGCCGCAGGGCAGTATTCCAAGGTGATAACGACCCCAAACACACCTCTATGACGACCACTGCATTGCTAAAGAAGATGAGGGTAAAGGTGATGGACTGGCCAAGCATGTCTCCAGACCTAAACCCTATTGAGCATCTGTGGGGAATCCTCAAATAGAAGGTGGAGGAGCGCAAGGTCTCCAACATCCACCAGCTCTGTGATGTCGTCATGGAGGAGTGGAAGAGACTCCGGTGACAACCTGTGAATCTCTGGTGAACTCCATGCCCAAGAGGGTTAAGGCAGTGCTGGAAAATAATGGTGGCCACACAACATATTGACACTTTGGGCCCAATTTGGACATTTTCACTTAGGGGTGTACTCACTTTTGTTGCCAGCGGTTTAGACATTAATGGCTGTGTGTTGAGTTATTTTGAGGGGACAGCAAATTTACACTGTTATACAAGCTGTACACTCACTACTTTACATTGTAGCAAAGTGTCATTTCTTCAGTGTTGTCACATGAAAAGAGAGAAGAAAATATTTACACAAATGTGAGGGGTGTACTTACTTTTGTGAGATACTGTAGGTATCAAGCGTGACTTGGCACAGGAAGTACACTGATATAAAAAGTGTTTGGGAACAAGAAGTGCAGTGATATCAGGCGTACCTAGGCACAAGAAGTGCTATTTCATGAGTGTTTAGGTACAGAATGTGCATTGATACCAAGCGTGCTTGGGGACAGGAAGTGCACTGATATAAGGCGTGCTTGGGAACAGGAAGTGCACTGATATAAGGCGTGCTTGGGAACAGGAAGTGCACTGATATAAGGCGAGCTTGGGAACAGGAAGCGCACTGATATAAGGCGAGCCTGGGAACAGGAAGCGCACTGATATAAGGCGAGCTTGGGAACAGGAAGTGCACTGATATAAGGCGAGCTTGGGAACAGGAAGCGCACTGATATAAGGCGAGCCTGGGAACAGGAAGCGCACTGATATAAGGCGAGCTTGGGAACAGGAAGTGCACTGATATAAGGCGAGCTTGGGAACAGGAAGCGCACTGATATAAGGCGAGCTTGGGAACAGGAAGTGCACTGATATAAGGCGAGCTTGGGAACAGGAATCGCACTGATATAAGGCGAGCTTGGGAACAGGAAGTGCACTGATATAAGGCGTGCTTGGGGACAGGAAGTGCACTGATATAAGGCGTGCTTGGGAACAGGAAGTGCACTGATATAAGGTGTGCTTGGGAACAGGAAGTGCACTGATATAAGGCGAGCTTGGGAACAGGAAGCGCACTGATATAAGGCGAGCTTGGGAACAGGAAGTGCACTGATATAAGGCGAGCTTGGGAACAGGAAGCGCACTGATATAAGGCGAGCCTGGGAACAGGAAGTGCACTGATATAAGGCGAGCTTGGGAACAGGAAGTGCACTGATATAAGGCGAGCTTGGGAACAGGAAGCGCACTGATATAAGGCGAGCTTGGGAACAGGAAGTGCACTGATATAAGGCGAGCTTGGGAACAGGAAGTGCACTGATATAAGGCGTGCTTGGGAACAGGAAGCGCACTGATATAAGACGAGCTTGGGAACAGGAAGCGCACTGATATCAGGAGTGCCTAGGCACAGGAAGCGCACTGATATAAGACGAGCTTGGGAACAGGAAGCACACTGATATCAGGAGTGCCTAGGCACAGGAAATTCATTGATATTAGGAGTGCCTAGGCACAGGAAGGGCACTGCTATTTTTCAGAAGGATTTCCAAATAAAGGGTATATTCAATTCAGTTTCACTTTAAATGGACCTAAGGCAAAGAAATTAAAGCCTAACCCTAGCTAACTAGGCAGTTACATCTTCCTTTTCTTTTACATAACAGGATTAAACCAAATTAATAAAAAGCTGACCACTATAAGCACCCCCAGCAGTGTTATATGGTTTCTCCCAACCCCTGTAACTGTCACCTTGGTTGGTCACCAGCTTGGTCTGCATGGAAATTTGGAGAAAAATATAAAGACTGCTGATAAAAAAAAAAAAAAAGAAATACAAATTACATAATAAAGAACATCATTTTTTGTAATAACCGGTTCCCGACCGGCTCACGCAGATATACTGCCGCAGAATGGCTCCCCTGGGCGAAACCCCTTACGGGTACATCCTTATCTTTTTCAGCCACCAGAGGGCGCGCGCACGCCCGCTGCACGGCGGGGAGCCCGATGCGCGTGGCCGGCAGGCACAATCGCCGCCGGCCACGCGCGATCGCGTGCACGAGCGACAGCACCGGGATTTGTGTGTGTAAACACACAAATCCCTCTGCTGTCAGGGAAGAGGAAACATATCGTTTGTTCCTACTAAGTAAGAAAAACAATATGTCTCCTCTCCTAGTCATTCTCCTCCCCACACAGTTAGGGAACACATTTAACCCCTTGATCGCCCCCTAGTGTTAACCCCTTCCCTGCCCCTGACATATACACAGTAATCAGTGCATATTTTTAGCACTGATCGCTATATAATTGTCAACGGTCCCAAAAAAGTGTGAAAAGAGTCCGATCTGTCCGTCGCAATGTCGCAGTACCGCTAAAAATCGCAGATCGCCGCAATTACTAGCAAAAAAAAACAAATTTCATAAATCTATCCCCTATTTTGTAGACGCTATAACTTTTGCGCAAACCAATCAATATACGCTTATTGTGATTTTTTTTTACCAAAAATATGTAGAAGAATACATATTGGCCTAAACTGATAAAGAAATTATATATTTTTTTTTATTTTATTTTTTTTGATATTTATTATAGCAAAAAGTAAAAAACATTGTTTTTTTTTTCAAAATTGTCGGTCTTTTTTGTTTATAGCGCAAAAAAAAAAAAACGCAGAGGTGATCAAATACCACCAAAAGAACGCTCTATTTGTGGGGGAAAAAATGGACTCCAATTTTGTTTGGGGTGCCACGTCGCACGACCGTGCAATTGTCAGTTAATACAACGCAGTGCCGAATCGCAAAAAATGGCCTAGGCACAAGAAGGGCACTGCCATTTTTCAGGAGGATTTCCAAATAAAGGGTATATTCAGTTCAGTTTCACTTTAAATGGACCTAAGTCAAAGAAATTAAAGCCTAATGCCGCATACACACGACCGTTTTTCATGACGAGAAAAATGCAATTTTTTAAATTGGTCATTAAAAACGATCGTGTGTGGGCTCCAGAGCATTTTTCTCGACGAGAAAAATGGCCATTAAAAATTTAGAACATGCTCTATTTTTCTCATCGTTTTTCACGCCGTCGTTTTTCTCGTCGTGAAAAACGGCCGTGTGTAGGCTTAATTGACGGGGGAAAAAAAACGTGCATGCTCAGAAGCAAGTTATGAGACGTTCTGGTAAAACTAGCGTTGGTAATGGAGATAGCACATTCGTCACGCTGTAACGGACTGAAGAGCACGAGGCTAAAAAGTGCGAATCGTCTCTCACCAAACTTTACTAACACGAGGGTGGCGCCATCCGAATGGAACTTCCCCTTTATAGTGCCGTCGTACGTGTTGTCGAACGTGTTGTACGTCACCGCGCTTTGCTCGAGCATTTTTTTTCACGATAGTGTGTAGGCAAGGCAGGCTTGAGAAGAATCACGTCGAGAAAAACTTTGTTTTTTTCAATGACATTAAAAACGGCCGTGTGTACGCGGCATAACTCTAGCTAACTAGGCAGTTACATCTTCCTTTTGTTTACTTTTACATAACGGGATTAAACCAAATTAATAAAAAGTAGACTTGTGCACAATGGAAAAATTAGTTTAGTTTAGGTTTTTTTCGGTCCTGTTGATTTGTAATCATTTGTAATTTTGCTAAACGGGATTTTTCGTGTTCGGACTAATTTGTATTTTCGCAAGCGACATTTTTCGTTGAATCGGAATGATTCGTATTGATGTAAGCCTTATTTTTAGTTGATTTATAATTCGTACTTTCGGTAGAGTACATTGTTTTTCGTTGATTCTAGACGCAACTCCTACTTTCGTAACTTTTTTGTTGGTTCGTTGATTTGTAATTTTCCGTGTCTCTCTCACAATGGCGCTGCCTAACGTGCTTCGAATGGATTCGTACTTTTCTTAATACATTGCTGTTATTTGTAACGATTCAGAATCTCGTATTTTACTTTCGTTTTTGACACGCGGCTATAGCCTCCGCCCCTGTACACCATTTTGAGAGGGAGTTCAGCACGGTGAGGGAGAAGCAGAGAGCAGAGCAGAGCGTTATTGTGCTTCGAATGGATTCGTACATTCGTAACTTTTTTTGGTTCGTTGATTCGTAATTTTCTGTGTCTCTCTCACAATGGCGCTGCCTAACGTGCATCGAATGAATTCGTACATTCGTAACTTTTTTTGGTTCGTTGATTCGGAATTTTCCGTGTCTCTCTCACAATGGCGCTGCCTAATATGCCTAACGTGCTTCGAATGGATTCATACTTTTCTAAATACATAGCGGTTATTTGTAACGATTCGAAATCTCGTATTTTACTTTCGTTTTTGACACGCGGCTATAGCCTCCGCCCCTGTACACCATTTTGAGAGGGCGTTCAGCACGGTGAGAGAGAAGCAGAGAGCAGAGCAGAGTGTTATTGTGCTTCGAATGGATTCGTACATTCGTAACCTTTTTTGGTTCGTTGATTCGGAATTTTCCGTGTCTCTCTCACAATGGCGCTGCCTAATATGCCTAACGTGCTTCGAATGGATTCATACTTTTCTAAATACATAGCGGTTATTTGTAACGATTGGAAATCTTGTATTTTACTTTCGTTTTTGACACGCGGCTATAGCCTCCGCCCCTGTACACCATTTTGAGAGGGTGTTCAGCACGGTGAGAGAGAAGCAGAGAACAGAGCAGAGCGTTATTGTGCTTCGAATGGATTCGTACATTCGTAACTTTTTTTGGTTCGTTGATTCGTAATTTTCCGTGTCTCTCTCACAATGGCGCTGCCTAACGTACTTCAAATGGATTCGTAACTTTTTTTGGTTCGTTGATTCGTAATTTTCCGTGTCTCTCTCACAATGGCGCTGCCTAACGTGCTTCGAATGGATTCGTACTTTTCTAAATACATTGCGGTTATTTGTAACGATTCAAAATCTCGTATTTTATTTTCGTTTTTGACACGCGGCTATAGCCTCCGCCCCCTGTACACCATTTTGAGAGGGAGTTCCGCACGGTGAGGGAGGAGCAGAGAGCAGAGAGTGTTATTGTGCTTCGAATGGATTCGTACATTCGTAAATTATTTTGGGTTCGTTGATTCGTAATTTTCAGTGTCTCTCTCACAATGGCGCTGCCTATTATGCCTAATGTGCTTTGAATGGATTCGTACTTTTCTTAATACATCGCGATTATTTGTAACGATTGGAAATCTCATATTTTACTTTCGTTTTTGACATGCGGCTATAGCCTCCGCCCCTGTACACCATTTTGAGAGGGAGTTCCGCACGGTGAGGGAGGAGCAGAGAGCAGAGCAGAGTGTTATTGCGCTTCGAATGGATTCGTACATTCGTAACTTTTTTGGTTCGTTGATTCGTAATTTTCTGTGTCTCTCTCACAATGGCGCTGCCTAACGTGCATCGAATGAATTCGTACATTCGTAACTTTTTTTGGTTCGTTGATTCGGAATTTTCCGTGTCTCTCTCACAATGGCGCTGCCTAATATGCCTAACGTGCTTCGAATGGATTCATACTTTTCTAAATACATAGCGGTTATTTGTAACGATTCGAAATCTCGTATTTTACTTTCGTTTTTGACACGCGGCTATAGCCTCCGCCCCTGTACACCATTTTGAGAGGGCGTTCAGCACGGTGAGAGAGAAGCAGAGAGCAGAGCAGAGTGTTATTGTGCTTCGAATGGATTCGTACATTCGTAACCTTTTTTGGTTCGTTGATTCGGAATTTTCCGTGTCTCTCTCACAATGGCGCTGCCTAATATGCCTAACGTGCTTCGAATGGATTCATACTTTTCTAAATACATAGCGGTTATTTGTAACGATTGGAAATCTTGTATTTTACTTTCGTTTTTGACACGCGGCTATAGCCTCCGCCCCTGTACACCATTTTGAGAGGGTGTTCAGCACGGTGAGAGAGAAGCAGAGAACAGAGCAGAGCGTTATTGTGCTTCGAATGGATTCGTACATTCGTAACTTTTTTTGGTTCGTTGATTCGTAATTTTCCGTGTCTCTCTCACAATGGCGCTGCCTAACGTACTTCAAATGGATTCGTAACTTTTTTTGGTTCGTTGATTCGTAATTTTCCGTGTCTCTCTCACAATGGCGCTGCCTAACGTGCTTCGAATGGATTCGTACTTTTCTAAATACATTGCGGTTATTTGTAACGATTCAAAATCTCGTATTTTATTTTCGTTTTTGACACGCGGCTATAGCCTCCGCCCCCTGTACACCATTTTGAGAGGGAGTTCCGCACGGTGAGGGAGGAGCAGAGAGCAGAGAGTGTTATTGTGCTTCGAATGGATTCGTACATTCGTAAATTATTTTGGGTTCGTTGATTCGTAATTTTCAGTGTCTCTCTCACAATGGCGCTGCCTATTATGCCTAATGTGCTTTGAATGGATTCGTACTTTTCTTAATACATCGCGATTATTTGTAACGATTGGAAATCTCATATTTTACTTTCGTTTTTGACATGCGGCTATAGCCTCCGCCCCTGTACACCATTTTGAGAGGGAGTTCCGCACGGTGAGGGAGGAGCAGAGAGCAGAGCAGAGTGTTATTGCGCTTCGAATGGATTCGTACATTCGTAACTTTTTTGGTTCGTTGATTCGTAATTTTCCATGTCTCTCTAACAATGACGCTGCCTATTATGCCTAATGTGCTTCGAATGGATTTGTACTTTTCTTAATACATCGCGGTTATTTGTAACGATTGGAAATCTCGTATTTTACTTTCGTTTTTTACATGCGGCTATAGCCTCCGCCCCTGTACACCATTTTGAGAGGGAGTTCAGCATGGTGAGGGAGAAGCAGAGAGCAGAGCAGAGTGTTATTGTGCTTCGAATGGATTCGTACATTCGTAACTTTTTTGGTTCGTTGATTCGTAATTTTCCATGTCTCTAACAATGGCGCTGCCTAATGTGCTTCGAATGGATTTGTACTTTTCTAAATACATTGCGGTTATTTGTAACGATTGGAAATCTCATATTTTACTTTCGTTTTTGACACGCGGCTATAGCCTCCGCCCCTGTACACCATTTTGAGAGGGAGTTCCGCACGGTGAGGGAGAAGCAGAGAGCAGAGCGTTATTGTGCTTCGAATGGATTCGTACATTCGTAACTTTTTTCGTAACAAATTATGCCGAAGACATTCGGGCATTCACTTTTTTTGCCATATCATTTATTTTGAATTCGGTTTTATTCGTAATTGCTTTGTTCAGAAATTCGAATGCTTCCGAACGTCCGAAAGTTGCTAAATTCGTACGAATTTCGATTTGTTACGAAACGAATTGCACAAGCCTAATAAAAAGATGACCCCTATAAGCACCCCCAGCAGTGTTATATGGTTTGTCCCAACCCCTGTAACTGTCACCTTGGTTGGTCGCCAGCTTGGTCTGCATGGAAATTAAAAAAAAAAAATATATAAAGGCTGGTGATAAAAAATAAAAAAAATAAAGATTTTGCATAATAAAGAACATCATTCCTTGTATTAACCTCATGTAGTTACAATTTTTTCCAGCCAGAGTTGGCCTTTAAAGCTCATTGCTGTTACCACGTGCAGATTTGGATACCTGAGGGCCCCATACCATTGACTTTTTTGGCTCGCCTGAAGTCTCACACTTCCCCCCCCCCCCCCAGGGTTTTATTTATTAAGATAATAATAATTTTGTTTATAAATGACCAGAAGTCTTTTTTTCGCAGGTAGAAGACTGAACAAAACCTTCAGGTATTCCCAGCATGTGCGTAAATTGAAGTGATTACGGAGTGGGGCTGAGTCATTGTCAGATGAGTTTATTTAAGGCTGAAGTCATAATCCTCGTCTCTTTCATGTCCCGTCCTCTGGTAATTGTTATAGTTAAATATCCCCTGTAACATGTATGACGGCCTCCATAAATGTCACCCCTCCTCTCTTACTACACTAATTCTTCTATTAGTCCCTCATAACCGGGTGATATGTCACCCGGGACCATACAGCTCATCGCCTGTAAATGGGGTGAGTGTGCTAGGGCTGGGGGTATATATATATATATATATATATATATTAAACAGAGGTCAGTCTGGATCACAAACCATCAACACCTGAAGTAAGAAGACCTTCAGCAGCTCTACCAGACTCAACCATGGAAGCTCAACGCACCAAATCTAGTGCTGGCCTGTGTCTGCTGGCTGTGTGCCTCTTCCTGAGCCTGCAGGGGGCAGGTGAGAGTACCAAGGCAGATTCCAGGGCTTGGGAAGGTTCTTAGGGTAGGGTGGGGTGGTGGTTGGGCAGAATCTTGGGGTAAGGAAGGTGCTAGGACGGTTCCTGGGGCAGGAGGGAGGCAAATTATACCAATATATAACAAGCTCTATTGGCTCTACTGCATACTTTGTTTTGTATTAGTTAATTATTATTATTATTACTATTATTATTACCGTATTATACAGGATTTATATAGCGCCAACAGTTTATGCAGCACTTTACAATATAAAAGGGAGACAATACAGTTATAATACAATAAAATACAAGAGGATTAAGAGGGCCCTGCTCAGAAGAGCTTACAATCTAATAATGCAAGCTTGTACTTTTTTTTTTTTTAAATAATACTATATTCTTTTCTATTCGTTTAAATTTATTTTTATATGATATTTTATATCATACTCCTTTGCATTTCACGTTACATTATTTTATATATTTTTTCCATTATTGTCTTTTCTATTAGTTTAAATTACATTTTTGTATAATATAATATTATATTATATTCGTTTATATAACATTATATTAGTTTGCCTTTTTATATTACATTCTTGTATGATATTATTTTGGATTCTTTTTAAAATAGTTTATATTCTATTTTATAATATATTCTTTTATATTACATTATTTTATAGATTTTTTTTGTAGTATTTTCTTTTATATTAGTTTATATTACTTTTTTAATAATATTATTTTTATATATTATTATAGGTTGAACTTTTTATATTACATTCTTTTATTGTGTGATACTATTTCAGATTCTTTTTACATTAGTTTATATTCTTTTTTATAATTTGGATTTATATTCTTTTATTATTCTTCTATATCAGTGTTTCTCAACTCCAGTGCTCAAGGCGCCCCAACAGGTCATGTTTTCCATTATTTTGCACAGGTGATTTGATCAGTTTCACTGCCTTAGTAATTACCACAGCTGTTTGATCTGAGGGAAATCCTGAAAACATGACCTGTTGGGGCACCTTGAGGACAGGAGTTGAGAAACACTGTTCTATATTACACAGGTTCTTCAACAAGTTTCCTTACTTTTTAAAGTGGTTGTAAACCCACTCTGACAACTTGCACCTACAAGTAAGCCTAGATTAAGGCTTACCTGTAGGTGCAAGAAATATCTCCTTAACCTACACGGTTAGGGAGATATTTACAGAAAACACTGCACCGATGTCTGCGGCACATCCACGCCGTAGACAACGGCGCAGGCGCACTGAGCGTGCCGGTTTTCTGAATGGGATAATGCCGGAACCGCGCGCATACGCGGGAGTGACGTCATCGCCGCTCCGGCCAGTCACAGCACCGGAGCGGCGATACACGGAAGGGACTCGTGGGCAACATGGCGGCGGCGGAGGAGTGGAACGAGGAGCGCTTCGAGCTCAGGTAAGTGCCACATAATGAGCTAGTATGCTATGCATACTAGCACATTATGCCTTTCTCTTGCAGGTTTTTTTTTTTTTTCCCCAAGGAAAAAAAAATTTGGGTTTACTTCCTCTTTAACTCTATTAAACATAAAAAAAGTGCAGATACTTTTTGAAGACACTATTTTATATGCTTTTTTTCATTAATTTATTTTATACTGGCTTATGTTAAATGTTTATAAGATAGAATTTTATTACACATTATTTTATATATTATATTAGCTTATTTTATATATATATATATATACACACATACATACACACACTGTATATATTTCATTATTTTATTCTGTGATATTAGTTTGTATTCTTTTTAAATTAGTTTATATTATGTTAGATTTGTATGGATTCTTTTATGTTTCATTATTTTATATATTGATTTGGATTTTGTTTAAAGTAGTTTAGCTAATTTCAGATTTGTTTATATTAGTTTATGTTTCATATTTTTTCTTGATATTTAGATTCCTTAAGATTACTTTACATTCTATTAGTTTGGTTTATATTACTTTTTGTTTTAATTATTATGATATTTTATATTCTTTTGAATTAATTTATATTCTTTTAGATTAGTTAAAATACTTTTAATATACATTTCAATATATATTTTTATTATATATTTAATATATATTGTATGTAATGTAGACATGAAATACTGTTTATAATTTGTCACAACCCCTTGGCTTCTTACATTTTCTGATAAGAGGCGTAATATTTCCTCCATATAGGGAAGATCCAAAGACCGGGATGAACTGGAAGTAATTTTTATCGCTATTATAAATAAAATATATTTTTGAGGAGAGCTCAGATTTAATAAATTCTGAGATGTACCATTGGATAGTCCATTCTGGTTTCTGGCTTATTAAGAGGAGTTATTGTAAATTTTTATTTACTTTGATATACTGTATATATTATCCCTGTGCCTAATATTCTGTTTATTTGTCTCATGTGAAATCTTCTGGACCAATGAAATCTGACCCTCCACTTCTCTCCTCCAATCACAGATGCCCAAACCAACACAACCACAGGTAGGTACATGACACAGCTGCCCTGCTCACTGCAATAAAAAAAAAAAAAAGAAGGGACCCACTGCAAGGCAATACTTACAAATGATAATGCTCCTCCCACTGCAGGGTGGGATGGGCAGGATAGAGTTTGCCCATTTTACGGCAGTGTGGGACCAGCAGAATGGAGTTAGTGCCTCCCACTGTAGGGTAACAGACAGAAGAGAGTCTGCCCCTCCCACTGCAGGGTGACACATAGAAGGGAGGCTGCCCTGATGTAATGGGGACCAAGGTGTAAGGAAACTCTAGCAGGGACCCCAATGTAGGGGGGATTTTGATAGTGACCCTGAGGTAAGGAGGACTCCCATGGGGACCCAGATGTAAGGGAGGATGCTGATGGGGACCCAGATGTAAGGAAAACTCTAGCAGGGACCCTGATGTAAGGGGGAGGGGGTCACTTATACTGTATGGACCCTGATGCAAGGGATTTTCTGATGGGGAACCCGATGTAAGGGAGGTTCTTATGGGGAACCCGATGTAAGGGGGGTTCTGATGGGGAACCCGATGTAAGGGGGGTTCTGATGGGGAACCCGATGTAAGGGGGGTTCTGATGGGGAACCCGATGTAAGGGGGGTTCTGATGGGGAACCCGATGTAAGGGGGGGGGGCCCTGATGTGGAACCTGATGTAAGTGGGCTTTGATTGGAACCCTGATGTAAGAAAAACTCTAGCAGGGACCCCAATGTAAGGGGAGGGGGGTCACTTATATGGACCCTGATGCAAGTGATTTTCTGATGGGAAACCTGATGTAAGGGAGGGGGAGGGGTTTTATGGGGAACCGGATGTAAGGGGGGGGGTCTGATGGGGAACCTGATGCAAGGGAGGCTCTGAATGGGAATCTGAAGTAAAGGGGGCTCTGCTGTGGAACCTGATGTAAGGGGGGGGTCTGAAGGGGAACCTGATGTGGGGGGGGGTCTGATGGGGAACCTGATGTAGGGGGGGGGGTCTGATAAGGAACGTGATGTAAGGGGGCACTCTCATGGGGAACCTGATGTAAGAGAGGCTCTGATGGGGAACCTGATGTAAGAGAGGCTCTGATAGGGAACCTGATGTAAGGGGGGGGGGGGGTCTTATGTGGAACCTGATGTAAGGGGGGTCTGATGGGGAACCTGATGTAAGGGGGCTCTGATGGGACCCTGATGTAAGGGAGGATGCTGATGGGAAACCTGATGTAAGAAAACTCTAGCAGGTACCCCAATGTAAGGGGAGACTTTGATAGTGACCCAGATGTAAGAGGAGCTCTGTTGGGAAAGCTGATGTGAGGAAAATTCTAGCAGGGACCCTGATGTAAGGGAGGCTCTGATGGGGACCCTAATGTAAGGAGGACTTTGATGGGAAATCTGATGTAAGGAATCTCTGATGGGGAATCTGATATAAGGGAGGTGCTGATAAGGAGTCTGATATAAGGGTGAATCTGATGGGGAATATGATTTTAAAGGGGGGGGGCACACTTATGGTGACCCTGCTTTAAGGCAGGTCTCTGGCAAATTTGTAAGATATATGATTTGGTCCTCATACTTTTTGATGACCCCTACATTATGGGATGACACCAATGGGACTCCCTGGGGTCTCAGGGACAAAACAACAAGAACTAACCTGCTTCTCTCTTGCTGGTAGGTGTCCCTGGATGGGGCGTGGCTCTCCTGGTGATGACATCACTGATCCTGTCCTACCTGCTTCTCTGCATGATCTGTATGGTGAGATATAGGGCTATGACATCACACTACAGGGGAACTCCAGTACTGTACCATGTAGACTCTCCACCTTCGGGACTACAATACAAGTGATAGAGCTGATGAAAGGAGGTGTATAGAGACAGGAGGTCAAGTATATTGGGTGTATAGAGAACACTTGAAGGTCAACTATATGGGTGTATAAAAGGGGTCTGGATGTTGAGCATGTGTGTGTAGAGGACACTAAAGGTCAAATCTATGGATGTATAGGGGGGACAGGAATCTATGTACCAGTACTGATGGCTACTCTTTGCATTCCCTTACAGCCACTCCTCAAGAAGCATCAGAGCAGCCATGGAGGACACTGAGGGACCCCATTGTGTCAGCAATTCTCCGTTTCCTCTTTTCTCACACAATTTTCTCAATTTCTGTACCATTATTTATGACTTGTTAATAAACACATTTGTATCTGAGATGAAGTCCACAGTCTTAAATAGGGGGGATTTTTCATATTGTGGGTCATAGATCCCAGAGACTGAACATTCACCTCCTTTTGGGCCTTGTGGTAGAAGCACAATCATTTTTATCTACCTAGCAAATTCTGTATGGACATAATGAAACTTCTAGTCTAAACACAGACAACTTGAGATGACGGGTCTAACAAAAGGGGTCATATCCTCATTACAGGGAGGTTTTATACCCATCATAGAGGGGTCCTATGCCCAATAAAGAGAGGTTTTATCCCTGTATTCTCAGCACAGAGGGGTCATATTCTCATCTACAGAGAGGTCATATACCATTGTCCACTTGACAGAGGCGTTGTATCCCTTTGTCCTCATTACAGAGGTGTCCTATCCATATGTCCTCAGTAGAGGGGAGTAGTATTCCCATGTCCTCAATTACATAGGAGCAATAACCTGTCCATATTATTACAGAGAGGCGGTATCCCCATGTTCTCATAGCAAAAAGGTCATAACTCCTTGTATTCATTAGAGGTCCTACCCCTATGCCTCCATTAGGGTGGGGTGGTATCCCTATATCATCTTCAGAGGGGAGATATACATCTCCAAGGTCCCCCATTACAGAGGGGTCCCATCTCCAAGGTCCCCCATTACAGAGGGGTCCCATCTCCAAGGTCCCCCATTACAGAGGGGTCCCATCTCCAAGGTCCCCCATTACAGAGGGGTCCCATCTCCAAGGTCCCCCATCACAGAGGGGTCCCATCTCCAAGGTCCCCCATCACAGAGGGGTCATACCCCCATGTGATCATTAAAGAAAGGTTGAATACACGTGTCTTCATTACCGAGGGGTCATATACCCATGTCCTCCTTACAGAGTCATCATATCCCTTTGTCCCCATTACAGAAGAGTCATACCCCCATTTTCTCATTACAGAGGATATCTTCTTGTCCCCATATACATGTCCTCAGAGAGGAGTGGTATCCCCATGGCCTCATTACGGATGGGGATACCACCCCTGTCTAATTGAGACATAAAGATAGGACCCATGTCCTCTTCACAGAGAAATCAAATTCCTATTTCCTCATTACAGAGAAATCAAATTCCTACTTCCTCATTACAGAGAGGTCCTATCCACAAGTGTCTATTGGTGATGGGTGGCATCCCCCTATCCTCTTTAGAGATTATAATCCAATGTAATCATTAGAGGAATGGTACCCCAATACAAAAGGGCGATATCCCCATGTCCACCTTATAGAGAGATTCTAATTCCCTAATTATGACAGAGGGGTCATACCCCCTTGCCTTCATTACAGGGGAGTCATATCCTCAATGTCCTTATTACAGAGGAGTCATACCCCCATGTTTTCCATTACAGAAAGGGTCGCTTCCACGCGTTATCACCGAGGGGCCGTACATCCATGTTCTCTTTACAGGAGTCATATCCCTATGTGCCCATTACAGAAGAGTCATACCCCCTATGTAATCATTACAGAGAGGTTATATTCCCTAATTACAGAGAGGGTTATATCCCCATGCCCTCCTTGTACCCCGCCCCCCCCCCCCATGTCCTCATTGCAAAAATGTCATATCTCCTTGTACTCCTCCCACCCCTGATGTCCTCATTTAAAATGGGCCCTATCCCCATGACCTCATTACACTCCAGGAAGTGTCTATTCCATCATAACCTAAACCAACACTTTTTTCGGTCACAGCACCCTTGAAAACGTGTAAAATCTCAGACATCCCAGCCTAAACTGTAAAAAATTTAAATACTACCACCTTGATTAAATTAACATCACCTCAGAGATCTGAAATATGAGAGAGAGAGAGAGATCTCTCTCTCTCTCTCTCTCTCTCCATACACACACACACAAGTCCCCAATTATACAGGCTCCCACCCACCAAAAAGCCCAGTCACACAGGTCACAGTCACCCACCAAAAAGCCCCCCCCCCCCCCCGCCACACGTGCCCTGGACCAGAGCCATGCATTCTGGCCCTAGAGTATCATTGGTGCCGATGGCTGGCCCACCCGCACCATGGCAGCTCACAACGCTGATACTGGGCTAACTGGGCCCCCCTGCTCGAAAGACATTGACCTAAACCTGAGGCTCAAGTGCTGATGGGACACCATTTAATAAAGTAACACGCACGGATTGTACATCTCACATTTTTGCTATACGTGGGTTACAAAGTTTGTGATGGAGACAGTTTTAGAACCCCCACAAATCGCAGAGTTCATATGCCCAGTGAAGTAAACTACTAGGGATGACTTATTTCACCTCAAGCTCTGAGAATCTTTCATCTCCTCCATTTCGGGTTTTACAAATTAAACACACAGAATTAACGTCACAAGAGTCAGAAGCAATTGTGCGCATTTCACTTTATTTAGAAAAAAAAAAGATAAAAACAAGCATTCCCTGTACCTTCACATTATAAAAGAGTTCCCTCCAGAGCAGTCCAGCATCTCCATTAGCACTACTAAAGCAGCAGAGACCACAAGGAGCAAAAAAGGCCTCCTCCAATTCTCGATTCGGAGAGACCCCTCCATGAACACCCCCCCAGTGATCAGAATAAGTCAGAATAGTGAAACATTAAAAGGACAACCAGCGACCGATTTGTACAAACATGCAGACATGGAGCCATCTACATTGCTTAATATTTTCATCTTCATTTAAATCGAGGTGGAGATGGTTGGCTGGTGGGAACTGGCTGCTCTCCCGCAACTGGACTCCTATCCTAACTCTGCTGCAACCAAGAAAGATACTGAGATGGTTTACCCAAAATAGGGCAAGTTTAACGGAATGGTATAAAAACTATAAATACATGGCAAAGATGGGATGTCGTCCACCATTAATGAAAATATGCAGTAATCAAACTGCTACAACAGGCAAACAAAGTACTTTGACTCAACATACAATGATAGTTACACAGAGGGCCCTACACTAGAACCAAAGAGATACATGAAAAAAACACTTGAAATAAATGGCTTGAAAATCGAATAGAAAGACTTTTGGGCTTTGGCATGACATGGGGAAGGACGACAGGCTGGTGCTATAGGACTCAAGATTGGGACAGTTAGGAAGCATATCAGAAACAGAGTTAGGGACCTCTATGTCTTATTCCCAGTGTACCATCCCTGCGATAAAGGAATGATGACCGGTTTGTTCTACTTGCAGGTACGATGTTGATTGGGGATAGAGTAGGAGACATTTATACCTTAAAGCTGGAGTGTTTTGTCCTTATGACCACGGAACGAAGACAGGCTAGTGCTATACATTTCATGAAATTGTCAGACAGGGCGGGCAAAAACGGTTCAGAGACAGGGCGGGCAAAGCGGATCAGAGACAGGGCGGGCAAAGCGGATCAGAGACAGGGCGGGCAAAGCGGATCAGAGACAGGGCGGGCAAAGCGGATCAGAGACAGAGCGGGGAAAGCGGATCAGAGACAGAGCGGGGAAAGCGGATCAGAGACAGAGCGGGGAAAGCGGATCAGAGACAGAGCGGGGAAAGCGGATCAGAGACAGAGCGGGGAAAGCGGATCAGAGACAGAGCGGGGAAAGCGGATCAGAGACAGAGCGGGGAAAGCGGATCAGAGACAGAGCGGGGAAAGCGGATCAGAGACAGAGCGGGGAAAGCGGATCAGAGACAGAGCGGGGAAAGCGGATCAGAGACAGCGGGGAAA
Source organism: Rana muscosa (assembly GCA_029206835.1). NCBI lineage: Eukaryota > Metazoa > Chordata > Amphibia > Anura > Ranidae > Rana > Rana muscosa. The sequence continues at coordinate 42,423,433 of JARGYO010000094.1, forward strand.
GCGGATCAGAGACCGAGCAGGAAGCTGATTGGAGACAGAGTCAGGGACCTCCATCTCTTATTTCCAGGCTGTTCTGTCCTATCAACAAACAATGACAGGCTAGTGCTATACGCTCCATTAAATGATAGGATACAGAATTAAGCAACAACGGGAATGATAGGTTTGTGTGATATGCTTTATGAAAAGATCAAGGACAGAATAAGGGACCTTTAACCTCTTATTTCCAGTGTTCTGTCCCTAAGATAGGGGAAAACCATCTGGGATTACATGATTCATGAAAAAGCTAAGGTAAATGTTCAGAAGCTGATCATGGATAGAGTTGGGGACCTCCATCATTTCGGGATCGTTCTGTTCCTAGAATTGAGGAACGATGACAGATATGTGCTATACACTTCATGAAATAAATCGGGGACAGAGTTAGAGACCTCTCTCTCATTTCCAGACTGTTCTTTCATTATGACTGGAGAAAGACTAGCGCTATACACTTCATGAAATGATCAGAGACAGTAGAAGCTGATGGGGGACAGAGTTGGGAAAGGAAATCTCATAGTTCTCAAGTCTTCGGTCCTTATGATTGGGGAAAGATGACAGGCTAGGATTTTATAAAAATGGTGTTGATTGTGGACAGTTATAGTGTTGATTGTGGACAGAATAAGAGACCTCTCAAAATGTTCTGTCCCTATGACTGGAGACAGAGTTAGGCAAGTCTGGACAGAATTAGGGACATCTATCTCCTTTTTATGGAGTGTTCTGCCCCTATATCCATCCTTGTGGCTTTTGTATTCCAAGATTTCAGTTATACGGTTGTATGCACTTTTTTTTTTTTTAAAGATTTTCTAAACACTGCATGACCGTTTCTGCCCCCTTGTGCTGCTGGAATCATTTCCTTTTAAACCCCAATGCCCGTTATAGACTGGATACCCCGCTTCTTTGTAAGCCTTCGATATTGCCGTCATTTATTAAAAGGTCAAAGCCGTTTATAAGTGTCACGTAATTAGGCCAGAGTAGGTCACAGCATAGCCAATATAACTACCAAATGGAAAATTAACTATGGGGAAGCAGCCAAGCACTTCCACCAGCCAGACCATAAGCCCCATAATCCATGTAGAGAGCAGCAGCACTAAGCCTTGGATGTGTTACGGGGTGGATGGAGTGGGGAGGCCGGTTAGTGCATCTAGTTTGGGAATTCTACAAAGTCCAAAAGTTGGTCCAAAGCTGGTGGCTTCTCTTTGGTTCTTTTCCCTGGAGTGCAGCCTCAGAGATCCACGTGGGGTGATGGTAGTTGTAACCATTTCAGGGGGGGGGGGGGGGTGTTAGTACTTCCCCAGGACCGTTGCCAGCAGCGCCATGCGTACGAACATACCGTTCTCAGCCTGACGGAAGTAGGCAGCGCGGGGGTCCGAGTCTACTTCAAAGCTGAAGGAGAAAAAAATTAAAACAGAGTCAGGATAATGGAATGGAGACAAAATCAATAATGCAGGGAATTTGTTAAAATCTGAGTCCACTTTAATTCACTATATATAATCCTATGATAATTCCCTTGATGTTCAGTTTCAAGCAAAGTTCCATATAATTCATAAAGTCCATAACATCACTTAAATGGGCTGATGCCGCTCCTGGTGACGACATTATGTCAAAACGCGTAGGAAGGGGCCTTGAGTGACGTCACCCCATACTAGCCCATGGTGGCTGGCAGCCTGTGTTCGCAGCTGGAGCCAGTGGTGCAGGAGAAAATTATACAAATCCCCTTGTGTCAGGCATGACATCTACATGCAAGTGTTTACTATTTTATTGGTTTGATATCGGTCATATTTCATTTTGCACATTTACACGTTTTGTGATCACAGGTGACCTCAGCTTAATAGGTTAAGCATCTGTGGCGCAGATATCTTCCTCCACACTCAACCTCACCTCTGATTTCCTATAACCCCCTCCTATACACTCAACCCACCCCTGAGCTCCTATAACCCCCTCCTTTACACACAAGTTCCTAGAATACCTCCTTTACACACAATCTCACCCTCCAATTCCTATACACCTTCCTCCACTTTATCTTGCCATTACCACCCCCCAAGCTCCTATGTCTCTCACTTCGGCACCTAAGCCTACCCCTTCCCAGCACCTACTACCCCTTTTCAGATTCTAAGCTCACCCCCTAGATCCTATTTCACTCTCCATCGTGCAAAGTTTACCGCCTCTGAAGTGATATTGCTTCACATTTGCACAAGGAGAAAGCGACAAATGGCGTTTCAATATGAAAAGGTAACCCTTATGGGGGCCAGATACCTCCTCTGCCATTTCCCACATTCCAAAAATTCCCAACGATACATTTTTATCTCAAATAAATATTAAATACCGTATTTATCAGCGTATAACATGCACTTTTTTCCCCTTAAAATCAGGGGAAAATCGTGGGTGCATGTTATACGCCAATCCCCGCTGTCTGAGGGGAAGAGGAGCGAGCGCCACCGAAATAGACCGAGCCGAGTCCCACCATTGGACCGGTGTTGTGTCCATCATAGGAGCCGGGCCAAGGGGCGGGACTGCGAGATGAGCCGAATACACAGGACATCCGGCTCTGTGCAGCTCGGCGGTGCTAAAATTTAAAAGCCCATCATGCTGCAATTTTGGGCAAGGCTGCAGTTGGACACTGGGCAAGGCTGCAGATGGAGACACTATTAAGGCTGCATTGTAAGTTTTTTTCCCTAAGCTTCCCTCCTAAAAACTTGGGGTGCGTGTTATACGCCGATAAATACGGTAATTATTTTAATAAATGTTTTCTTCAAGTCAGTTTTGCTGCAGCAGGTTCTATACACGGTACAGATGTGCCACTTTACAGGCAGACTAAGGGACCCCCCCAGGCACTATATTTAAAAGACTTTTTCATTTTTATTGTTTCACTTTGAGCATCATTAAAATCACTGCTCCTTTAAAAACGTTTTTTAAAAAGTATTTTTTTTTTTTTTTGTACTAGTACATGCAAGTATGCATCAAGGTATTTGAACCAACGAGCCTACATTTCTACACCTAGATGTTCTTTTGAACACCACAGCCTGTAGGGCACGGGTCTCAAACTGGCGGCCCTCCAGATATGGCAAAACGACAAGTCCTATGAGGCATTGCAAGACTGACAGAAGCATGACTCCGTCAGGTAGAGTCATAATAGGACTTGTAGCTCTGCAACAGCTGGAGGGCCATCAGTTTGAGACCCCTGCTGTAGGGGATTAGCTGCATGTGTCCCCCATCCGTACCAATTGCAGGACACTCCAGGGTCACATGTCAAGAGTAGCAGAACCCAAGTCTCACCTGATCTCATTAACTCGCGGCATTGGGTGCATGACCACCATCTTCTTCTTGGCCCGGGTCATGATGTGCGGAGTGAGGATAAACTGGCCAAAGCACTGGAAGAGAGAAAAGTAGGTAAACCGACAAGACTGGGCGACAAAGCAGACTCACCGATATCAACAGATAGGATTATAAAGAGTTACTCACCCGGTCGTACTCCTCCTTGCTGTCAAACCGTTCCTTCTGTATGCGGGTCATGTAGAGGACATCTGTGTCCGGCAAAGCCTCTTCAATGCTGTCAAACTCTTCCTGTGACCACAAAGAAAAGACACAAAATGTCTGAATTAACCCAACACCTTGAAATCTTCCAGACTCCCTGGGCTTCCCCCTCCAAGCCCAAAACATTGGGCTCCTTCAGCCCCAACACAATAGGCTCCCTTAAAATGTCCCCTCCCAACACCCCAAGTTCCTCCCATCACAATTTCCCTCCCCATCCCCTCATCCCTCCCATCACAATTCCCCTCTCGTGACCATCCGAATATTCTACCTCCCCAGCCCCTCCCGACACCCAAGACTCCCCTGCCAGGTACTCCGGACACCCTCATATTCCCTCTGCGCTCCAGGCGCCATCTTCAGCCCCTCACCTGTTTGATTCCTTTGGAAGCCACAAAGTGGATGATCTTAGAGGGCATCCTCAAGCTGCGTGGGGTGACATACCTCAGGTTGATACGGTATTGGGTGAGGAGGCATGCCAGAGAGTGAACCGTACGGCCGTGCTTCAAATCCCCCACCATGGTGATCTAAAAGGAGAAATTACATCACTTGAATCATAAGACACTCCAGTCCTGCATGCGCCATACACAGCAAGAAGAGGACAGCCCCGTGAAGACAATGCAGGACTCCATATCCCCAGGTCATTACATCGGATAGAAATTTCAATGGAGAGAATGATAGGATTACACCTTAATTGTATAAACCTTTGCGTAAATTAAATTCCTGAATACTGGCGTGTCCCCAATTGCCCCCCCCCAATTGTCATGTTGTACCAGGGCCCATAAATTATGCACAGAACCCTATAGAAATGTATTAAATTACAAGAAACACGGTTTTATCCATTGCTAAATTCATTCAGTTTGTGAAATCATTCAAATTATTCACCAAAATGTCAAGCCATGAAATCAAAAATCCTTGAATTCCAAAGCTGAAGGAGTGCCGGACAGGTTTGCTTAACCGACCATACAGACTATGTATGAGGTCATACCGAGCAGATACAATCTGGAATGTCACAGCAGACCCTCAAACTACAGGAGTTGAAGAAAAATCTAAACAAGATGGTACAACTAGAATATAATGTGTATTTGTCAGCTTAATTAAATTAACACAGAGGAGCCACCCTTGCTTTCAATGGCGAGTTCACATTTGAAGGACATACAAGTTTGGGGCATCTACGCTACCCTACCACCCTGCTTATGTACAATGGAGAACAAGTAAGCTGTGCCCGACCTTGGTGCAAGCAAAACTAGATTTGCTCTCCCTGGTAACAGGATGTTGCCAGGATTAAAAAAACAAAAACAAACCCAAAATGTTACAGGAGACAACCACAACACTGTTAGCTTCTTGTTTACATACCAGACTGGCAAAGCCTAGACTTTAGCAATACTTTTTCTAGATCCTGTCCTGTAGTAAATGTACCACCAATTACAGAAGCTCTTGTCCTGGAGTGCACATACTGCCCCCTACCTCTTTGATCCTTTCTGGGGTACACTTAGGCCCACCACCAAGCTCCTGCTTGGGGTACACATTACCCCAACCACCTAGGTCATATTCTGGGTTACACATTACCTAGCTAGTCTTTGTCTGGGGTACACATACCACCCTCTCTGGGGCACATACTGCTCCTATAAAACAAGAAAACCCTTGCGCTAGCTAAGTAGTGGCACAGATGAGAGGTGTAAGGGGAACGGATGGGGTACTGCAGCAGTCACCGGAAGGTCTGGTCCAAGTGAACAATAAAATATATATAAAACGTGATGGTGACTGCGCTGTAGTGTGTAAAAATAGGATGATGGGAAGGGAGAGAAAAAATTAAGCTCGGAGGGGATGTGGCAAGGAAGGGTAGGGTGTGGAGGTGTGGAGAGGAGGGGGAAGGGAAGGGGAAGAGGGAGAGACTGGGAGACGAAGTGGGTGAGTGATAAGCTAGTACTGGACTAACTAGCAGTGACGTGTTCCTTGACGCGGATCCGTACAAAACATACAACGCGGATTTGTTAAACATAGTGTCTCAAGGCACTTCGCAGAAACACATAACCGAGACCCCTCCCATTTAAAATCCTGGGGCATAGTACCCTATTCATGTCCATGGAGAGGAGGGCATAAGGTGCGAACACTAAGTCAAATTGAATCCCATTGGATTTTTTCGATGGATACGTTTACACCTAAAGGTCTTAATATAGAATTCGACCTTAATTGTTTTTTGAGTGACTATTAGTACATCTAGTCACATACCTCTCCTCATACATAATCGACATTGGGTCCTTGCCTACTGCCATAGATGTTCCCACTACGACTGGCATGATGTACTTATTTAAAACAGGTATATTCTCCTTGATGTTGGACCCTATTATATGTGAACTGAGATTATCCATTTGCCAAGGCAGGACCTTCATTAGTTCACGATTTAGGTGGGTTGCACCTTTGACTATATACTTAGGTCCATTTCCTCTCCCCCCCCCCTTGTTTCTTTCTAACTAATTTTTATCATTTTATTTATCTTATATGCTGAGTTAGTGATCTCTGATCCCATTTTTATTCTCTCTCCCGTGTTATACTTATTATGTCTGTATATTTAATATGTTTCTTCCTATGCTAACATGTCAAGCGATTTTAGGAATTAACCCGGTATATTTCCTCTCAGGATCATAGCTGGAGTGTGTCTGAGCTTTATATATTTTATATATGACATATTCTAGCTCCATGGTAATGGAGCTTTTTAGTTAAGAGCGGAGCTACTTTAACACCCGGTTTATATTTGTATATTTTTTATTAGTTTCCATATACCCTTTTCACATACATATATTTATCCATACTCCGTGGACAGGTAGTCCCCGTTCTATCACAGTGTCATTTATGTCCTAGGGTTTATCCCTTATGCGGCATACTTCTTTATCCTGCAGCGTCCCTTTCTTTTCCTCCCTAGTGTGCACAGTCTATTGCTTGCTGACACTTGCCAGTCAGATTTAAAAAGACACAGCAATCATGGCCGCGCGCATACATATACATTGGTCTACAACAAAATGGCCGTCGCCCGCCCTGTGCCGAGGACTATTTAAACTCTACATCCCGTGTCTAGTGCTAGCCTCTGATGAAGTCATGTGATATGACGACACGCGTCAGGACGTAGCACAGACACACTACCAGCAGATCCGAGAGGAGACGAGCTCACCGCTCGTAAGGATTCAATACCCGGTTTTTACTTCCAAATGTGAGTTTTTTACTTTAGTTTTAATAAACGTTTAGCGGTTTCAGACCCACACTATTTCTCCGTCCTTTGTTTCCTCCACATTCCAACTCTGTGATTGCCGCTGCTGACACTTGCCACCTGAGGGTTGCATCGGATGCACCATAGATGTCACACTCTTTCCCATTGGCACGAGCTCGGCGCTCGTTTGGATTGAGGTCCATGCTCACTCCATCACAAGTGAGTGTGTGAATGTATGCATCAGCCACTCCTCTTGCTGCACTCACAGAATTGCGCTATTGATGTACTCTCTGTTTTTGTTTTCTCTTATATACTCCAATGAGTAACGGTGCCATAAAGATCAGGCCATAAGGACGTGATACCCCCCTTCACTACAGAGAACTGCTGTATACTGTCCCCCCTTCCAATAGGGAGGTAAGCCAGGTGTGATCACAGGGTGGACGCCACAGGATTCTTTTCAAGCACTTCATTGGTGACGGGACTTTATCCACATATGACTTATTCATATACCATATAGTTATTTTGGAAGGATTGGGAAGTCATTACCAGGACTTATTTGGGACTGCCTCTCCTTACTAGTACAGTTCACTCATTCACTGAGTGTGTGTTTTCATTTATCCCATCCATTTCACTTTTCCTATTCATGGATTTGTTTGTGGATTATTATTATGTCTAAGTGGTTTATCTTTATCACGTGTTGCATACCTCGACCATTTGGATATTGGTTTTATATATGTCACATTTTTGTCTATTATTCACTGTGTTACATATTTTTCTGATTATCATTGATCAGTCTTTTATTAGTGTATTTTCATTTGTGTCACTGTGCACATTGCACATCACTGCTAGTTAGTCCAGTACTAGCTTATCACTCACCCACTTCGTCTCCCAGTCTCTCCCTCTTCCCCTCCCCTTCACACCTCCACACCCTTCCTTGCCACATCCCCTCCGAGCTTAATTTTTTCTCTCCCTTCCCATCATCCTATTTTTACACACTACAGCGCAGTCACCATCACATACTGCTCCTGCCATCTAGATCGGGGGGTCTCCAAAACTTTCTAAACAATAAGGGGACAGTTTGTTTTTGAGACTTTAGGGGGGACCAGACTGTGGCCAGCGGAAGTGGACATTTTCCTAGCATCGGTGGAATCAAACATCACATTCAGTATTGGGTGGAAGAACAGTGGTCCATAGTTGGTGTCAATGGAAGGGAATGGTGCCCATGGTTGGTGTCAATGGGAGGGAATGGTGCCCCATTGCCTCCTTCAGTTGGCAGGACAGTGTCTAATTTCAGTGGGAGAAATAGTACCCCAAGTGCTGGATAAAGGCAAGCAAATGGCCAGACTTCTCAGACCACTGTTCTAGATCCAGCCCTAGGGTACATGTAGCATGCAGAGTGACCATTGATATGCACAGATTCTCGTTTATGACTGGACAATGATTTGGCAGAACTTACAGTCATCCCGTTGACAGTCCCCAGCTCCTCGCGTATGGTGAATATATCCAGTAGAGCCTGTGTTGGGTGCTCCCCTACCCCATCACCGGCATTGATGACCGGCTTGCGGCAGTGTTTGGCAGCCAGCTGGGGATCGAAGAGACATCACAGGGTAATATACATGAGATAAGAGAAAGATGGAAGAAAAAGTAACAGAATGAACAGCTCCTACCTCCACAGCTCCGGGCTCCGGATGTCTCACCACAAGTATGTCGGAGTAACAGCTCATCGTCTGCACAGAATCAGTCAAAGATTCACCCTTCTGGGAGGATGATGTTGTCTCCGAGAAAGTGAGCACTGACCCTCCCAGACGCTGCATGGCTGCTGCAAAGGAACTGCTGGTCCGTGTACTGGCCTCGAAGAACATGGATGCCATGACCTTACCCTGGAGACAAGAGGATGATAGGGATGAGAAGGACCAAACATTGCCCAAGCATGCTACAGAAAATAGGATTTTTATAACAGCTTACCTGTAAAATCCTTTTCTTGGAGTACATCACGGGACACAGAGGGACATAGTCATTACTAATGGGTTATATAGATACCGTCAGGTGCTGGCACTGGCAACTTCCAAAACCGGAAGTACCCTCCCCTATATAAGCCCCTCCCATCCGGGAGCACCTCAGTTTTGTAGCAAAGCAATAAGTGTCCCCAAAGAGGGGCGGGAGCTCTGTGTCCCGTGATGTACTCCAAGAAAAGGATTTTACAGGTAAGCTGTTATAAAAATCCTATTTTCTTTCTCGTACATCACGGGACACAGAGCGACATAGTCATTACTAATGGGATGTCCTAAAGCAATGCCAAATGAGGGGGGGGATACACCATATATAAGCTGAGTGCTATCAGACATGAGGATCTTTTGCGGCCTGCAACACACTGCGCCCAAAGGCGACATCCTCCTGACTTCTAACGTCCACCTGGTAGAACCTAGTAAACGTGTGTACTGAAGACCATGTTGTGGCCTTACAGATTTGAGCCAGGGAGGCCTGGTGATGCACTGCCCATGAAGTTCCAACTGCTCTCGTGGAGTGCGCCCTAACTTTGAACGGAGGCGGTCTCCTTCTCAAGCCATAGGCTTGTATTATGACCTGTCGAATCCACCTGGCTAAAGTAGATTTTGACGCTGCCTGACCCTTTCTGGGGCCTTCCGGCAGAATAAACAAAGTATCCGTTCTGCGAATCTGAGCAGTGGCTTTTAGATAAGCTTTAACTGCTCTTACTACATCCAAAGAATGCAATAACTTTTCCTCTACCGAAGTAGGTCTGGGGAAAAAAAGAAGGAAGAACCACATCTTGGCTCAAATGAAACCTCGATACCACCTTAGGAAGAAAGGCTGGCTGAGGACGTAATACTACTCTGTCCTTATGGATAACCAGATATGGCTCTTTACAGGACATAGCTGCTAATTCCGACACTCTTTTAGCCGAACAAATGGCTACTAGAAAAATCCATTTCCTGGTGAGAAGAACCAAAGAAATATGCTGTAATGGTTCAAATGGTTGTTTCTGTAGAACCGACAGAACCAAGTTTAGATCCCATGGACATATGGGAATATTAACCGGAGGACTAATACGCATCACTCCTTGTATAAAGGCTTTGACTAGTGAATGCGAAGCCAAGGGCCTTTGAAAAAATATTGACAAGGCCGAAATCTGACCCTTGATAGTACTCAAGGCAAGCTTCCTATCTACAGCCCATTGTAGGAAGTCCAGAATCCTACCTATTACGTACTTACGTGGATGCCATTTCTTGGCCTCACACCAGGCGATGTACGCCTTCCAGATTCTATAGTAGATCTGCCTGGATACCGGCTTCCTGGCATTGATCATGGTAGATACCACAGCATTAGAGAGCCCTCTCTTTTTTAGAATGTGGGCTTCAATAGCCAGGCCGTCAAACCTAGGGCTGGTAAGGAAGGGTGGTATATCGGTCCTTGCGAAAGCAGGTCCGGACGATGTGGGAGGGTCCAAGGACTCCCCACAGACATTTTTACAATCTCCGCGTACCATGCTCTTCGGGGCCACGCTGGAGCCACCAGAATCACTGATTTCTTTTCTACCCTGATTCTGCGGAGTAATCGAGGTAACCATTGTGGCAGTGGGAATGCATATATCAGCTTGAACTGATCCCAAGGGAACACTAGGGCATCCGAGCCGCAAGCTAGGGGATCCCTTGTCCAAGAGACAAACCTGTCCACTTTTGTGTTGAATCTGGATGCTAGCAGATCTACATCCGGTGTTCCCCACCGCTGACATATTGTCCGGAAAACCTCGGGATGAAGGGACCATTCCCCTGGGCATAATTGTTGGCGACTTAGAAAGTCCGCCTTCCAATTCTCCACTCCTGGAATGAATACCGCAGATATGGCTGGGACATATCTTTCTGCCCATCTCAGGATGTAATTTACTTCCCTTTGGGCTGCACGACTCCTGGTGCCCCCCTGACGATTGATATATGCCACTGCTGTGGCATTGTCTGATTGAATTCTGACAGGGGACCCTTGGAGTTTGGATGTCCATGCTACTAGGGCATACCAGGCTGCTCGTATCTCTAAGAGATTGATGGGCAGGGCCTTTTCCGCATCCGACCATCTGCCCTGGAGAGACCATTGCTCCAGCACTGCTCCCCAGCCTATAAGGCTGGCATCTGTAGTGACCACCTTCCAGGAAATCGGACTGAAGGATTTCCCTCTTTCCAGATTCTGGGGAACCAACCACCAGCGGAGGCTCTTGCGAACGGAAGGGGACAAGGACATTGGTAAGTCCAGAGCCTGAACTTTTTTGTTCCAGGCTGACAGTATGGCCCTTTGCAACTTCCTTGAATGGAATTGACCGTAGGGTACTGCTTCGAATGATGCCACCATTTTTCCCAGCAGCCTCATGCACAGGCGTATGGATGGCTGTCTTTTTGAACCCACTAAGTGGATCAAATCTCTCAAAGACGACCCCTTTCCTTTTTTTTGAGGCAAGAAAATTTTTCTCTGGTCTGAATCCAGCCTTAGCCCCAAGTATTCCAGACTTTTGACTGGTTTTAGGGCTGACTTGTCTCGGTTGATAATCCAACCGTGATATTCCAGATACTTGATTGTCTCGTGAACAACCACTTCTAGTTTTTCCACTGAGTGGTCTATCAGCAACAAGTCGTCTAGATATGCCATTATCGTTACACCTCGTGTTCTTAGATTGGCCAATAATGGGGCCAGAATTTTTGTGAACACTCTTGGTGCTGTGGCCAGACCGAAGGGTAAGGCTCTGAACTGAAAATGGCGCCCTTCTACCGCAAAGCGTAGAAATTTTTGGTGGGCTGGAAAGATGGGGATGTGCAAATAAGCATCTTTGATGTCGATCGAGGCTAACCATTCCTCCCCTTGTAGGGCAGTGGCTACCGACCGGATCGACTCCATCCGGAAAGTCCTGATATGTAGGAATTTGTTTAGCCCTTTTAGATTTAATATGGGCCTCACGTCCCCGTTTGGCTTCGGGACTGTAAAGAGGTTTGAGTAAAACCCGAACCCCCATTCTTCCAGGGGAACCTCTATAATTACTGCTTTTGGGTGGGGGCAACCCTTCATGCATTTGACTTTGGGGGAGGTTTTGTACCTCTCCTGCTCCAGGGCTTCTTGTTACCCTGCAATTGTCCCTGATTTTTACCTCCGGGATTTGACCGAGGAGGCCGTCGGAACTGTTTCACAGCCGATGTCCTAGGGACTGGAGAAGCAGGCCTCTTAAAAGAGGGACCTCTAACTCTATTTTTAACCGGCAAAAGTGTACTTTTACCGCTGGAAATTCTCTGGATATATTTGTCCAGGTCTTCCCCCCGGCTCACCTCTATATATAGAGGCGCGTGCACGCGCACGCGGCCACGTGCGCCTTCGGCGCTAATTTCGAAAATGGAAACCAGGGACAAGAGCCAGGGCCCCTTTGCCGCAGGCCGGGGGATGGACGAGCATTGCAACATGGCAGAGGAAGCAGTTTCCCATAAGAGAACTCACCATCTGCCTGGACTCGCTCTGATGAAAAAGAAACTAGTCCACATGACAAGAAACGTTCCACAGCGGCCTCTAGTGGACAAACACAGGTACCGCAGTCTAATATATTAAATATATATAAAAAATGTTTTGTTTTTTTTTTCTTGACCACCATTAAAAATTATTACATTTTTTTAGTAGTTACAGGCATGCACAGAATTTTGCGGGAATACCATTAGGTAACAGACAGAAAGACAAATTAGGCTTGGGGGTCCCCCAATAGAACCAAGTTCCTGGGGGCCCCCACTTACCTGTTCCCCGCCGCAGGACTTTGTTTGGTCCACAAAAGCCCAAACTTCACCTATCACGGCAGGCATTGTAATCAAACCTTCAGGGACCGGGTTCCCAAGGATTCCACTCCCCTGGACCTGTATAGCACCCTGCACAGAAAACATCTTGGTCGTGGGTATGACCAGAGCTCTGGATCCCAGGGTCCAGCTCTCCTAAGAGAAGCATTACAGGCAAAACCTTGCTCTTCTCTGCAAGGCCCGGGTACCGACCGTTTAGCTATGAAGCTTTTTTGGTCGGATCCGGAATAGCTTACTGAGGCCCAAAAGAACCTGTACGCAAGCTCAGTGAAAAACACATGTTTCTTCTTGGCCAACACCTTAGACACTGGCAAAAAACTGAGGTGCTCCCGGATGGGAGGGGCTTATATAGGTGAGGGTACTTCCGGTTTTGGAAGTTGCCAGTGCCAGCACCTGACGGTATCTATATAACCCATTAGTAATGACTATGTCGCTCTGTGTCCCGTGATGTACGAGAAAGAAAATGTGACAGACAGTATAGACGGGCAGATATTTAATAGAAACCCATAAACTACATTAACTATCCTAATACTACTGGCACAGCACTCGGGTTTACCCTGGTAACCTAGAAAAAAATAATGGGCCACTTGCCAATGCATGCCCTCCATTAATCCTTTCACAGGCTGCCATAGGGGTCCAGGATGGGACTGTTGTAGCTAAACCAATAGGGAACTGCATATACTCAATGGCCAGGCTGGGAAGACTCCAAAGATCTATAGTATCCTGCTTGTTACCAGGTCAGCAGTTGAACATTCTAAAGGAAAAAAAAAAAAAGGAACTCTGGTTCCCAGGAAGGAGCTTAGACCCTTAGTCCTTGATGCTAGGCAAAAAAGAAGCTGCCTTTAGCAGATGGCAGCTTGGCCACCTGCAGGAGATACTCGTGGGCTATCCTTTCTATATTTTTGCCTAGCATCCTACTCATGCAGGTGGCGCTATAACTAAATGGTGAAGAGCTCCCAAGATCTCCCAAGAGCTGCAAGATCTCCCAAGAGCTGCAAGATCTCCCAAGAGCTGCAAGATCTCCCAAGAGCTGCAAGATCTCCCAAGAGCTTCAAGATCTCCCAAGAGCTTCCAAGATCTCCCAAGAGCTCCCAAGAGCTCCCAAGAGCTTCAAGATCTCCCAAGAGCTTCAAGATCTCCCAAGAGCTTCAAGATCTCCCAAGAGCTTCAAGACCTCCCAAGAGCTTCAAGATCTCCCAAGAGTTCGCAAGAGCTTCAAGATCTCCCAAGAGTTCGCAAGAGCTTCAAGATCTCCCAAGAGTTCGCAAGAGCTTCAAGATCTCCCAAGAGTTCGCAAGAGCTTCAAGATCTCCCAAGAGTTCGCAAGAGCTTCAAGATCTCCCAAGAGTTCGCAAGAGCTTCAAGATCTCCCAAGAGTTCGCAAGAGCTTCAAGATCTCCCAAGAGTTCGCAAGAGCTTCAAGATCTCCCAAGAGTTCGCAAGAGCTTCAAGATCTCCCAAGAGTTCGCAAGAGCTTCAAGATCTCCCAAGAGTTCGCAAGAGCTTCAAGATCTCCCAAGAGTTCGCAAGAGCTTCAAGATCTCCCAAGAGCTTCAAGACCTCCCAAGAGCTTCAAGACCTCCCAAGAGCTTCAAGATCTCCCAAGAGCTTCAAGATCTCCCAAGAGTTCGCAAGAGCTTCAAGATCTCCCAAGAGCTCGCAAGAGCTTCAAGATCTCCCAAGAGCTCGCAAGAGCTTCAAGATCTCCCAAGAGCTTCAAGATCTCCCAAGAGCTTCAAGATCTCCCAAGAGCTTCAAGATCTCCCAAGAGCTTCAAGATCTCCCAAGAGCTTCAAGATCTCCCAAGAGCTTCAAGATCTCCCAAGAGCTTCAAGATCTCCCAAGAGCTTCAAGATCTCCCAAGAGCTCCCAAGAGCTTCAAGATCTCCCAAGAGCTTCAAGATCTCCCAAGAGCTTCAAGACCTCCCAAGAGCTTCAAGACCTCCCAAGAGCTTCAAGACCTCCCAAGAGCTTCAAGACCTCCCAAGAGTTCGCAAGAGCTTCAAGATCTCCCAAGAGTTCGCAAGAGCTTCAAGATCTCCCAAGATTTCGCAAGAGCTTCAAGATCTCCCAAGAGTTCGCAAGAGCTTCAAGATCTCCCAAGAGTTCGCAAGAGCTTCAAGATCTCCCAAGAGTTCGCAAGAGCTTCAAGATCTCCCAAGAGTTCGCAAGAGCTTCAAGATCTCCCAAGAGTTCGCAAGAGCTTCAAGATCTCCCAAGAGTTCGCAAGAGCTTCAAGATCTCCCAAGAGTTCGCAAGAGCTTCAAGATCTCCCAAGAGTTCGCAAGAGCTTCAAGATCTCCCAAGAGTTCGCAAGAGCTTCAAGATCTCCCAAGAGTTCGCAAGAGCTTCAAGATCTCCCAAGAGCTTCAAGACCTCCCAAGAGCTTCAAGACCTCCCAAGAGCTTCAAGACCTCCCAAGAGCTTCAAGATCTCCCAAGAGCTTCAAGATCTCCCAAGAGTTCGCAAGAGCTTCAAGATCTCCCAAGAGCTCGCAAGAGCTTCAAGATCTCCCAAGAGCTCGCAAGAGCTTCAAGATCTCCCAAGAGCTTCAAGATCTCCCAAGAGCTTCAAGATCTCCCAAGAGCTTCAAGATCTCCCAAGAGCTTCAAGATCTCCCAAGAGCTTCAAGATCTCCCAAGAGCTTCAAGATCTCCCAAGAGCTTCAAGATCTCCCAAGAGTTCGCAAGAGCTTCAAGATCTCCCAAGAGTTCGCAAGAGCTTCAAGATTTCCCAAGAGTTCGCAAGAGCTTCAAGATCTCCCAAGAGTTCGCAAGAGCTTCAAGATTTCCCAAGAGTTCGCAAGAGCTTCAAGATTTCCCAAGAGTTCGCAAGAGCTTCAAGATTTCCCAAGAGTTTGCAAGATCTCCCAAGAGCTGCAAGATCTCCCAAGAGCTGCAAGATCTCCCAAGAGCTGCAAGATCTCCCAAGAGCTGCAAGATCTCCCAAGAGCTGCAAGATCTCCCAAGAGCTGCAAGATCTCCCAAGAGCTTGCAAGAGCTTCAAGATCTCCCAAAAGCTTCAAGATCTCCCAAGAGCTTCAAGATCTCCCAAGAGCTTCAAGATCTCCCAAGAGCTTCAAGATCTCCCAAGAGCTCGCAAGATCTCCCAAGATCTCCCAAGAGCTTCAAGATCTCCCAAGAGCTTCAAGATCTCCCAAGAGCTTCAAGATCTCCCAAGAGCTTCAAGATCTCCCAAGAGCTCGCAAGAGCTGCAAGAGCTCGCAAGAGCTTCAAGATCTCCCAAGAGCTCGCAAGAGCTCGCAAGAGCTTCAAGATCTCCCAAGAGCTCGCAAGAGCTTCAAGATCTCCCAAGAGCTCGCAAGAGCTTCAAGATCTCCCAAGAGCTCGCAAGAGCTTCAAGATCTCCCAAGAGCTCGCAAGAGCGTCAAGATCTCCCAAGAGCTCGCAAGAGCTTCAAGATCTCCCAAGAGCTTCAAGATCTCCCAAGAGCTCCCAAGAGCTTCAAGATCTCCCAAGAGCTTCAAGATCTCCCAAGAGCTTCAAGATCTCCCAAGAGCTTCAAGATCTCCCAAGAGCTTCAAGATCTCCCAAGAGCTTCAAGATCTCCCAAGAGCTGCAAGATCTCCCAAGAGCTGCAAGATCTCCCAAGAGCTGCAAGATCTCCCAAGAGCTGCAAGATCTCCCAAGAGCTGCAAGATCTCCCAAGAGCTCGCAAGAGCGTCAAGATCTCCCAAGAGCTCGCAAGAGCTTCAAGATCTCCCAAGAGCTCGCAAGAGCTTCAAGATCTCCCAAGAGCTCGCAAGAGCTTCAAGATCTCCCAAGAGCTCGCAAGAGCTTCAAGATCTCCCAAGAGCTCGCAAGAGCTTCAAGATCTCCCAAGAGCTCGTAAGAGCTTCAAGATCTCCCAAGAGCTTCAAGATCTCCCAAGAGCTCGTAAGAGCTTCAAGATCTCCCAAGAGCTTCAAGATCTCCCAAGAGCTCGTAAGAGCTTCAAGATCTCCCAAGAGCTTCAAGATCTCCCAAGAGCTTCAAGATCTCCCAAGAGCTTCAAGATCTCCCAAGAGCTTCAAGATCTCCCAAGAGCTTCAAGATCTCCCAAGAGCTTCAAGATCTCCCAAGAGCTCGCAAGAGCTTCAAGATCTCCCAAGAGCTCGCAAGAGCGTCAAGATCTCCCAAGAGCTCGCAAGAGCGTCAAGATCTCCCAAGAGCTCGCAAGAGCTTCAAGATCTCCCAAGAGCTCGCAAGAGCTTCAAGATCTCCCAAGAGCTCGCAAGAGCTTCAAGATCTCCCAAGAGCTTCAAGATCTCCCAAGAGCTCGCAAGAGCTTCAAGATCTCCCAAGAGCTCGCAAGAGCTTCAAGATCTCCCAAGAGCTCGCAAGAGCTTCAAGATCTCCCAAGAGCTCGCAAGAGCGTCAAGAGCTCCCAAGAGCTTCAAGATCTCCCAAGAGCTCGCAAGAGCTTCAAAAAGATCTCCCAAGAGCTCGCAAGATCTCCCAAGAGCTCCCAAGAGCTCGCAAGATCTCCCAAGATCTCGCAAGATCTCCCAAGAGCTCCTAAGAGCTTCAAGATCTCCCAAGAGCTTCAAGATCTCCCAAGAGCTTCAAGATCTCCCAAGAGCTTCAAGATCTCCCAAGAGCTTCAAGATCTCCCAAGAGCTTCAAGATCTCCCAAGAGCTGCAAGATCTCCCAAGAGCTCGCAAGATCTCCCAAGAGCTCGCAAGAGCTGCAAGATCTCCCAAGAGCTCGCAAGAGCTTCAAGATCTCCCAAGAGCTCGCAAGAGCTTCAAGATCTCCCAAGAGCTCGCAAGAGCTTCAAGATCTCCCAAGAGCTCGCAAGAGCTTCAAGATCTCCCAAGAGCTCGCAAGAGCTTCAAGATCTCCCAAGAGCTCGCAAGAGCTTCAAGATCTCCCAAGAGCTCGCAAGAGCTTCAAGATCTCCCAAGAGCTCGCAAGAGCTTCAAGATCTCCCAAGAGCTCGCAAGAGCGTCAAGATCTCCCAAGAGCTCGCAAGAGCTTCAAGATCTCCCAAGAGCTCCCAAGAGCTTCAAGATCTCCCAAGAGCTCGCAAGAGCTTCAAGATCTCCCAAGAGCTTCAAGATCTCCCAAGAGCTCCCAAGATCTCCCAAGATCTCCCAAGAGCTCCCAAGATCTCCCAAGAGCTCCCAAGAGCTCCCAAGATCTCCCAAGAGCTCCCAAGAGCTCCCAAGATCTCCCAAGAGCTCCCAAGAGCTCGCAAGATCTCCCAAGAGCTCGCAAGATCTCCCAAGAGCTCCCAAGAGCTTCAAGATCTCCCAAGAGCTTCAAGATCTCCCAAGAGCTTCAAGATCTCCCAAGAGCTGCAAGATCTCCCAAGAGCTGCAAGATCTCCCAAGAGCTCGCAAGAGCTGCAAGATCTCCCAAGAGCTCGCAAGAGCTTCAAGATCTCCCAAGAGCTCGCAAGAGCTTCAAGATCTCCCAAGAGCTCGCAAGAGCTTCAAGATCTCCCAAGAGCTCGCAAGAGCTCGCAAGAGCTTCAAGATCTCCCAAGAGCTCGCAAGAGCTTCAAGATCTCCCAAGAGCTCGCAAGAGCTTCAAGATCTCCCAAGAGCTTCAAGATCTCCCAAGAGCTTCAAGATCTCCCAAGAGCTTCAAGATCTCCCAAGAGCTTCAAGATCTCCCAAGAGCTGCAAGATCTCCCAAGAGCTGCAAGATCTCCCAAGAGCTGCAAGATCTCCCAAGAGCTGCAAGATCTCCCAAGAGCTGCAAGATCTCCCAAGAGCTGCAAGATCTCCCAAGAGCTTCAAGATCTCCCAAGAGCTCGCAAGAGCTCGCAAGAGCTTCAAGATCTCCCAAGAGCTCGCAAGAGCTTCAAGATCTCCCAAGAGCTTCAAGATCTCCCAAGAGCTTCAAGATCTCCCAAGAGCTTCAAGATCTCCCAAGAGCTTCAAGATCTCCCAAGAGCTTCAAGATCTCCCAAGAGCTTCAAGATCTCCCAAGAGCTGCAAGATCTCCCAAGAGCTGCAAGATCTCCCAAGAGCTGCAAGATCTCCCAAGAGCTGCAAGATCTCCCAAGAGCTGCAAGATCTCCCAAGAGCTGCAAGATCTCCCAAGAGCTGCAAGATCTCCCAAGAGCTGCAAGATCTCCCAAGAGCTCGCAAGAGCTTCAACATCTCCCAAGAGCTTCAACATCTCCCAAGAGCTTCAACATCTTTCAAGATCTCCCAAGAGCTGCAAGATCTCCCAAGAGCGGAGCTTCAAGATCTCCCAAGAGCTCGCAAGAGCTTCAAGATCTCCCAAGAGCTTCAAGATCTCCCAAGAGCTTCAAGATCTCCCAAGAGCTTCAAGATCTCCCAAGAGCTGCAAGATCTCCCAAGAGCTGCAAGATCTCCCAAGAGCTGCAAGATCTCCCAAGAGCTGCAAGATCTCCCAAGAGCTGCAAGATCTCCCAAGAGCTGCAAGATCTCCCAAGAGCTGCAAGATCTCCCAAGAGCTGCAAGATCTCCCAAGAGCTGCAAGATCTCCCAAGAGCTGCAAGATCTCCCAAGAGCTCGCAAGATCTCCCAAGAGCTCGCAAGAGCTTCAACATCTCCCAAGAGCTTCAACATCTCCCAAGAGCTTCAACATCTCCCAAGAGCTTCAACATCTTTCAAGATCTCCCAAGAGCTGCAAGATCTCCCAAGAGCGGAGCTTCAACATCTCCCAAGAGCTCGCAAGAGCTTCAAGATCTCCCAAGAGCTCGCAAGAGCTTCGGATCTCCCAAGAGCTTCAAGATCTCCCAAGAGCTTCAAGATCTCCCAAGAGCTTCAAGATCTCCCAAGAGCTTCAAGATCTCCCAAGAGCTTCAAGATCTCCCAAGAGCTTCAAGATCTCCCAAGAGCTTGCAAGAGCTTCAAGATCTCCCAAGAGCTCGCAAGAGCTTCAAGATCTCCCAAGAGCTCGCAAGAGCTTCAAGATCTCCCAAGAGCTTCAAGATCTCCCAAGAGCTTCAAGATCTCCCAAGAGCTTCAAGATCTCCCAAGAGCTTCAAGATCTCCCAAGAGCTTCAAGATCTCCCAAGAGCTTCAACATCTTTCAAGATCTCCCAAGAGCTGCAAGATCTCCCAAGAGCTCGCAAGAGCTTCAAGATCTCCCAAGAGCTTCAACATCTCCCAAGAGCTTCAACATCTTTCAAGATCTCCCAAGAGCTGCAAGATCTCCCAAGAGCGGAGCTTCAAGATCTCCCAAGAGCTCGCAAGAGCTTCAAGATCTCCCAAGAGCTTCAACATCTCCCAAGAGCTTCAACATCTCCCAAGAGCTTCAACATCTCCCAAGAGCTTCAACATCTCCCAAGAGCTTCAAGATCTCCCAAGAGCTTCAAGATCTCCCAAGAGCTTCAAGATCTCCCAAGAGCTCGCAAGAGCTTCAAGATCTCCCAAGAGCTTCAAGATCTCCCAAGAGCTCGCAAGAGCTTCAAGATCTCCCAAGAGCTTCAAGATCTCCCAAGAGCTCGCAAGAGCTTCAAGATCTCCCAAGAGCTTCAAGATCTCCCAAGAGCTTCAAGATCTCCCAAGAGCTTCAAGATCTCCCAAGAGCTTCAAGATCTCCCAAGAGCTTCAAGATCTCCCAAGAGCTGCAAGATCTCCCAAGAGCTGCAAGATCTCCCAAGAGCTGCAAGATCTCCCAAGAGCTGCAAGATCTCCCAAGAGCTGCAAGATCTCCCAAGAGCTGCAAGATCTCCCAAGAGCTCGCAAGAGCTCGCAAGAGCTCGCAAGATCTCCCAAGAGCTGCAAGATCTCCCAAGAGCTGCAAGATCTCCCAAGAGCTCGCAAGATCTCCCAAGAGCTCGCAAGATCTCCCAAGAGCTGCAAGATCTCCCAAGAGCTGCAAGATCTCTCAAGAGCTCGCAAGATCTCCCAAGAGCTCGCAAGATCTCCCAAGATCTCCCAAGAGCTCGCAAGATCTCCCAAGAGCTGCAAGATCTCCCAAGAGCTGCAAGATCTCCCAAGAGCTGCAAGATCTCCCAAGATCTCCCAAGAGATTCAAGATCTCCCAAGAGCTTCAAGATCTCCCAAGAGCTTCAAGATCTCCCAAGAGCTCGCAAGAGCTGCAAGATCTCCCAAGAGCTCGCAAGAGCTTCAAGATCTCCCAAGAGCTTCAAGATCTCCCAAAAGCTTCAAGATCTCCCAAGAGCTTCAAGATCTCCCAAAAGCTTCAAGATCTCCCAAGAGCTCGCAAGAGCTCCCAAGAGCTCCCAAGAGCTCGCAAGAGCTTCAAGATCTCCCAAGAGCTTCAAGATCTCCCAAGAGCTTCAAGATCTCCCAAGATCTCCCAAGAGCTTCAAGATCTCCCAAGAGCTCGCAAGAGCTTCAAGATCTCCCAAGAGCTCGCAAGAGCTTCAAGATCTCCCAAGAGCTCGCAAGAGCTTCAAGATCTCCCAAGAGCTCCCAAGAGCTTCAAGATCTCCCAAGAGCTCCCAAGAGCTTCAAGATCTCCCAAGATCTCCCAAGAGCTTCAAGATCTCCCAAGAGCTCGCAAGAGCTTCAAGATCTCCCAAGAGCTCGCAAGAGCTTCAAGATCTCCCAAGAGCTCGCAAGAGCTTCAAGATCTCCCAAGAGCTTCAAGATCTCCCAAGAGCTTCAAGATCTCCCAAGAGCTTCAAGATCTCCCAAGAGCTTCAAGATCTCCCAAGAGCTTCAAGATCTCCCAAGAGCTCGCAAGAGCTCCCAAGAGCTCGCAAGAGCTTCAAGATCTCCCAAGAGCTTCAAGATCTCCCAAGATCTCCCAAGAGCTTCAAGATCTCCCAAGAGCTCGCAAGAGCTTCAAGATCTCCCAAGAGCTCGCAAGAGCTTCAAGATCTCCCAAGAGCTCGCAAGAGCTTCAAGATCTCCCAAGAGCTCGCAAGAGCTTCAAGATCTCCCAAGAGCTCGCAAGAGCTTCAAGATCTCCCAAGAGCTCGCAAGATCTCCCAAGATCTCCCAAGAGCTCGCAAGATCTCCCAAGAGCTCGCAAGATCTCCCAAGAGCTCGCAAGATCTCCCAAGAGCTCCCAAGAGCTTCAAGATCTCCCAAGAGCTCGCAAGATCTCCCAAGATCTCCCAAGAGCTCCCAAGAGCTTCAAGATCTCCCAAGAGCTCGCAAGAGCTGCAAGATCTCCCAAGAGCTTCAAGATCTCCCAAGAGCTTCAAGATCTCCCAAGAGCTTCAAGATCTCCCAAGAGCTTCAAGATCTCCCAAGAGCTCGCAAGAGCTTCAAGATCTCCCAAGAGCTCGCAAGAGCTTCAAGATCTCCCAAGAGCTCGCAAGAGCTTCAAGATCTCCCAAGAGCTCGCAAGAGCTTCAAGATCTCCCAAGAGCTCGCAAGATCTCCCAAGAGCTTCAAGATCTCCCAAGAGCTTCAAGATCTCCCAAGAGCTTCAAGATCTCCCAAGAGCTTCAAGATCTCCCAAGAGCTAAATGATCTCCCAAGAGCTAAAAGATCTCCCAAGAGCTAAAAGATCTCCCAAGAGCTAAAAGATCTCCCAAGAGCTAAAAGATCTCCCAAGAGCTAAAAGATCTCCCAAGAGCTCCAAGATCTCCCAAGAGCTCCAAGATCTCCAAGATCTCCCAAGAGCTCCAAGATCTCCCAAGAGCTCCAAGATCTCCCAAGAGCTGCAAGAGCTTCAAGATCTCCCAAGAGCTTCAAGATCTCCCAAGAGCTTCAAGATCTCCCAAGAGCTTCAAGATCTCCCAAGAGCTTCAAGATCTCCCAAGAGCTTCAAGATCTCCCAAGAGCTCGCAAGAGCTTCAAGATCTCCCAAGAGCTCGCAAGAGCTTCAAGATCTCCCAAGAGCTTCAAGATCTCCCAAGAGCTTCAAGATCTCCCAAGAGCTCCAAGATCTCCAAGATCTCCCAAGAGCTCCAAGATCTCCCAAGAGCTCCAAGATCTCCCAAGAGCTGCAAGAGCTTCAAGATCTCCCAAGAGCTTCAAGATCTCCCAAGAGCTTCAAGATCTCCCAAGAGCTTCAAGATCTCCCAAGAGCTTCAAGATCTCCCAAGAGCTTCAAGATCTCCCAAGAGCTTCAAGATCTCCCAAGAGCTTCAAGATCTCCCAAGAGCTTCAAGAGCTTCAAGATCTCCCAAGAGCTCGCAAGAGCTTCAAGATCTCCCAAGATCTCCCAAGAGCTTCAAGATCTCCCAAGAGCTTCAAGATCTCCCAAGAGCTTCAAGATCTCCCAAGAGCTTCAAGATCTCCCAAGAGCTTCAAGATCTCCCAAGAGCTCGCAAGATCTCCCAAGAGCTCGCAAGATCTCCCAAGAGCTCGCAAGATCTCCCAAGAGCTCGCAAGATCTCCCAAGAGCTCGCAAGATCTCCCAAGAGCTTCAAGATCTCCCAAGAGCTCCCAAGAGCTGCAAGAGCTTCAAGATCTCCCAAGAGCTCGCAAGAGCTTCAAGATCTCCCAAGAGCTCGCAAGAGCTTCAAGATCTCCCAAGAGCTCGCAAGAGCTTCAAGATCTCCCAAGAGCTCGCAAGAGCTCGCAAGAGCTTCAAGATCTCCCAAGAGCTCGCAAGAGCTTCAAGATCTCCCAAGAGCTCGCAAGATCTCCCAAGAGCTCCCAAGAGCTTCAAGATCTCCCAAGAGCTTCAAGATCTCCCAAGAGCTCCAAGATCTCCCAAGAGCTGCAAGAGCTTCAAGATCTCCCAAGAGCTCGCAAGAGCTTCAAGATCTCCCAAGAGCTTCAAGATCTCCCAAGAGCTTCAAGATCTCCCAAGAGCTTCAAGATCTCCCAAGAGCTCGCAAGATCTCCCAAGAGCTCGCAAGATCTCCCAAGAGCTCGCAAGATCTCCCAAGAGCTTCAAGATCTCCCAAGAGCTTCAAGATCTCCCAAGAGCTTCAAGATCTCCCAAGAGCTTCAAGATCTCCCAAGAGCTTCAAGATCTCCCAAGAGCTCCCAAGAGCTGCAAGAGCTTCAAGATCTCCCAAGAGCTCGCAAGAGCTTCAAGATCTCCCAAGAGCTCGCAAGAGCTTCAAGATCTCCCAAGAGCTCGCAAGAGCTTCAAGCTCTCCCAAGAGCTCGCAAGAGCTTCAAGATCTCCCAAGAGCTCGCAAGAGCTTCAAGATCTCCCAAGAGCTCGCAAGAGCTTCAAGATCTCCCAAGAGCTCGCAAGAGCTTCAAGATCTCCCAAGAGCTCGCAAGAGCTTCAAGATCTCCCAAGAGCTCCCAAGAGCTTCAAGATCTCCCAAGAGCTTCAAGATCTCCCAAGAGCTTCAAGATCTCCCAAGAGCTTCAAGATCTCCCAAGAGCTTCAAGATCTCCCAAGAGCTTCAAGATCTCCCAAGAGCTCCAAGATCTCCCAAGAGCTCCAAGATCTCCCAAGAGCTCCAAGAGCTCCCAAGAGCTCGCAAGAGCTTCAAGATCTCCCAAGAGCTCGCAAGATCTCCCAAGAGCTCGCAAGATCTCCCAAGAGCTCGCAAGAGCTTCAAGATCTCCCAAGAGCTCGCAAGAGCTTCAAGATCTCCCAAGAGCTCGCAAGAGCTTCAAGATCTCCCAAGAGCTCGCAAGAGCTTCAAGATCTCCCAAGAGCGGAGCTTCAAGATCTCCCAAGAGCTCGCAAGAGCTTCAAGATCTCCCAAGAGCTTCAACATCTCCCAAGAGCTTCAACATCTCCCAAGAGCTTCAACATCTCCCAAGAGCTTCAAGATCTCCCAAGAGCTTCAAGATCTCCCAAGAGCTTCAAGATCTCCCAAGAGCTTCAAGATCTCCCAAGAGCTCGCAAGAGCTTCAAGATCTCCCAAGAGCTTCAAGATCTCCCAAGAGCTCGCAAGAGCTTCAAGATCTCCCAAGAGCTTCAAGATCTCCCAAGAGCTTCAAGATCTCCCAAGAGCTTCAAGATCTCCCAAGAGCTTCAAGATCTCCCAAGAGCTTCAAGATCTCCCAAGAGCTGCAAGATCTCCCAAGAGCTGCAAGATCTCCCAAGAGCTGCAAGATCTCCCAAGAGCTCGCAAGAGCTCGCAAGATCTCCCAAGAGCTGCAAGATCTCCCAAGAGCTGCAAGATCTCCCAAGAGCTCGCAAGATCTCCCAAGAGCTCGCAAGATCTCCCAAGAGCTGCAAGATCTCCCAAGAGCTGCAAGATCTCCCAAGAGCTGCAAGATCTCTCAAGAGCTCGCAAGATCTCCCAAGAGCTCGCAAGATCTCCCAAGAGCTCGCAAGATCTCCCAAGATCTCCCAAGAGCTCGCAAGATCTCCCAAGAGCTGCAAGATCTCCCAAGAGCTGCAAGATCTCCCAAGAGCTGCAAGATCTCCCAAGAGCTGCAAGATCTCCCAAGATCTCCCAAGAGATTCAAGATCTCCCAAGAGCTTCAAGATCTCCCAAGAGCTTCAAGATCTCCCAAGAGCTCGCAAGAGCTGCAAGATCTCCCAAGAGCTCGCAAGAGCTTCAAGATCTCCCAAGAGCTTCAAGATCTCCCAAAAGCTTCAAGATCTCCCAAGAGCTTCAAGATCTCCCAAGAGCTTCAAGATCTCCCAAGAGCTCGCAAGAGCTCCCAAGAGCTCCCAAGAGCTCGCAAGAGCTTCAAGATCTCCCAAGAGCTTCAAGATCTCCCAAGATCTCCCAAGAGCTTCAAGATCTCCCAAGAGCTCGCAAGAGCTTCAAGATCTCCCAAGAGCTCGCAAGAGCTTCAAGATCTCCCAAGAGCTCCCAAGAGCTTCAAGATCTCCCAAGAGCTCCCAAGAGCTTCAAGATCTCCCAAGAGCTCCCAAGAGCTTCAAGATCTCCCAAGATCTCCCAAGAGCTTCAAGATCTCCCAAGAGCTCGCAAGAGCTTCAAGATCTCCCAAGAGCTCGCAAGAGCTTCAAGATCTCCCAAGAGCTCGCAAGAGCTTCAAGATCTCCCAAGAGCTTCAAGATCTCCCAAGAGCTTCAAGATCTCCCAAGAGCTTCAAGATCTCCCAAGAGCTTCAAGATCTCCCAAGAGCTTCAAGATCTCCCAAGAGCTCGCAAGAGCTCCCAAGAGCTCGCAAGAGCTCCCAAGAGCTCGCAAGAGCTTCAAGATCTCCCAAGAGCTTCAAGATCTCCCAAGATCTCCCAAGAGCTTCAAGATCTCCCAAGAGCTCGCAAGAGCTTCAAGATCTCCCAAGAGCTCGCAAGAGCTTCAAGATCTCCCAAGAGCTCGCAAGAGCTTCAAGATCTCCCAAGAGCTCGCAAGAGCTTCAAGATCTCCCAAGAGCTCGCAAGAGCTTCAAGATCTCCCAAGATCTCCCAAGAGCTCGCAAGATCTCCCAAGAGCTCGCAAGATCTCCCAAGAGCTCGCAAGATCTCCCAAGAGCTCCCAAGATCTCCCAAGAGCTCCCAAGAGCTTCAAGATCTCCCAAGAGCTCGCAAGATCTCCCAAGAGCTCGCAAGATCTCCCAAGAGCTCCCAAGAGCTTCAAGATCTCCCAAGAGCTCGCAAGAGCTGCAAGATCTCCCAAGAGCTTCAAGATCTCCCAAGAGCTTCAAGATCTCCCAAGAGCTTCAAGATCTCCCAAGAGCTCGCAAGAGCTTCAAGATCTCCCAAGAGCTCGCAAGAGCTTCAAGATCTCCCAAGAGCTCGCAAGAGCTTCAAGATCTCCCAAGAGCTCGCAAGAGCTTCAAGATCTCCCAAGAGCTCGCAAGATCTCCCAAGAGCTCGCAAGATCTCCCAAGAGCTCGCAAGATCTCCCAAGAGCTTCAAGATCTCCCAAGAGCTTCAAGATCTCCCAAGAGCTTCAAGATCTCCCAAGAGCTAAATGATCTCCCAAGAGCTAAAAGATCTCCCAAGAGCTAAAAGATCTCCCAAGAGCTAAAAGATCTCCCAAGAGCTAAAAGATCTCCCAAGAGCTCCAAGATCTCCAAGATCTCCCAAGAGCTCCAAGATCTCCCAAGAGCTCCAAGATCTCCCAAGAGCTGCAAGAGCTTCAAGATCTCCCAAGAGCTTCAAGATCTCCCAAGAGCTTCAAGATCTCCCAAGAGCTTCAAGATCTCCCAAGAGCTTCAAGATCTCCCAAGAGCTTCAAGATCTCCCAAGAGCTTCAAGATCTCCCAAGAGCTTCAAGATCTCCCAAGAGCTCGCAAGAGCTTCAAGATCTCCCAAGAGCTCGCAAGAGCTTCAAGATCTCCCAAGAGCTTCAAGATCTCCCAAGAGCTTCAAGATCTCCCAAGAGCTTCAAGATCTCCCAAGAGCTCCAAGATCTCCAAGATCTCCCAAGAGCTCCAAGATCTCCCAAGAGCTCCAAGATCTCCCAAGAGCTGCAAGAGCTTCAAGATCTCCCAAGAGCTTCAAGATCTCCCAAGAGCTTCAAGATCTCCCAAGAGCTTCAAGATCTCCCAAGAGCTTCAAGATCTCCCAAGAGCTTCAAGAGCTTCAAGATCTCCCAAGAGCTCGCAAGAGCTTCAAGATCTCCCAAGATCTCCCAAGAGCTTCAAGATCTCCCAAGAGCTTCAAGATCTCCCAAGAGCTTCAAGATCTCCCAAGAGCTTCAAGATCTCCCAAGAGCTCGCAAGATCTCCCAAGAGCTCGCAAGATCTCCCAAGAGCTCGCAAGATCTCCCAAGAGCTCGCAAGATCTCCCAAGAGCTCGCAAGATCTCCCAAGAGCTCGCAAGATCTCCCAAGAGCTCGCAAGATCTCCCAAGAGCTTCAAGATCTCCCAAGAGCTTCAAGATCTCCCAAGAGCTCCCAAGAGCTGCAAGAGCTTCAAGATCTCCCAAGAGCTCGCAAGAGCTTCAAGATCTCCCAAGAGCTCGCAAGAGCTTCAAGATCTCCCAAGAGCTCGCAAGAGCTTCAAGATCTCCCAAGAGCTCGCAAGAGCTCGCAAGAGCTTCAAGATCTCCCAAGAGCTCGCAAGAGCTTCAAGATCTCCCAAGAGCTCGCAAGATCTCCCAAGAGCTCCCAAGAGCTTCAAGATCTCCCAAGAGCTTCAAGATCTCCCAAGAGCTCCAAGATCTCCCAAGAGCTGCAAGAGCTTCAAGATCTCCCAAGAGCTCGCAAGAGCTTCAAGATCTCCCAAGAGCTTCAAGATCTCCCAAGAGCTTCAAGATCTCCCAAGAGCTTCAAGATCTCCCAAGAGCTCGCAAGATCTCCCAAGAGCTCGCAAGATCTCCCAAGAGCTCGCAAGATCTCCCAAGAGCTCGCAAGAGCTTCAAGATCTCCCAAGAGCTCGCAAGAGCTTCAAGATCTCCCAAGAGCTCGCAAGATCTCCCAAGAGCTTCAAGATCTCCCAAGAGCTCGCAAGAGCTTCAAGATCTCCCAAGAGCTCGCAAGAGCTTCAAGATCTCCCAAGAGCTCGCAAGAGCTTCAAGATCTCCCAAGAGCTCGCAAGAGCTCGCAAGAGCTTCAAGATCTCCCAAGAGCTCGCAAGAGCTTCAAGATCTCCCAAGAGCTCGCAAGATCTCCCAAGAGCTCCCAAGAGCTTCAAGATCTCCCAAGAGCTTCAAGATCTCCCAAGAGCTTCAAGATCTCCCAAGAGCTCCAAGATCTCCCAAGAGCTGCAAGAGCTTCAAGATCTCCCAAGAGCTCGCAAGAGCTTCAAGATCTCCCAAGAGCTTCAAGATCTCCCAAGAGCTTCAAGATCTCCCAAGAGCTCGCAAGATCTCCCAAGAGCTCGCAAGATCTCCCAAGAGCTCGCAAGATCTCCCAAGAGCTCGCAAGATCTCCCAAGAGCTCGCAAGATCTCCCAAGAGCTCGCAAGATCTCCCAAGAGCTTCAAGATCTCCCAAGAGCTTCAAGATCTCCCAAGAGCTTCAAGATCTCCCAAGAGCTTCAAGATCTCCCAAGAGCTCCCAAGATCTCCCAAGAGCTCCCAAGAGCTGCAAGAGCTTCAAGATCTCCCAAGAGCTCGCAAGAGCTTCAAGATCTCCCAAGAGCTCGCAAGAGCTTCAAGATCTCCCAAGAGCTCGCAAGAGCTTCAAGATCTCCCAAGAGCTCGCAAGAGCTCGCAAGAGCTTCAAGATCTCCCAAGAGCTCGCAAGAGCTTCAAGATCTCCCAAGAGCTCGCAAGAGCTTCAAGATCTCCCAAGAGCTCGCAAGAGCTTCAAGATCTCCCAAGAGCTCGCAAGAGCTTCAAGATCTCCCAAGAGCTCGCAAGAGCTTCAAGATCTCCCAAGAGCTCCCAAGAGCTTCAAGATCTCCCAAGAGCTTCAAGATCTCCCAAGAGCTTCAAGATCTCCCAAGAGCTTCAAGATCTCCCAAGAGCTTCAAGATCTCCCAAGAGCTTCAAGATCTCCCAAGAGCTTCAAGATCTCCCAAGAGCTTCAAGATCTCCCAAGAGCTCCAAGATCTCCCAAGAGCTCCAAGAGCTCCCAAGAGCTCGCAAGAGCTCGCAAGATCTCCCAAGAGCTCGCAAGATCTCCCAAGAGCTCGCAAGATCTCCCAAGAGCTCGCAAGATCTCCCAAGAGCTCGCAAGAGCTTCAAGATCTCCCAAGAGCTCGCAAGAGCTTCAAGATCTCCCAAGAGCTCGCAAGAGCTTCAAGATCTCCCAAGAGCTCGCAAGAGCTGCAAGATCTCCCAAGAGCTCGCAAGAGCTTCAAGATCTCCCAAGAGCTCGCAAGAGCTTCAAGATCTCCCAAGAGCTCGCAAGAGCTTCAAGATCTCCCAAGAGCTCGCAAGAGCTTCAAGATCTCCCAAGAACTCGCAAGAGCTTCAAGATCTCCCAAGAGCTCGCAAGAGCTTCAAGATCTCCCAAGAGCTCCCAAGAGCTTCAAGATCTCCCAAGAGCTCCCAAGAGCTTCAAGATCTCCCAAGAGCTTCAAGATCTCCCAAGAGCTCGCAAGAGCTTCAAGATCTCCCAAGAGCTCGCAAGAGCTTCAAGATCTCCCAAGAGCTTCAAGATCTCCCAAGAGCTTCAAGATCTCCCAAGAGCTCCCAAGAGCTTCAAGATCTCCCAAGAGCTCCCAAGAGCTTCAAGATCTCCCAAGAGCTCGCAAGAGCTTCAAGATCTCCCAAGAGCTCGCAAGAGCTTCAAGATCTCCCAAGAGCTTCAAGATCTCCCAAGAGCTTCAAGATCTCCCAAGAGCTCCCAAGAGCTTCAAGATCTCCCAAGAGCTCCCAAGAGCTTCAAGATCTCCCAAGAGCTTCAAGATCTCCCAAGAGCTTCAAGATCTCCCAAGAGCTTCAAGATCTCCCAAGAGCTTCAAGATCTCCCAAGAGCTCCAAGATCTCCCAAGAGCTCCAAGAGCTCCCAAGAGCTCGCAAGAGCTTCAAGATCTCCCAAGAGCTCGCAAGATCTCCCAAGAGCTCGCAAGATCTCCCAAGAGCTTCAAGATCTCCCAAGAGCTCGCAAGGGCTTCAAGATATCCCAAGAGCTCGCAAGAGCTTCAAGATCTCCCAAGAGCTCGCAAGAGCTTCAAGATCTCCCAAGAGCTCGCAAGAGCTTCAAGATCTCCCAAGAGCTTCAAGATCTCCCAAGAGCTTCAAGATCTCCCAAGAGCTTCAAGATCTCCCAAGAGCTCGCAAGGGCTTCAAGATATCCCAAGAGCTCGCAAGAGCTTCAAGATCTCCCAAGAGCTCGCAAGAGCTTCAAGATCTCCCAAGAGCTTCAAGATCTCGCAAGAGCTTCAAGATCTCGCAAGAGCTTCAAGATCTCGCAAGAGCTTCAAGATCTCCCAAGAGCTTCAAGATCTCCCAAGAGCTTCAAGATCTCCCAAGAGCTTCAAGATCTCCCAAGAGCTTCAAGATCTCCCAAGAGCTTCAAGATCTCCCAAGAGCTTCAAGATCTCCCAAGAGCTCGCAAGAGCTCCAAGATCTCCCAAGAGCTCGCAAGAGCTTCAAGATCTCCCAAGAGCTCGCAAGAGCTTCAAAATCTCCCAAGAGCTTCAAGATCTCCCAAGAGCTTCAAGATCTCCCAAGAGCTTCAAGATCTCCCAAGAGCTTCAAGATCTCCCAAGAGCTTCAAGATCTCCCAAGAGCTCGCAAGAGCTTCAAGATCTCCCAAGAGCTCGCAAGAGCTTCAAGATCTCCCAAGAGCTCGCAAGAGCTTCAAGATCTCCCAAGAGCTCGCAAGAGCTTCAAGATCTCCCAAGAGCTCGCAAGAGCTTCAAGATCTCCCAAGAGCTTCAAGATCTCCCAAGAGCTTCAAGATCTCCCAAGAGCTTCAAGATCTCCCAAGAGCTTCAAGATCTCCCAAGAGCTTCAAGATCTCCCAAGAGCTTCAAGATCTCCCAAGAGCTTCAAGATCTCCCAAGAGCTTCAAGATCTCCCAAGAGCTTCAAGATCTCCCAAGATCTCCCAAGAGCTTCAAGATCTCCCAAGAGCTCGCAAGAGCTTCAAGATCTCCCAAGAGCTCGCAAGAGCTTCAAGATCTCCCAAGAGCTCGCAAGAGCTTCAAGATCTCCCAAGAGCTCGCAAGAGCTTCAAGATCTCCCAAGAGCTCGCAAGAGCTTCAAGATCTCCCAAGAGCTCGCAAGAGCTTCAAGATCTCCCAAGAGCTCGCAAGAGCTTCAAGATCTCCCAAGATCTCCCAAGAGCTTCAAGATCTCCCAAGAGCTTCAAGATCTCCCAAGAGCTTCAAGATCTCCCAAGAGCTTCAAGATCTCCCAAGAGCTTCAAGATCTCCCAAGAGCTTCAAGATCTCCCAAGAGCTTCAAGATCTCCCAAGAGCTCGCAAGAGCTTCAAGATCTCCCAAGAGCTTCAAGATCTCCCAAGAGCTTCAAGATCTCCCAAGAGCTCCCAAGAGCTTCAAGATCTCCCAAGAGCTCGCAAGAGCTTCAAGATCTCCCAAGAGCTCCCAAGAGCTTCAAGATCTCCCAAGAGCTCCCAAGAGCTTCAAGATCTCCCAAGAGCTCCCAAGAGCTTCAAGATCTCCCAAGAGCTCCCAAGAGCTTCAAGATCTCCCAAGAGCTCCCAAGAGCTTCAAGATCTCCCAAGAGCTCGCAAGAGCTTCAAGATCTCCCAAGAGCTCCCAAGAGCTTCAAGATCTCCCAAGAGCTCCCAAGAGCTTCAAGATCTCCCAAGAGCTCCCAAGAGCTTCAAGATCTCCCAAGAGCTCGCAAGAGCTTCAAGATCTCCCAAGAGCTCGCAAGAGCTTCAAGATCTCCCAAGAGCTCGCAAGAGCTTCAAGATCTCCCAAGAGCTTCAAGATCTCCCAAGAGCTTCAAGATCTCCCAAGAGCTTCAAGATCTCCCAAGAG
This sequence comes from Rana muscosa, assembly GCA_029206835.1. NCBI lineage: Eukaryota > Metazoa > Chordata > Amphibia > Anura > Ranidae > Rana > Rana muscosa. The sequence goes on from JARGYO010000094.1 coordinate 42,455,066, forward strand.
CTTCAAGATCTCCCAAGAGCTTCAAGATCTCCCAAGAGCTTCAAGATCTCCCAAGAGCTTCAAGATCTCCCAAGAGCTCGCAAGAGCTTCAAGATCTCCCAAGAGCTCGCAAGAGCTTCAAGATCTCCCAAGAGCTCGCAAGAGCTTCAAGATCTCCCAAGAGCTCCCAAGAGCTTCAAGATCTCCCAAGAGCTTCAAGATCTCCCAAGAGCTCGCAAGAGCTTCAAGATCTCCCAAGAGCTCGCAAGAGCTTCAAGAGCTCGCAAGAGCTTCAAGATCTCCCAAGAGCTTCAAGATCTCCCAAGAGCTCGCAAGAGCTTCAAGATCTCCCAAGAGCTTCAAGATCTCGCAAGAGCTTCAAGAGCTCCCAAGAGCTTCAAGATCTCCCAAGAGCTTCAAGATCTCCCAAGAGCTTCAAGATCTCCCAAGAGCTTCAAGATCTCCCAAGAGCTTCAAGATCTCCCAAGAGCTCCCAAGAGCTTCAAGATATCCCAAGAGCTTCAAGATCTCCCAAGAGCTCGCAAGAGCTTCAAGATCTCCCAAGAGCTCGCAAGAGCTTCAAGAGCTCGCAAGAGCTTCAAGATCTCCCAAGAGCTTCAAGATCTCCCAAGAGCTTCAAGATCTCCCAAGAGCTTCAAGATCTCCCAAGAGCTTCAAGATCTCCCAAGAGCTTCAAGATCTCCCAAGAGCTTCAAGATCTCCCAAGAGCTCCCAAGAGCTTCAAGATCTCCCAAGAGCTTCAAGATCTCCCAAGAACTTCAAGATCTCCCAAGAACTTCAAGATCTCCCAAGAACTTCAAGATCTCCCAAGAGCTCGCAAGAGCTTCAAGATCTCCCAAGAGCTCGCAAGAGCTCGCAAGAGCTTCAAGATCTCCCAAGAGCTCCCAAGAGCTCGCAAGAGCTTCAAGATCTCCCAAGAGCTCCCAAGAGCTTCAAGATCTCCCAAGAGCTTCAAGATCTCCCAAGAGCTTCAAGATCTCCCAAGAGCTCGCAAGAGCTTCAAGAGCTCGCAAGAGCTTCAAGATCTCCCAAGAGCTTCAAGATCTCCCAAGAGCTTCAAGATCTCCCAAGAGCTTCAAGATCTCCCAAGAGCTTCAAGATCTCCCAAGAGCTTCAAGATCTCCCAAGAGCTTCAAGATCTCCCAAGAGCTTCAAGATCTCCCAAGATCTCCCAAGAGCTTCAAGATCTCCCAAGAGCTTCAAGATCTCCCAAGAGCTTCAAGATCTCCCAAGAGCTTCAAGATCTCCCAAGAGCTCGCAAGAGCTTCAAGATCTCCCAAGAGCTCCCAAGAGCTTCAAGATCTCCCAAGAGCTCGCAAGAGCTTCAAGATCTCCCAAGAGCTTCAAGATCTCCCAAGAGCTTCAAGATCTCCCAAGAGCTTCAAGATCTCCCAAGAGCTTCAAGATCTCCCAAGAGCTTCAAGATCTCCCCAGAGCTTCAAGATCTCCCAAGAGCTCGCAAGAGCTTCAAGATCTCCCAAGAGCTTCAAGATCTCCCAAGAGCTCGCAAGAGCTTCAAGATCTCCCAAGAGCTCGCAAGATCTCCCAAGAGCTCGCAAGATCTCCCAAGAGCTTCAAGATCTCCCAAGAGCTTCAAGATCTCCCAAGAGCTTCAAGATCTCCCAAGAGCTTCAAGATCTCCCAAGAGCTGCAAGAGCTTCAAGATCTCCCAAGAGCTGCAAGATCTCCCAAGAGCTTCAAGATCTCCCAAGATCTCCCAAGAGCTCGCAAGAGCTTCAAGATCTCCCAAGAGCTCGCAAGAGCTTCAAGATCTCCCAAGAGCTCGCAAGAGCTTCAAGATCTCCCAAGAGCTCGCAAGAGCTTCAAGATCTCCCAAGAGCTCGCAAGAGCTTCAAGATCTCCCAAGAGCTTCAAGACCTCCCAAGAGCTTCAAGACCTCCCAAGAGCTTCAAGATCTCCCAAGAGCTTCAAGAGCTCCCAAGAGCTCGCAAGAGCTTCAAGATCTCCCAAGAGCTTCAAGATCTCCCAAGAGCTTCAAGATCTCCCAAGAGCTTCAAGATCTCCCAAGAGCTTCAAGATCTCCCAAGAGCTTCAAGATCTCCCAAGAGCTTCTAGATCTCCCAAGAGCTTCTAGATCTCCCAAGAGCTTCTAGATCTCCCAAGAGCTTCAAGATCTCCCAAGAGCTTCAAGATCTCCCAAGAGCTTCAAGATCTCCCAAGAGCTTCAAGATCTCCCAAGAGCTTCTAGATCTCCCAAGATCTCCCAAGAGCTGCAAGCGCTCGCAAGAGCTTCAAGATCTCGCAAGAGGTCGCAAGAGCTTCAAGATCTCCCAAGAGGTCGCAAGAGCTTCAAGATCTCCCAAGAGGTCGCAAGAGCTTCAAGATCTCCCAAGAGGTCGCAAGAGCTTCAAGATCTCCCAAGAGGTCGCAAGAGCTTCAAGATCTCCCAAGAGGTCGCAAGAGCTTCAAGATCTCCCAAGAGGTCGCAAGAGCTTCAAGATCTCCCAAGAGGTCGCAAGAGCTTCAAGATCTCCCAAGAGGTCGCAAGAGCTTCAAGATCTCCCAAGAGGTCGCAAGAGCTTCAAGATCTCCCAAGAGGTCGCAAGAGCTTCAAGATCTCCCAAGAGCTTCAAGATCTCCCAAGAGCTCACAAGAGCTTCAAGAGCTCGCAAGATCTCCCAAGAGCTCGCAAGATCTCCCAAGAGCTTCAAGATCTCCCAAGAGCTTCAAGATCTCCCAAGAGCTTCAAGATCTCCCAAGAGCTTCAAGATCTCCCAAGAGCTTCAAGATCTCCCAAGAGCTTCAAGATCTCCCAAGAGCTCCCAAGAGCTTCAAGATCTCCCAAGAGCTCCCAAGAGCTTCAAGATCTCCCAAGAGCTCCCAAGAGCTTCAAGATCTCCCAAGAGCTCCCAAGAGCTTCAAGATCTCCCAAGAGCTCCCAAGAGCTTCAAGATCTCCCAAGATCTCCCAAGAGCTTCAAGATCTCCCAAGATCTCCCAAGAGCTGCAAGAGCTTCAAGATCTCCCAAGAGGTCGCAAGAGCTTCAAGATCTCCCAAGAGGTCGCAAGAGCTTCAAGATCTCCCAAGAGCTTCAAGATCTCCCAAGAGCTTCAAGATCTCCCAAGAGCTCACAAGAGCTTCAAGAGCTCGCAAGATCTCCCAAGAGCTCGCAAGATCTCCCAAGAGCTCGCAAGATCTCCCAAGAGCTCGCAAGATCTCCCAAGAGCTTCAAGATCTCCCAAGAGCTTCAAGATCTCCCAAGAGCTCCCAAGAGCTTCAAGATCTCCCAAGAGCTCCCAAGAGCTTCAAGATCTCCCAAGAGCTCCCAAGAGCTTCAAGATCTCCCAAGATCTCCCAAGAGCTGCAAGAGCTTCAAGATCTCCCAAGAGCTCGCAAGAGCTTCAAGATCTCCCAAGAGCTCGCAAGAGCTTCAAGATTTCCCAAGAGCTCGCAAGAGCTTCAAGATCTCCCAAGAGCTCGTAAGAGCTTCAAGATCTCCCAAGACCTCCCAAGAGCTTCAAGATCTCCCAAGAGCTTCAAGATCTCCCAAGAGCTCGCAAGATCTCCCAAGAGCTCGCAAGATCTCCCAAGAGCTTCAAGATCTCCCAAGAGCTCGCAAGATCTCCCAAGAGCTCGCAAGATCTCCCAAGAGCTCGCAAGATCTCCCAAGAGCTTGCAAGATCTCCCAAGAGCTCGCAAGAGCTTCAAGACCTCCCAAGAGCTTCAAGATCTCCCAAGAGCTTCAAGATCTCCCAAGAGCTCGCAAGAGCTTCAAGATCTCCCAAGAGCTCGCAAGAGCTTCAAGATCTCCCAAGAGCTCGCAAGAGCTTCAAGATCTCCCAAGAGCTCGCAAGAGCTTCAAGATCTCCCAAGAGCTTCAAGAGCTCCCAAGAGCTTCAAGAGCTCCCAAGAGCTCGCAAGAGATTCAAGATCTCCCAAGAGCTTCAAGATCTCCCAAGAGCTTCAAGATCTCCCAAGAGCTTCAAGATCTCCCAAGAGCTTCAAGATCTCCCAAGAGCTTCAAGATCAAGATCTCCCAAGAGCTCGCAAGAGCTTCAAGATCTCCCAAGAGCTTCTCATATCTTGATATATATGTATATAGATACATGCACGCAACCCCTAGACATTATCTAATGTTCTTCTATGTTGCGGTTGACAAAAGCTGAATCATAATATGATCTGATTATATCATCTAATAGTACTCTAGGTGCAAAATCATAAATCTGCGTTACCTTCAATATATCGACACTACGCTCTTTCTGTACCAACATTCGCAGTGTGTGTGCCACGTTGAACAGGTGGGACATCTGAAATAGACAGAAAATTGACTAAATGAATACAACTTAATCCAGCATCTCATATTAAATCTTTAGGATTCGCCTGAAACAATTATATCACGCTATGTATGGCACATATTACAGCCACGTTGAATTAAACCCATGTGGCAAAAGCATATATAGCCAGATCTGTGATCTTCAGACACAACAAAGTTCAATGTCTTATGGGAACATCTTTCCTATGGTTTCATGGTTAGATCAAACAAGTGTTTTAACAAAGCCAGTACTGTTATCCTTTATTACAATAGAATAAGACCGTAGTGGTGTATGGGTATCCATTATAAACCTTTTATAGCGAAAACAAAACATTATCAGCTGTTCACATGGTTTAGGAGGATCTCTGGTCAAAATACTGCACCCAAGCTTTATAGCAGATGTGTTTGACCTTTTGAAACGGATGACCTAAGGCATTTATGGTGCAAAGTGGAAAGGGCAAATGTTCAAGAAGAACGGGTTATAAACTCCCCCCACCCGCCCCAAAAAAATGCCGACACCTTGGAACAGAGACAAGATCAAGAACCTATTTCCATGTGATCGCTTAATGCCCAGAGTCCTGCTCAGTAAAGGAAATTGTGGGCTAGCCATCGCAGAAACCAAGTGACTTAGTGCACCTATATGGCTTACAGACGATTGCCAATGTTCATCAGTTGTGTTTTTTGCTAGGAAAATACACATTATTAGGACTTCACATTGTTTAGAGGATCTCTGGTCAAAATACTGGACCCAAGCTTTACAGCAGCTGTGTTTGAACTTTTGAAACGGATGACCTCAGACATTTATGGTACCAAGTGGGAAGGCCTAATGTTCAATTAGAAAGTGTTATAAACTTCCCCCTAAAAATACTGACACCATTGAAGGTGGAGCAAGGCAAGACATGGGATAACACCAAGGCTTCATTACGAGAAAGACTGCCAAGATCAAGAGCCTGTTCTCCTGTGATCGCTCAATGCCCAGAGTCCTGTTCACTAAAAGGTAATTGTGGACCAGCTATAACAGAAGCCAAGTGACTTAGCTTATTCCTATGGCTTGCAGATTATTGGTGGTGTTCATCTGTTAGGACACTAGTGTGTGCGTGTGTGTCAGTCAAACTAAGGCTGGCCATACATTATACAATCTTGTTCCATTTTCCTTTAGATTTACCAAAACCATACAATATAAGGTCAAACCTAAACACTTTCAATTTGTATGCAGTCAGGTGGGCCCTTATACTACATGGTTGAAGGTAAATCTAAAGAAAATTGTATAATGTATGGCCAGCCTTAGTCTTATATTGTTTTCCTAGAACTGTAAGCAGGTTTGTCTGCAGCATTCTTGTTTAGTAAAAGCACATTAATATATGACTGGGTTGGTTTCCTTAGATTTACTGCAAGGATTAGACAGTAGGCGGAAAAGCAAAACCAATCTGAAGAATTAGTCTATGTCCATGCATGTCCTTACTACAAAGTGCTGGCTGCCAAGGGAGTGCTTGGCATATAATGCCCATGCAAACTGGCAAGACAAACTGAGGAGGGTTGAAGTTAGCAGTGACCATTGAGTAGGACGTTTCGTTTCTCAGTGCTACCCCTAGTAGGAGGCACTATATCCAACATCCATACAATACAGAATCCCTTTTCAAAAGGGGTTTCAAAATCTTTGCCATTCCCAGCACTTCTCAGATAATGGAAGCCAAGCAGCCAATGGAATGGCTTTATTTTCTTTTATTTAAAAGAGAATTTCCTGGAATACGAATCTTCTTTGAACTCTTTCTGCCTTATCCTCAAATATCAGAAATAGAAACACACTTCTCCGACGTCACCTACAGAGCATCTAAAAAAGCAGGCACAGCCATTCACTGACATTGGAGGACTGACCTGGTCCTTGGTGAACTGTCTGACGGACAGGATGTGTTGTCCAATGAGCGGATGAAGGAGGGGTGAGGTCTGTACGTGAGGGATATTCTGCATCGCCGCGTTCTGGGGGGACACGAGACGGGGGATGGGGGGCGGGTAGGAATAACCGTCCTGAATAGATGATAGATCTGAAAATACAGCGTGATGAAGGTCAGTACCGGGGCACATATCAGTACACAGAAATGCATTACATTGTTATCCAAGCTTTAAAAAGCACAGCGTTCATTAAACTAAATCTAAAAAATTGCACTGGAACAACTATGGGCAATACAGTCCTGAGAAAGGAAGGAAAATTCCTTCCTGAACCCACAGTGGTGATCATAGGGGGGACTGGGGATTCCAATAGACATAAAGCAAGTCATCTAATTTCATGCAAATCAGTTTAGTTATTGATTTTGATACAACCAGTCTAGTTAATGCAGGGGGGTGGTCCATAGCTACTCTTACAGTAAAGAATCCCTCCATACAGAGCATCATCTTAACCACATGCCGACCACCCGCCGTCAAACCATTTGACGGTGGGAGAATGGCTCCCCTGAGCAAATTGCATGTAGCTGTACGGCGGGCACTTAAAGGGGGTCCTCACACAGATCCACGTTCCTGCTCTGTCACGAGCGATCGCGGGTGCCCGGCGGAGATTGTGGCCGCCGGGCACGCACAACGGCTCCTCTGTGACATACAGAGGAGCCGATGTGCGTGCCCGGCGGCCACAATCTCCGCCGGGCACCCACGATCGCTCGTGACAGAGCAGGAACGTGGATCTGTGTGAGCGAGCCAGCGAGAGAGAGAGCGCACGAGAGCGAGAGAGCGCACGAGAGCGAGAGAGCGCACGAGAGCGAGAGAGCGAGTGTGGAGAGAGAGCGAGTGTGGAGAGAGAGCGAGTGTGGAGAGAGAGCGGAGTGTGGAGAGAGAGCGGAGTGTGGAGAGAGAGCGGAGTGTGGAGAGAGAGCGGAGTGTGGAGAGAGAGCGGAGTGTGGAGAGAGAGCGGAGTGTGGAGAGAGAGCGGAGTGTGGAGAGAGAGCGGAGTGTGGAGAGAGAGCGGAGTGTGGAGAGAGAGCGGAGTGTGGAGAGAGAGCGGAGTGTGGAGAGAGAGCGGAGTGTGGAGAGAGAGCGGTGTGTGGAGAGAGAGCGGTGTGTGGAGAGAGAGCGGTGTGTGGAGAGAGAGCGGAGAGTGGAGAGAGAGCGGAGAGTGGAGAGAGAGCGGAGAGCGGAGAGAGAGTGGAGAGAGAGTGGAGAGAGAGTGGAGAGAGAGTGGAGAGAGAGCGGAGAGCGGAGAGAGAGCGGAGAGAGAGCGGAGAGAGAGCGGAGAGAGAGAGGAGTGTGGAGAGAGAGAGAGAGAGGAGTGTGGAGAGAGAGAGAGAGAGGAGTGTGGAGAGAGAGAGAGAGAGGAGTGTGGAGAGAGAGAGAGAGAGGAGTGTGGAGAGAGAGAGAGGAGTGTGGAGAGAGAGAGAGAGGGGAGTGTGGAGAGAGAGAGAGAGAGGAGTGTGGAGAGAGAGAGAGAGAGAGGAGTGTGGAGAGAGAGAGAGAGAGGAGTGTGGAGAGAGAGAGAGAGAGAGGAGTGTGGAGAGAGAGGGGAGTGTGGAGAGAGAGGAGTGTGGAGAGAGAGGGGAGTGTGGAGAGAGAGGGGAGTGTGGAGAGAGAGGGGAGTGTGGAGAGAGAGGGGAGTGTGGAGAGAGAGGGGAGTGTGGAGAGAGAGGGGAGTGTGGAGAGAGGGGAGTGTGGAGAGAGGGGAGTGTGGAGAGAGAGGAGTGTGGAGAGAGAGGAGTGTGGAGAGAGAGGAGTGTGGAGAGAGAGGAGTGTGGAGAGAGAGGAGTGTGGAGAGAGAGGAGTGTGGAGAGAGAGGAGTGTGGAGAGAGTGGAGTGTGGAGAGAGTGGAGTGTGGAGAGAGTGGAGTGTGGAGAGAGTGGAGTGTGGAGAGAGTGGAGTGTGGAGAGAGAGGAGTGTGGAGAGAGAGGAGTGTGGAGAGAGAGGAGTGTGGAGAGAGAGGAGTGTGGAGAGAGAGGAGTGTGGAGAGAGAGGAGTGTGGAGAGAGAGGAGTGTGGAGTGAAACACAAATCCACATCCTGTCAGGGGAAAGGAGACAGATCATGTGTTCCTAGTATATAGGAACACTGATCGGTCTCCTCCCCCAGTGAGTCCAATCCCACCACAATTAGAATCACTCCCTAGGTAACACATTTAAACCCTTGAACGCCCCCTAGTGATAACCCCTTCCCTGCCAGTGACATTTATACAGATCGCTGTATAAATGACAATGGTCCCAAAATAGTGTCAAAAGTGTCCGATCTGTCCGCCGCAATGTCACAGTCCTGGGGAAAAGAAAAAAAAAAAAAAACACTAGTCGCAGATCGCCGCCATTACTAGTAAAAAAAAAAAAGCGCCATAAATCAATAACCTATTTTGTAGACGCAATAACTTTTGCGCAAACCAATCAATATACGCTTATTACGATTTTTTTTTTACCAAAAATATGTAGAAGAATACGTATCGGCCTAAACTGAGGAAAAATAGGATTTTTATAACAGCTTACCTGTAAAATCCTTTTCTTGGAGTACACCACGGGACACAGAGCTAGTCATTACATAATGGGTTAAGGGTCACCAGCGGTGATTGGACACTGGCACAACCAATGGAAGACAGTTCCCCTCCATATAACCCCTCCCATCAGGGAAGTACCTCAGTTTTGTAGCAAAGCAGTAAGGTTCCCATAAGAAGGGTGGGAGCTCTGTGTCCCGTGATGTACTCCAAGAAAAGGATTTTACAGGTAAGCTGTTATAAAAATCCTATTTTCTTTATCGTACACCACGGGACACAGAGCCAGTCATTACATAATGGGACGTCCCAGAGCAATGCTCATATGAAGGGGGGGAGACACAGATCAAAACAGGCCGCTTGCGGACCAGAAGCCCTATACTGCTGCCTGCAGCACACTTCGCCCGAAGGCGGAATCCTCATGTCCTTTCACATCTATTTGATAGAATTTGGAAAATGTATGGACTGAAGACCAAGTTGCAGCTTTACAGATCTGAGCCATCGAAGCCTGGTGGTGCACTGCCCATGAAGCACTTATCGCCCTGGTAGAGTGCGCCTTAACAGGAAAAGGAGGAGTCCTGTTCTTTAAACCATAAGCTTGAACAATTACTTGTCTAATCCACCTGGAAATGGTGGATTTTGATACCGCTTGGCCCTTCTTGGGCCCATCTGGTAAAATAAACAAAACATCTGTTTTACGTATCTGAGCGGTTGCTTGCAGATACACCTTTACCGCTCTCAGTAGATCTAGAGAGTGTAATAATTTTTCCCCCGCCGTCCGCGGGTTTGGAAAAAAGGAAGGCAGAACAATGTCTTGATTCAAGTGAAAAGCCGACACCACCTTAGGCAGAAAAGCCGGATGGGGTCGTAGTACGATCTTGTCCTTGTGACAAATTAGATAAGGCTCTTTACAAGAAAGAGCTGCTAGCTCTGATACTCTCCTAGCAGAAGCTATAGCAATCAGAAAGGCCAACTTCCTACTTAATATACTTAAAGGAATATGGCGAATAGGTTCAAAAGGTTGCTTTTGCAACACTGACAATACCAAATTCAAATCCCATGGACACAAGGGAGTCCTAACTGGAGGATTTATCCTCAGTACCCCCTTAATGAATGTCCGAACTAGGGAGTGAGATGCCAATGGTCTCTGAAAGAAGACTGATAGAGCCGATATTTGCCCTTTGATGGTGCTAAGGGCTAAATTCATATCCACTCCTAACTGGCAAAAAGCAAGAATCCTACTTATTTCATACTTCTGAGGATTCCAATATCTGGATTCACACCAGGAAACGTATGCTCTCCAGACTCTCTGATAGATGAGTCTGGAGGCTGGCTTTCTAGCATTAATGAGCGTAGAAAGAGCCGGACCAAAGACCCCTCTCTTTTTTAAAAATGTGGGTCTCAGCAGCCAGGCCGTCAACTTTAGCCTTTGTAAGGAAGGGTGGAATACTGGACCCTGTGACAGCAGGTCGTGTCGAAGTGGAAACTTCCAGGGCCTTCCTATCGCCATTTTTACAATCTCGGCGTACCAAGGCCTCCTGGGCCAGTTTGGGACCACTAGGATTACTGGTATTCCCTCCTCCTTGATCCTGCGAAGCAGTCTTTGTAGAAGAGGGATCGGAGGGAATGCATAGATCAGTGAGAACTGATTCCATGGAGTTATTAGAGCGTCTGTATTATTAGAGCGTCTGTCCCGTAGGCTAGAGGATCTCTCGTTCTGGACACAAAGTTGTCCAATTTCTTGTTGAACCTGGCAGCTAGCAGGTCTACATCTGGGTTTCCCCATCTCAGACATATGGCCTGAAAGATCTCGGGGTGAAGAGACCACTCTCCTGGTAGCAGCTGCTGACGACTCAGGTAGTCTGCTTGCCAATTTTCTATCCCTGGAATGAAGATTGCAGAAAGGCAAGGTACATGCTCTTCTGCCCATGCCAGGATCCGGTTCACCTCTCTTTGGGCTGCCCGACTGCGGGTGCATCCTTGGTGATTGATGTAAGCTACTGCAGTAGCATTGTCGGATTGAACCCGAACTGGGTAGCCCTGTAACCTGTATGTCCAGGTTTTGAGGGCTAGATATACCGCCCGGATCTCTAGCACATTGATGGGCAGGATCCCCTGAGTCTTGGCCCAGGTTCCCTGGGTAGAAGCCTCCTCGAATACTGCACCCCAGTCCGATAGGCTGGCATCCCTAGATACCACCTTCCAGGCCACTGGGAGGAAGGACTTTCCCTTCCGTAAATTCCTGGCTTCTAGCCACCAATCGAAGCTGTGGCGTACTTGTGAGGACAGGCGCATGGGTATATCCAGAGCTTGGCTCTTCCTGTTCCAGGAAGCTAAAATATTGCCTTGAAGTAGTCTCGAATGAAACTGGGCGTAAGGGACCGCCTCGAAGGAGGCTACCATCTTTCCCAATAGTCTCATGCAAAGGCGAATAGACGGCCTCTTGTTTGCTTTGACCTTGTGGATCAGGTCTTTCAGAGACTGTATCTTCGGTTCTGGCAGGTATACCCCGTTTTGGGCTGTATCTATGATCATGCCCAGGTACCCTATCCTTCTTTGGGCCTGGAGAGAGGATTTTTGTAAATTTATAATCCATCCTAAATGCTCCAGGTATCCTACTGTAGTGTGTACAGCGTGACCCAATCCCTCCTTTGACTGATCTATTACTAGTAGATCGTCCAGATAGGCTGTTACCGCAATGCCCCGTGTTCTTAGGTTTGCTAACAGAGGAGCTAGCACCTTTGTGAATACTATGGGCGCGGTGGCTACACCAAACGGCAGAGCCACAAATTGAAAGTGGCGATCTTCTACCGCAAACCTTAGGAATCTTTGGTGAGCGGGGAGGATGGGTATGTGTAAATGTGCGTCCTTGATATCTATGGGCGCCATGAATTTTCCGCCCTTTAAAGTGGCGGCCACGGATTGGATCGTTTCCATTCGAAAATGGCGATCGTTCAGGAACCGATTTAGGGATTTTAGATCCAGGATGGGTCTGACATCTCCATTTGGCTTTGGAATCACAAAGAGGTTTGAGTAAAAACCTGAACCTCGCTCATTTTGGGGTACGTCTGTAACTACCCCTTGAGCTATTAAGTGATTCAAACCTTTGAAGAAGGATTCTCTTTTTTGTGGATCCTTGGAGAGTCTTGAACCTCGGAATTGAGAAGGTGGGATCTCTCGAAATTCCAGTTTGTACCCTGAGGATATTGTGGATACTACCCAATTGTCCTGGATTTCTGACCACCAAGTCGCTCAGAACTGACAAAGCCTTCCTCCCACTCGGCCGAGCAGGGGCGCCCCTTCACTGAGAGGCTTTGGGGGCTTGCTTATTAGCTTTTGCACCCCACGGCTTCTTGTTCTTCTGAGCTTGCCCCTTGGCTTTTGTGGGCGGCTAAAACAGGCCGCCGCCACTGGTTGGAGTCAGATTTCCCGGGAGCTGGGGAGAGAGAGCGTTTAAAACAAGATCTCTTGTTTTTCTTTCTCTCAGGTAAAAGTCGTTTTACCACTTGATATCTTCTGTATATATTTTTCTAAATCTTCCCCAAATAGGCGTTCGCCATGGAACGGGAACTTGCCAACAGCTTTTTGCATGGGGTCTCCGCTGACCAATGCTTAAGCCAAAGTACTCTGCGCATCTGTACCAGCTGGAGTGTAAGGCGTGATGCCTGTATGATAGAATCTCTCATGGCATCCACTGTGAAGCATAAGGCTTTAGGCAAATTTTCCCAATTTCTAGCCTGCTCTGAAGGCAGTTCCTTCAGCCCCTGCTTTACCTGTTGGCTGATGACCTGACACATACCGACTGCTGCTACTGCAGGTTGGGTAATTGAGCCGGCCAAAAGGAAGGAGGATTTCAACTTCCTCTCAGAAGGATCTTTTAAACCCTTGTACATTATCCACCGGACATGTCAGGTTTTTATTTACACAAGAAATAGCCGCAACTACCGCAGGCAGGCTCCATTTCTTTAAAAAAATTTCCCCCATAGGATAAAGAATGTTAAACCTTTTTGGAGGTGAGAAACGCTTATCTGGATGTTGCCAGTTTGCGTACAATAGATCCTCTAGTAACGGATGAACCGGGAAGGAGCATGCACCTTGCAGGGATCTTAATGACCCTAGGGAGGAGACAGGTAATTCCGTTACCTCCGCAGAGGTTAACTTAAATGCACTGCTATAGCATTGTACCTGTGACCTTAAAATCTGGCTCCTCATCCTCTGCTGATGTAGCCTCCTCCTCCTCATCCTCCTCCCTCAGGTACTTCTGAAGGGAGGTCCAATACTGGAAGAGACCTGCTTCGCTTATTGTCCCTTTTTAGAGGACTTAGCGATTAAGGTAGCAATTTTTTCCTCCAGATTATTTAGGGCAGCTGATAAAGTGTCCTCAGTGACATATACAGGCCCAGGCTTCACTGGGGAAGCCGCCATACCTGACAGAGGTAATGGCTCATCCTGAACAGGTGCATTTAGCAACACAGGAGAGAAAGGTACCGAGTCAGCACAGCTAGAGCCTCCTCTCAGGCGGTGGTGCTTTCTTGTCCGTATTACTTCCCCTGGAAGGCTTACTGTTTAGACAAAATACAAGGTACCTAAATGCATATACTACCGTGTTCAGTTTAGCAAATACATTAAGTATGCAACTTTTAACACATAACTATGCATAACATGGATGTCTTCTAGGAAGTACCCAATCCAACCACATGGAGTCTTACGTCCCTGTATAGCTGCTGTGTTTCTCTGCCAGGAACAAGAGAACCAACGAGCTTGCTTGCTGCTGCAGTGCTTCTCACACTGACAGTCTTTTAAATTTGGCGCCGTTTCTGTGCCTGCGCGCGCCACGTGCCCGCGCACGCCTTCGCCCCCCCCCCCCTCCGATAAAGCGCGCTCCCGCGCACGCGCGCGGCCCTTAGCGCTATGGCGATGGCCATAGTGAGAGAGGACTCTCATCAGCCCTTGTTCCCACTTACCTGCATCTGCAGGTGTCTGGTCGGCCACCGAAAGGAGGATCGGGGTGCTCAAGCAAGCTCAGCAGCGGAGGTGACGAGCAGTGTACTTCGCCGAAGCCGACACTGAACAGAGTGAGGTGAGTATATTCAGCTCTTTACTCCCCCCAGTGGTGGAAAAAAAGAAGACATCCATTTTTTGAAAAAGGTCCCAACCTAGTTATGGACCTTCTAATCTCACCTTATCCACGCCGCAGGTTTTTCTGCTGAAAGATTTCAGACAGATACCAAACTTCACCCTTCACGGTGGGCTATGTGTGCCAACCTTCAGGGATATGGGTTCCTATTTAAAGGATACCTCTCCCCTGGGCCTTGTACAAGACTCTTACCAGGACTTTATAGCGAAATAGCGAAAGTGCTGGATCTTAGAGCCCAGTCCTCCGAAGAGAGACATTACAGGCGACGCCTCATGGATGAGGCCCGGATCCCATCCAGATTCAGCTCATTTGTAGGCGTCTTGGATGGATCCGAAAGCATAGCTCTTTTACCCCCAGAGGGTCTCTTTGGTAGAGCTTTCCTTTAGCACCTCCTAATGCGTCCAACACCTTTCGACACTGGCGGAAAAACTGAGGTACTTCCCTGATGGGAGGGGTTATATGGAGGGGAACTGTCTTCCATTGGTTGTGCCAGTGTCCAATCACCGCTGGTGACCCTTAACCCATTATGTAATGACTAGCTCTGTGTCCCGTGGTGTACGATAAAGAAAAAATATTACAGCAAAAAGAAAAAAAAAAATGTTTTTTTTTCAAAATTGCCGCTTTTTGTTTATAGCGCAAAAAATAAAAACCGCAGAGGTGATCAAATACCAACGAAAGAAAGCTCCATTTGTGGAGGGGAAAAAAAAGGACATCGATTTTATTTGAGTAAAGCGTTGCACGACCGCGCAATTGTCAAAGGGACACAGTGCCGAATCGCAAAAAAAGGGCCTGGTCAGGAAGGGGTAAATTCTTCCAGGGCTGAAGTGGTTAAACAGACCGTGTCATCTTACCTATTCAGGGCAAAGTGAAAGATCTGTGCAAGGACCTGCGTCAGGCTTTTAATCGCTTGAAGTGGGTTGGCCAAGTCTATGGCAATGGAAAAGCCATTGATGCAGGCCAACTGCAAGTCAGGGGGGAGAGTCAACTTCACCTGTAAATGAAATCTGAATGATCTCAGAAGCATCGCAGACTCATGCCCTTGACACAAGTCATCTACACAGGCCCATGAAGCCAATGTTGGCGCTTAGAGGGAGAGCCATGGGACACTGCTTGTGCCTAGCGAGTGGCTTAGGAATGGGCACTACATCATGGGAGGTCACATGCTCCCCCATACCCTGGTATTGTGCAGTGGCAGCCACCAACAGAGGGGCATATAAAGTGGTCAGGGGTGTGGAACCAGATACTTGTTGCACCTCGAGTCTGTCTTTTTGATCAGAGGACTGAAGAAAACCAACACAGATTTACTGCCCGGTGTGTGCGAGATGCTGTAGTAAAGGGACATGTTCTCTACAATCAGAAGACACAACACTGACCTGTGTCTGAAGACTTCTTGGCTCTCTCCTTTAGCGGCTCCTCTGCTGCACACATAAGAGGAGAGTCAGTGACATATAAACACCTATATAAACACATTCACATGGGTGAACACACAGGAGGAAACCTGCCAAGCTCTGCACTCTGTTGGTCATGGACAAATCTCTACAAGGCCAAAAAAGAGAGCCCCACCCACTACTCAGGGTGAGGTACACAAGAGGCCATCATATAGGACTATACATGTTTCCAGAGTCTAAGCAGCATGCTCCGTGGGGGCGGAGTCTGAGCACAGAAGGGACTTTGAACCACCCACCAATGGCAGAGCTTGGCAAATCCCCAGCTCAAGAAAATCTTTAAAAAAAAAGGTTCTGACGACATTCAGCGACACAAAGCTACCCATTTAATTTTCTGGGATGGCATGAAAATTCATGATAAACCTCTAGCTGCATCACGGGGACCCCCGACAGCAGTGACATACACAGTGTTATCACCCGTCATCTGACTGGACACCTCTAGGAGCAGTCACCCAGCTACATGCCGCTGAATCTTGCCAAGAGTAATCATCTATAGCACCCAATTTCTTCTAGTCAATCATGGATAAATCAGTGATACAATTGTGTAAGAGATGGACGAGTGCCGTAGTCTAGGGCAGAGTCCTGTTCACCAAGGAAAATCGTGGGCCAGCTATAACAGAAGCCAAGTGACTTAGTGTATGTCTATTGACACTTCCGAGTAAAAATATCTGCCGTTACGGCAATCAACTGCTTATATCTACAATATCTCACAAAAGTGAGTACACCCCTCAAGTTTGTGTAAATATTTTATTCTATCTTCTCATGTGACAACATTGAAGAAATGACACTTTGCTACAATGTAAAGTAGTGAGTGTACAGCTTGTATAACAGTGTAAGTTTGCTGTCCCCTCAAAATAACTCACACAGCCATTAATGTCTAAACTGCTGGCAACAAAAGTGAGTACACCCCTAAGGGAAAATGTCCAAATTGGGCCCGAAGTGTCAATATTTTGTGTGGCCACCATTATTTTCCAGCACGGCCTTAACCCTCTTGGGCATGGAGATCACCAGAGCTTCACAGGTTGCCACTGGAGTCCTCTTCCCCTCCTCCATGATGAAATCACGGAGCTGGTGGATGTTAGAAACCTTGCGCTCCTCCACCTGTGAGATATTGTATATTGAGTTTTCATTACAATCACAGGAAGGCAGAAGGTAGCTCCATGCCCCAGACTGAGGCCATAGGTCCACTTTACACAAGTCCACACGACAAACGTCAAAGTGATTTCTGAGTCATTGGAAACTGATCACATTCTAATACAAAGATTATAGAATTTTAGCATATGGGTGATTCAGGCGGAGGGCTCAAGAACAATTTCACTGGTTGGTGCACTGAACGTTACCGATCTTCCCAGCGGTCCCTCTGAGCTGAGTGACAGACATCCTCCTGGACACTGGACACCACAATGTAGTTAGAAGACTGAACATGAAGACTGAACACAGCGCCCCCTACCCACCATATCCCTGGGAGTGCTACATGGGACCCCGGGGTCTCAGGGTTAATCAGATACTTGGATACCAATTGGTTATAACTGGAGGTCATGATCCATTCCCCAGAAGGGGCAGCAAATTGTGAACTGATGGAAAGAGCCACTCCCAACACAGGACATGTCAAGGATCCAAAGAGGTTCCTGAATCCCCTCTTCACAAATTTCCTACTGGCTTTTCCATGTGTTCCCCCTACTGCCATTCTCACCCAAATACTTAACGGCTCTTTTTTCTTACATTAGCCATAAACATTACAAACAGATTGTAGATCCAACAGTGACTTTGGGTAAATTTAATGGATAGGTCAACCCTACATCTAATAGAGAGGAATAAATATATTCTGGTTATCTTCTAATGAGGATAATGCCTATCACAGATGCATCATTTTTGTGACGGAATGTAAACTTCTATATGTATAGCGTCAGAGTCCCTAAAATTATACATTTATTCTTGTCCCTTCAGCAAATGTGATTGCATCCTCATTAGAAGGTAACAATCACCTCAAAATTTGTTGTTGGATGCCCCAGTGAAACAAAATATATGTAACCACTTAGTACAGTTCTGATCTGTAGCTGTGCTTTTGCACATCTTTATGCTTGTTTGCATCGTCAGCTTCACCCCAGGCTGAAGCCCAACTTTCGGACATTCTTATAGGGGAGCTACAGCACAACACTGCATCCATCGCTCCCCTTTTACTCCAACCAGTGGCCTGTGCTGTGTTTCAGTCCGATAGGAGTCACTAGCCCCCCTACTTTCAGGCACCGGAGCCACCAGCCCCCCTACTTTCCTCCATGCACTGGAGCCACCGGGCCCCCCTACTTTCCCTCCAGGCACTGGAGCCACCGGGCCCCCCTACATTCCTCCCGGCACCGGAGCCACCGGGCCCCCCTACATTCCTCCCGGCACTGGAGCCACCACCCCCCTCTCCTCCCGGCACCAGAGCCACCACCCCCCCCCTCTCCTTCCGGCACTAGAGCCACCGCCCCCCCCTCTCCTCCCGGCACTAGAGCCACCACCCCCCCTCTCCTCCCGGCACTAGAGCCACCACCCCCCCCTCTCCTCCCGGCACTAGAGCCACCACCCCCCCCCTCTCCTCCCGGCACTAGAGCCACCACCCCCCCCTCTCCTCCCGGCACTAGAGCCACCACCCCCCCCCTCTCCTCCCGGCACTAGAGCCACCACCCCCCCTCTCCTCCCGGCACTAGAGCCACCACCCCCCCCCTCTCCTCCCGGCACTAGAGCCACCCCCCCCCTCTCCTCCCGGCACTAGAGCCACCACCCCCCCCCCCTCTCCTCCCGGCACTAGAGCCACCACCCCCTTCTCCTCCCGGCACTAGAGCCACCACCCCCCCCTCTCCTCCCGGCACTAGAGCCACCACCCCCCTCTCCTCCCGGCACTAGAGCCACCACCCCCCCCTCTCCTCCCAGCACTAGAGCCACCACCCCCCCCCTCTCCTCCCAGCACTAGAGCCACCACCCCCCCCTCTCCTCCCGGCACTAGAGCCACCACCCCCTTCTCCTCCCGGCACTAGAGCCACCACCCCCTTCTCCTCCCGGCACTAGAGCCACCACCCCCCTTCTCCTCCCGGCACTAGAGCCACCACCCCCTTCTCCTCCCGGCACTAGAGCCACCACCCCCTTCTCCTCCCGGCACTAGAGCCACCACCCCCTTCTCCTCCCGGCACTAGAGCCACCACCCCCTTCTCCTCCCGGCACTAGAGCCACCACCCCCTTCTCCTCCCGGCACTAGAGCCACCACCCCCATTGTCATAACACATTCGAAATTCGCAGTCAATCACCCAGCTCACTGATCAGAACGAAACCAAGTGCTACATAGACTCGGTCCTTTGGTGAATAAACAAAGATCTTGTTGTAGTCTCTTTTTTAATGTTAGATATTTCCTTAACCGCTTCCAGACCAGCCGCCGCAGTTTTACTGCGGCAGGTTTGCTCCCATGGGCAAAACTGTTACCTTACATCGCTTCGCCTTTTAACCACTAAGGGGCACGCTGCCGGAGCCACGCTCGCCGCCAAAGCAAGTGCAATCGCTCGTGACAGTGAACACCGATCTGTCATCTCTCCTAGTCAGTCCCATCCCCCCCCCAGTTAGAACACACCTAGGGAACACATTTAACCCCATCACTGGTCCCAAAAATGTGTCAAAAGTGTCTGCCATAATGTCGCAGTCCCAATAAAAATCGCAGATCACCGCCATTACTAGTATAAAAAAAAAAAAAAAAAAGCCATAAACCTATCCCCTATTTTGTAGGCGCTATAACTTTTGCACAAACCAATCAATATACGCTTATTGTGATTTTTTTTTTTTTGCAAAAATATGTAGAAGAAACCGTATTGGCCTAAACTGAGGAAAATGGTTTTTTATTATTTTAAAAAAAATTGGATATTTATCATAGCAAAAAGTAAAAAATAGTTTTCAAAATTGTCGCTGTTTGTTTATAGCGCAAAAAACAAAACAAAAAAAAACACAGAGGTGATTAAAGAGGAAGTAAACCCTCTAAAACTTTTCCTAAAAAAAAAAAAAAACCCTGCAAGAGAAAAAAGGCATAATGAGCTAGTATGCATAGCATACTAGCTCATTATGCATTACTTATCTTAGATCAAAGCCCCCGGAGCGACTCGCATTCCTCTCCTCCGCCGCGATACCCAAGTAACTTCCGGGTATCGCAGCACCGGCGTTGTGACTGGCCGGAGCAGCGATGACGTCAATCCCCCGTGGGAGCCTCTAGTGACGGCACGATCGCCTTCACTAACGGCACGGATGCGCCGTAGACATCGGTGCAGTCTTTTCTGCAAAGATCTCCTTATCCGTGTAGGTTAAGGAGATTTCTTGCACCTACAGGTAAGCCGTAATCTAGGCTTAGCTGTAGCGCCAACTGGTCTGTAAGGGTTTACAACCACTTTAAATACCACCAAAAGAAAGCTCTATTTGTGGGGGGAAAAAAAACGTTTTGTTTGAGTACAGCGTCACACGACCACACAATTGTCAGTTAAAGCGACGCAGTGCCGAATCGCAAACAATGGCCTGGTCATTGAGCAGCCAAATCTTCCGGGGCTGAAGTGGTCAAATCTTAAAATCACATCACTAAAATTGTAATTTGCACAATTCTTGATCACGTGGATTTTACTTGCCACTTTAGGTGGACTCAAATGTTTTACACCCTTGTTTTGGCAACTTTAACTCGCTCGGGCCAACCATTCATGTGGTCATTGTTTTAGCGCATCTGTTTTCCACAGTTTTTATTTTTTTTCTGGGTTAACTGTAATCTAAGATATAAGAATCCCTCTTTTCAGGCTTATTGAACAGTTTGTTCCGAGGTTTTAGCTAGGCATATGTTGCGGTGCACACTCCCTCCAACCGAGCGTCCGGGAATATAATCCCCCCCTATCAGTGTGTTTTATTATCTACAGATGGACATTTGCCTCTAGCTGGGCTGTGATTGTGCCCCTATGCCACCCTAGGAGTAATTTCAACCTCCCTAACACCTCACCTGGCAAGCCGGGGTCAGACGAGCGGTGAATTCTTGGCGGCAGATGGAAGCGGGCTTCAGCGGTAGGGGCGGCTCTCCGAGGGCTGGGGGCCCGGCTCCGAATGATTTCAGTCTGCATGGTCACATGACGATGGCGTTCTGGAGTCTGAAAGGAAAACATCAGCCAAAAATATCCTACTTTATAACAAAATGGTGACTTTGTGGAAATATCTTCTCAGAAATAAACTAAAATGTATAGAAATTTAGAGACTTGCCTTAACGACTTCTTTATTCTGGGTGGGAACAGTCTGAGGAGCCAGTGGAGGAGTCCACTTCCTGACATCCTGACCGTAACCAGCCGGTACAAGGACCTACAAAAACCGATCATCCATAAGGTTCGGTGTCCCGAGACACACTTAAGCATCACATACAGCTGGAGAGAATTGGAGGACCTACCTGTCCATCAATGTATGCCACTTCACCCCGCAGGACGACCCTACGCACAGCTCCCTTCAACTTCATTCCCTCAAATGGGGTCCACTTGGATTTGGTGAACTGCATAGACTGTGGGACAACCCATTCATGTTCCAAATCCACCTGTGAAGAAATGAGAAAAAAAAGGTGGGGGAGAAGATGAAGGCTGTGAGGAGAAGGTGTGCGAGAGGAGAAGGTGTGCGAGAGGAGAAGGTGTGCGAGAGGAGAAGGTGTGCGAGAGGAGAAGGTGTGCGAGAGGAGAAGGTGTGCGAGAGGAGGTGGTGTGCGAGAGGAGGTGGTGTGCGAGAGGAGGTGGTGTGCGAGAGGAGGTGGTGTGCGAGAGGAGGTGGTGTGCGAGAGGAGGTGGTGTGCGAGAGGAGGTGGTGTGCGAGAGGAGGTGGTGTGCGAGAGGAGAAGGTGTGCGAGAGGAGAAGGTGTGCGAGAGGAGAAGGTGTGCGAGAGGAGAAGGTGTGCGAGAGGAGAAGGTGTGCGAGAGGAGAAGGTGTGCGAGAGGAGAAGGTGTGCGAGAGGAGAAGGTGTGCGAGAGGAGGAGGTGTGCGAGAGGAGGAGGTGTGCGAGAGGAGGAGGTGTGCGAGAGGAGGAGGTGTGCGAGAGGAGAAGGTGTGCGAGAGGAGAAGGTGTGCGAGAGGAGAAGGTGTGCGAGAGGAGAAGGTGTGCGAGAGGAGAAGGTGTGCGAGAGGAGAAGATGTGCGAGAGGAGAAGATGTGCGAGAGGAGATGATGTGCGAGAGGAGATGATGTGCGAGAGGAGATGATGTGCGAGAGGAGATGATGTGCGAGAGGAGATGATGTGCGAGAGGAGATGATGTGCGAGAGGAGATGATGTGCGAGAGGAGATGATGTGCGAGAGGAGATGATGTGCGAGAGGAGATGATGTGCGAGAGGAGATGATCTAGGCAATGAGGTGAGTGGGGGAGATGAAGAATGTTCCTCGCATTTACTATTCTCCCACTTACCTCAACATATGTATTTTCTTGGGTTGGCAGTGAGAATATTTTGCGGGGGTTGTCATACAGGCGCTTGATGATATCATCTATCATCAGTCGTCCGTCGCTAACGGCAGTGAGCAGTAGGGGTAGCATAGTCTCCAGGCCGGGGTACCCAGGGGGAGGGTTTGGCCCTTCCTTCTCCTCCACAGAGTGGGGGGCTATAGAAAGGAAATGGTCAGGGTCATTTGAATGAAAATAATAAAAACTATATATATATATATATATATATATATATATATATACACATACATACATACATACACACACACACACATATATTTATTAGGCTCCTCTGACTGCAAACTCTAGTGCCAACACTCCACTTGACCGAAGCCTGGGTCCACCCTGTTCATCTTACCAAGATCCTTTTGAGTTACTGTAGTTATCCTATTTGCTATAGTCTGGGCAGCAGTCAAGGCAGCCATCATTTGTTCCTCTCCAGCCCTAGAAAGAACTCTATCCCATCGCTACCAGGTATTTGTCATCCTATGAATAATGTGAATTAAGCTATAATTGTATTGTAAACTTCTTAGAAATCATTACCGTGATCGGTGGCAAAGCAGTCTATAATGTCCAGGTTGTCCCACAAGGCCTGCATGTCCTCTCGTGTCCCCAGCATGGGACGCACTTGCCCTTTCTTGTCCCCCAGTCGGTCAAGGTCGTCCAGGCAGAGGAACAGATGATGGGGCGCCACTTCACAGGTAACTTTGATGCCTTTCTGCTTGGCAGCCTTAATGATCAGGATCTAAAAAAGGCAAAGTGATCTGATAAGTGAACATCTTATGGTATATTAAAGGCTCAACAAGGCTGGGGAACTCACCTCTTCCTTCTTAGCCACATGGCAGATGTGCACCGAACGCTTATATAGCTGAGCCACCATCAGAATTGCTGCAACTGTCTGGTTCTCCGCGTGAGCCACAATCGGCAAATGAGACGGCCACTTCTCAAAGTGCTGCAAAAAAATGGCAAAGACAGGTACAGATCAGAGTCCAACCGCCCAGGAGAAAATGAAATGGAGATACCATCTCAACGGAGAAGGACTCAGAGCCGAACCGCCCAAGAGAAAACAGTCCAGAGCTGTCCCCCCAAACTGAGGTGGACTCAAGACCCAACCTCCCAAGAGATAAATGGACCCTGGATGTGACCCCAAACTGAGGGTGACTCAGAACCCACCGCCTAGGAGAAAATGGACTAGAGATGTCCCAGAACCCTGCCAACCACTTGGGAACACAAGGACCGGAGACCCAAGAACCCAAAGTCCCTCCAACACCCACTTCTGGAGTTCACTTGGGAACACAAGGACCAAAAGACCTTCCAACGCCCACCTGGGAAAACCAAACTTTCCAGTGTTCACTTGGGAACAAGAACCAGAGACCTGAGAACCCAGAGCCCTTCCACTTCCCAACCTCTGAACACAAAACCTTCCAAAGGCCACTTGGAAAAACACAAAAACCAGAGACCTGAGATCCCCGAGCACCTTCAGAGCCCACCCAGGAACTCAGAATCTTCCAGTGTCCACTTGGAAACACAACAGATACCCCAGAGCCCCTGCGGCGGGACAAGCAAGGCCTCTACAGACTTCTCAACAGGAGAGGCGACAGCAGTGTGGACTCACCTCCATCCACAAAGAGACATTGTCCATCTTGAGCTGAGAGTACGTGTCGTTCAGATACATCTTTAGTCCTGCCGCTGAACTGGCGATGGAGGAGAGGGACCCGGCGTTCTCTGAACAGGCACCCAGGAACAGGGCAAAGTCACATCGGGCACCAGCCTCTGCTAGCTGAAATAAAAAAAATGGTATTAAAATCAGGAGGGGGGGGGGGGGGGGGACGGACCAGCTAGCGGATCTACAGTACATAAGCACATCACTCACCTTCTGCGCCAGGGAGAAGGTGGTGGCATCGGTGATGGCCGGATTGGTGTTGGGCATGGCGCACACCATAGTGACACCTCCCGCCAGAGCCGCCGCAGTGCCAGAGGAGAAGTCTTCTTTATGAGTGGCGCCAGGTTCTCGTAGATGTACGTGTACGTCAATCAGACCTAGGAGGAGATGGGAAGAAGGCAATGCCAAACTACTAATTAGCCAGGTATTTCCCAAAAATGATAAAGTTGGTTTATGTAAACCAGGCGGCAGGTGAAGTACACACGCCCCCTTTTTACCAAGCAGGGCAATAGTAGACACATTCTTGTAATACGTGGAAGAACACGCATGTGTTATCACGCTGCAATAGTGGAAGACTGCCAAGATCAGGAGCTCTCTTCCCTACGATTGCACACTAACTACTGTAATTTACTGCAAGAATCAGAGCCGTAAAGAAATATTAAAGCAACCTGGAAGGCGGATAAACTTCTGGGAGGTCATACAGTCCACGTGGGTCTTCACGGGAGGGTTGGCTCCAATCTGACGCAGAGCCTAGAACAGAACAAAGGGAATCAACATTAAACCACTTGCTGAACTATTCCATTTCAAGGTGGGTAGAAACCCCTTTCAGATGTTCTTTGGCACCATCCTGATACAAGTACAGCAAGGGAAAAGACATCCCAAATCATCCTGCCAATGTGAAACCATTATAAGCTAGAATCTGAAAAAACATCTCATCTAACCGCTTGCCGGCCGGCTCACGACTATATACGTCGGCAGAATGGCACAGACAGGCAAATAGACGTATATTTACGTCACGTTAAATTTGCCGCCGTGTGCGCGCGCGCCACCGGCGGCGCGCCTGCCGCGAGCTCCGTGCCCGTGGGACCCGCGCACTCTATGTCCACCGGTGTCCCGCGATTGGGTCACAGAGCTGCAGAACGGAGAGAGGCAAGTGTAAACAAGGCATCTCCCTGTTCTGCCTAGTGACACTGTCACTGATCGTATGCTCCCTCTCATCGTGAACACCGATCAGTGACGTGTCACTCGTAGCATCACTCCCTAGGCCACACTTAAACTCCTTCCTAGGCCCCTAGTGGTTAACCCCTTCACTGCCAGTCACATTTACACAGTATTCAATGCATTTTTAAAGCACTGATCGCTGCATAAAATGTGAATGGTCCCAAAATAGCGCCAAGAGTGTCCCTTATAATGTTGCAGTCACGATAAAAATCGCTGATCGCCGCCATTAATAGTAAAAAAAAAAAAAAAAAAATAATAAAAATGCCATAAAACTATCCCCTATTTTCTAGATGCTATAACATTTGCGCAAAGCAATCAAACGCTTAATGCGATTTTTTTACCAAAAATATGTAGAAGAATACGTATCGGCCTAAACTGAGGAAAAAAATTCCATAAATTTTTTCGGGGATATTTATTATAGCAAAAAGTAAAAAATATTGCATTTTTTTCAAATTTGTCGCTCTGTGTTTAAAGCGCAAAAAATAAAAAAAACACAGAGGTGATCAAATGCCACCAAAAAAAAGCTCTATTTGTGGGGGGAAAAAAAAAAAACGTCAATTTTGTTTGGGAGCCACGTCGCACGACCGCGCAGTTGTCAGTTAAAGCGATGCAGTGCCAAATTGAAAAAAGTGGCTCGGTCATTTGGCAGCCAAATGGTCTGGGGCTGAAGTGGATAAAGACACTTTGTATTAACAAGCATACATTGAGGCAATCCAAGTGTACCTATTTATGAATAGAATATACCAACTCCCTGGAGTCAGGTCCGTCCCGGATATCCGCTCTTCCCCCTCCTAAGACCCTTTTCACACTGGGGCGGTTTGCAGGAGCTATTGCGCTAAAAATAGCGCCTTCAAACCGAGCCTAAACAGCGGCTGCCGTTTCTCCAGTGTGAAAGCCCTGAGGGCTTTCACACTGGAGCGGTGCGCTAGCAGGACGTGAAAAAAAGTCCTGCTAGCCGCATCTTTGGAGCGGTGAAGGAGCGGTGTGTTTACCGCTCCTGCCCATTGAAATCAATGGGATACCGCGGCTATAGCGCCTCAGCAGAGGCGATTTGCGGTGGGTTTTAACCCTTTTTCAGGGCTAAAACCGCACCGCTAGCGGCCGAATACCGCCGCAATTTCAATGGTAAAGCGCCGCTAAAAATAACGGCGCTTTACTGCCACCGCACTTCCCGCCCCAGTGTGAAAGGGGCCTAAGGTCTTTGAGGATTTTAAGTTTTCCTCATCTTTTGCCCATTATATAAATTGCCTTCATCTTCTAGATGAACGCCAGCAATACCAGTCAGGACAGAAATTTTTGGCTGATGCCCCATTATCCTCCAGGCCAGCAGGGCACAGAGGCCTATATGTGTGGGCACAATTATCAGGGTCCGCATAAGTCACTATATTGCTGTTCCTGAGCACCATATCTAAAAAAAAAAAAAAAAAAAAAACACAACCCAAGCATCCCTTTAGAGGTGCATGCTCCTCCCTGCTGGTTACTGGGTACAGATAGATGGAGAGCCGGTAACGTGCACATCCGTATTAAAATCTTTATTTAGCTAGAGAATAATGACGATAAGAACAGCCTACATGTTTCAGCAAATAGCCTATGACTAAGGCTATTTAGCGAAACATGTACGCCGCTCTCACCGCCGCTATTTTGTAGGTAAAGACTTTGAAATAGATGTGCGAGAGGCCGGCTCTACATTTTATTTGCAATCCGTTGTTTGGAGGACACTTAAAGCCAGAGCACTGACTATTCAGATTCCTCACATGTCTATTCTGGGACCCAGAAGTGAGCGCTGCATCCTTTTCATTTGTGGTTGCTGGGTGCAGCAGACTCTAGCGGTGCTATCTGTTGATCAGTTCATCGACTATGCTCTATTAATCACTTACGGACCGGCTCATGCTGAAAAACGTCAGCACTTTGAAGAGGGAGATCGTTATGGCAGCAGCTAGCCACCATAACCCCAGTATCCTCTTCTTCAGCGAGAGGTCTAGTTTCAGATAAAAGTGGTCTCTGCGGCAGATTCGCAGCGAGATCACTTATCGTGATATAACCCCCTTAGCGGTATTCCCGAGTCTGGCTCGGGGTGAGTTTTTCATACCAAGAGCAGTAACCACGAGCCAGACTCGGGCTGCATTGCAGTATCCAGGGAGAGTTACTTACCTTGTCCCTGGATCCTGCGATGTCTCCCCGCAGTGTCTGCGAGCCGTGTCTCGCTCGATTCACACTGCCGAGCTCCGTTCCCTGCGACGTTGCGGAGCATGGGGCGGAGTTCGGCGCCAAATTCAAAAAGTGAAAAACACAGTATAGATACAGTATACTGTAATCTTACTGATTACAGTACTGCATCAAATAATAACACATCCCCTTTGTCCCTAGTGGTCTGTCCAGTGTCCTGCATGTAGTTTTATATTATAAAAACTGTTCTGCCTGGAAACTGGAGATTGTCCATAGCAACCAAAAAGTGTCCCTTTATGTCAAAAGTGGTTTTAGACCAGCTAGAAAACAGCGATAATAAATTAGAATCACTTGCAGAATTGAGCGATAGCGATTTGTGGGGAAATTCGTCATCAAACACTAACTCTAATGACAGCGACAATTCTGCAACTGAGCAAATTTCAGTGTTTTTGATTTGAATACATTATTAAATAATTTTTTATTAACCACTTGTCCCCCGCCCACTGTCAATTGACGGCGGGCGGAGGACACTCTCGTTCTGGGAGGACATCATATGACGTCCTCCCTTTAAAACGAGCTAGGGGGCGCGTGCGCGCCCACTGCGTTCCCAAGGCCCCGATGCGTGTGCCCGGCGGCCGCGATTGCCGCCGGGCACCCGCGATTGCCCGGGAAACGAGCAGGAAAGTGGATCTCTGTGTGTAAACACAGAGATCCACGTCCTGAGGGAGAGGGGACCGATGGTGTGTCCCTTGTACATAGGGACAACCATCGGTCACCTCCCCCAGTCAGTCACCTCCCCCCACAGTTAGAACACATTGAGGGAACATATTTAACCCCTTCCCGCCCCCTAGTGGTTAACCCCTTCCCTGACAATCACATTTATACAGTAATCAATGCATTTTTATAGCAGGGATCGCTGTATAAATGTGCATGGTCCCAAAAATGTGTCAAAAGTAGGGCTGCAACTAACGATTATTTTCATAGTCGATTAGTTGGCCGATTATTGTTTCGATTAATCGATTATTCGGTTAATAACCTAAAAAAATAAAATAAAATAAAAAAGTAATTTTGCTGCGATTTGCATATTTGCAATTTTTTGGGCCAATTTGTTGTTGGGCAGATTAAAAAACACAAATTGCCGCAAAATAGCATTACATGATTTTCTGCAGCTTCTCCATTGAAGTATATTGAACCAAAAAAACAAAATGGCATTGTTTTCTGTTAAAAAAAAAAAAAAAAGTCTTTGCCCTTTCCAAATACGCAGCAGCTGAAAAAAAATCATGGATGTGAACGTGTCCCATAGGAAACCATGTAAATGAACTGTAGCGTGTTTCTGCAAAAAGCACCAAAAAACACAGAGGTGTGACCCCGGCCTTAGATGTTTAGTAACATGGGGTTAAAAAAAAAAAACTAAAATTAGTACAAAAAGAGCAAATAATCTACTGTAAGGGGTTCATTTTTTACTGTGGGACAGTGTAAGTAATATTTACTCTAGCAATTTGCTCTTTTTGTACTATAAAGAGCTAATTTTAGTTATTTTTTAACCCCATTATGTTACTGGCCGATTAATCGATTATGAAAATGGTAATCGATTAATTTCATAATCGGTTAGTTGTCGATGAATCGATTAGTTGTTTCGGCCCTAGTCAAAAGTGTCCGATGTGTCCGCCGCAATATCGCAGTCACAATAAAAATCGCAGATCGCCGCCATTACTAATAAAAAAAAAAAAAATGCTATAAATCTATCCCCTATTTTGTAGACGCTATAACTTTTGCGCAAACCAATCAATACGCGCTTATTGCGATTTTTTTTTTTTTTACCAAAAATATGTAGAAGAATACGTATCGGCCTAAACTGAGGAAAATTTTATTTGAAAAAAAAAAAAAATGGGTATTTATTATAGCAAAAAGTAAAAAAGTGTTTTTTTTCCAAACTGGACGCTCTTCTTTTGTTTATAGCGCAAAAAATAAAAACCGCAGAGGTGATCAAATACCACCAAAAGAAAGCTCTATTTGTGGGAAAAAAAGGACGCAAATTTTGTTTGGGAGCCACGTCGCACGACCGCGCAATTGTCATTCAAAGTGTGACAGCGCTGAAAGCTGAAAAATGGCTTGGGCAGGAAGGGGGTTTTCGTGCCCGGTAGGGAGGTGGTTAATTAGAATTACATTACAATTTGTTATAATTATTTATAGTTTATTATATTATAATTTATGATTTTGTGTTTAAAACTTTATCATACCCGGGATGTCTACTAGACTCTTGTTGGGTCAGGTTTAACCACTTAAGCCCCGGACCAATACGGGCCATTATGACCAGGCCCCTTTTTGCGATTCGGCACTGCGTCGCTTTAACTGACAATTGCACGGTCGTGCGACGTGGCTCCCTAACAAAATTGATGTCCTTTTTTTCCCCACAAATAGAGCTTTCTTTTGGTGGTATTTGATCACCTCTGCGGTTTTTATTTTTTGCGCTATAAACAAAAATAGAGCGAAAATTTTGAAAAAATACATATTTTTTGCTATAATAAATATCCCCAAAAAATATATATAAAAAAAATAAAACAAACAATTTTTCCTCAGTTTAGGCCGATATATATTCTTCTACATATTTTTGGTAAAAAAAAAAAAATTTATTGATTGGTTTGCGCAAAAATTATAGCGTTTACAAACTAGGGTATAGTTTTAAGGCATTTTTATAAAAAAAAAATTTTTACTAGCAATGGCAGCGATCAGCGATTTTTTCGTGACTGCGACATTATGACGGACACTTTTGACACATTTTTGGGACCATTGAAATTTTCACACCGAACAGTGCAAAAAAAATGCACTTGTTACTGTGAAAATGACACTGGCAGTGAAGGGGTTAACCACTAGGGGCACTGGAGGGGTTAAGTGTGCCTAGGGGCGTGGCTACGACTGACACATCACCGATCTCTGCTCTGATTACACAGAGTGGAGATCAGTGACATTTGTCAGTAGAGGAGAGCGGGGAGACACACACACACACACACACACACACACACACACACACACCTCCCCGCTCCGAGAGTCCGCGGGACCCGCGGTCCCACTCACGGGGAAGGCAGGGGGGGGGGTCGCGAGCGCGCCGCCGGCGGCGCGCACGACCCCGACAGTTAAAAGGGCCATGTACGTGATTGTGCCTGTACGAGCCATTCTGCTGACGTATATCGGCGTGAAGAGGTCGTTAAGTGGTTAATTACTAAGAATTACAGGCCTACAATACATAGCACCGAATTTCCATGCAAAATAATTGTACTGCTTTTGGTACAAAATTCCAGACAGAATCATACCGCCAGGGAGGTTAAAGAACAGTTTAAAAAGAAAAAGGTAAAAAGTAAAATGAGAAAAAAATAAAATAACGCGCCCCATCTCGCTGATTAAAAAAAAAAAGTGCATTTCCACCCCCCTCCCAAAAAAAAAAAAGTGCGCTTGTAAGACCGCTGCGCAAATACGGTGTGACAAAGTATTGCAACGACAGTTATTTTATTCTCTAGGGTGTTAGAAAGAAAAAAAAAAATTATTTATATATATATATATATATATATATATATATATATATATATATATATATATATATATATATAGTTTGGGGGGTTCCAAGTAATTTTCTAGCAAAAAAAAAAAAGTTAACTTGTAAACACCAAATCTCAGAAAGAGGCTCGGAGCTTAAAGCGGAGGTTCCGCCAAATTTTTTATTTTTTTTTAAAAGCCAGAAAGCTACAAATACTGCAGCTGCTGACTTAAAAAAAAAAGAAGGGAAACTTACCTGTGCAGCGCGCCCGCAATGTCGGCAGACGAGGTCGAGCAGTCGCTCGGTCCTCAGATGCTGCTGCCCCCATTCTCGGTGAGGGAATCCGGAAGTGACGTTTTGCGGCTTCACTGCCCGGTTCCCTACTGCGCATGCGCGAGTAGCGGGTCCACTGGTCCCCGCTCTCTCCTGGGAACAGTGCGTCTCCCAGAAGACAGCGGTGGGTGCGGGTAGGGGCGTGTCTGCCGCAGGAGTGTATTCATCAGAAGTGGGTGCAAATACCTGTCTTACCAGGTATCTGCACCCCCCCTCCCCCCTGAAAGGTGCCAAATGTGACACCGGGGGGGGGGGGGGGTTCCAAAAAGCGGAAGTTCCATTTTTGGGTGGAACTCCGCTTTAAGTGGTCAAGAGTGATCAGAAGATAGCACAGCTAAAGTCTGTAGCATCCAGTGTCCCATGGGGAGGGGCATGCACATCTAAAAGGGATTCTGGGGACGCGTTCTCTCATTACCACTCGAGGCAGAGGGCTGTGATGTTTATAGCAGCATGCTGGTCCCTCTTATCAAACTGAGCAAAGACAGCAGACAGATAAACCCAGTGATGACAATGGGTCTCAAAAGGGGTATTTCTTTATTTCTTGAAGGGAATGTATTGTGTACATTACACTTCAGCTTTCATTATTCTCACCTTAAAGTGGAGCTCCGCCGGAAAAAAAAATTAAAAGCCAGCAGCTACAAATACTGCAGCTGCTGACTTTTAATAAATGGACACTTAGTTGTCCTGGAGTCCAGCGGCGTCCGCAGCAGAGGATGAGCAATCGCTCGTCACTCTGCTGCCCCCACCGCCATCCTCGGTGCCTTGCGGCTTCACTGCCCGGTTCCCTACGGCGCATGCGCGAGTCGCGCTGCGCTGTTTTGACTGGTCCCTCTGTGTTCTGGGAGCCGAGTGTCTCCCAGAACACAACGGGTATTCTGCCGGAAGTGACGCGCTTCCTGCAGATTTACCGCAGAGAGGACTCCCGGAAGTGGGTGCAAATACCCGTCTTAGACAGGTATCTGCACCCCCCTCCCCCTGAAAAGGTGTCAATTGTGACACCGGAGGTGGGGAGGGTTCCGATGAGCGGAGTTCCACTTTAGGGTGGAGCTCCGCTTTAAGGTTCCAGCACATAAGGACTAAGCAGTTACCAATCCTCTCCCCCCACACTCCTCACCTCCACAAACAGTTTGGTGCACTTGATGTCGATGATCAGGGGAACGGAGTAATCCACCGCCAAGCGGCGAGTACGGTACCCGCGGGTGACGAAGGAGGAAAGCCTGCGACCGCCAGAATTTCTCATGGATAGGTTGATGACCAGATCAAAGTGGTTCTCAGACAGATGGTCCATGATGCTCCCCTGCTTCTCCTTCATTGGCCCATCGCTGTCTGGATCTTCAAAGACCCAATCCATCGCCTTAATCTGCAAGAAGCCAGTAAAATTAGTTATTGTTGAAGGCGAGGAGACACTGAAAAAAAGGAGGAGACTGACAATACAAAAAACACGTGTAATCACCTTGATGCCGTGAGCAGCATAGAAGTCGGCTGTGCCAAGACTGGCGAAGAGACTGTATCCTAGGCTCTCCAGGGCCTGCACGGTGGGCAGGAGCTCGCTCTTATTCTGTAGGACGAAAAGAAAATATATAGAATACCAGGCAGCAGGGGGAATGCACCGACATACTAGCATCCACCATAACACATTTCATAAATCAATCGTTCAAAGAAGGTATTGTTCCGATCTCCCTCAAGCAAGGCATAGTCAAACCCCTCCTAAAGAAAGCCAACCTCAACCCCAAATACCCAAACTACCGCAGACCGGTAACAAGCCTCAACACCATCTCCAAGATTATGGAGAAAGCAGTAGAACAACAGCTACAACTCCATTTGGACACTCACAAACTCTTGGACCCACTACAATCAGGCTTCCGCCCAGGCCATGGCACAGAAACAGCACTTCTTAAAATATGGGATGACGTCCTCGAAGCCGCAGATGACGGAGAATCGTGTCTCTTGGTGCTGCTGGACCTCAGCGGAGCTTTTGACACAGAAGACCACAAAACTCTGCTCACTCGTCTCACAGAAGTAGCAAGAGTCGTCGACTCTGATCTACCCTGGTTCGCATCCTTCCTAGAGAATCGATCCCAGACAGTGAAACTAGGAGTCTTCACTTCGGAAACCATCACATGCGAGTCCCACAAGGATCACCCCTGTCACCCGTGCTCTTCAACATCTACCTCCGCCCACTCCTCAAAATCATCAGCAAACAGGACCTGCTCTACCACTCATACGCGGATGACACTCAACTCTACCTTTGCATCACCGGAAAAAAAGACCAATATCAAGCACTAGAAAAGTGCCTCTTATTGATCGATAATTGGATGACGGAGAGCTCCCTCAAAATCAATGGATCCAAAACAGAACTTTGTCCTCCACGCAAACCAAAAGAAAAACTCTAGGACAACAGCCACACCACCCACCATCCTTGGACAGACCATCACCCCAAGCACTAAAATCAAAAGTCTTGGAGTAATCTTTGACTCGGAGAGGTCAATGGACGCACAAATAGGATCAGTAGTCAGCGGATCTCACCACCTTCTCCGCCTGCTACGTAGACTCATCCCCCTTCATCCCAAAAGAGGATACAGCAGTAGTAGTTGGAACAATCATTAATTCCCGACTCGAGTACGCAAACTCCCTCTACATAGGACTACCCAAATACCAGATATCTCGTCTACAAGTCGTCCAGAACACGGCAGCCAGACCGGTAACGGGAAAAAAACCTTAGGAATCTATCACCCCTGCACTGAGGACCCTCCATTGGCTAGCAGTAAAGGATCGGGTTACATTCAAGACCCTCTGCCTCACCAACAAATGTACACAAGGAAACGCTCCTCAATACATATGCAAGAAAAAAAAAAAACACTACAAAACACTAGGCGCGCCCTCCGGTCAACTAACCAAAACCTCCTTCACATCTCAAAGACTCACTACAAATGTAAAGGAGAACGAAGATTTGCAGTCCAAGGACCATGGCTATGGACCGCTCTACCCACGGACATCCGCATGGAAGAAAACAATCGGGCCTTAGGTTTTTTTCCTGAAGACCCACCTCTTCTGAAAGATCAGGACACTGGATGCAAGCGCCTTGAGGCGATTCAGTTTGCATTTGTAGCGCTATACAAGTTACTCACTCACACTTTTTGAATGCAAGGCTCTTAAGATGGGAATTCTGGGTAAAAGCCACCTGTACATTGCAAGACTTAACACCAAGAGAAAGGTGACAGGGGAGGAACCTCCAGCCAATTGACAGCCACAGCTCTTTTCCTGTGTGGGGGGGGTCCTTTCCCTCCAATGCGCTCCTCACTGAGCTCTGAAGGGTGTCATTTCAGCTCTCCACCTAATTTTTTCAGACAAGCTTTATAAATTCTGGACTTTAAACAGATGTAGAAAAGAAGACTGCAGATAAACAGGTACAACGTCTATAGAAGGATGGGTTTCATCTCTGTATCACTCGAGGCGAGTCAATTCACTGGGTATATGAAAGGGTTTACAACTGCTTTAAAAAAGAGAGACCCCAGCACCTCGCCCATTTAGAGCCAGGGTCAGTTTATACAGCTTCAGCATTGCTCATCCTTCCATGGCTTTCCGGTTATGCGGGGCATGTGACCTTCTCCAATGAGCAGCCAATCATTGGGGCTGACCACTATCATATGAAGGGGAGTGATGACACCACCCCCTATAAGCTCTGGGTATCTTTCAGTGGCTGTACCCACGAAAAAAGTTGCGGTTGAGTGTTGTGAAGGAGAGTGTATAGTGGTCGGGATGGGAGTGGCCTTTAAGTAGGCCCTTATCAAGCTAATGTAAAAAGGGACTCTAAAAATGAGGCATCACCACAGCTTAAGTGCTGATAAATACCCAAGGAGACCAAGAGGTCACATTCTCATCGGTTCTGCGATTACTGAACTAGTGAGTCACCCTCCCTTCCTCCCCACACCACTGTTTGACCATGCAGCTCAACAAACACCACCATTTCATGTAGGGGTGCACCGAATGGGTTTTTTGGTGCCGAAACCGATACCGAAAATGAAAAATACACTAAGCCGAAAACGGAATCGGATACCGAAAATGACCGTTTTTAAAAATAGGATTTTTATAACAGCTTACCTGTAAAATCCTTTTCTTGGAGTACATCACGGGACACAGAGCGACATAGTCATTACTAATGGGTTATATAGATACCTTCAGGTGCTGGCACTGGCAACTTTCAAAACCGGAAGTACCCTCCCCTATATAAGCCCCTCCCATCCGGGAGCACCTCAGTTTTGTAGCAAAGCAATAAGTGTCCCCAAAAGAGGGGCGGGAGCTCTGTGTCCCGTGATGTACTCCAAGAAAAGGATTTTACAGGTAAGCTGTTATAAAAATCCTATTTTCTTTCTCGTACATCACGGGACACAGAGCGACATAGTCATTACTAATGGGATGTCCTAAAGCAATGCCCAATGAGGGGGGGGATACACCATACATAAGCTGAGCGCTATCAGACATGAGGATCTTTTGCGGCCTGCAACACACTGCGCCCAAAGGCGACATCCTCCTGACTTCTAACGTCCACCTGGTAGAACCTAGTAAACGTGTGTACTGAAGACCATGTTGCGGCCTTACAGATCTGAGCCAGGGAGACCTGGTGATGCACTGCCCATGAAGTTCCAACTGCTCTTGTGGAGTGCGCTCTAACTTTGAACGGAGGCGGTCTCCTTCTCAAGCCATAGGCTTGCATTATGACCTGTCGAATCCACTTGGCTAAAGTAGATTTTGACGCTGCCTGACCCTTACTGGGGCCTTCCGGCAGAATAAACAAAGTATCCGTTCTGCGAATCTGAGCAGTGGCTTTTAGATAAGCTTTAACTGCTCTTACTACATCCAAAGAATGCAATAACTTTTCCTCTACCGAACTAGGTTTGGGGAAAAAAGAAGGAAGAACCACATCTTGGTTCAAATGAAACCTCGATACCACCTTAGGAAGAAAGGCTGGATGAGGACGTAACACTACTCTGTCCTTATGGATAACCAGATATGGCTCCTTACAGGACATGGCTGCTAATTCCGACACTTTTTTAGCCGAACAAATGGCTACTAGAAAAATCAATTTCCTGGTGAGAAGAACCAAGGAAATATGCTGTAAATGGTTCAAACGGTTGTTTCTGTAGAACCGACAGAACCAAGTTTAGATCCCATGGGCATATGGGAATATTAACCGGAGGGCTAATACGCATCACTCCTTGTATGAAAGCTTTGACTAGTGAATGCGAAGCCAAGGGCCTTTGAAAAAATATTGACAAGGCCGAAATCTGACCCTTGATAGTACTCAAGGCAAGCTTCCTATCTACAGCCCACTGTAGGAAGTCCAGAATCCTACCTATTACGTACTTACGTGGATGCCATTTCTTGGCCTCACACCAGGCGATGTACGCCTTCCAGATTCTATAGTAGATCTGCCTGGATACCGGCTTCCTGGCATTGATCATGGTAGCTACCACAGGATTAGAGAGACCTCTCTTTTTTAGAATGTGGGCTTCAATAGCCAGGCCGTCAAACCTAGGGCTGGTAAGGAAGGATGGTATATCGGTCCTTGCGAAAGCAGGTCCGGACGATGTGGGAGGGTCCAAGGACTCCCCACAGACATTTTTACAATCTCTGCGTACCATGCTCTTCGGGGCCACGCTGGAGCCACCAGAATCACTGGTTTCTTTTCTACCCTGATTCTGCGGAGTAATCGAGGTAACAATTGTGGCGGTGGGAATGCATATATCAGCTTGAACTGATCCCAAGGGAACACTAGGGCATCCGAGCCGCAAGCTAGGGGATCCCTTGTCCAAGAGACAAACCTGTCCACTTTTGCGTTGAATCTGGATGCTAGAAGATCTACATCCGGTGTTCCCCACCGCTGACATATTGTCCGGAAAACCTCGGGATGAAGGGACCATTCCCCTGGGCATAATTGTTGGCGACTTAGAAAGTCCGCCTTCCAATTCTCCACTCCTGGAATGAATACCGCAGAAACGGCTGGGACATATCTTTCTGCCCATTTCAGGATGTAATTTACTTCCCTCTGGGCTGCACGACTCCTGGTGCCCCCCTGATGATTGATATATGCCACTGCTGTGGCATTGTCTGATTGAATTCTGACAGGGGACCCTTGGAGTTTGGATGTCCATGCTACTAGGGCATACCGGGCTGCTCGTATCTCTAAGAGATTGATGGGCAGGGCCTTTTCCGCATCCGACCATCTGCCCTGGAGAGACCATTGCTCCAGTACTGCTCCCCAGCCTATAAGGCTGGCATCTGTAGTGACCACCTTCCAAGAAATCGGACTGAAGGATTTCCCTCTTTCCAGATTCTGGGGAACCAACCACCAGCGGAGGCTCTTGCGAACGGAAGGGGACAAGGACATTGGTAAGTCCAGAGCCTGAACTTTTTTGTTCCAGGCTGACAGTATGGCCCTTTGCAAATTCCTTGAATGGAATTGACCGTAGGGTACTGCTTCGAATGATGGCACCATTTTTCCCAGCAGCCTCATGCACAGGCGTATGGATGGCTGTCTTTTTGTACCCACTAAGTGGATCAAATCTCTCAAAGACGACCCCTTTTCTTGAGGCAAGAACATTTTTCTCTGGTCTGAATCCAACCTTAGCCCCAAGTATTCCAGACTTTTGACTGGTTTTAGGGCTGACTTGTCTCGGTTGATAATCCAACCGTGATATTCCAGATACTCGATTGTCTCGTGAACAACCACTTCTAGTTTTTCCACTGAGTGGTCTATCAGCAACAAGTCGTCTAGATATGCCATTATCGTTACACCTCGTGTTCTTAGATTGGCCAATAATGGGGCCAGAATTTTTGTGAACACTCGTGGTGCTGTGGCCAGACCGAAGGGTAAGGCTCTGAACTGAAAATGGCGCCCTTCTACTACAAAGCGTAGAAATTTTTGGTGGGCTGGAAAGATGGGAATGTGCAAATAAGCATCTTTGATGTCGATCGAGGCTAACCATTCCTCCCCTTGTAGGGCAGTGGCCACCGATCGGATCGACTCCATCCTGAAAGTTCTGATATGTAGGAATTTGTTTAGCCCTTTTAGATTTAATATGGGCCTTACATCCCCGTTTGGCTTCGGGACTGTAAAGAGGTTTGAGTAAAACCCGAACCCCCATTCTTCTAGGGGAACCTCCATAATTACTGCTTGGAGCAATAGTTGTTCTAGTGCCAACAGGAGGGATCCTCTCTTCTGGGGATCCCTTGGCACGTTTGACCTTATAAAGTGGGAAGGAGGAGTGTCTTTTAACTCCAATTTGTATCCCAGATTTACTGCGGAGAGCACCTATCTGTTTTGATCGTGTCCCGCCAGGTCTCTGCGAACAACTGGAGTCTTCCCCCCACCCGATTGAGTGGGGGCAACCCTTCATGCATTTGACTTTAGGGGAGGTTTTGTACCTCTCCTGACCCAGGGTTTCTTGTTACCCTGCAATTGTCCCTGATTTTTACCTCCGGGATTTGACCGAGGAGGCCGTCGGAACTGTTTCACAGCCGATGTCCTAGGGACTGGAGAAGCAGGCCTCTTAAAAGAGGGACCTCTAACTCTGTTTTTAACCGGCAAAAGTGTACTTTTACCGCTGGAAATTTTCTGGATATATTTGTCCAGGTCTTCCCCGAATAAGCGTTCACCATGAAATGGGAAGCTGACCAGCAATTTTTTACAGGGAGCTTCAGCAGACCAGTTTTTGAGCCATAGAAGCCTGCGCATATGTACTACAGACAGCGTTAGGCGGGAGGCCTGATGGATTGAATCCTTTATAGCGTCCACCGCAAAGCATAAGGCTGTAGGTAGATCAGCTAGGGCAAGAGCCTGCTGATCTGGCAAGTCCCTTAAGACCTGTTTCAACTGATCCTTCACTGCTTGGCAGACCCCAATAGCTGCCACTGCTGGTTGTGTCACCAAGCCTGCTGTAGCAAAAGCAGATTTTAATAAGGACTCCAATTTTTTATCTATTGGGTCCTTGAACATTTGGACATTATCTACTGGACATGTCAGTGATTTATTCACACAAGAGATGGCTGCGTCCACTGTAGGGACCCTCCATTTTTTGATGAACTTATCCTCCATGGGATAGACCACCTGAAATCTCTTGGGGGGAGCAAATATTTTATCAGGATGCTCCCAATCCTGGTAAATAAGCCCTTCCAGTAAAGGGTGAAGTGGAAAGGAAAAGACAGTCTGGGGAGCTTTTAGCGACCCCAGCGAGGAGACAGTAGTGGTTGATGGCTCCGCAAGGGGCATTTTAAATGCTGATCGGACCATATTAGTCAGGGACTGAACCCATAATCTTTCAGCATGTGATGCTGAGAATGGCTCTTCCACTGTTGATTCCTCTACAACAGAATCAACCTCCTCCTGATCCCCTCAGGCAGGTCGATCCCTGTATGGGACTGTTGCTCTGCTAACAGGTACTCTGAGGGAGGAGACGGAGATCGGGCGCGCTTTCCCTCTGACAGGGAAGCAGCGATCAATGCTGACAATCTCTCTTCCAGCCCTCCCAGAGCTGAGGAAAAAACCTCCTCTGTTACATACACAGGAGCAGGTGAACTGAGGACAGCCACAGTACCAGGTACTCCTGAGGGTGCTCTACGGTCACTAACCTCTGATTCTTCAGGGGAGACTGGTGCAGCCGAAGCATGCCCAAGATCCTCAGAGCCCGATGGAGACCCCCTATGCTTCCTTGGATTTTTAGTCCCGGAGTTTTTAGACGGCATTATTCCTAAGCCCAAAGCTGAGGTATTCCAGCCGAAATACACCACTTACTGACAATAGTCTAGCACAAATGCTGCTATAAAAACAGTTGGTGTCTACTAATGTGCCTTTCTATGGGGATGCCTGCATCAACCGCTTGCTGTATGCCTTTTTTAAATGTTGCCAGCTCTGTCTCTGCACTCCATAGCCAGCTCACAACACATAATTGTGGTTTTTAACATGCTGGGACGCCCGCACATGCGCAGAAGCGCTGCGGCGCGCACAGAGCGTCATCCCCCAAGCTCCGCCCCCTTTCCCGGCTCACCTCTATATATAGAGGCGCGTGCACGCGCGCGGCCACGTGCGCCTTCGGCGCTAATTTTGAAAAGGGAAACTAGGGACAAGAGCCAGGGCCCCTTTTGCCGCAGGCCGGGGGATGGACGAGCATTGCAACATGGCAGAGGAAGCAGTTTCCCACAAGAGAACTCACCATCTGCCTGGACTTGCTCTGATAAAAAGAAACTAGTCCACATGACAAGAAACGTTCCACAGCGGCCTCTAGTGGATTAACACAGGTACCGCAGTCTAGTATATTATTTTTTATTTTTCTTGACCACTATTAAAATTATTACATTTTTTAGTAGTTACAGGCATGCATAATATTTAGCGGGAATACCGTTAGGTAACAGGCAGAAAGACATATTAGGCTTGGGGGTCCCCTCAATAGAACCAAGTTCATGAGGGGCCCCCACTTACCTTTTCCCCGCCGCAGGACTCTGTTTGGTCCACAGAAGCCCAAACTTCACCTATCACGGCAGGCATTGTAATTAAACCTTAAGGGACCGGGTTCCCAAGGATTCCACTCCCCTGGACCTGTATAGCACCCTGCACAGAAAACATCTTGGTCATGGGTATGACCAGAGCTCTGGATCCCAGGGTCCAGCTCTCCTAAGAGAAGCATTACAGGCAAAACCTTGCTCTTCTCTGCAAGGCCCGGGTGCCGACCGTTTAGCTATGAAGCTTTTTTGGTCGGATCCGGAATAGCTTACTGAGGCCCAAAAGAACCTGTACGCAAGCTCAGTGAAAAACACATGTTTCTTCTTGGCCAACACCTTAGACACTGGCAAAAAACTGAGGTGCTCCCGGATGGGAGGGGCTTATATAGGGGAGGGTACTTCCGGTTTTGGAAGTTGCCAGTGCCAGCACCTGAAGGTATCTATATAACCCATTAGTAATGACTATGTCGCTCTGTGTCCCGTGATGTACGAGAAAGAAAAATATTTTTATACAGGAGATGGTCAGAGACTGGCGACGTGGTACAGGAGATGGTCAGAGACTGCAAACGTGGTACAGGAGATGGTCAGAGACTGCAGACGTGGTACAGGAGATCAATGCAGC
Source organism: Rana muscosa (assembly GCA_029206835.1). Lineage (NCBI taxonomy): Eukaryota > Metazoa > Chordata > Amphibia > Anura > Ranidae > Rana > Rana muscosa. The sequence continues at coordinate 42,495,854 of JARGYO010000094.1, forward strand.
CTGCCAGTGCCCATCATGCAGCCTGCCTTAGTATGTCAGACAGGATCAGGACAGGGCAAAGACAGGAACAGTGCTCTATCTATGGAGGAAAGCTGTCAGCACACCGTGTTAAGGAGCAGCTTGTCTGTATGATTAGCGGGAGGAGCATTATCAGTGTGCAGGGCCGCGGGGGTTAAGAGTGCAGGACTTGTTGGACATGCCGTTAGAAACAGTGAGCCCGCTCGGCGAAGCGAACAGTCTCACTGTTTCTAACAGCATGTCAAACAAGTCCTGCACTCTTAACCCCTGTGGCGCTGCACAATGATAATGCTCCTCCCGCTGATCATACCGACAAGCTGCTCCTCAACACAGTGTGCTGACAGCTTTCCTCCATAGAGCACTGTTTTGCTTTCAGCCTCCTCATGAAGGAGGGGAGGACTTGACGGGGACACTCCAGATCGACACCCCGAAGCGGGGGGCGGCACCAGGGGCGGGGCCCCGCCCCATTTTCGGCATGATTTCTCTTTCGGCAAATTGCCAAAAAGTCCATTTTCGGCCGATATGTTTCGGCAGCTGAAATTTCGATGCATCCCTAATTTCACGAGGTCTGAGTGACAGCACTCGTCTCTGGCATAAAGGCACGTACAGAAAATTAGTGTCGTCATTCAATACACCAGGGTGGGTAGCTTGAACCACAACAGCCACAGATAACTGGTAAACAAAAAGGACAGCTTGCGGTGTCTACAGTGGAAGGAAAAAGAAAAGAAAAAGAAAAGAAGGAAAATCCGTAAATTGGGCTTTAGTCTGGGAAGGAGCCGACAGCCAGTACAAAAGTGCTTTTATTGTGCAATGCTGTCATGTATCAAAACGAGACTAAGTGCTAAACGTACTTGATCGCTTGGGGAATTCACCAACGATCAAGTTGTGGTGCAAACTCTTTAAACGCACAGCAGAATAGGTTCCTAAAGAATCTAAGATGAACAAGTAGATCAACACTAACTGTGCCTGTATTTTTTTCTGGGCTTCATAGCACCAGGACGTTCTCTATCAATCGGAAGAGGTTTACTGAACACGGAGAAGAATCTCTCTAAATTCGGACCCATCATTATCTGAGCACTAAAATTCAACCAATCGGTGAAGCCGCCCTCCCGGTCTCTCACCTTGTAGCTCCCGATGGTCAGCAGAATGTTCTTCTGTGGAATCTTAAAGCCGGTACTCAGCATGGCCTTCAAATAGGCTTCATAGCGGTTTTCTCCAAAGCAGGCCACCTCCCCCGTGCTGGTCATCTCCACCCCGAGGACCACATCTGCACCGGCCAGACGAGAGAAGGAGAACTGAGGCACCTGGGTTAGAAAAGGAGAAAAAAAAAAAAAAAAAAAAAAGAAGAATTACTGGCAAACACACTTGGCTTGGTTTAAGCTTTCTTTCCGAACTCCTTACAACGGTATGAAAGGCTCCGGATTTCTACTTTGCCTAGGGGACGACAGAAGTCTTACCTTCACACCCACAATTCCCATCCCTGTCATCAATCCAACCGGTTCCACCTCCTCTCCCATGATCACCTGTGTGGCCAGAGCCACCATGTCCACCCCCAAAGTCTTGGAGACGAAGGGGAAGGAACGAGAGACTCGGACGTTGCACTCGATCACTTTCAGCTGATCGTCCTGCAGAGGAGACAAGGAGAATATTGGAGGCATCCAAGGTGACAAACATGTTAGTTGAAATGTATATGTGTTAGAGTGATAGCACGCAATGATCATAGATATTGGAGTGTAATGTGGAAATAAGCAATGAGGGGGGGAAAAAAAAAAAGAGGGGTGAACGACCTGAAGTCCACAAGTGGACAAAGGTCTTCTGTGGTCAAGTAACCCAACTTACTGTATGTACTCGAGTATAAGCCGACCCGAATATAAGCTGAGGCACCTAATTTTACCACAAAAAAAAACTGGGAAAACTTATTGACTCGAGTATAAGCCTAGGGTAGGAAATGCAGCACTGATAAGAGTGTCCCCATTACATGTACTGTATTTTGCTTGCCTTGTATTAGAGCTCACTTCCGCACTGTACTGTATTGTGTTGTATTACAGCTCACTTCCACTCTGTACTGTCTTCTATTAGACTATTAGAGCCAAGGCCGACCATCAGGAATTTTTTTTTTGGGGGGGGGGGGGGGAGCGGTGACGTGCTACCGCCTAGCGCTGACAATTAGTTAAGCGGGGGGAGGGGGGGTGCTACCGCCGGACGCCGACACAGTTGCTTCCATTCCAGTTGATAAGCGCCAAGCAACCCCTGATTAGAGCTCCGCTCTGTTTCATCTCCCAAATCCCGCCCCCTGCAGGAGGATCTTTAATGCAAACAGCAGGCGGGTAGCCGGGAGGAGCCAGGCCAATGATCCCTGGCTGCTAGGACATGGCAGTTCCAGCAGCCAATCCTAGCGCAGGGCATGGGCGGGAGTAACTGCAGCGGCTTTGTCAGCTACGGCGAGCTGGAGAAATACACGAGCGGGACGGATGTCAGCTGTGGGCCGGGATACGGAGACCCCTGCTCTAGAGGAGTGACTGCCGCACACCCCGGAGACAAGTAAGTATAAACATGACTCGAGTATAAGCCGAGGGGGGCATTTTCAGCCTAAAAAAAAAAAAAAAAAAAAAAAAAGGGCTGAAAAACTCGGCTTATATGCGAGTATATACGGTATATAAAAAAAAAAAACTTAGGACAATCCAGAGCTCATGACGCCCCATCCAAATCTAGCTAGCATCTTGGCATCCAATAAATGGCTCATTGCATCATGGGATGTCGAGAGCACGTCAAGCACACCATGACCATGCATTAGCAGACATTCAAGTCCTAAACCCAGATAGCCATTTTTTCTCTCCGTGTGGTTCCTCAATTATTCTTCACCCCTCTTTCCACCCAGACATGGAAATCATTAACGTGTAGGACTGATGGTAGCTGCAGAGAGACCATTCCACAAAGTGGAATCCTTTTTAAATTTAGAACTTTGAAATACCTGCATGAGGCCGGGGCTCCTTGAAGCGACAGGTTCACATTAATAAGCTGATCATGTGAGGGCTTACGAGCGGACAGGCAGGGCAGATGGCAAGTGAGGTCATAGTGGTGAAACGGGTCGGCACTCTTACCTTGGCAATGAGCTGCAGGTTGAAGGGGCCGGTCACCTGGAGCTCCAGTCCCACCGCATGGACGATGGCTTTGATCCTCTCCAGGGTTTTGGGGGTGATGTCCTGAGGAGGGGTGACCAGTGTGGCATCTCCAGAGTGGACTCCAGCATTCTCTACATGCTCACAGATGGCAATTGCCACCACCACCCCATCACAGGCCACAGCATCCACGTCTATCTCCTGGGGGGAGAACATGCACGGCATTAACACTCTACAAATATAAAGGCTTCATTAAATCTCAAAGTGGCCAATGCAAATGACCCAAGCCTATTTCATCAGGGGGTCTGCAGAATAAAATACAAAGATAGAGCTGGTAATGATGGGCGTTCAAGCTCTCTACAAGCATTCCTCTATAAAGTCAGACTCTTATAGCAGACATTGTAGAAGTTATTAATTTTTGCGACATAATCCAAATACTCGAGAATAGTTTACAGCAGTTACATTATCCTGAGGGCCAATACATCATTATTACTTCTTGCTCTGAGTATTATGGGTTTTCATCTAGTGAGGTCAGAGGGTTTTTATTGATCATCAATAACTCACCAGATCACATTCTTAACCCAAGAAAAAAACACAGACTGACCTTGGCTTCCTGGATGTATTTGGAGATGACCACGGGATGCTCTTTGGACACGGCCACGGCGTTGCTGAGAACTTTCTCCAGATCTTCGTCGCAATGCGCAACGTTCATGGCAGCCCCGCTAAGAACGTAGGAGGGGCGCACCACGCAGGGGAACCCCACAGAGTTACAGAACTGCAGAGCACACTGGAGAAATAGAGAGACAGAAAGGTGAGTGAGGGGGATTGAGGCATATGAGAAATGGGAGAGCAAAAGGTGGTGAGCCAGACCCAGCTAAAGCCCCCTTATCCCTGAAGCAGGCAGAGCAGACCCAGCATACGCCCCCTTGTAGCAGATGTGGGCAGAGCATATCCAAGGCCCAGTATACCCCCTTTATCACAGAGTCGGGCAGAGCAGACCCAGTGTACCCCCCTTATCCCAGAGGCCCACAGCGCACACTCCAGTGTACCTCCTTATTCCAGAGGAGGGCAGAGAAGCCCCAGCATACCTTCAGATCAGACAGCTCCTTCCACTGCGGTTGGCTGATCCCAATGGTGTCCAGCAGGCGGGAAAACTTGAAGCGGTTTTCGGCAGAGTCAATGGAGTCAGGCGAGGTGCCCAGGACGCGGCACTGCTGTCGGTGCAGGGACATGGCTATGTTGTTGGGTAGCTGGCCTCCCATGGACAAGATGATCCCCTCAGGGTTCTCCAGCTCATAGATGTCCATCACCACCTGGAAGAGAGGACAGGAGCAGTAAGTACAAGAGCCAACTGCATGCCAAAGGGGCATCTCTTAATTCACACATCGCCACCCCCCCCCCCCCCCGGGTGGTTTTCTGTGTCCCCGCTGACCTTAAGAAATCATAGAGTCTAAAATTCCACTTTTCCCAACACCTAAGCTTGGTTCTACCATCTCAGATTTAAGGACTAAGGCAGGAGGGTGTGGAGATCCATTTTTAAAGCTGCCATTTAGATTTACTTGTAACATCAGGTGCTTATATTTAAGTTTTACTAAATAAAATGTGAACAATGGCTCTGTGTGTCCTCCCTAATAAGAGGACCGGTGTCCTTTAAAGGGCCTGCACAACCCTCCGACACTCACCTCGAAGGAGATCTCGTCAAAGTAGAGCCTGTTGCACATGTCGTAGTCAGTGCTGACCGTCTCCGGGTTATAATTCACCATAATTGTCTTGAAGCCCATCTGCGAAAAACAGAATTAAAATTAATTGAAACCCAAAAGAGAAAAAAAATTAAAATAGGAACAATGTAACCGATAAGAGTGCAGAGCAGGGAGAGAGCACAGGAAGTGGATTAGCTCGTAAGATTCCAGACAGGATCAAGTTTTTTTTTTCACTTATTTAACAGACTTAAAAACCTTTACATTTTCATGATAAACGTATTTTAGAGCCAGCGACATGACTGGGTCTCTGTAATTCAGGCAGAACATAGCTCGTGGGAGGGGCCAGAAGGGTGCTGTATATAGCTTCCTGCCTCAGTACTCAGCCCTGGCCCATGGGAGGAGTTATGCAAATATCAAAACGCCTTGATGGGTAGATGTCAGTCTGGAGGAGTGGTGCTTTAGTAAGCAGATTGGGCAGATAACAGAAAGGGCACTCTGTTAGGGCCCCGCCCCAGAGGAGCATTCTAGAAATTATACAGACCCCCGGGCAGCTCTGCTTCTCCCACAGCTACACCTCACCTTGCGCAGTTCCTGTATACAGCCCACCGCACACCAGTCGAACTCCACGCTGCTGCCGATGCGGTAGACGCCGGAGCCAATCACCATGACGTGTGGCTCCTCAAATGACAGGTCGTGCTCTATGCCGTTGTAGGTCAGGTACAGGTAATTGGTCTGTGCCGGCCACTCAGCAGCCACCGTGTCAATCTGCTTCACTACCGGAAGGATCTGCCATTCCTGACGCAACTTCCGGACGGCGAGCTCTGTGCTGTGAATGAGGGAGAAAAATATCCGGGTTATACCATGCCGAAGTCCAAACTATCTGAACTACCCTACGCATTTCATACCGAGACCCCTTCATTATCTGCCACCAGATCTGGCGACACATTAACAACCACCTGGAAAAGATTTTAAAGCGGCCGTGTATAGTGCAAAAAATTATCAGCTGAACGTTCCCTGCAATAGAAGACCTCCAAACTCCCCATTCCCAGTGTCTCCCATTTTCCCTAAACTCCAGGACTGCAACCCCCGGACGGTGTCTTCATTCAACACTTCCAGGAGTTCTGGATGCCAGTGTCCCCCGACGGGGAGCTGTGGTTCCTTCCTCGGTCCCCTACTTCATCCACAGGAATCAGCAGCAACTCAAAACGTCAGAGGAAGGAACCACAGTGCACAGCGGGGGACACAGACATCCAACACACCTGCAAGGGTTAAAAATGCTTAACATACAACAGCAGAGGCTTCAGCACTGGAACAGAGTAGAGGTAGGGCATATTGACACCAGAGGGGTGGAGCATATCACCTCTTCTATTACAGGGACCAGAGAAATAGTTGAAGACATGGGACACCTGAGAGGAGAGTAGAATAGCTCTTCTATTACACAGAACAGAGGGGTAGTAGAAGACATGGGACACCTGAGAGATTAGATCTCCTCTATTAGTCGGAACAGAGAAGTAGGAGACACTTGACACCAGAGAGTGGAGTATAATATCTCTATTAGAGGGAATGGAGGAGAAGTAGGAGACACTGGAGAGGGGAGTAGAATACCTCTATTACAGGGAATGGAGGGGAGATGGGAGACACTGGATACCGCAGAGGGGAGTAGAATACCTCTATTACAGGGAACAGAGACGTAGAAAACACTGGACACCAGAGAGGGGAGAATACCTCCATTACAGAAAACAGCAGAGAAGTAGAAGACACTGGACACCGGGGAGGGGAGTAGAATAACTATTACAGGGAACAGAGAAGTAGAAGACACTGGACAGGGGAGAAGAACTACTATTACAGGGAACAGAGAAGTAGAAGACACTGGACACCGGGGAGGGGAGTAGAATACCTCTATTACAGAAAACAGAGGAGAAGTAGGTGACACTGTTCCTTGTAATAGAGGTATTCTACTCCCCTCTCCGGTGTCCAGTGTCTTCTACTTCTCTGTTCCCTGTAATAGAGGTATTCTACTCCTCCTCTGGACACCGGAGAGAGAAGTAGAAGACACTGGGGTGGGGAGTATAATACCTCCATTACAAGGAACAGAGGAGAAGTAGGTGAAACTGGAGTGGGGAGCATAATCCCTTCTCTATTACAAAGAAGAGAAGTAAAGGACACTTGACACCAGAGAGGGCAGTATAATATCTCTATTACAGGGAACAGAGAAGTGGGAGCCACTGGACACCAGAGAGGGTAGTAGAATACCTAGAATAGAGAAGTAGGAGACCCTGGACAAAGGAGAGGGGAGTATAATACCCCTTTTACAAGAAACAGAAGAGAAGTAGGAGACACGAAGCACCAGAGATGCATACAATACCTCTTATATTACAGAAAATTGCACAGTAGGAGACACTGGACACAGGAGTATAACCCCTCTTCTATTACAGGGAATGGAGGGGAGGTAAGGTCAGGGGGAAACCAGAGACGGGAGTATATTACAGAGAACAGAGGAGAAGTAGGAGACACAGAAGAGGGGAGTAGAACACCTCTATTACAGGAAATGGAAGGGAGATAGGAGACACTGGACACCGGAGGGGGGGGGGGGAGTAGAACACCTCTATTCACAGGGAACTGCATAGAATACCTCTTATATTACAGAAAATTAAGGAGAAGTAGGAGACACTGGATACAGCAGTATAATACCTCTTCTATTACAGGGAATGGAGGGGAGGTAGGGGACATGGGGGACCCGAGATGGGAGTATATTACCTCTCCTATTACAGAAAACAGAGGGGAGGTAGGAGAAAGCTAGACACCGGAGAGGCAAGTAGGCCAAATAGGAAGATGGCATCAAAGCGCTCACCTCTGCACAGCCATCGCCACCTGCTTGTCGGAGAAGCCCAGCTGTTTGGCACGGAGCAGGACATCCCGGGTCATGGCGGTGTCACCCTGGTAGGACTCCAGTGTGGATACGTAGTCGGTGATGTTCTTCATCTTGTGGAGGAACCAGCGGTCGATCTTTGTCAGTTCGTACAGGCGCTCGATGGTGTAGCCAGCCCGCAGTGCTGCTGCCAGCACAAATATTCGCTTGTCCGTGGGGGTCTCCAGCTCCTGAAGGATAAGGACAGTGATAAACCTGCTACTGCCAACGCAACTTCGAAATTCCCTCAAATCTGGTGACCACGCTTACCTCATCAGACTCCGCTTTTAACGTGTGGTCGAACCCCAAGCAGTTCTCATCCACCATGCGCAGCGCCTTCTGGAAAGCTTCCTCGAAATTCCGTCCCACCGACATGACTTCCCCTGGAACAGTAGAGGCATGGACCATGACATATCAACGGAAAACCTGCCATGGAAAAAATATGGAGACCACCGCTACGGAACCTGGCTGGCTACCATCCTTTGGCTTTAATCCATCCACAGACCTAGGACACGAACGCATCAGGTGAGGTCAGAAGTCCAGGTCAGTGAAGGATGGAAGGCAGAGGATCAACATGATATCCAGTCCCCTGGCAACTTGTAAAAAGGAGGTCGAGCGATGGTGGCCATTTTAGGTGGATTCATTTCTGAGGGGTGCAGCCAAACGCACAGAGGAAGATCTCTAGAATATGCCAAGACATCACCACCAACCCATGTACTCACCCACGCTCTTCATTGAGCTGCCGATCTTGGTACTGACTCGTAGGAATTTACTAAGATCCCAGCGGGGGACCTTCACCACGCAGTAATCCAAGCTAGGCTCAAAGTTGGCTGTGGTGGAGTTGGTGACAGAGTTTCTACAAAAAGGATGGAGGAGAGAAACAAGACTTAGAAGATCAGTGGGGTGCTGGAGAAGTACAATGTGCGTGTCCTGGGTACCCCCTGGTGAAGTCCACTGAGATGATGGAAGACCTTGGTGGAGAAGATGGAGATTGGGGAACCTTCTGAAAATGCAAGCTTGCCTGGTTATTCTGGGCCAGTGACTGAATGAACTACTTGAACCAGAATTACAGACTTGGCATTTTCATTCAAAATTGCAGCTCATATATCATTCTGTACATTGGCCAGTGGACACCAACCTAAATGAGATGAAGGATCAGTTGGGTACAAGCAGGGGGCACTGTAGGCAAAAACAGGAACAGCTACTGGAAAGGTGAGACGGGGTTTAACATGCAGAGATAAAAAAAAAAAAAAAAAAAAAAAAAAAAAAAACTTATACCAGAGGTTGCTGAAGCTTACATGCCCAGATCCAGTGTTGCCCCCCCAATAAAAAATTATGGCTACTATGATTATTTTGACTAATTTTCCAGTTTAACAGGATCTGAACTAGGAACCCACACAGGTGAACAGTTTTAGATCTCTCCTGCAACATTAAAGTCATCAACGCGGGGAAAATGTGCGTGAGAACTTAAGAAAAAAGGCGTACACTGTGGTCATGCAGTGGATTTACAGCAGCACCCAAATTTCAAGACTGATGGGGAGCTAGTAGAGGACATACCTGAGAACCGGAAGAGGGATCCCCAATGCCAGTTTGGCTGCCACATATGCCAGGGGGTATCCGGTGGCCTTGCTTGCCAGGGCTGAGCTGCGGGAGAGCCGCGCGTTCACCTCGATGATGTAATACTGCGAAGAACAGAATATGAACAGGTGACACATCGAAGCTAAGAGGGAGGCTCCACGTGATTCTGCAAGAAAAGATTGCCGTGCCCCTCCACTACCATATAGAACGCCTTGGCCGCCTAGAACACATCTATTCCAGGATATGCATCTTTACTATACTATAAAGTCTATATTGCTTTTTCATGTACATCACTGACGTAATCCTTCCTTACTCAAATTAGCCTCTAATAACACCCCCTCCCACCGAGAAGACTGGAGAAGACAGAAAATGGCAGATGCCCCCCTCTCCCACACATCTTTGGAATGCGGAAGTGAAGACAGATCAGAGGGACAACCAAGCTTGATCATCACATTTTTGTACTCTTCTTGTATTTCAGCCAAACAGATGTGGTTTGCAGTTTTACATTAACATAATAGTGACGTATCATGCTATGTGTAAAAAGTTTAGTACTGCCTGTAATAAAACATTAGATAAGGAAGTAACGGACCTGAACGGATGTGTCGGAGTCTTACTTTCAGCATGCATGCAATATTATCTAAACTTTACAATTCAGAACAGTAGTAGAATCCATATTAACCCCTTTGTGGTTAACCGACCATTACACCGTGCTAGTCCTTTACCTGCTCAGAGTGTGGGTTCAGGGCATACTGGATGTTGCACTCTCCCACAATGCCTAGGTGCTGGATCACCTTGATAGCAGTGTTGCGTAGCATGTTGTACTCGTAGTCATTCAGTGTCTGGCTGGGCGCCACCACTATGGATTCCCCGGTGTGAATACCCAGAGGGTCCACGTTCTCCATGTTACACACCTGGGGCCAGAGATAGAGAAACAGAGCCTTAATTCTGAGACCTTCCAATCCAAAAGCTCCACATCTAACAAGTTTGGTGATGTACAAAGGTCTACTTACCGTTATGCAGTTGTCGTAGGCGTCTCTCACCACCTCATACTCAATCTCCTTCCATCCCTTCAGCGATTTGTCCACCAGGACCTGCGTGGTGTGGGCGAATGCCTGGCACACCAGAGACGTTAGCTCCTCTTTCGTGTTTGCGAAGCCAGAGCCCAGCCCACCAAGTGCGTAGGCCGAACGTACCAAGACCGGGTACCCCAGACGTTCCGCGGCAGCCATGGCCTAATGAGGATGGAGGGGAGGAAAAAAAAAAAATTACAAAAAGTGCTCATTAGTCAGAGTCAAGTTACTATCACCCAAGTAAGAATAGCCTGATATTGGGAGGCAATACTGAGCCTCCATAGGGCAGTGACCCCCCGCCCCCCCATACCAAGCACTTCATTACCTGCTCCAGCGAGAAGGCGGCCTCGCTTGGTGCCACATGTTCCCCGATCTCCTCCATCTTCTCCACAAAGATCTTCCGGTCTTCCGTCATCTCAATGGACTTCACCGGGGTGCCCAGGACACGCACATTGTACTTCTCCAGCACTCCGAGTTTTGTCAGCTCCACCCCGCAGTTCAGAGCCGTTTGACCGCCAAATGTCAGGAGAATGCCATCCGGCCTCTCGCTCTTTATCACCTGTAAAGGAAGTAGAAGGGTCAGTGGTGATCAAGAGGAACAATCGCCAGTACCTTGGTTTCTGATCACACCCACCTGTGTTACATACTCCGCCGTGATTGGCAGAAAGTACACCTTGTCCGCAAGCCCCTTGGAGGTCTGCACAGTGGCAATGTTGGAGTTTATCAGCACCGTCTGGACGTTTTCCTCTTTCAGCGCTTTAATGGCCTGGACAGAGAAGAGGATTGTGGGGAGTCAGAGGATGTCAGGTCACAAGCAATTTAAAAAAAAAAAAAAAAAAAAAAGAATAAAAAAAAAAAAAAAAAAATTTGAAAATGTGGATTTAAAGCTAAAAGATGTGCTGAAATATTTATTCTATATGCCAACCGACCACCAACCAGGACACCCAGGCACTGCACTCACAAACCCACCTAAGCTTTGCCAGGGCACCCTAGCTCTGCAAAAACTGCCAACCAAGATGCCCTGCCGTCTTTGCAATTAGGGCATTCCAGCCCTGCAGACACCATCAACCAGGGTGTCCCGACACTGCATTTACAAACCCATCAGGCACATCAGCTCCTCTTTTTGTTGGTGAAGCCAGAGACCAGTCCACCAAGTGCGTAGGCCAAATATACCTAGACTGGGTATTCCACATGGTTCACGGTACCCACCAATCAGTGCACTGCAGCAACCACAGCCAATCAGGGTGTCCCACTGGCTTTGCAACTACTGTCATCCATGGTTGGCTATTGCCAACCAGGGCACTCCAGCACTTGACTCACCGACCCAACTGGCTCTGCAACTATTGCCAACCAGGGCACCGCAACTCTGCAAACAATACCAACCAGGGTGTCCCACACTTGCTTTACAACCACTGACATCCATGGTGCCCCCAGCTCTGCAGCTATTGCCAACCAGTCATCCCAGCATACCACTCACCGACCCAACTGGCTCTGCACCCACCAACCAGTGCACCCTGGCGCTGCAATGAATGCAAACAAGGGTGTCCCACTGGCTTTGCAACTACTGCCATCCATGGTGCCCCCCAGCTCTGCAGCTATTGCCAACTAGGGCACCGCAGCACTGCACTCACCGACCCAACTGGCTCTGTACCCACCAACCAGTGCGCCCTGGCACTGCAACTATTGCCAGCCAGGGCACCCCTGCCCTGCAACTACCGCCAAACAGGATGCCCTGACTGCAACAACAGCTCCACACCCATCAACCCACAAGGCTATGCACCAAACAACTAGGACAGTGTCAGAGGTGAATTAGGTAGCTCTCTAATATGCAACCACAGATGGGGCCCGGAATGCAGCAAGAAATGCCAATCTTATATTTAAGGGTCAAACAATATTTTGCACAATCTTTTTTGAAATGCAAAGTGTCCACCTGTCATCCTTCATCTCTTTTCTCCCCAATGGACCCATTATTGCTCATCCCATCCATAAAATTTTGATTCCCCATCCTCCACCCACCTATCTGTGGTGACTAAAGATAAATTTACGATGCCCTCAGTCTACCACACCAGAGCTCATCCCAAAAGAGGGTGCTCAGGCATTGGAAGTGACCATTTACAGCAAACCTTTCCTTACAGACACACATGGGAGCTGCCACTGCCAATGCCCTTCTGAAGGACATCAGTTGCCTGGCTAGTACCCTGACCAACCGGGTGCCCCATAATGCCTATCTAGAATCAGACATCCTTACTCACATACAAGGTGTTGAAGCTGGAGGTAAACATGGCAGCTAAGAAATTGGTATTTAAGAAGTAGCAATGTCAGCCTGCATGGCTCTCTGGAAAGGTTTCCTGTTGGAGACGTTACCTGGGATCCAGAGTAGTCAAACTCCCCGGCCTGGCCGATAGAGAGCCCCCCAGAGCCCAGGATCAGCACTTTACGAGGTCTGCAGGCAATCAACTCCGACGCGCTGGGAGAGTCTTTGTATGTGAGGAGATCATCCAGCCGCTGCTTCACTGAAGGAGAGAGCAGAAAACGGATAGCTGTAATCATGTTTGCTGTGAATTAATCCACTAATCACTATATTGGTGGACCACTTCTTCCCGCCATGATGGGCACTCACCTGTGACTCCTCCCACTCTCCCAGCCTTTATATCCCGCACGGTGTCCAAGAAGACGTCAAACAGACACACCAAGTCCATGGGGCCAGCACGGTGCTCAGGGTGGAACTGCACACTGGAAGAGCAAACCAGGAGACCCCCATAATGAATGTTCTGCTCAAGAAGGTTACATGACTACAACTCAGGAGATTTCAAGATCTTCTGAAGACTCCATCAGCAGTCATTAAAGAATAAAGCTTCACCCACCTGAAGAACGGTTTGGAGTCGTGAATGATGCCCTCATTGGACTCATCATTGGCGTTGGTAAAGAGCGGTGACCAGCCTTCTGGTAAAGTTTTGGGGTCAACAGCGTAGCCATGATTCTGAGAGGTGATGAAGCATCTTCGGGAGCCCTCGTGGATACACGGCTGGTTATGGCCGCGGTTCCCATACCTGTGTAGAAGATAAGATCAGGGCTGAGAAAAGTACCCTCCTCAATGCCACTTCCAGGAACTGAAATGCATCTATTACCAGTGAACGGCACCTCTACATTACCCAAAAAAAAACTAAGGGCCAGGTCTACCTATAACTAGACCATCTTGAGGAACATTGCCTGCCCTCCTGCCATAGTAGCACCTGCACACATTACCCAGAATAACCATAGTGAAGACCCACCAGATACTTGTATAACCAGACTTGCATATGAGGAAAATTGCCTACCCTCCTGCCATGGTGCCACCTGCACTCTACATTACCCAGAATAACCATAGAGCAGACAACTCAAATCCCTGTCCAAACAGAGCACCATTTAAAGAACACTGCCTGCCCTCCTGCCAAGTTGCCACCTGCAGTCTACATTACAAAGAATAACCATAGAGCAGACACCAGGTCCTTGTATAACCATACCTTACCATATGAGGAACATCGCCTGCCATCCTGTCATGTTTATGCCTGCACTCTACATTACCCAGAGTAACCACAGAGCAGACAAACCGTCCTTGAATTACCAGACCCCCCCATCTGAGCCTGCCCATCTGCTATGGTGGCACCTGCATTCTAGATTATCTAGAATAACTATAGAGCAGACACACCAGGTACTCCATCTGAGGAACACCACCTTCTCTTCTGCCCAGGATAAACAAAAATAAAAAAAGGAGACAAACCAGGTCCTTGTATAACCAGAACACCATATGAGAAACAGTGCCTGCCCTACTGTTATGGTGACACCAGCTCTCTACATAACCCAGAATAACCATAGAGCAGACACACCAGGTCCATGTATAAGTGTGAAGGAATGTGATGAGCATAATGTTAAACTAGAAAATGTCTATTCTCTATGCATCTTTACTATAAAGTCTATATTGCTTTCTCATGTACACCACTGCTGTAATATTTTCTTACTCAAAATCAGTTTATAATAACAACCCCTCTCATCGAAAAGATTGGAGAAGGCAGAAAATGGCGAATGGCCCCTGCTCCCACACACCTTTGGAATGCGGATATGAAGATAGGACCAGAGGACAGTCCAGCGTAATCATCACGTTTCTGTACTCCTTTTGTATTGTAGCCAATGAGATGTGTTTATTAGTGTCACATTAACATAATAGTGACGTATCATGCTGTGTGTAAAAACTTAGTACTGCCTAGAATAAATCATTAGATACAGAAGTAACGGACCTGAACGGATGTGTCAGTCTCTGCTTCCAAGTTGCATGCAATGATATCTAAACTTTACAATTCGGAACAGCAGTAGAATCCATATTAACCCCTTTGTGGTTAAACGACCATTACAAATGGCGCCCAACGTGGGGCTCCAGGTTTTTGACCGAAGGAAGACCGCAATCTAAGGGCTGAGTTGCCAATCGGGACTGACCGAATACAGGGACTTACACACCCCTGGGGTACGGTGAGTACTTATATACTTACCACTGTACAAATTCGTTCTGTCTGGGTTGGCGGCTGGATTTGTCGGCTTCTGGAGGCAAACTAAGAGGCAGGTACTTTGTATATCTCGCCTGGGGCTGTTTTAACGAACCTGCTATTGGATCTCTACTGACTGTATTTGTTTGGTGTTTGTATTTGTTCAGTGTCTGTTGTCCTAGGCATTACAGCTCTTGGCAGACTGAAAATTTGTTGCAATTAGAGTACTCTGACTCAGGTGAGCTGTCTGCCCGAGAAGACGGGTCGTGTCCGGAGGTGAGCTGTCTGCCCCTCTAAACGACGGTGAGGTTTGCAACAAATGTCACTCAGGGGTTCTGGTTCAGGTGAGCTGTCTGCCCCTGCAGAACGGTGTACCATGTTCTGGTACAGGTGAGCTACACCTGCAGAAATGGGTAACCTGAGGGCGTTCAGCTGCTAAGGTTTTGCGGTGCCAAGGGGCTGCAGGTGTGATGTCCTGTTCGTTTGTGTTGAGATTAAACGTTCATTACCCAGTGAAAGAGGGGATAGGAAAAAAGCTTGTTAGCATCCCCACGCACCCACGATACAAGCCCCCACCCTCGTGTTTAGAAAGAGAAAGGGAGGGGGAGGATGGGTTAGGATATCTCATGGACACATTCCTGTGAGAAACGGTGTTTAATAAATGTTAACCCTTGCTAGATATGAAATCACCAGTGTAGCATATTATTAGATGTAAGGAATCAGCAAGGAAATGGTTAAAGAACTTGAAAGTGACATGCACTAGAAGCGGACAGAAGATTTGAAAAATTAACAAGATTTGTTGGATGTGAAACAAGAATATTGTGAAGAGGAAAGAAGTTACTCAAGCGTTGTTGTAGAGAAAGTTTGTGAATAGGAAGACTGCCAGATAAGTGGCGCATGTTGATAAGACGGAACAGAAAGTAATTCTTTGTGATAAAAGCTTATTGCAAGTGCCAGAATCTTGGTTTCGTGCTGCTAAAACATTGCATGAAGAAGCAAAGAAAGATGGCGATTGTATTGTATGTGTGTACTACAGAACTGATAATGTGTGTGTCCGAAACTCCCCCTTACGGGATTTGGAACAAAGGAGGGGAGGGAAATTCCTGCCCTTCCCGGCTCGAGACCACCCACTCTGCACCTCCTCCCGGCAGCCATCTTAGTGCACCCATGCCCTCACTTCCTGCCCATCCCACTACACTTCCTGCAAGTGGCCATCTTGGTACACCCGGAAGGCCCAACCAAGGCCTCTACCCAGTTCTCCCTGTTTTAAACCAGGATGGCTCCTACCACACTCCTGTCTTCCCCAATACAGAAGTGCCACCTTCACAGGCCGGATATATTAATGATGAAAAAGCATCCGAGTGGGAAGACCACCAGCAAGCAGCAAGGCCCACCCCTGATTTAACCCCCAATCCAGCTCCAGACTCACAGTTCCAAATGAATCTCGAACGTATGCTGGCAACCATAAAGAACAGTACCCCTCGTCAGCCCCTGCCCCAACAACAACAATCTCCTTTGCCAGAAGGGGCACCGGTGATGTAAGTCGCTTTTACCCCATCACAAGCAGCGGCCTTAGTGACAAGTCTGCCTGACCCAGAGAAACAACCAATGCCCTTCTACCGCAGGATGGTGCAGATACAAGAAACTTATTCAGCTGCTTGGAGAGATTTGATCAGATTATGCCAAATTAAAGCAGGACATGTCTTTTGGCCGGTCATGCAGGCGGCCTTCAATGATGCCTGCTTGACAAGTGCCACTTCCTATTCCTCGGGTGTGGAGTTCTGCGCCCAACTCCACGAATGGGCAAAGGAGAAACTGGCGGATTGGACTACCACAATCCAAGATAAAGGGGAGTCTGTGGAGAAGTATCATGCCAGACTCACCCAGGCCTTTGAGAATCTGGGCTTCTCTCACTATGAAAAGGCCTGATGGTGGCTCGCCCCGAATACCGCTCTATGAAAATGTCCGATCTACTGCTGATGGCCAGGGGTATAGACAACCAAAAAGTGAAAAAACCAACGCCCCTCATGGTAGCTCATGATGACGATCTCACCTACACTCGTCCACCTCCACTGCCCAATATTAGGGAAAGGATCACCTGCTACAACTGTGGGACACTGGGTCACTACAGAAGAGAATGTAAAGCCCCAAGACATCCCAGACAAGACAGGGACCCCCGTGGAGGGCAACATGGATATCAACCAAAACCACCACACCCCAACTCTCGCTAGGCAATGGGCAAACCCCTGTCACCCCTTATGGCAGTGTTCTCTACATGTCCCATGAATTTTCTGGGAGCTGATGTGTTGTCCAGACTACAGACCTCAATCATTTTCACGCCTGAAGGAGGAGTGAAGCTGCATACTCCCCTATCCTTGGAAGACTCATCTGCTTTGTGTTCTCTGCCTCTCATGATGATACTTCATGAAACGACAACTCCAAGTTCCATTCCACAGGAAGTGCTTGACAGAATTCCTGCTTGCCTATGGTCCACGGGACCGGAAGACATCGGTCACCTGAAAGTGCCACCAGTTTTAGTTAAGCTCAAAGAGGGAGCATCATTACCCCGGAAACCACAATACCCCTTGAAGCCTGCTCAATCCGCAGCCATCTCGAGACAGGTCGAGACACTTGTGTCCAATGGAGCTCTGATACCCTGTACTTCGGAATCCCATACACCCTTGTTCCCAGTGAAGAAACGAACCCTAAGAGGAGAACCAGAAAAATACAGAATGGTCCAAGACCTCCGAGCAGTTAACGAAGCCACAGTGTTGGACACCCCAATTGTGCCAAATCCACATACCTTATTATCAGGTATACCTCCAATGGCTGAGTACTTCACTGTAGTGGACCTGGCTTACTGCACGCGTGGATCCCTGATGCATCGATCCTCATGCAACCGTTCTATGATGCTCTCAAGTCTGTGCCATTTACCCTGTCAAGCGAGGCCATGGACAATTTCTTTCTGCTGAAGCAAGCAATATCCACAGTTCCTGCTTTGGGCCTCCCAGATTATGGAATACCCTTTAAACTGTTTGTGTCGGAAAGAACTGGCCATGCCACAGGGGTCCTAGCTCAATCACATGGAGGCCGAACTAGACCCATTGGGTACTATTCATGCCGTTTAGACCCCGTGGCTAGGGGTGGCCCTTCCTGTTTAGGAGCTGTCTTTGCTGCCCAAGCACTGCTGGACAAAACTTCTGACCTCGTTCCAGCACACCCCCTGCTTCTTTTGGCACCACATGACATTGCTGCCATCCTGAATCAGGTGCAACCCCGCCACCTGTCCACCGCCAGACATCTTCGGTTACATATCTCCCCCCTCCTTCCAGACAATGTGACCATTCAAAGGTGTCTCACTCTCAACCCGGCCACACTTCTGACGTTTTTCGAGGGGGGACAATAAGAAGGAAATGGTGAAGAAAAAAGACCCCTGTACTGCTCCACAAGACTGCCTTGAAATGATGCGCATGGAAACTACACACTTACCTACAGTGAGTGAAACTCCTCTCGAAAACCCTGACTACACACTTTTTGTGGATGGCTCCAGATATGCAGATGAAGGAGGCAAGTACCACACAGGTTTTGCTGTGACCTCTGAATTTGAACTTCTTCAAGCAGGAGCATTACCACCAACTGTATCTGCTCAGAAAGTGGAGCTCCAGGCCCTCACTACAGCGTGTAAGATAGCAGAAGGTAAAAGAGCCAACATTTACACAGACTCAAGGTACGCCCTGGAAGTGGCTCATGACTTTGGTGTCATCTGGAGGGCTAGAGGATTTCTGACAGCAGCCGGAACGCCGGTGAAACACGGCACAGCCATTAAGGAGTTAATGGATGCACTACTCCTGCCTGGCAAAGTGGCTGTCCTGAAGGTTAAAGCACATGGCAAACGGAATTCTCAAGAAGCCAGAGGGAACCACCTGGCGGATATAGCTGCCAAACAAGCAGCGAAAGACCAACGGAAAACGGCTGAAGTGGCCGAAGAGGAGAGTGAATCTTTAGCGCAGATGCCTGTGGCAGTCCATGTGCCATCTGACAGGCAATACCTAGCCTCTATGCAAAATGCAGCTCACTCAGAACAACATTCGGAATGGATCAATAAAGGAGCGGAATACGATGGAGATCTATATCTGATGAGAGGGAAAACCGGTTTAAAAAAAATATATGTATCCAGCAGTTGTCCAATGGGCACATGGACCTGCACATCTCTCTAAGAACTTAATGAATTCACTGATCAGCAAGTATTACTGGGCCCCAGGGATAACCACCCTAACCAGAAATTACTCCACCTCATGTGCAGTATGTGCAAAATGCAACCCGGGCCGAACACAGAAGACACCGCAGAAGCATTTGGCGAAACCTCTCTATCCATTCCAGAGGATACAGATTGATCATATACAGATGCCAAAAAGTGGCCGATATGAATATGCCCTAGTGGTGGTGGACATGTTCTCCAGCTGGCCAGAAGCCTACGCTGTTACAAACATGACAGCCAAGACCACGGCTAAGAAACTACTGAGCGAGCTAGTATGTAGATTTGGGGTTCCAGAGGTGATAGAGAGCGATCAAGGCCCAGCCTTCACAGCAACCCTTACAAAAGAGATTTGGGCAGCACTGGGAGTTCAGTTAGCTCTACACACCCCATACCACCCTCAAAGCAGCGGGAAGGTAGAAAGGATGAATGGGACTCTAGGGAAACATGCTCTGTCCCCTTATGAAATTTTGTTTGATTCAGCCCCCAGACCTGGCTGTTAGTTCCCACAGTAGTTGCAGTTACAATCTGATGTGTTAACTAGCTATGTCACACGTTTGTCTAGAGCATTAACTAATATCCGTTCGAGTGTTTTCTTCCATTCCAGATCCTAAATTAGATACAGGAACACACCAACTACTGCCAGGAGATTGGGTGCTAGTAAAGAAGTGTGTGAGGAAGCACTCCCTTGAGCCAAGATATGATGGTCCATTTCAAGTTTTGCTGACCACAGCTACATCAGTAAAGCTAGAAGGGAAAAGCACCTGAATACACGCCTCCCACTGCAAGAAAGCTCCATCTCCTGAAGACAAGATCCTGACAACACCACAATGATGGTGTTGTATATCCTTTTCCTGTTGGGATTAGTGGGGGCTCAGCAGGTAGCCATTACACAAAATGACAAGTTATTCACCACATTCTAGTATAACTCTTCAAACACACGTGTGGCCACCTTTATCTTTGATTACTGTAACATAGTCTCCTGTCCTCCAGTTCCCTGGCAATGTAACTTATACCGTGACACACCCAGTTACAGCGAAGCTTTGACCCTCCGGAAGCTTTGACCCTCATGTGTACATAGATGCCATAGGGGTCCCAAGGGGGGTTCCTGATCAATTCAAAGCCGGGGACCAGGTAAAAGCTGGGTTTGAATCTTTGATCCCCATAATAACTGTCAACAAGAATGTAGATTGGATTAATTACATATACTACAACCAACAGAGATTTGTAAATTACACTAGAGATGCCCTCCAGGGAATTGCTGACCAGTTAGCCCCCCACTTCCTATATGACATTTGAGAACCGGATGGCCTTAGACATGGTGTTAGCTGAGAAAGGAGGTGTCTGTAAGATGATAAAGAAAACGGGAACCTGTTGCACCTACATTCCTGACAATACTGGCCCAAATGGTAAGGTTACTCTAGCTATAAAGAAATTAGAAGATCTGTCATTAGAGTTGAAGAAGAACTCAGGTATTACAGACCCGTGGGATCAATATTTCAGCTAGATGGGTGGGTGGCAAAAGATGCTCGCCCAGATAGAGGTTACAGTATTAATAATCCTAGTTCTTTTAGCCCTGGTTGTATGCTGTATTCTGCCTTTTGTAAAGAAGTTAATGAGCAAGGCTGTAGATAACAGAACACCTACATTTCTCCACCAAGAGGAAGAGGATAAACCTTTCACTCCTTTACAGTCACTCCCCGTCCATAATCTCACAGTCCTATAGGGATATAGGGATAGAATAGGGAACCGCCTGACTGTCCTTCCCGGCTTCGTCGAGGGGGGTAGTGAACTAGTTATTGCCCTTCTCTATACTTAGCCTGAAAAAAGGTCCTGGGGAATGGTCCAGGTGGTGGTCAGGTCCTTTAGTTTGAGGGACAGATAGAAAATAGCCATTTTAGGGGGGTCTGTGAAGGAATGTGATGAGCATAATGTTAAACTAGAAAATGTCTATTCTCTATGCATCTTTACTATACTATAAAGTCTATATTGCTTTCTCATGTACACCACTGCTGTAATATTTTCTTACTCAAAATCAGTTTATAATAACAACCCCTCCCATCGAAAAGATTGGAGAAGGCAGAAAATGGCGAATGGCCCCTGCTCCCACACACCTTTGGAATGCGGATATGAAGATAGGACCAGAGGACAGTCCAGCTTAATCATCACGTTTCTGTACTCCTTTTGTATTGTAGCCAATGAGATGTGTTTATTAGTGTCACATTAACATAATAGTGACGTATCATGCTGTGTGTAAAAACTTAGTACTGCCTAGAATAAATCATTAGATACAGAAGTAACGGACCTGAACGGATGTGTCAGTCTCTGCTTCCAAGTTGCATGCAATGATATCTAAACTTTACAATTCGGAACAGCAGTAGAATCCATATTAACCCCTTTGTGGTTAAACGACCATTACATAAGCAGACCTCCATGAGAGGAACATTTACTCTCCTACCAAGGTGCCATCTGCAGTCTACATCATAGAGCTGCAACTAACGATTATTTTGTCTGTCGACTAATCTAGCGATTATTTTTTCGATTAGTCATCGACTATAACGATTATTTTTATTTTATTACTTAATCTAGTGTTCTTTTTTTGATTAGCTAATTAATCCTTTGGATGACTTTACAAAAAATAAGTACATAAAAAATAAAATAAAAAGTGTAAGATAAAAGAATAAAAAACACACACACACACACACACACACACACACACTATTCTTTTATCTTACCTTTTTTATGTTCTGTTCAGAAGTTCATGAATGTTTATGTTTTAATTTTTTACAATGCTTTCTTTTTTTTAAGCGGGGGGGGGGGGGGGGGGGGGACAGTGTCGGTGTGTTTTTTTTATTATTATTTTTTACAATTCTTTTTTTTTCATTTATTGCAATTTTTTTTTTTTTAGCAGCCCTTTTGGGGGGCTATGGTGAGATATCAGGGGTCTTAACAGACCTCTGACATCTTCCATTTGAGACAGGGAAAGGGACTGAGGACACAGATTCCACAGTCCCTTTCTCAGCAGCCTCGGCTGCACTGATAATGAATGGAGAGAAGACAGCGGCTTCTCTTCATTCATTAACTGAGACATCGTAATATCACAGGAGGTTAAGATGTTTCAGTTATGTGAACGGACAAAGTCAGTGATCACTGACTCTGTCCATTCAGAAAACGAAGGAGCCGGGTTTACCGGCTCCTACCGCCGCTCTCCATCCTGAGATACCAAGGGGGATGGCAGCACAGAGGGGGAGAAGAGAGGGAGACAGCAGCATGGAGGGGGACAGCAGCATGGAGGGGGACACAGAGAAGAGAGGGAGACACAGAGCAGCATGGAGGGGGACCGATGCACGAAGGAGAGAGGGAGACACGGAGCAGCATGGAGGGGGTCAGCAGCATGGAGAAGGCTGATGGGGACTGGAGGAGGATAGGGGACAGTCAGTGGTGATTGTGTGTGGGAGAGAAGCACCGCGCTGAAAGCCGTGGTGGGGGTGTATTGACCTGCAACTCGGAACGCGCGACACAGACGCCTTTCACGCACGTCGACGTATTTTCGTAGTCAACGTAATCGATTGCGTCGTGGCAGCTCTACTACATTACCAAGAATAACCATAGATCAGACAAATTAGGTCCTTGTATACACGGACCCACCATCTGAGGAACATCGCCTGCTGTCCTGCCATGGTGCCACCTGCACTCTACATTACCTAGAACAACCATGGAGCAGACACACCAGGTCAAAGTATAACCAGACCTCCATATAAGGAACATTACCTACTCTCCTGCCAAGGTGACCCGTGCACTCTACATTATCTAGAGCAAACATCACCAGGTATTTCATCTGAGGAACATCACCTTGTCTCCTGTCCAGGATGACCAAAAAGGAGACAAACCAGGTCTGCATAACCAGAACGCCATCTGAGAAACAGTGTGTGCATGCCTGGTATGGTGACACCAGCTCTCTACATAACCCAGAATAACCATAAAAGCAGACAAACCAGGTTATCGAATAACCAGAACCCCACCTGAGGCATTGCCTGCACTTCCGTCATGGTGTCACCTGCACATTATGTTACCAAGAATAACCATGGAGCAGACAAACCAGGTGCTTGTATAACCAGACCCCCATTCTGAGGAACATAGGTCTACCCTCCTGCTCTGGTGACATCTGCACTCTGTTACCAAGAATAACCCAAGAGCAGACACAACAGGTACTTGAATAACCAGACCTCCAGCTGAGGAACATTGCTTGCCCTCCTGCCATGGTGATACCAGCTCTCTACATAATCCAGCATAACCATAGAGCAAACCAGGTCATTGTATAACCAGAACCCCATCTGAGGCATCAATTGCCCTCCAGCCATAGTGCCACCTGCAGTCTTACTTTACCAAGAATAACCATAAAGCAGACAAACCAAATACTTGTATGTATAACCAGACCCCAAAAGGAGAACATCGGCTGCCCTCCTGCTAAGGTGACGCCTGCACTGCACATTACCCAATACAACTACAGAGCAGACAAACCAGGGTCCTTGTATTACCAGACCCCATCTGAGGAACATCGCCTGCCCTCCTGCTATGGTGACGGCTGCGCTCTACATTACCCAGACTAACCGTACAGCAGACATACCAGATCATTGTATAACCAGACCCTCCCTATGAAGCATTTCCTTCCTTCTTGCCATAGTGCCACCTGGACGCTACATAACCAATAACCATAGAGCACACAAACCCAAGTTCTTGTATAACCAGACCCACCATCTTTGGAACATCGCCTAGCCTCCTGTTAGCTGCACTCTACATTACCTAGATTAACCAAAGAGCAGACAAACAAGGTCTTAATATTACCACCAGACCCGCCATCTGAGGAAGGGTCCCCTGATCAATTTTATTTTCCCCCACTTGTGTCCCCATTGGGACCCAAGTCGCGTAGTAAGGAAGAAGTGAAGGTAAATCTCGCAATAAAAAAAAAAAAACTGGGACATTGGATCCAACCCTTCCAAACGCCACCCAGAACGTTCTGTATCAATGGCTGAATTTTGACTAACAGAGCCAACAATGAGTTAACTGAGAGGAGCTGCCACCAAAGAGCACCGGAAAGCACCTCGCCTCCCCAGTCCATGCTTACTTCATCTTGTAGGTCTTGGCCCCGATGACCAGGGACAGGATCTGGTGCCCCAGGCAGATTCCGAACACCGGCTTTGGTTGGTCTTCATTCATGAAGTTTCGGATGTTCTGGACAGACTCCTGGCAGAAGAGCGGATCTCCAGGACCATTACTGAGAAACAGCCCGTCAAAGTCTGAGAAAAGAAAAATCGCAGAGTGAAGGAAACAAGAAACGATGGACACATTGAGATGTACAGACTGTCGCCTCCCACCAGTCATGATCTGCCTGCATTGCATATAGAGAAGTACAGAGACCCAGTGATGACACCTAAAATAAAGTGTGTAATGAAAACAAAAATCGATGAGGGCGGAGGGAGGAACAAATTACATTTTGGCTCCCCCCCTTTTATTTACTATTAGTACCCCAGTGGGGAATTATTGTCTCTACGTCTGCCCTGGGGAAGGGAAGGTAAAATATCTAGCTAGCACTGGACAGACATCCCCACTGGGAGATTTCCCCTCTTTTCTGGAATATTTCTGAATTTTCAATAAACACGAGAACATTCAGAAAGGGTAAATCGCCCCCACAGGGACACATTGGGGGGGATTTACTAGAACTGGAGCAATCCGGTGCAGCTGTTCAGGGTAGCCAATCAGCTTTTAACTTCAGCTTGTTCAATTAAGCTTTGACAATAAAACCTGGAAGCGGATTGGTTTTCTATGCACAGCTGCACCAGATTTTGCACTCTCCGGTTTTTGGAAATCACCCCCACAGATAAAACCCAGACCGGTTCTAACCCTTCCCTGCTCTAGCCAAAAAACTAACAAGTGTGTTGACTGGGAGGTGCACTCAGTACTTTATGTGTGGTAATCTTGCTGGCATCTCTCTGGGCTCGGGGTGACATTTCCATCTCCGCATTATTCTAACTCTTCTCTTCATTAAAAATGTACAATACAGACAGGAAACAAGATGACTTCTCTTATATTCAGTTTTTTCTGTAAGACGCACTGAGCAGAGAAGGTTAGAGATGTGAAAGGACTTCAACAACATAAAACATTGGTGGAGACCAGATCAGCAAAGAGACTAACAAAAACTGCGTGTGCGCACGCATGTATGGTCGTATCTGCCCAGTGCCGTGCCAGTGTATCCTATCTGCTCCGTGCCGTGTATCGTCGTATTAAAGTCCTTTATTGTATTGAGAGGTATGGACTCCAGAGAGCGAGATATCATTTTGCCCCTGTACAAATCATTAGTAAGACCTCATCTGGAATATGCAGTTCCGTTTTGGGCCCCAGTTCTCAAAAAGGATATCGGGGGAACTGGAGAAAGTGCAGAGAAGGGCAACCAAACTGATAAGAGGCATGGAGGAGCTCAGCTATGAGGAGAGATTAGAGGAACTGAATTTATTCACTCTTGAGAAGAGGAGGTTAAGGGGGGATATGATTAACATGTACAAATATATTAGGGGTCCATATAGTGAACTGGGTGTTGAGTTATTCACTTTAAGGTCAACACAGAGGACAAGGGGGCACTCTTTACAGCTGTAGTAAAAATGCTTTAATCTCCAAATACGGAAAGGCTTCTTCACAGTAAGAGCTGTGAAAATGTGGAACAGACTCCCTGCAGAGGTGGTTCTGGCCAGCTCAGTAGATTGCTTTAAAAAAGGCCTGGTTACAATGGCACACATCTGGTGGACCTGCCCCAGGGTTTGTAGATTGTGGGTTAGAATTTATACGTTGCTCCGCAACCTTTTCAAACACCAATTTAAAGAGGGACCCTTTTGTGGAAATCAATCACTGAGCTTCTTCGCCCTGAACGCCAGTTGGCGGCGCATATTTTTACTGCAACTAAACTGACCATAGCAAGGGCCTGGAAGACCCCGGTCCTCAGCTTTGTAGCAGTTAAAAACTGTGTGAATATTATGGTTAATGAGAAACTTACTGCCAGGTGGCTCACAACCACCCTTCATGTTTTGATCCAACGTTACTTTCCCTTTGATGAGCCTCTGTCCCCCCCCCCCCCACCCCGTGGACCCCCTTCCCCTCTTCTCCTATCACACTCTTCCTTATTCCCTTTTTTTCTCTTTTCCTCTTTAGTATTATATGCTCATGTTATTCTTCTAGCTGGTTCTCTCTCTCTCTCTCCCCCGCCCTCTCTCTCTCTCCCCGCCCTCTCCCCTCACCCTCTCTCCCCTCCCCTCGCCCTCTCTCTCTCCCCCCTCGCCCTCTCTCTCCTCACTGTGGCTCGGGCCCACAGGCTCGGTCCTGTTGGTCTTGGACACATGATGCGCTGTTTATTTTACAAAATTGGCGAATGTTATTTTCCATTATGTGCCTTTTTAAGTTTGTTTTCCTTCTTGTATTGTTGCATATTAAATAGCCCTTTCGCCTTTAAGTTCCACATATACTCCGGTGTGATAGCCGGTATGTCATCTAGACCAGCATAATATCACTTTAGCAGGACGCATGAGGTAGGGACATCCTATTGCTGGTCTTCTCTACCCACCCTTGGATTTCTGAGGGCTGGCTCAATCTCAGGACTACGGACTAACTTTTCTGACGCCTCCAGTTTTATACTTCTTAACCCATGATGTGTCCACCACTGTCTTTTGTACTTTTCTGCTGATGTGTTCTCAATAAAACTCTTTGTACAAGAAGAAGGGCCTGGATTCTTTCCTAAATGTACATAACATAACTGGGTACTAACATTTATAGGTAAAGTTGATCCAGGGAAAATCCGATTGCCTCTCGGGGGATCAGGAAGGAATTTTTTCCCCTGCTGTAGCAAATTGGATCATGCTCTGCTGGGGTTTTTTGCCTTCCTCTGGATCAACTGTGGGTATAGAATTGGGTGTATAGGATTGTTTTTTTTTTTCTTTGGTTGAACTAGATGGACTTGTGTCTTTTTTCAACCTGACTAACTATATCTAGCGGTGCTGTGCCAGTGCATCATTGTATCAGCCGGTGCCCCCCCCCCCCCCAGACAGCGTGTGCCCGGTGCCCCCGACAGCAAGGCAGCCCCATGTGCCCGTGCCCTCGACAGCCCCATGTGCCCGGTGCCCCCGACAGCAAGGCAGCCCCATGTGCCCGTGCCCTCAACAGCCCCATGTGCCCGGTGCCCCCGACAGCAAGGCAGCCCCATGTGCCCGGTGCCCCCGACAGCAAGGCAGCCTCATATTTGGACCCAGAATGTTCTACATCTGAATTCTAGTCATGACACAGCAATACAGAATGTGGGACTTTAAAGGGACATACACCTTTGCAGTATATTACGCCTGTATATTGGGTGTAATAAGTAACAAGATGTAAATGGGACACCACCACCCCTTAAAAGCACATGGTGGGAGTTCCCTTTCCCCTACAGCAGCAGTTACTTTTGAAATTGACGTGAACAGAAATAAAAAATAAAAATTAAGAGTCTGTATTTCTTTTGTTTAGATATGAAATTTTTTTATATTTGTTTTTTAAAGTCCCGCGTTCCGTATGACGGTGTTATGTTCCCTACGTGCCAACACACCACTGATAAGGTTTGGCCTCTGACCTAGAAAGGCAGTGCGCCATCTCAGCAATCCACCGGCGGTGGGATAGACTGACTCATGTACTGTCACCGCACGTCAAACAATGCAGAGAGGGGGAGGGGAGACTTCCTGTCTGGTGCCGTGTAATCGAGCTGGCAGAGGGAGGGTGAGAGCTGGCACAGAGTCCGCAGTGACCTTGGTACAGATCACTTCTTCTCCCGCCTGTGCTGGAGAGAGATCAGAGACCGGTTTGGGGACATCTAGGAGTACAATCCCCATCAATCACACACAAGTCCGGCAGATTGTATGACGGCGGGATTCCTGTACACACATGGAGTCGGTTCCCCTTACCTGCACTGTTGATGGGAGAGTCCCAGGGCAGTATGGTCACCTCCGCCCCTCTCTGGCACAAGCAGCGGATCTGGTTGTATTTCAGGCCACAGTCCAGGGCCGCGATCTTCACATCACCGCCACGATTGAAAACACACAGTTCCTGGTGGGTCAGAGAGATTGGTTAGATCAGACTGTATCACCACTAAACACATGGTGACCACAAGAGCCACCACCACCACACACAGAACTATGCAACAAGTCTGTTCATGCCACACAGTGCACTGCCCATGACCATAGGACTGGGCTTTCTCATCAAAGGTGCCCCAAGGGCAAGACACCACCCATTCCATTTATTTCAAAAACAGTGTATTGCCAGAACCAAATTCCTCCCTGCAATGGCAGAGACCATAGCACTGGTCTTTCCCACCCATGGTGCCCCCAGGGCAGTACCAGGGACAACACCCATAAACCTCATACCCACAACAGTGTGAGGTCAAGCCCAACACCTCCCTACAATGTTAGAGATCATAGGACTGGTCTTTCCCAAGCATGGTTCCCCTGGACAACACCCATCAACCTCATAACCACAACAGTGTGGCGTCTAACCCAACATATCCCTACAATGGCAGAGACCATATGACTGGGCTTTCCCACCCATGGTGCACCCAGGGCAGTTTCAGGGTGGCACCCATCAACCTCATTTCCACAACAGTGTAATGGTATGCCCAACACCTCCCTACAATGGCAGAGACCACAGGACTGGTCTTTCCCACCCATGGGACCCCCCAGGGCAGTACCAGGACACCACCCATCAACCTCATAACAACAGTGTGGCAACAAGCCCAACATATCCCTACAAAGGCAGAGGCCATAGCACTGGGCTTTCCTAACCCAGGTGCCCCCAAGGCAGTACTAGGATGGCACCCATCTTCCTCATTTCCACAACAGAGTAGGGTCAAGTGCAACACCTCTCTACAATGGCAGAGGTCATAGGACTGGGCTCTCCCATTCAAGGTGCCACCCATCGCCCTTATTGCCACAACAGTGGGGCCAGGCTGAACACGATGGTGTTCTGTGTAATGTCATAGCACACTAACTGCCACCAACTGTGCAGTGCCAGGACCCACAAACCTCCCTGCAATGGCAAAGGCTGAAGATATAGGTTTTCCCACCCAAGTTGCCCCCAATGTATGGCAGCGCCAATCCAAAACAGTGCACTGCCAGGCCCAAACACCTCCCAGCAATGGCAGACGCCACAAGACTGAACTCTCCCATCCAAGATAACAGGGCAGTACCAAGGTGTCACCCATCACCTTCAATGCCACAGCAGTGTGGTACCAGGCTCACACAATGGTAGAACGACTAGGCTGTCCCATCTATGGTGACCATAAACCATACAAGATGTCCCCAGTGTAAAATCATGGCCTCCTAAATGCCACAACTGTGCAATGGCAGAACCACCTAACAAGAGACCATAGGACTGGGCTCTCCCATCCAAGGTGCCCCCCCGTGTAGTACCAGGGCTGCACAGTGCCACAGTGCACTGCCAGGCCCACACAACTAATTACAATGGCAGAGACTGTAGAATTGTAGGACTGAGCTTTCTCATCCAAGGTGCCCCCAAGGGAGCACCAAAGCACCACCTGTCCACCTAGCTGCAACAACAAGCACAACACCCAGAATGATAGGATGACTGGGCTCTCCTATCCAAGGTGCCCCCAGTGGACTAGAAACTAAATGGACAAAAATACCAATCCTTCTGCAAAATGTCACCAATGTGTGAAGCTTCAGCTTTAATTTACATCAATTTTTGCTTTCCCCCATACCTCGCCCACCCACCCCCATGACACCCCAGTACTTGTCACGTGGCACACACCTTCACGGACACCTCCTGCACCAGGTTCCTTTTTCCAGGATCATCGTAGGGGATGTGGCCCTCGCTTGAGCCTTGTGGGATAAGCTTGCCCAGCATGGTTCCCTTCTCCCGGATCTTTTTGGTGAGGGCTCGGGTGTCCACACCTGTAGAAAGACGAAAGGTAAATTCAACAGCAGCGATCCAGCATGTTGGCAATCACACAAAAAGAGAACCTGCGGCTGTTCCAGCCTTAGACAACCACTAAGAACAATGAAGCACCTCACTAGCCTGAATATTCTAATGGAAACAGGGATCAGGTCTTCATACTTTGAAGCCAATAGAAAAGAAAGGACAGCAAACAAGATCAGACTACACAGCAACCATCCAAGTTAAGCTTGGGAATTCAAAAAGGTAACAGTTCTGTAGGTATGCAGGTTGCATAATTTTTTCTGGACAAAGTTGCATTAATAACAAACGGGGCAGTTCTATACATAGCGGGATACTCTGGTTTCCATCAGGCTTGTTAGCTGTGGAACTTTCTATGCACCAGTAATGAATTGATCCCTCCCACATTATAAAACTAAACAAAATGGTCGCCATTTTCCCCTCCCGCTTGGTCCGGGTGCACAAGTGCCTCACATCAGGAGTGACAATCACAGAGTAACTATTGGCTATTCCATCCTTACCTTGTAGGCCAGGGATCTCCTGCTCTTTCAGCCATTGGTCCAGCGACAGGCTGCAGCTCCAGTGGCTGGGGTTGTCAGAGCACTCTCCCACAATGAGCGCCGAGACGTGAATCCGAGCGGATTCAAACCACTGCAAGAAAAAAGGAGAATATGACAAGAACTACATGTAGGTGTCTGGATAAGAGATGCCGACAGCACACAGAATACATTTGGGTGGTGACGGGGGAGGTGGGTGAAGTGAAATAACCAGAAACAAAAAAAAAAGGTGCACTGTGCAAATGGAAACCTAAAAGTATTTCAGAAGTACTACGAGAAGAGCTTGGAGAACTCGGGGGAACTGGGGCAGTTTTATCAACAGAACTATCATGGGCCTCAAAAAGGAAGATGCATCCTTTCCAGTTCATTCAGCCCCAACCAGATGCTGCGCCAACACCTGAGTAGGGCAAAACTATGAATGTTCCACAGGACAAGAGAAGGAACTATGTGACCTCAGTGTGCAAAGACAACTATGCCATGGCACAGCCTTATCCTAGGAACCCCAAGACCTGGGATTTCCCCAGACAGCCATAGCCTCCAAGAAGACATCCAGACCACCATACCGCTCTAGAAGGACGAAACCCAGGACACGTCTCTTGGATCACTATTCCCTCCCCCCACCTGTGGAAGGACAAAACCTAGGACGTCTCTAGACCACCACTCCCCCCCCGCCCAGAAGTTCAAAGCCCAGGACATCTCTAGACCACCATTCCCCACCCGCCCCAGGACATCTCTAGACCACCACCCCCCTTCACCAGAAGGACAAAACCCAGCACGTCTCTAGACCACCACTCCCCCCCCCCCCTCCCGCCTCAGAAGGACAAAGCCCAGGACATCTCTAGACCACCATCCCCCCTCACTAGAAGGACAAAACCCAGCACGTCTCTAGACTACTACCCTCCTCTTCTCCCCCCCCCCCAGAAGGTCAAAGCCCGGGACATATCTAGACCACCATTGCCAGCCCCCCCCGCCCCAGGACATCTCTAGACCACCACCCCCCTTCACCAGAAGGACAAAACCCAGCACGTCTCTAGATCGCCACCCCCCCCCCCTCTCGCCCCAGAAGAAGGTCAAAGCCCAGGACATATCTAGACCACCACCCCCCCAGAATGACAAGGCCCAGGACATCTCTAGACCACCACTTAACCCCCCCCCCCCCCGCCCCAGAAGGTCAAAGCCCAGGACACCTCTAGACCACCATTCCCACCGCCCCAGAAGGACAAAACCCAGGACATCTCTGGACCACCATCCCCCCCCCAGAAGGACAAAGCCCAGGACATCCCTAGACCATTCGCCACGCTCTAGGACGACGAAACCAAGGACATCTCTAGACCACCATGGCCCCTCTAGAAGAAACCCAGGACATTCCAAGAAAACCATTCCCCCCTCTAGAAGGAAGAAACCTGTGACATCCCCAGACAATTTTACCCTTCAAATCATCAGACCCAGAATGACCCTAGACCACTCTCCCCCTATATGAGGGAGAGACCCAGAACACTCCTAGACCACATTCCCATAAAAAGATTCAGGACACCTCCAGATAACCACCCTACTCTACAACAGTCCCACGACACCCCAAGACAATCATCCCACTTCAAAAAAGGAAGGGACCAGAGACATCTCAAACTATCATCTTCCTCTACAAGGAGGAGACCCCCATCCTCCTCTAAGAGGAAGAGATCCTGATGTCCCAAGACTACCACCCCCTTTAGAATGAAGAGACCCAGGACACCCCAAATCATCATCCCCCTCTAAGAGAAAGAGACCCTAGCTGCATGGGTGTCCGCAGAGCTTTTTCGAGGAAGTTAATTTTAAGGTCACCATTGCTCCGCCCCTTTTTGACAATATCATGAAGGGGAGGGGCTTAGTCATTATCACATAAAGTGCAGGCATGCAAAGGTTTGAGAAACCTGATGAAAAAGCTTATTAGGAAGGATCAAGCTGCAATTGTCTGATTAGCAATTCTAATCTGTTTTTAACCCCTACTCTGCCACTAAAAACACAACCTCGTAAATGATCTCATAAGATTACACTGTTAAATGTTTTATGCAGAATCAAGTTGCAAAAAATAATTGCCAAAAACTTTAACAATATTAAACATAAAGCAAATTAGTGCAGACAAGTCATTGGCCACCCGGGCAGCCCAGTCATTGGCCACCCGGGCAGCCCAGTCATTGGCCACCCGGGCAGCCCAGTCATTGGCCACCCGGGCAGCCCAGTCATTGGCCACCCGGGCAGCCCAGTCATTGGCCACCAGTGCATTTGCGAGGAATCAGGAAGATCGGGCAGCCAGATGACAGAGCGAGGATTCCCCGCTGAGACGCGGTTGCTATACGAGTAGCCGGGCGCTGTTCAAACCAAGTCCCGCATCCTAGACCGGCTACTCTAGTTGACAGCACACTAGTCCAATGCCAGTCCAGGAGGCGGGACTTTGATGGCAGCCAGCTATTCACATACTGTACAAGCCGCGTCTCAGTGGGAGATCCCCGCTCTGTGCCATGCGGCTGCCCGATCCCTCTTACAGTTTCCTGGCAAAAGCGGTGCAGGCTTTTGTACAGGACATTATAGTGGCCCGGGGGCAGGGAGCCGCCCCCCCTCCCGGCCTCTCTGATGGCTGCACTGCTTCTGTCAGGCTCTGATGGCTGCCCCTGCTCCACACTCGCCCTCCGCTACTTTCCGCTCGCCAAATGCGAGCAGAAAGTTTGTAGGGCTACGTGTGCAGACACCACTTGGGCCCCCCCTTGCAGACACCCCTGCCTGGATGTCCCAAGACCACCCATCCCCCTGCAGGCGGCAGACACCCAGGAGGAGAAGAGAGCAATTTCAGTTCATTTTGCCCGGTTGGGTTGATGCACCTGTAAACACCCAAGCAGGAGAAAATTAAAGCATAAGCTCTCCGTCCAGAAAGCAGACAATACTTTGTGAACGCTCTAGAATTCCCACACTGCTGAGGACAAGAAAACAAACATCACGACCTCGCAATGTACAAGGACAGCGACACCAAGACGCGCTCTTAGCCTGGGAAAGATGAAATTTCAGCACACAATGTGCTCAAGGCCACATCAAGGAATTTCAAACACAAGACGCAAACAGCAGTGCAGGAAAACAGAGGGGACTTCTGAATCTGTAAATATTTTTTTGTCTTGAATACTGTGGGTATTGAAAAGAATCAACGCCCTTTAAAATAATCACATTTTGTTGCTTTGCAGCCTGAAATGAAGACAGCCACAGTTTTCGTTTTTTCCAGCTGCATTTACTAGTGCAACTTATAACATCCAAGTGAAAGATACACTATATTGTCAAAAGTATTGGGACGCCTGCCTTTACACACACATGAACCGTAATGGCATCCCAGTCTTAGTCCGTAGGGTTCAATATTGAGTTGGCCCACCCTTTGCAGCTATAACAGCTTCAACTCTTCTGGGAAGGCCGTCCACAAGGTTTAGGAGTGTGTCTTTGGGAATGTTTGACCATTCTTCCAGAAGCACATTTGTGAGGTCAGGCACTGATGCTGGACGAGAAGGCCTGGCCTCGCAGCCTGGCTCGCAGTCTCCACTCTAATTCATCCCAAAGGGGTTCTATTGGGTTAAGGTCAGGACTCTGTGCAGGCCAGTCAAGTTCTTCCACCCAAATCTCGCTCATCCATTTCTTTATGGACCTTTCTTTGTGTACTGGTGGAAATGTTGAAACAGGAAGGGGCCGCCCCCAAACTGTTCCCACAAAGTTGGGAGCATGAAATTGTGCAAAATGTCTTGGCATGCCGATGCCCTAAAGCGGAGTTCCATCCGAAAATGGAACTTCTGCTTTTCGGAACCCTCCCCCCCTCCGGTGTCACATTTGGCACCTTTCAGGGGGGGGGGGGTACAGATACCTGTATAATACAAGTATTTGCACCCACTTCCAGGGAGAGACTCCTACGGGAGTCACTCCACTTCCCGTCCCCCCCGCTGCCTTCTGGGAAACACACAGGTCCCAGGAGACAGCGGGACCACTGGGAAAGCGCTGCGCTACTCGCGCAGTAGGGAACCGGGCAGTGAAGCCTCAACGCTTCACTTCCTGATTCCCTCACCCGAGGATGGCGTCGGGGGCAGCCAAGAGACGAGCGATTGCTCGGCTTATTGCGGGCACCCTGGGCAGGTAAGTGTCCATTTATTAAAAGTCAGCAGCTGCAGTATTTGTAGCTGCTGGCTTTTAATATTTTTTTTGCGGGACCTCCGCTTTAAGATTTCCCTTCACTGGAACTAAGGGGCCAAGCCCAACCCCTGAAAAACAACCCCTGAAAAACAACCCCACACCATAATTCCCCACTCTACCAAATGATTTGGACCAGTGCACAAAGCAAGGTCCATAAAGACATAAATGAGCGAGTTTGAGGTGGAGGAACTTGACTGGCCTGCAGAGAGTCCTGACCTCAACCCAAAAAAAAAGTCTTTGGGATGAATTACTGTGGAGTCTGCAAGCCAGGCCATCTTGTCCAACATCAGTGCCAGACCCCACAAATGTGCTTCTGGAAGAATAGTCAAACATTCCCATAAACACACTCCTAAACCTTGTGGGCAGCCTTCCCAGAAGAGTTGAAGCTGTTATAGCTGCAAAGGGTGGGCCAACTCAATATTGAACCCTACAGACTAAGACTGGGATGTCATCAACTTTCATGTGCGTGTAAAGGCAGGTGTCCCAATACTTTTGACAATATAGTGTAGAACACCAAAAAGTGTCAGGAAAAATAAAAATAAAAATCTAAAATCAAGAACATGATCACCGAGTTGGGAAAAGGATCCACCCTTTTGTTGGATCATCTTTTGCTTTAATTACAGCCTTTAGTCGGGATATGTCTCTACTAACTTTGCAATATTTGCCCACTTTTCTTTGCAGAACTGCTCAAGCTCAGTTAAATTTGTGGACTGCAGCCTTTAAGTCATTCCACAGATTTTCAATGGGATTTAAGTCTGGGCTCCGATTAGGCCACGCAAGGACATTCACCTTTTTCTCCTTCAACCACTGTGTGCTCATTGTTAGCTCTTTGCTTTGGATCATTGTCATGTTGGAAGGTAAACCTTCTTCCCACTGACGACTTTCTGACAGAGGGAACCAGATGTTCCTCAAAAAACACCCCCATAACAGGATATTACCACCTCCATGCTTTACTGTAGGAATGGTGTTCTATGGATGGTGAGCTGTATTGGATTTCTGCCACACACATTGTTTGGTGTTGACGCCAAATCACTCAATTTTAGTCTCATCTGACCACCTTAAAAAAAAAAAAAAAAAAAAAAAAACACACCTTGAAGATTCTGAGGCCACATGTTAAAAGGCGTCATGGTCAGATGAGACAAAAATTTTATTATTTGGCCTTAACACCAAACGATGCGTCTGGCGGAAATCAAATACAGCTCACCATCCAAATAACACCATTCCTACAGTAAAGCATGGAGGTGGTAATATCCTGTTTTGGGGGTTTTTCTCTGCAGCAGGATAGAAGAAAAATGGAAGGGGGGAAAAAATACCATCAAATTCTTGAGGAAAGTCTGTTGTCTTCTGCCAGAAAGTTGTCAATGGGAAGAAGGTTTACCTTCCAACATGACAACGACCCAAAGCACACAGTGGTTGAAGGAGAAAAATGTGAATGTCCTTGCATGGCCTAGTCAGAGCCCAGACTTAAACCCCATTGAAAATCTGTGGAATGACTGCAGTCCACAAACGGTCACCATCAAATTTAACAGAACTTGAGCAGTTATGCAAAGAAGAGCGGGCAGATATAGCATAGTCTAGATGTGCAAAGTTAGTAGAGACAAATCCCAACAGACTAAAGGCTGGAATTAAAAAAAAATGTGGTCCAACAAAATACTGACCTAAGGGGGTGATCCTTTTCCAACTCAGTGATTATTTTTGCATTTTTTTTTCTGACATGTTTGTGTTATATCTTTCAGCTGGATAAAACAAAAAAACTGTCTGTTCTAATTTCTGGCTGCAAAGCAACAAAATGTAATAAAAAGGGAGGGTATTCTTTTCTATACCCACGGTAAGTCAGTCTTCTGCCAAAAAACCTTTTGGGCAGAGTGGGGAAGATATAAAACCTGTCAACTTCATATTCAGTCTAGGTCCCCAAATGGATAATTCCCCCACCATTTCCTGTCTTGACGGGTGGGACAATATCTACCTAGAGGGCACTCAGCAATAGAAGCTGAGGTCTAACTCTGCCCTGCTCTATCCAGTACCTAAAAAGGTTTCGGCTGGAGATGCAATGCCTGGCCTGACCAATTCTGTGTTGGGAGACCAGACAGAATGGCACCCAGATGACCTTCAGACCAACCCTGGCTGAGGAACTGCAAGGCTCAACGTGCCCTGACTGCCGGCAGTCCTCTGGCCAACCAGATCCCCCCCCTCAATTCTCTCACCTTGCTAAGACCAAACTCATCAAGTTGATCCGCAGGAATCCCGTAGTTCCCAACCAGCGGGTATGTGAGGATCAGGATCTGAGACTTGTATGAAGGGTCTGTCAGAGCCTCGGGGTAGCCCACCATGCCCGTCTGGAAGACTGCCGGGAAAAAAAGACAACTGGTTAGACTGGAGAAATCACAAAATCAGATACTAAACATCCTGACAGCATTATAAATTTCCACCCCCCTCCCCCACCATCTCCTGTCAGGAACCAGGGACCCAGGACACCCCCAAACCAGTATGCTACCCAATGGACAAAGACCTGAAACACCCCCAGGGGGCAGAAACCTGAGATACCCCCCCCCCCAAAACACTATCCCACCCCAAGGGACCAGAAACCTAGGTCACCCCCAAACCAGCATGCCACAGAGATACCCCCATAAATTCCCTTCTGAGCATCCAAGACTTGGTTGTACAGACCTGGGACACCCCCCAGAAAACCACCCCTTTCTGAGTAACAGAGACTTGGTTGTAGGAACCTGGGACATGCCCAAACCACCAACGCCTTTTAAGAAAGAAAAGACCCAAGACACCCAACAACCAAACTCCTCCACAAAGTAGACACCCTGATGTATACAGAATACCATCCCACCTGGGAAGCAGGGATCAAGGGCACTGCCAGAGCACCATTTAACACAGGGTGCAAAGAACTGGGGTATCCCCAGACCACCATCTCAGCTGGGAGGTAAAAACCCAGGACACCGCCAGACCACCATCTCACCTGTGAAGCATACACCTGGGAAACCACAGAAAACCATCATACAAAATAAAAAAAAGCAGAGAAATGGGACACCCCACACCACCATCGCACCTGGGAAGCCAAGACCCGGGACACCCCACACCACCATCGCACCTGGGAAGCCAAGACCCGGGACACCCCACCATCGCACCTGGGAAGCCAAGACCCGGGACACCCCACACCACCATCGCACCTGGGAAGCCAAGACCCGGGACACCCCACACCACCATCGCACCTGGGAAGCCAAGACCCGGGACACCCCACACCACCATCGCACCTGGGAAGCCAAGACCCGGGACACCCCACCATCGCACCTGGGAAGCCAAGACCCGGGACACCCCACACCACCATCGCACCTGGGAAGCCAAGACCCGGGACACCCCACCATCGCACCTGGGAAGCCAAGACCCGGGACACCCCACCATCGCACCTGGGAAGCCAAGACCCGGGACACCCCACCATCGCACCTGGGAAGCCAAGACCCGGGACACCCCACACCACCATCCCACCTGGGAAGCCAAGACCCGGGACACCCCACACCACCATCCCACCTGGGAAGCCAAGACCCGGGACACCCCACACCACCATCCCACCTGGGAAGCCAAGACCCGGGACACCCCACACCACCAACCCACCTGGGAAGCCAAGACCCGGGACACCCCACACCACCACCCCACCTGGGAAGCCAAGACCCGGGACACCCCACATCACCATCCCACCTGGGAAGCCAAGACCCGGGACACCCCACACCACCTGGGAAGCCAAGACCCGGGACACCCCACACCACCACTGCACCTGGGAAGCCAAGACCCGGGACACCCCACACCACCTGGGAAGCCAAGACCCGGGACACCCCACACCACCACCGCACCTGGGAAGCCAAGACCCGGGACACCCCACACCACCACCGCACCTGGGAAGCCAAGACCCGGGACACCCCACACCACCACCGCACCTGGGAAGCCAAGACCCGGGACACCCCACACCACCACCGCACCTGGGAAGCCAAGACCCGGGACACCCCACACCACCACCGCACCTGGGAAGCCAAGACCCGGGACACCCCACACCACCACCGCACCTGGGAAGCCAAGACCCGGGACACCCCACACCACCATCCCACCTGGGAAGCCAAGACCCGGGACACCCCACACCACCATCCCACCTGGGAAGCCAAGACCCGGGACACCCCACACCACCATCCCACCTGGGAAGCCAAGACCCGGGACACCCCACACCACCATCCCACCTGGGAAGCCAAGACCCGGGACACCCCACACCACCATCCCACCTGGGAAGCCAAGACCCGGGACACCCCACATCACCATCCCACCTGGGAAGCCAAGACCCGGGACACCCCACACCACCATCCCACCTGGGAAGCCAAGACCCGGGACACCCCACACCACCATCCCACCTGGGAAGCCAAGACCCGGGACACCCCACACCACCTGGGAAGCCAAGACCCGGGACACCCCACACCACCTGGGAAGCCAAGACCCGGGACACCCCACACCACCTGGGAAGCCAAGACCCGGGACACCCCACACCACCTGGGAAGCCAAGACCCGGGACACCCCACACCACCATCCCACCTGGTAATCCAAAACCCCAGACACCTTCAAACCATCATTTCACACACAAGATCTGGGATACCCCCAACTCTCCTGGGAAGCAGAGACCTGGGATAACCCCAGACTACAATGCTTTCCCAGAGGCCAAAGACTACTAGACCACCATCCCATCTGAGCAGCCAAGACCTGGGACAACCCAGAATACAGTGCATCCGGAAAGTATTCACAGCGCTTCACTTTTTCCACATTTTGTTATGTTACAGCCTTATTCCAAAATACAATAAATCCATCATTTTCCTCAACATTCTACAAACGATACCCCATAATGACAACGAGAAAAGTTTGTTTGAAATCTGTGCACATTTATTAAAAAATAAATCCCATGTACACAAGTATTCACAGCCTTTTCCATGACATTCAAAATTGAGCTCAGGTGTTTCCACCGATCATCCTTGAGATGTTTCGACAACTTGATTGGAGGCCACCTGTGGTCAATTCAGCTGATTGGACATGATTTGGAAAGGCGCACACGGTCTATATAAGGTCTCACAGTTAACAGTGCATGTCAGAGCACAAACCAAGCCATGAAGTCCAAGGAATTGTCTGTAGACCTCTGAGACAGGATTGTACGGAGGCACAAATCTGGGGAATGGTACAGACAAAATTTCTGCAGCACTGAAGATCCCAATGAGCACAGTGGCCTTTGTCATCCATAAATGAAAAGAAGTTTGGAACCACCAGGACTCTGGGGGGGGGGGGGGGAATTTCCTTAGGGAGGTGACCAAGAACCTGATGGTCACTCTGACAGATCCCCAGCGTTTCTATGTGGAGAGAGGAGAACCTTCCAGAAGAACGACCATCTCTGCAGCACTCCACCAATCAGGCCTGTATTGTAGATAGGGTTTTCCAGATACCACTTTTTTAAGACCAAGTACCGATACTTTTTTTCAAGTACTCGCCGATACCGATACTTTTTTTTTAATGTCATGTGACAGTGGCACATGTGTCAGTATTTTTTTTTCTTTTTTTACAATTTTTTGTTATGTTTTTTTTTTTTTACAATGCTTTCTTCTTTTTTGGGGGGGAGGGGGGGGGAGTGGATGGTGTCAGTGTGTTTTTTATTTTTTACAATTCATTTTTTTTATTTTTTATCATTTATTGCAATGTTTTTTTTTTTGCCCTGCTGGGGGGCTTTGGTGAGATATCAGGGGTCTTAACAGACCTCTGATTAAGCACTGAATCGCAGTGCGAAACGTCAGCTCATACTTGCTGTTTTTTTTGCTGTGGCATGTTTGTGCTTTTGTTTTAAATAAAAGAACCTTTTTTGGAGTGCGGCTGTCCAAGCGTTTTCCTCAGATTTTTTGCAAGCACCGATCACCGCTGTAAAAGATTTCACTAATGCAGCTGAAAAGGGGGGGGGGGGGGTCCGGGGAGAAGCGGTCAGGCTTTATAGAAATCTTTACAGGGAGATCGGTGTTTGTAACTCCCCCGGCCGCACTGATCATCCCTGGCTGTAAAAGTATTGGGGGAAGCATCGGAGCATTTGCCCGAGTACAAGTACTCAGGCAAATGCTCGGTATCGGTCCCGATACCGATACTAGTATCGGTACAACCCTAATTGTAGACTGGCCAGACAGAAGCCACTCCGTAAAAAGGCACATGACAGCCTGCCTGGAGTTTGCCAAAAGGCACCTGAAGGACTCTCAGGCCATGAGAAACTAAAATTTTCTGGTCTGATGAAACAAACATTGAACACTTTTTTCTGAATGGCAAGCATTATGTCTGGAGAAGATCAGACACCGCTCATCACCTAGCCAATACCATCCCTACAGTGAAGCATGGTGGTGGCAGCATCATGCTGTGGGGATGTTTATCAGTGGCAGGAACTGGGAGACTAGTCAGGATTGATGGAAAGATGAATGCAGCAATGTACATTGATGTAAACCTGCTCTAGACCTCAGACTGGGGCGAAGTTTCATCTTTCAACACGACTCTAAGCACACAGACAAGATAACAAAAGGAGTGGCTACGGGACAACTCTGAATATCCTTGATTGGCCCAGCCACAGCCCAGACTTAAACCCGATTTGAACATCTCTGAAGAGATCTGAAAATGTCTATGCACCGACGGTCCCCATCCAACCTGATGGAGCTTAAGAAGTCCTGCAAAGAAGAATGTGAGAAACTGCCCAAAAAGACTTATACCCCTTTTACACCGAGTCGGTTTTCAGGCGTTTTAGCGCTAGAAATAGTACCTGAAAACCACCTCCCATTGATTTCAGTGTGACTTTTCACACTGGAGCAGTGCGCTTGCGGTAAGTTAGGAAAAGTCCTGCTAGCAGCATCTTGACCCATGACACCCCCAAACCACCATCCTACCTGGGGAACCAAAACCCTAGTCACCCTGGGAGCAGAGACAACCCCAGACCACCATGCCACCTGAGGAGCCAAGATCCAGGACACCTCCAGACCACCATGCCACCTGGGGAGCCAAGACCCAGGACACCTCCAGACCACCATGCCACCTGGGGAGCCAAGACCCAGGACACCTCCAGACCACCATGCCACCTGGGGAGCCAAGACCCAGGACACCTCCAGACCACCATGCCCCCTGGGGAGCCAAGACCCAGGACACCTCCAGACCACCATGCCCCCTGGGGAGCCAAGACCCAGGACACCTCCAGACCACCATGCCACCTGAGGAGCCAAGATCCAGGACACCTCCAGACCACCATGCCACCTGGGGAGCCAAGACCCAGGACACCTCCAGACCACCATGCCCCCTGGGAAGCCAAGACCCAGGACACCTCCAGACCACCATGCCCACCTGGGGAGCCAAGACCCAGGACACCTCCAGACCACCATGCCCACCTGGGGAGCCAAGACCCAGGACACCTCCAGACCGCCATGCCCACCTGGGGAGCCAAGACTCAGGACACCTCCAGACCACCATACCCACCTGGGGAGCCAAGACCCAGGACACCTCCAGACCACCATACCCACCTGGGGAACCAAGACCCAGGACACCTCCAGACCACCATGCCCACCTGGGGAGCCAGGACACCTCCAGACCACCATGCCACCTAGGGAGCCAAGACCCAGGACACCTCCAGACCACCATGCCACCTGTTGAGCCAAGACCCAGGACACCTCCAGACCACCATGCCACCTGTTGAGCCAAGACCCAGGACACCTCCAGACCACCATGCCACCTGTTGAGCCAAGACCCAGGACACCTCCAGAC
The DNA here is from genome assembly GCA_029206835.1 of Rana muscosa. NCBI lineage: Eukaryota > Metazoa > Chordata > Amphibia > Anura > Ranidae > Rana > Rana muscosa. Next base: position 42,538,547 of record JARGYO010000094.1, read on the forward strand.
CACCATGCCACCTGGGGAGCCAAGAAGTGTCTCAGGTCTTCACGCCACAGATGGGATGAAGGTCTGGAGGTGTCACAGGTCTTGGCTTCCCAGTTGGGATGGTGGTCTGTAGGTGTCCTGGGTTTTGGCTTCCCAGGTGGCATGGCATAACACTTCCAGACCACCATGCCACCTGGGAAGCCAAGAGCCAGGACACCTCCAGTTCACCATGCCACCTGGGAAGCCAAGGCCCAGGACACCTCCAGACCACCATGCCACCTGGGGAGCCAAGACCCGGGACACCTCCAGACCACCATGCCACCTGGGGAGCCAAGACCCAGGACACCTCCAGACCACCATGACACCTGGTGAGCCAAGACCCAGGACACCTTCAGACCACCATGCCACCTGGGGAGCCAAGACCCAGGACACCTTCAGACCACCATGCCACCTGGGGAGCCAAGACCCAGGACACCTCCAGACCACCATGCCACCTGGGGAGCCAAAACCCAGGACACCTCCAGACCACCACCCCAACTGGGAAGCCAAGACCTGTGACACCTCCAGACCACCATCCTAACTGGGAAGCCAAGACCTGTGACACCTCCAGACCTTCATCCCATCTGTGGCGTGAAGACCTGAGACACTTCCAGACCACCATCCCCCCCTTGGGAGCCATGACCTGCAACACCCCCATGACTACTACCCCATCCATAGACAGACATAGAAACTAGAAGAGTGACAGGAAGTAAAGACCAAGTGGTCCATATTTACCCCTTTTTTTTTTTCATTGATTTTTTATTTGAACCTTTGTATGCGATTCTTTGCGTACCCCAGTCGTGTTTATATTTTCTGACTGGCTCTCCACCTTCGACCTGACACGCATCAATGACAGGTCAATGCAGCTTCATTCCTGGCCAGGGTGTGACTAGACCTGCCTGGGGCCACAATGGGATCTCATTGCCTCCCTGCTACATCTATAACGTCATGCACTAAGGGCAGGGCAACACAACAGGTTCCATTTAACGCCCCCTGGCAACATCTCCCATCTCCTCCGCTGGAGTGAGAAGAAGTTTTGATATGATGCACAGGGCCGAGGACTTCTCCCATGCGACAGCGCTGAACCAAATCGCCAGACTTTTCACCTGGAGAGAGTTCCCTCCTCCTACATACCTGGAAGTACTGGACATGTCACTTCACTCCGGGGGGAGGGGAATAACAGAGATCCTGTACAGCAGAAATCCCTGCTACCAAAAGATGGCGCCATCATTAGCCAGGGGAGCCTTCTCTGTGCTCCTCTCCCATTTAGTTTTATTGTTACTGGAACCTCCCCATCTGCCACCACCTGTGCCATAGACAACCTACTGAGGTCAGTCATCATCCCCAGTCTCACTCTGCTGCCTCCAGTCCTCATCCCAACACGTCTCCCCTACTGGGTACACCATCATCCTCATCCTGAATCTTCCTAGACCCCAAACTCTATGTAATCAAAACCCAAGTATTGACACACTGCCCCAATCCTCCTCTCCGTCGCTACCCAGGCTCAGCCCCAATCTTCCTCTCCGTCGCTACCCAGGCTCAGCCCCAATCCTCCTCTCCGTCGCTACCCAGGCTCAGCCCCAATCCTCCTCTCCGTCGCTACCCAGGCTCAGCCCCAATCCTCCTCTCCGTCGCTACCCAGGCTCAGCCCCAATCCTCCTCTCCGTCGCTACCCAGGCTCAGCCCCAATCCTCCTCTCCGTCGCTACCCAGGCTCAGCCCCAATCCTCCTCTCCGTCGCTACCCAGGCTCAGCCCCAATCCTCCTCTCCGTCGCTACCCAGGCTCAGCCTAATCCTCTCCTCCATCGCTACCCAGTTTCAACCTCGGGAGCCAAAACCCTGGTTGCCCTCAGGCCACCATCCCACCAGGTTAGTAAAGACCTAGAATACCCTCAGACCACCATCCCACCTGAGAAGCTAAGACCTTGGACACCTGCAAACCACCATCACACAAACGGGGCACAAAGACCAGAGATACCCCAGACCACCATTACACACAGGGTGCAGAGACTTGGTATACCTCCAAACCACCACCACCTCACCTAGGAAGCAGAGACCTGGGATAACGCAAGACCATCAGGCTTTTCCAGAAACCAAAGACCCAAAACACCCCCAAATCCCCCATCCTCACTGTGAAGCCAAAACCTTGGTCACCCCAGACAACCATCCCAACTGAGAAGCAGAAACCTGGAACAACCCCAGATCACCAAACCAACTGGGAAGCCAAGACCCGGAACACCTTCAGACCGCCATCTCACCTGGTATAAATAGAACTGGGACATTCCAGACCACCATCCCACCAAAGAGCAGAGACCTGGGATACCACCATCCAACCTGGGAAGCCAGGCCAGGGATACAGCATGCCTCCTCTCCATCCCTACCCAGCCTCCTAATCCTCCTCGCCATTGCTACCCAGACTTGCCAGCAATAGAAAAAAACGGCGTGGGTTCCCCTCTTAAAGTCCATACCAGACCCTTATCCAGGCAGGCCAGGAAAGGGCGGGATGAGCGAGATCCCCCTTCTGAACTATAACAGGCCACATGCCCTCAACATGGGGGGGGGGGGGCTTTGAGGCAGAATGAGTATGAGATACATTGTACCCCTACCCTTTAGCAAAAAGCAAATAAAAATAAATAAAAAAGAAGAGGCAGTTTTTGACAATTCCTTTATTAAAATAAAAGCCAATATCCCCCAATGTAGATCCATCGTCAATTGTGGTGCCCGCTGCACCACTGCCCACTTGAGACGTCACCGACCAGTGCATGCTGGGTCGGTGACATCACAAGGGGGCAGTGCCACCAGGTGGCACGCCTCTTAACTACTTAGGAACTGTCAGACAGAGTCGTCGGCATTCGGTGGTTAACCTTTGTTGCAGGCGGAGCGTATATTTTTCCGGTTCGGCACTGCGGCGGGCATGGTGATTGACGATGGATCTACATCGGGGGGCCTTGGTTTTTTTTTTTTTGTTTAATAAAGGAATTGTCCAAATCTGGCTCTTTTTTTTTTTAACACTACACTTTTTGGGGGTGAATGGGTAGGGGTACAATGCACCCCTATAGTGATTAACATGGGGGGGCCGTGATCTGGGGTTCCAGATTCTGATAAGCTCCCTGCCCGCAGACCCCCACAACCGCAGCCCAGGGTTGTGGAGTAGAGGCCCTTGTCCCCATCAACATGGGGATTAGGTGCTTTAAGGTGGGGGGGCCAAAGCAACCCCCCCCATGTTGAGGGCATTTGGCCTGGTGTGGTTCAGGAGGGGGTGCGCTGTCCCCCCCCCCCCCCAACTGGCTGTGTGCTCAGATAAGGGTCTTGTATGGATTTTGCCCCCCCCCCCCCGTGTCATTTTGTTTTTTTAATTTTGGGGGTTCCCCTTAAAATCCATCACAGACCCGCTGACAGCTGATAACTCATCTGTTCCCCGCCCTCTTCATTTACAACCTAATGACTGTGCGATCAACGAGCGAACAAACCACCGAGCGCACAGAGAATTCAGGTGTTCGGCAAACACCCGAACAGACGATGTTCGGGCCGAACCGCTTGCCCATCCCTACTCACCAACAGTCATTCCCATCCTCACCCAGCATTACCTTCATCCCTACTGCTTATTCCACCCCAGAAACATCCTCATCACCCCTATCCTGTCATCTCCAGCCCCTAACTTCACTCAGCATGCACTCTACCCTTGCTGTTCCCTCCATCCTCACCCATAGTCATCCCCATGTTATCCAAAAGTGTCACCCCCACCCATAGTCATATCCATCCTCACCCTCACCCATAACCTCACTCATCCATAGTCATCACCATCCTCACCCATATAGTGATCCTCATCCATAGTCATACCCATCCTCACCCAGAATTACCTTCATCCCTACTGCTTATTCCACCCCAGAAACATCCTCATCACCCCTATCCTGTCATCTCCAGCCCCTAACTTCACTCAGCATGCACTCTACCCTTGCTGTTCCCTCCATCCTCACCCATAGTCATCCCCATGTTATCCAAAAGTGTCACCCCCACCCATAGTCATATCCATCCTCACCCTCACCCATAACCTCACTCATCCATAGTCATCACCATCCTCACCCATATAGTGATCCTCATCCATAGTCATACCCATCCTCACCCAGAATTACCTTCATCCCTACTGCTTATTCCACCCCAGAAACATCCTCATCACCCCTATCCTGTCATCTCCAGCCCCTAACTTCACTCAGCATGCACTCTACCCTTGCTGTTCCCTCCATCCTCACCCATAGTCATCCCCATGTTATCCAAAAGTGTCACCCCCACCCATAGTCATCCTCATCCCCATCCTTACCTTCATCCTCACCCATTGCCATACCCATCCTCACCCATAGTCATCTTCACCCTTATCCTCATCCATAATCATACCCATCCTCACTCAGTCATCCTCACCCATAGACACCCTCATCCCCATCCTTACCCATAACCTCACCCATAGCCATACCTATCCTCACCCATAGTCATCTTCACCCTTATCTCCATCCATAGTCATACCCATCCTCACCCATAGTCATCCTCACCCATAGACACCATCATCCCCATCCTTACCCATAACCTCACCCATAGCCATACCTATCCTCAACCTTATCCTCACCCATAGTCATCTTCACCCTTATCTCCATCCATAGTCATACCCATCCTCACCCATAGACACCATCATCCCCATCCTTACCCATAACCTCACCCATACCCATCCTCACCCATAGCCATACCTATCCTCACCCATAGCCATACCTATCCTCACCCATAGTCATCTTCACCCTTATCCATAGTCATCCCCATCCTCACCCATAGTCATCCCAACCCTCACCCATAGTCATTCCCACCCTCACCCATCCATAGTCATCCTCACCCATAGTCATACCCATCCTCATTCTCACCCTTATCCAATGTCATACCCATCCTCACCCATAGTCATCCTCACCCATAGTCATACCCATCCTCACCCTTATCCAATGTCATACCCATCCTCACCCATAGTCATCCTCACCCATAGTCATACCCATCCTCACCCTTATCCAATGTCATACCCATCCTCACCCCCACCCTCACCCATAGTCATACCCATCCTCACCCTTATCCAATGTCATACCCATCCTCACCCATAGTCATCCTCACCCATAGTCATACCCATCCTCACCCTTATCCAATGTCATACCCATCCTCACCCCCACCCTCACCCATAGTCATACCCATCCTCACCCTTATCCAATGTCATACCCATCCTCACCCATAGTCATCCTCACCCATAGTCATACCCATCCTCACCCTTATCCAATGTCATACCCATCCTCACCCCCACCCTCACCCATAGTCATACCCATCCTCACCCTTATCCAATGTCATACCCATCCTCACCCATAGTCATCCTCACCCATAGTCATACCCATCCTCACCCTTATCCAATGTCATACCCATCCTCACCCATAGTCATCCTCACCCATAGTCATACCCATCCTCACCCTTACCCAATGTCATACCCATCCTCACCCTCACCCATAGTCATACCCATCCTCACACTTATCCAATGTCATACCCATCCTCACCCATAGTCATCCTCACCCATAGTCATACCCATCCTCACCCTTATCCAATGTCATACCCATCCTCACCCATAGTCATCCTCACCCATAGTCATACCCATCCTCACCCTTATCCAATGTCATACCCATCCTCACCCCCACCCTCACCCATAGTCATCCTCACCCATAGATACCCTCATCCCCATCCTCATCCATAGACATCCTCACCCTTACCTCCATCCTCACCCCTCCTGTTCTTTCCACCCCAGTATCTCCCCCATCTCCATCCTCCCCCCCATTGTCCCCTCTATATTATTATCTCCATCCTCCTCACTATGATCCTTACTGAAAAACCCATCTCCTCCTCACTCACCCACTTCCCCGGACACGGGCCGACTTCGCCCTATGAGGGTGCCGGTGAAGCGGCTCCCGTCCTCCAGGATCAGTTCCGCCATCTCTGCCGCCGCCATGTGTGTCACAGCCGACCACGTGTCCGCTCCGAGGGACTGGAGGGAGAGAATGAGCGGAGTGGGCGGGGACACCGGGAGGCGGGGATACGGGTGCGGAGAATTGAGCGGGGTGGGCGGAGACTCCGGGAAGGGGCGGGGATACGGGTGCGGAGAAATGAGCGGGGTGGGCGGAGACTCCGGAAAGGGGCGGGGATACGGGTGCGGAGAAATGAGCGGGGTGGGTGGAGACTCCGGGAAGGGGCGGGGATACGGGTGCGGAGAAATGAGCGGGGTGGGCGGTGACGCTGGGAGGCGGGGTTACAGGTGGTAATGCCGGTGGGCGGGGACTCAGGTAGAGAAGACACTGGAGAGGCGGGGTCTCATATGCTGGCGGATCCGCCCACTTATTCTGTGTATGAAGCGGACCTGTCAGTGCTGCTGATATTCTGCAACCACTTCCTGTCTAGTGATGGATCTTTGTAACAAGAGATACAATGTAACAGTTCTAGAGAGAGACATTGGTTACATTTATGTGTCTCTTCCCTCTAGAATTGTTACATTGTATCTCCTGTTACAAAGCCCTATGTGTTTCCTATGCTCCTCAGCGCCACCTAGAGGCAACAATTTATAAAGGAACATTGGTTACACTTATTTGCCACTTCCCTCTACATTTGTTACATTGTATCATTCAGAACAACCATGGATGTATTTCCTATGCTCCTCAGCTCCATCTAGTGGCCCTAGTTCAGTATTTCACTAATGACCATAAAAAAATAAAAAATAAATTAATATAGAAGAGGAAAGAGGCTAAAGAACATTCATTTTGGTCCCATTGGCACAGAGCGAAGTCCCATCGGCGGAACAAATGAAGACGTCATTTTTTTTTTTTTTTTAATAAATAGACCTCTACGTTTTTATTGGTCTGCAAAGGAAAAGGTAGAAGACACGTTTTCAGCTCTGGACTCCGCCATAGTGAGCCGCGCCATGAATGTGTTGTATGAAGGTTAACTAGTAGATGGTCCCTGGTAAGAATCTAACGATAGACCATCCATCTCCATGAAGAGGTGGTTGCCACCAAAAGATCTCTATACTCCATATGGGAGATGTACTACAGCCCAGAACCCAATCTCCGACATTCTTCATGCAGAGTTGGTTGCTACCAAAATATCTCTATAGGGTTTAGTCTTTAAGGTTGAGCCCCATATGGGTGTTGTATAAAGATCAGTTAGTAAATGGTCTCCGATGAGAATCTAGCGCTAGACTGCCCACGAGGCGGATACTTTGGACCCTTCTTTGTCTTTCCTGAACTAACAAGACCTGAGTATATGCTTTTTGTTTTTCGAGTTCTGGTGGTATTGAGCTCTCTGGCCAAGACCTGAAGGCAGACCTGAAGACCTTAAGGTGACCTTTGTGCAGGTGATGCTGGGTTGGTTGAATGACCACATTGTCTGGTTAGATTTTTACACATTGTTCCCTACAGACGAGAACCCCATCTCTGACATTCTTCATGCAGGAGTGGTTGCCTTCAAAAGATCTCTATAGGGTTTAGTCTGGTCTCCGGTGAGAATCTAGCGCTAGACCGCCCACGAGGAGGATATTTTGGACACGTCTTTGCCTTTTTTGGACAAACAAGACCCAAGGATATGCTTTCTGAGTAGTGATGAGCCGAACACCCCCGGGTTCGGTTCGCACCAGAACCCGCGAACGGACCAAAAGTTCGTACGAACATTAGAACCCTATTAAATACAATGGATGCGAACGTTCGAATTCTAAAGTGCTAATTATAACAACTATTATGCATGTTATTGTCCTAAAAAGGGTTTGGGAACCCGGGTTCTGCACCAGGGGACATGTATCAATGCAAAAAGAAGTTTTAAAAACGGTCGTTTTTCGGGAGCAGTCATTTTAATGATGCATAAAGTGAAAAAAAAAAAGTCAAATATTCCTTTAAATATCGTACCTGGGGGGTGTCTAAAGTATGCCTGTGAAGTGCCACGTGTTTCCCGTGTTTAGAACTGTCCCTGCACAAAATGACACTTCTAAAGGAAAAAAAAGCCATTTAAAACTGCTTGCGGCTTTAATGTAATGTCTGGTCCCGGTAATATGGATGAAATTCTTTAAGAAAAATGGCATAGCTACCCCATGACCCCCCCCCCTACCCCAGCCCATTACCAGCCCCTTTGGGTCTTGTATGGATATTAAGGGGAACCCCGCACATAAAATAAAAAAGGCCCTATATACTCTGAACAGCCGTATACAGGCGGTGCATACAAGACAGGGACTGTAGGTTTGTTCTTATGTAGAATCTGTTTGTAATTTTGAACAGGTACATTGTTGAAGTGTAGCTCCAGACCAAAAATCTATTTTTAAACTTTTTGGGAAACATAGGTAAGGGTTATCACCCCTGTAACATTTGTTTTGCTGTCTGTGCCCCTGTTCAGAACATTTCACCTCACTTTCCGTCCCAATGACAACTGTTTTTGAAATGTGGTGTTTTTCTTGAAACAAGGATTGCTGATAAAGCATCAGTACAGATGAGACCCCTTTCTCCCATATTTATTCTTACAGGAGAGAATTTTCCTTTCTAGGGGTAGATTTCCTCTCACTTCCTGTTGTCTTCTTTCGTTTGCAAGTAGGAGTCGTTTGTAAGTTGGATGTTTGAAAGTAGGGACCTGCCGTATATACTCTGCAGAAATAGGCCCCTTAGTTGTTGGTGTTGGCACAACACTGTAAGCACTCACAGTTACTCTTGGTTGGTGCTGGAACGCCCTGCTGTCAACTATTATATCAGGAATTGTAATTACATATAATTGTTGAACAGTGGTAGTAAAAATTGGGCCTTTGATGGTGGTGCTGGTGCCACAACACTGTAAGCCCTGACAGTTACTCTTGGTGGGTGCAGCAATGGGCCCTGCTGTGAATTATTAGATCAAGAATTGTAATTGCATGCCCCTGTTGAACAGGGGCTGAAAAATTGGGCCTTTCGTGGTGGTGGTGGTGGTGGTGGTGTTGCCACAACACTGTAAGCCCTCAGAGTTACTCTTGGTGGGTGCAGGAATGGGCCCTGCTGTGAATTATTAGATCAAGAATTGTAATTACATGCCCCTTTTGAACAGGGGCTGAAAAATTGGGCCTTTCGTGGTGGTGGTGGTGGTGGCGTTGCCACAACACTGTAAGCCCTCAGAGTTACTCTTGGTGGGTGCAGCAATGGGCCCTGCTGTGAATTATTAGATCAAGAATTGTAATTACATGCCCCTTTTGAACAGGGGCTGAAAAATTGGGCCTTTCGTGGTGGTGGTGGTGGTGGCGTTGCCACAACACTGTAAGCCCTCAGAGTTACTCTTGGTGGGTGCAGCAATGGGCCCTGCTGTGAATTATTAGATCAAGAATTGTAATTACATGCCCCTTTTGAACAGGGGCTGAAAAATTGGGCCTTTCGTGGTGGTGGTGGTGGTGGCGTTGCCACAACACTGTAAGCCCTCAGAGTTACTCTTGGTGGGTGCAGCAATGGGCCCTGCTGTGAATTATTAGATCAAGAATTGTAATTACATGCCCCTTTTGAACAGGGGCTGAAAAATTGGGCCTTTCATGGTGGTGGTGGTGGTGGCGTTGCCACAACACTGTAAGCCCTCAGACTTACTCTTGGTGGGTGCAGGAATGGGCCCTGCTGTGAATTATTAGATCAAGAATTGTAATTACATGCCCCTTTTGAACAGGGGCTGAAAAATTGGGCCTTTCGTGGTGGTGGTGGTGGTGGCGTTGCCACAACACTGTAAGCCCTCAGAGTTACTCTTGGTGGGTGCAGGAATGGGCCCTGCTGTGAATTATTAGATCAAGAATTGTAATTACATGCCCCTTTTGAACAGGGGCTGAAAAATTGGGCCTTTCGTGGTGGTGGTGGTGGTGGCGTTGCCACAACACTGTAAGCCCTCAGAGTTACTCTTGGTGGGTGCAGCAATGGGCCCTGCTGTGAATTATTAGATCAAGAATTGTAATTACATGCCCCTTTTGAACAGGGGCTGAAAAATTGGGCCTTTCGTGGTGGTGGTGGTGGTGGCGTTGCCACAACACTGTAAGCCCTCAGAGTTACTCTTGGTGGGTGCAGCAATGGGCCCTGCTGTGAATTATTACATCAAGAATTGTAATTGCATGCCCCTGTTGAACAGGGGCTGAAAAATTGGGCCTTAGGCACTGGTGGCACAACACTACAACCCCTCACAGATACTGTACTTGGAGCACAGCAATGAGCCCTGTTGCAAAGTATTGCTTCAAAAATTGTAATGACACGCCCCTGTTAAACAGGGGCTGAAAAATTGGGCCTTAGGCACTGGTGGCACAACACTACAACCCCTCACAGATACTGTACTTGGAGCACAGCAATGAGCCCTGTTGCAAAGTATTGCTTCAAAAATTGTAATGACACGCCCCTGTTAAACAGGGGCTGAAAAATTGGGCCTTAGGCACTGGTGCCACAACACTCCAACCCCTCACAGATACTGTACTTGGAGCACAGCAATGAGCCCTATGGCAAATTATTGCTAAAAAAATTGTAATTACACGCCCCTGTAAAACAGGGGCTGAAAAATTGGGCCTTAGGCACTGGTGCCACAACACTCCAACCCCTCACAGATACTGTACTTGGAGCACAGCAATGAGCCCTATGGCAAATTATTGCTAAAAAAATTGTAATTACACGCCCCTGTAAAACAGGGGCTGAAAAATTGGGCCTTAGCCACTGGTGGCGGCACCCATAAACAAAAATGATCTTCCAAGCTATCATCATCAATCGTATCATTGAGGACTCGGAGGAGGAGGATAGCCAGTCAACATAACAGCACAGGCACTCAGCATCAGCATCAGTCTTGAAGGGATGTGACATGTTAAAATCAATTAGTCTGTTATATCAGCATCAGGTGTGTGGTAGCTGGTGGTGATCCAAGACTGGTTCATCTTGATGAAAGTCAGTCGATCAACCGAGTCGGTGGACAGGCGCACCCTGTGATCCGTGACAAATCCTCCAGCAGCACTGAATGTGCGTTCCGAAAGAACGCTGGATGCAGGACAGGCCAGTAGCTCAATTGCATACTGTGCAAGCTCTGGCCAGTGATCCATCCTCAAGACCCAGTAAGCCAGAGGATTTTCGGTGGGGAAGGTGTCCAAGTCTGACCTTGCCCCTAGATATTCCTGCACCATGTTTATCAGACGCTGGCGATGGTTGCTGGAACCGATCATACTTTGGGGCTGCGGACTAAAGAATTGTCTGAACGCATCGGTCAGACGGCCACCTTCCCCACCGCTCCTTCTTTGACTGGCCGAAGCCTCAGCAACTCGTTGTCCAGGACCAGGAGTTTGTAACCTCCCAGTCTCTGGGAACGCCTTGCACAGACCTTTCTGCAAGGCCTCCCGGAGTTGTCTCATCCTCTGCTCCCTCTGCGACGGTAACATAAGGTCCGCAACCTTACCCTTGTACCGTGGATCAAGGAGAGTGGCCAACCAGTAATGGTCCCTCTCCTTGATCCGAAGAATACGAGGATCCTTCCGCAGACTTTGCAGGATCAGGGAGGCCATGCAGCGTAGGTTTGCTGAGGCATTCGCTCCGGAGTCCTCTGGGTCACTAAGGACGACATGATCCGCAGTCACCTCCTCCCAGCCACGTACAAGTCCACTGGTTTCTTGGGACTGTAAATCATCCCTAAAAGACTGCTGCTGATGATGCTGAGTGCCAGCCTCCACCTCCATGCTGACACAATCCTCCTCCTCCTCCTCCTCCTCCTCCTCTTCCTGTGCGATGGGTGGGACAGAAGGAACACTGTCTGGGTAAAGGGGGCCTTGAGAGGCAAGGAAGTCCTCCTCTTCCTGCCTCTGTTCTGCCTCAAGTGCCCTGTCCATTATTCCACGCAGCGTGTGCTCCAACAGGTGGACAAGAGGTACAGTGTCACTGATGCATGCACTGTCACTGCTCACCATCCTCGTGGCCTCCTCAAATGGTGCCAGGACAGTGCATGCATCCCTGATCATGCCCCACTGGCGTGGAGAAAAAAAACCAAGCTCCCCTGACCCTGTCCTGGTGCCGTAGTCGCACAGGTACTCATTGATGGCCCTCTGCTGCGTGTGCAGCCGCTGCAGCATGGCCAACGTTGAGTTCCACCTGGTGGGCATGTCACATATAAGGCGGTTCTTGGGCAGGTTCAACTCCTTTTGCAGCTCAGCCAGGCGAGCACTGGCATTATAAGATCTGCGGAAATGCACACAGACTTTCCTGGCCTGCCTCAGGACATCCTGTAAGCCCGGGTACCTGCCCAAGAACCGCTGCACCACCAGGTTAAGGACGTGAGCCACACAGGGCACATGGGTCAGTTGTCCCTGTCGAAGGGCGGAGAGGAGGTTGGTGCCATTGTCGCAAACCACCATTCCTGGCTTAAGCTGGCGTGGCGTCAACCACCTCTCGGCCTGGCCCTGCAGAGCAGACAGGACCTCTGCCCCAGTGTGGCTTCTGTCCCCCAAACACACCAGCGCAAGCACGGCATGGCATCTTTTTGCCTGCGTACTTGTGTAGCCCCGTGAACGGCTACGGAGCACCGCTGGTTCATAGGACAAACCACAGGAAGAGGCCATGGAGGAAGAAGAAGAGGAGGGGGTGGAGGAGAGAGGTGTGTCACAACCAGTAGTAGCATTTTGGAGGCGTGGCGGTGGGACAACCTCCAACACTACTGCACCTTGTCCTGCATCCTTCCCAGCTGCCAAAAGAGTGACCCAATGGGCCATGAAAGAAAGGTAACGTCCCTGTCCATGCCTGCTGGACCATGAGTCAGCGGTAATATGCACCTTACCGCTGACCGCCCTGTCCAGCGAGGCCAAGACATTGCCTTCCACATGCCGGTAGAGAGCCGGAATAGCCTTCCGTGAGAAAAAGTGGCGTTTGGGAACCTGCCACTGAGGAACCGCACATTGCACAAACTCACGGAAGGGGGCCGAGTCTACCAACTGAAAAGGCAGCAGTTGAAGCGCTAGCAATTTAGCCAAGCTAGCATTCAACCGCTGGGCATGTGGATGGCTGGGAGTGAACTTCTTTCGACGGTCCAGCAGCTGGGGCAGGGAAATTTGCCTGCTAGAATCGGACGTCGGTGTACTGCTAGCAGAGTGGCCGCAAGTACTTGGCTGTGACACACCTAATTCTACACCTTCATTCCTCTCAGTGCATGTTTCAGAGAGGACTGAAGTTATAGTGGGGTTGGAGATCCCAGCTGATGCGGTGCAAGGAGAGGTCCGCTTTGTTCTTTGGTGTGGGTCTTTGAGGTAGGCTTGCCAACGAGCTGCATGGCAGGTCAACATATGTCTGGTCAGGCATGTGGTACCCAAGCGGCTGATGTTTTGGCCACGCGATATACGCTTGAGACATATGTTGCAAACAGCAGCTGTGCGATCTGATGCACTAGCCTCAAAAAAGGCCCACACCAAGGAACTTTTTGAATGACGGGCAGAGGCAGCGCCCTGCACAGGCGGAGCTCTGCGGTGTGATTCCGTCGGTGTACTGCCCTTACGCTGGCCACCAAAGGGCATCCTGCCTCGTTGGAGATGTGCCTCCTCCTCATCCTCCTCCTCTCTCCTATTAGGCACCCACGTGGAGTCAGTGACCTCATCATCCCCTCCCTCCTCATCACTGGAGCCAATCTGGCAGTATGCTGCAGCTGCTGGAACATGACTGCCAGATTGGTGTCCTTCTTGAGCATCCCCTCTGTCTGCTCTCACCCTACTGCCTTCCTGTAGCTGGGTTTCATCATCAGACCCTTCGAAACGCTGGGCATCCTCCTGGAGCATGTACCCAACACTGTGCTCAAACAGTTCGGGGGACTCCTCAGGAGGAGGACATGGTGGGTCTAGGGAAGGAGTGACTGATGATGAGTCTGACATTGATACCAGGGAAGAGGACGCTTTGGCAGCTGCTTTGCCAGTACCCTGAGCCTGGGTGAGAGAGGATGAGGAGGAGGAGGAGGGCTTGGTCATCCACTCTACCAAGTCTTCGGCATGATGTGGCTCAACATGTCCAGCTGCCGAAAAGAAGGACAAGCATGTCCCATGGCCATGTGCTGATGACAATGCACCGCGTCCACGACCAGCACTGTTGCCCCCAGACACAGAGCCTGCTTGCCCTCTTTTATTGCCTCCTGACTGTCTGCCTCTCCTTGTTTGCCTTCCAGACATTCTAATAGATGGCCTGCAGGGAGATGGGAAAAAAGCAATAAGGGCTACCTTCAGGTGTCCTTCTCTGTCCCTTTACTTAAGGATTTCTAAATATGGTTGAGGATGATTGCTTTTGCACAGAATAGCACAACGACAATTTCCCTGACTGTCCAAAAAACAAGGATTTCAAAGATGGTTGATGAGGAATGCTTTAGCACACTATAGCACAAGGAGAATTCCCCTCACTTTCCTTCTTTGTCCCTAGAAACAAGGACTCACACAGTGAAAGAAACTGACACTCTCCCTACCTAGAGTTTTCTGTCCCTAGAAAAAATGTTTTTTTAAAGCACACTATAGCACAAGGAGAATTCACTCACTGTCCTTCCCTGTCCCTAGAAACAAGGACTTGCACAGTGAAAGAAACTGACACTCTCCCTACCTAGAGTTTTCTGTCCCTAGAAAAAATGTTTTTTTAAAGCACACTATAGCACAAGGAGAATTCACTCACTGTTCTTCCCTGTCCCTAGAAACAAGGACTTGCACAGTGAAAGAAACTGACACTCTCCCTACCTAGAGTTTTCTGTCCCTAGAAAAAATGTTTTTTTAAAGCACACTATAGCACAAGGAGAATTCACTCACTGTCCTTCCCTGTCCCTAGAAACAAGGAATTGCACAGTGAAAGAAACTGACACTCTCCCTACCTAGAGTTTTCTGTCCCTAGAAAAAATGTTTTTTTAAAGCACACTATAGCACAAGGAGAATTCACTCACTGTCCTTCCCTGTCCCTAGAAACAAGGACTTGCACAGTGAAAGAAACTGACACTCTCCCTACCTAGAGTTTTCTGTCCCTAGAAAAAATGTTTTTTTAAAGCACACTATAGCACAAGGAGAATTCACTCACTGTCCTTCCCTGTCCCTAGAAACAAGGACTTGCACAGTGAAAGAAACTGACACTCTCCCTACCTAGAGTTTTCTGTCCCTAGAAAAAATGTTTTTTTAAAGCACACTATAGCACAAGGAGAATTCACTCACTGTCCTTCCCTGTCCCTAGAAACAAGGACTTGCACAGTGAAAGAAACTGACACTCTCCCTACCTAGAGTTTTCTGTCCCTAGAAAAAATGTTTTTTTAAAGCACACTATAGCACAAGGAGAATTCACTCACTGTCCTTCCCTGTCCCTAGAAACAAGGACTTGCACAGTGAAAGAAACTGACACTCTCCCTACCTAGAGTTTTCTGTCCCTAGAAAAAATGTTTTTTTAAAGCACACTATAGCACAAGGAGAATTCACTCACTGTCCTTCCCTGTCCCTAGAAACAAGGACTTGCACAGTGAAAGAAACTGACACTCTCCCTACCTAGAGTTTTCTGTCCCTAGAAAAAATGTTTTTTTAAAGCACACTATAGCACAAGGAGAATTCACTCACTGTCCTTCCCTGTCCCTAGAAACAAGGACTTGCACAGTGAAAGAAACTGACACTCTCCCTACCTAGAGTTTTCTGTCCCTAGAAAAAATGTTTTTTTAAAGCACACTATAGCACAAGGAGAATTCACTCACTGTCCTTCCCTGTCCCTAGAAACAAGGACTTGCACAGTGAAAGAAACTGACACTCTCCCTACCTAGAGTTTTCTGTCCCTAGAAAAAATGTTTTTTTAAAGCACACTATAGCACAAGGAGAATTCACTCACTGTCCTTCCCTGTCCCTAGAAACAAGGACTTGCACAGTGAAAGAAACTGACACTCTCCCTACCTAGAGTTTTCTGTCCCTAGAAAAAATGTTTTTTTAAAGCACACTATAGCACAAGGAGAATTCACTCACTGTCCTTCCCTGTCCCTAGAAACAAGGACTTGCACAGTGAAAGAAACTGACACTCTCCCTACCTAGAGTTTTCTGTCCCTAGAAAAAATGTTTTTTTAAAGCACACTATAGCACAAGGAGAATTCACTCACTGTCCTTCCCTGTCCCTAGAAACAAGGACTTGCACAGTGAAAGAAACTGACACTCTCCCTACCTAGAGTTTTCTGTCCCTAGAAAAAATGTTTTTTTAAAGCACACTATAGCACAAGGAGAATTCACTCACTGTCCTTCCCTGTCCCTAGAAACAAGGACTTGCACAGTGAAAGAAACTGACACTCTCCCTACCTAGAGTTTTCTGTCCCTAGAAAAAATGTTTTTTTAAAGCACACTATAGCACAAGGAGAATTCACTCACTGTCCTTCCCTGTCCCTAGAAACAAGGACTTGCACAGTGAAAGAAACTGACACTCTCCCTACCTAGAGTTTTCTGTCCCTAGAAAAAATGTTTTTTTAAAGCACACTATAGCACAAGGAGAATTCACTCACTGTCCTTCCCTGTCCCTAGAAACAAGGACTTGCACAGTGAAAGAAACTGACACTCTCCCTACCTAGAGTTTTCTGTCCCTAGAAAAAATGTTTTTTTAAAGCACACTATAGCACAAGGAGAATTCACTCACTGTCCTTCCCTGTCCCTAGAAACAAGGACTTGCACAGTGAAAGAAACTGACACTCTCCCTACCTAGAGTTTTCTGTCCCTAGAAAAAATGTTTTTTTAAAGCACACTATAGCACAAGGAGAATTCACTCACTGTCCTTCCCTGTCCCTAGAAACAAGGACTTGCACAGTGAAAGAAACTGACACTCTCCCTACCTAGAGTTTTCTGTCCCTAGAAAAAATGTTTTTTTAAAGCACACTATAGCACAAGGAGAATTCACTCACTGTCCTTCCCTGTCCCTAGAAACAAGGACTTGCACAGTGAAAGAAACTGACACTCTCCCTACCTAGAGTTTTCTGTCCCTAGAAAAAATGTTTTTTTAAAGCACACTATAGCACAAGGAGAATTCACTCACTGTCCTTCCCTGTCCCTAGAAACAAGGACTTGCACAGTGAAAGAAACTGACACTCTCCCTACCTAGAGTTTTCTGTCCCTAGAAAAAATGTTTTTTTAAAGCACACTATAGCACAAGGAGAATTCACTCACTGTCCTTCCCTGTCCCTAGAAACAAGGACTTGCACAGTGAAAGAAACTGACACTCTCCCTACCTAGAGTTTTCTGTCCCTAGAAAAAATTTTTTTTAAAGCACACTATAGCACAAGGAGAATTCACTCACTGTCCTTCCCTGTCCCTAGAAACAAGGACTTGCACAGTGAAAGAAACTGACACTCTCCCTACCTAGAGTTTTCTGTCCCTAGAAAAAATGTTTTTTTAAAGCACACTATAGCACAAGGAGAATTCACTCACTGTCCTTCCCTGTCCCTAGAAACAAGGACTTGCACAGTGAAAGAAACTGACACTCTCCCTACCTAGAGTTTTCTGTCCCTAGAAAAAATGTTTTTTTAAAGCACACTATAGCACAAGGAGAATTCACTCACTGTCCTTCCCTGTCCCTAGAAACAAGGACTTGCACAGTGAAAGAAACTGACACTCTCCCTACCTAGAGTTTTCTGTCCCTAGAAAAAATGTTTTTTTAAAGCACACTATAGCACAAGGAGAATTCACTCACTGTCCTTCCCTGTCCCTAGAAACAAGGACTTGCACAGTGAAAGAAACTGACACTCTCCCTACCTAGAGTTTTCTGTCCCTAGAAAAAATGTTTTTTTAAAGCACACTATAGCACAAGGAGAATTCACTCACTGTCCTTCCCTGTCCCTAGAAACAAGGACTTGCACAGTGAAAGAAACTGACACTCTCCCTACCTAGAGTTTTCTGTCCCTAGAAAAAATGTTTTTTTAAAGCACACTATAGCACAAGGAGAATTCACTCACTGTCCTTCCCTGTCCCTAGAAACAAGGACTTGCACAGTGAAAGAAACTGACACTCTCCCTACCTAGAGTTTTCTGTCCCTAGAAAAAATGTTTTTTTAAAGCACACTATAGCACAAGGAGAATTCACTCACTGTCCTTCCCTGTCCCTAGAAACAAGGACTTGCACAGTGAAAGAAACTGACACTCTCCCTACCTAGAGTTTTCTGTCCCTAGAAAAAATGTTTTTTTAAAGCACACTATAGCACAAGGAGAATTCACTCACTGTCCTTCCCTGTCCCTAGAAACAAGGACTTGCACAGTGAAAGAAACTGACACTCTCCCTACCTAGAGTTTTCTGTCCCTAGAAAAAAAGTTTTTTTAAAGCACACTATAGCACAAGGAGAATTCACTCACTGTCCTTCCCTGTCCCTAGAAACAAGGACTTGCACAGTGAAAGAAACTGACACTCTCCCTACCTAGAGTTTTCTGTCCCTAGAAAAAATGTTTTTTTAAAGCACACTATAGCACAAGGAGAATTCACTCACTGTCCTTCCCTGTCCCTAGAAACAAGGACTTGCACAGTGAAAGAAACTGACACTCTCCCTACCTAGAGTTTTCTGTCCCTAGAAAAAATGTTTTTTTAAAGCACACTATAGCACAAGGAGAATTCACTCACTGTCCTTCCCTGTCCCTAGAAACAAGGACTTGCACAGTGAAAGAAACTGACACTCTCCCTACCTAGAGTTTTCTGTCCCTAGAAAAAATGTTTTTTTAAAGCACACTATAGCACAAGGAGAATTCACTCACTGTCCTTCCCTGTCCCTAGAAACAAGGACTTGCACAGTGAAAGAAACTGACACTCTCCCTACCTAGAGTTTTCTGTCCCTAGAAAAAATGTTTTTTTAAAGCACACTATAGCACAAGGAGAATTCACTCACTGTCCTTCACTGTCCCTAGAAACAAGGACTTGCACAGTGAAAGAAACTGACACTCTCCCTACCTAGAGTTTTCTGTCCCTAGAAAAAATGTTTTTTTAAAGCACACTATAGCACAAGGAGAATTCACTCACTGTCCTTCCCTGTCCCTAGAAACAAGGACTTGCACAGTGAAAGAAACTGACACTCTCCCTACCTAGAGTTTTCTGTCCCTAGAAAAAATGTTTTTTTAAAGCACACTATAGCACAAGGAGAATTCACTCACTGTCCTTCCCTGTCCCTAGAAACAAGGACTTGCACAGTGAAAGAAACTGACACTCTCCCTACCTAGAGTTTTCTGTCCCTAGAAAAAATGTTTTTTTAAAGCACACTATAGCACAATGAGAATTCACTCACTGTCCTTCCCTGTCCCTAGAAACAAGGACTTGCACAGTGAAAGAAACTGACACTCTCCCTACCTAGAGTTTTCTGTCCCTAGAAAAAATGTTTTTTTAAAGCACACTATAGCACAAGGAGAATTCACTCACTGTCCTTCCCTGTCCCTAGAAACAAGGACTCGAACAGTAAAACACACTGACACTCTCCCTACCTATCCTTCTCTTTCCCTAAACTAAAGGAATCCAGGTTAAGCAAGAAAGAAATAAATGTCACTGTCCCTGCCTATGCTGCTCTTTCCCTGCTCCGGAACACACTACACTAGGCCGCCGTGCTGGCGGCCTTTTATAGTGTGGGGCGTGTACTAAACACCCTCAGCAATAATTGGCCACAGGCATCCTGCCTGTGGCCAATCATTGCTCTCCTCGCTGCCGGCGCTGTGATTGGCCAAGCATGCGGGGTCACAGTGCATGCTTGGCCAATCACAGCGCCTGGATGACACTGCGATGGCGTAGTGCATTGTGGGCCGTTCGCGTCACTCGAATTTGGCGCGAATGGCCCAAATCGTTCGATCTTCGTCGAACGATCGAACAGCCGATGTTCGAGTCGAACGTATGTTCGACTCGAACACGAAGCTCATCCCTATTTCTGAGTTCTGGCAGCATTATGCTCTCTGGCCAAGACCTGAAGGCCGGTGATGCTGGGTTGGTTGAATGACCGCATTGTCTAGGTAGAATGTTACACATGGTTCTCTACAGCCCAGAACCCAATCTCTGACATTCTTCATGCAGAGTTGGTTGCCACCAAAAGATCTCTATAGGGTTTAGTCTTTAGGATTGAGCCCCCTATGGGTGTTGTATGAGGGTCAGTTAGTAGATGGTCTCCGATGAGAATCTAGCGCTAGACCACCCACGAGGAGAATATTTTGGACCCTTCTTTGTCTTTCCTGGACTAACAAGACCTGAGTATATGCTTTTTGTTTTCGAATTCTGGTGGCATTAAGCTCCCTGGCCAAGACCTGAAGGCAGACCTGAAGACCTTAAGGTGACCGTGGGCAGGTGATGCTGGATTGGTTGAATGACCGCATTGTCTAGATAGAATGTTACACATAGGTTTCTACAGCCCAGAACCCAATCTCTGACATTCTTCATGCAGAGTTGGTTGCTAACAAAAGATCTCTATTGGGATTAGTCTTTAGGGTTGAGCCCAAAATGGGTGTTGTATGAAGATCAGTTAGTAGATGTCTCCGATGAGAATCTAGCACTAGACCGCCCACGAGGCGGATACTTTGGACCCTTCTTTGTCTTTCCTGAACTAACAAGACCTGAGTATATGCTTTTTGTTTTTCGAGTTCTGGTGGTATTGAGCTTTCTGGCCAAGACCTGAAGACCTTAAGGTGACCTTTGGGCAGGTGATGCTGGGTTGGTTGAATGACCACATTGTCTGTTTAGATTTTTACACATTATTCTCTACAGACGAGAACCCAATCTCTGACATTCTTCATGCAGGAGTGGTTGCCTCCAAAAGATCTCTATAGGGTTTAGTCTGGTCTCCGGTGAGAATCTAGCGCTAGACCGCCCACGAGGAGGATATTTTGGACACGTCTTTGCCTTTTTTGGACAAACAAGACCCAAGGATATGCTTTCTGAGTTCTGGCAGCATTATGCTCTCTGGCCAAGACCTGAAGGCCGGTGATGCTGGGTTGGTTGAATGACCGCATTGTCTAGGTAGAATGTTACACATGGTTCTCTACAGCCTAGAACCCAATCTCTGACATTCTTCATGCAGAGTTGGTGGCCACCAAAAGATCTCTATAGGGTTTAGTCTTTAGGATTGAGTCCCCTATGGGTGTTGTATGAGGGTCAGTTAGTAGATGGTCTCCGATGAGAATCTAGCGCTAGACCACCCACGAGGAGGATATTTTGGACCCTTCTTTGTCTTTCCTGGACTAACAAGACCTGAGTATATGCTTTTTGTTTTCGAGTTCTGGTGGCATTAAGCTCTATGGCCAAGACCTGAAGGCAGACCTGAAGACCTTAAGGTGACTGTGGGCAGGTGATGCTGGATTGGTTGAATGACCGCATTGTCTAGATAGAATGTTACACATAGGTCTCTACAGCCCAGAACCCAATCTCTGACATTCTTCATGCAGAGTTGGTTGCTAACAAAAGATTTCTATTGGGTTTAGTCTTTAGGGTTGAGCCCGAAATGGGTGTTGTATGAAGATCAGTTAGTAGATGTCTCCGATGAGAATCTAGCGCTAGACCGCCCACGAGGCGGATACTTTGGACCCTTCTTTGTCTTTCCTGAACTAACAAGACCTGAGTATATGTTTTTTTGTTTTTCGAGTTCTGGTGGTATTGAGCTCTCTGGCCAAGACCTGAAGACCTTAAGGTGACCTTTGGGCAGGTGATGCTGGGTTGGTTGAATGACCACATTGTCTGGTTAGATTTTTACACATTGTTCTCTACAGACGAGAACCCAATCTCTGACATTCTTCATGCAGGAGTGGTTGCCTCCAAAAGATCTCTATAGGGTTTAGTCTGATCTCCGGTGAGAATCTAGCGCTAGACCGCCCACGAGGAGGATATTTTGGACACGTCTTTGCCTTTTTTGGACAAACAAGACCCAAGGATATGCTTTCTGAGTTCTGGCAGCATTATGCTCTCTGGCCAAGACCTGAAGGCCGGTGATGCTGGGTTGGTTGAATGACCGCATTGTCTAGGTAGAATGTTACACATGGTTCTCTACAGCCCAGAACCCAATCTCTGACATTCTTCATGCAGAGTTGGTTGCTACCAAAAGATCTCTATAGGGTTTAGTCTTTAGGATTGAGCCCCCTATGGGTGTTGTATGAGGGTCAGTTAGTAGATGGTCTCCGATGAGAATCTAGCGCTAGACCACCCACGAGGAGGATATTTTGGACCCTTCTTTGTCTTTCCTGGACTAACAAGACCTGAGTATATGCTTTTTGTTTTCGAGTTCTGGTGGCATTAAGTTCCCTGGCCAAGACCTGAAGGCAGACCTGAAGACCTTAAGGTGACCGTGGGCAGGTGATGCTGGATTGGTTGAATGACCGCATTGTGAAGATAGAATGTTACACATAGGTCTCTACAGCCCAGAACCCAATCTCTGACATTCTTCATGCAGAGTTGGTTGCTAACAAAAGATTTCTATTGGGTTTAGTCTTTAGGGTTGAGCCCGAAATGGGCGTTGTATGAAGATCAGTTAGTAGATGTCTCCGATGAGAATCTAGCGCTAGACCGCCCACGAGGCGGATACTTTGGACCCTTCTTTGTCTTTCCTGAACTAACAAGACCTGAGTATATGTTTTTTTGTTTTTCGAGTTCTGGTGGTATTGAGCTCTCTGGCCAAGACCTGAAGACCTTAAGGTGACCTTTGGGCAGGTGATGCTGGGTTGGTTGAATGACCACATTGTCTGGTTAGATTTTTACACATTGTTCTCTACAGACGAGAACCCAATCTCTGACATTCTTCATGCAGGAGTGGTTGCCTCCAAAAGATCTCTATAGGGTTTAGTCTGATCTCCGGTGAGAATCTAGCGCTAGACCGCCCACGAGGAGGATATTTTGGACACGTCTTTGCCTTTTTTGGACAAACAAGACCCAAGGATATGCTTTCTGAGTTCTGGCAGCATTATGCTCTCTGGCCAAGACCTGAAGGCCGGTGATGCTGGGTTGGTTGAATGACCGCATTGTCTAGGTAGAATGTTACACATGGTTCTCTACAGCCCAGAACCCAATCTCTGACATTCTTCATGCAGAGTTGGTTGCTACCAAAAGATCTCTATAGGGTTTAGTCTTTAGGATTGAGCCCCCTATGGGTGTTGTATGAGGGTCAGTTAGTAGATGGTCTCCGATGAGAATCTAGCGCTAGACCACCCACGAGGAGGATATTTTGGACCCTTCTTTGTCTTTCCTGGACTAACAAGACCTGAGTATATGCTTTTTGTTTTCGAGTTCTGGTGGCATTAAGTTCCCTGGCCAAGACCTGAAGGCAGACCTGAAGACCTTAAGGTGACCGTGGGCAGGTGATGCTGGATTGGTTGAATGACCGCATTGTGAAGATAGAATGTTACACATAGGTCTCTACAGCCCAGAACCCAATCTCTGACATTCTTCATGCAGATTTGGTTGCTAACAAAAGATCTCTATTGGGTTTAGTCTTTAGGGTTGAGCCCGAAATGGGTGTTGTATGAAGATCAGTTAGTAGATGTCTCCGATGAGAATCTAGCGCTAGACCGCCCACGAGGCGGATACTTTGGACCCTTCTTTGTCTTTCCTGAACTAACAAGACCTGAGTATATGCTTTTTGTTTTTCGAGTTCTGGTGGTATTGAGCTTTCTGGCCAAGACCTGAAGACCTTAAGGTGACCTTTGGGCAGGTGATGCTGGGTTGGTTGAATGACCACATTGTCTGTTTAGATTTTTACACATTGTTCTCTACAGACGAGAACCCAATCTCTGACATTCTTCATGCAGGAGTGGTTGCCTCCTAAAGATCTCTATAGGGTTTAGTCTGGTCTCCGGTGAGAATCTAGCGCTAGACCGCCCACGAGGAGGATATTTTGGACACGTCTTTGCCTTTTCTGGACAAACAAGACCCAAGGATATGCTTTCTGAGTTCTGGCAGCATTATGCTCTCTGGCCAAGACCTGAAGGCCGGTGATGCTGGGTTGGTTGAATGACCGCATTGTCTAGGTAGAATGTTACACATGGTTCTCTACAGCCCAGAACCCGATCTTTGACATTCTTCATGCAGAGTTGGTGGCCACCAAAAGATCTCTATAGGGTTTAGTCCTTAGGATTGAGCCCCCTATGGGTGTTGTATGAGGGTCAGTTAGTAGATGGTCTCCGATGAGAATCTAGCGCTAGACCACCCACGAGGAGGATATTTTGGACCCTTCTTTGTCTTTCCTGGACTAACAAGACCTGAGTATATGCTTTTTGTTTTCGAGTTCTGGTGGCATTAAGCTCTCTGGCCAAGACCTGAAGGCAGACCTGAAGACCTTAAGGTGACCGTGGGCAGGTGATGCTGGATTGGTTGAATGACCGCATTGTCTAAATAGAATGTTACACATAGGTCTCTACAGCCCAGAACCCAATCTCTGACATTCTTCATGCAGAGTTGGTTGCTAACAAAAGATCTCTATTGGGTTTAGTCTTTAGGGTTGAGCCCGAAA
Organism: Rana muscosa; assembly: GCA_029206835.1. NCBI lineage: Eukaryota > Metazoa > Chordata > Amphibia > Anura > Ranidae > Rana > Rana muscosa. The sequence goes on from JARGYO010000094.1 coordinate 42,563,014, forward strand.
TGGGTGTTGTATGAAGATCAGTTAGTAGATGTCTCCGATGAGAATCTAGCGCTAGACCGCCCACGAGGCGGATACTTTGGACCCTTCTTTGTCTTTCCTGAACTAACAAGACCTGAGTATATGCTTTTTGTTTTTCGAGTTCTGGTGGTATTGAGCTCTCTGGCCAAGACCTGAAGACCTTAAGGTGACCTTTGGGCAGGTGATGCTGGGTTGGTTGAATGACCACATTGTCTGGTTAGATTTTTACACATTGTTCTCTACAGACGAGAACCCAATCTCTGACATTCTTCATGCAGGAGTGGTTGCCTCCAAAAGATCTCTATAGGGTTTAGTCTGGTCTCCGGTGAGAATCCAGCGCTAGACCGCCCACGAGGAGGATATTTTGGACACGTCTTTGCCTTTTTTGGACAAACAAGACCCAAAGATATGCTTTCTGAGTTCTGGCAGCATTATGCTCTCTGGCCAAGACCTGAGGGCCGGTGATGCTGGGTTGGTTGAATGACCGCATTGTCTAGGTAGAATGTTACACATGGTTCTCTACAGCCCAGAACCCAATCTCCGACATTCTTCATGCATAGTTGGTTGCTAACAAAAGATCTCTATAGGGTTTAGTCTTTATGGTTGAGCTCGAAATGGGTGTTGTATGAAGATCAGTTAGTAGATGGTCTCCGATGAGAATCTAGCGCTAGACCACCCACGAGGAGGATATTTTGGACACGTCTTTGCATTTTCTGGACAAACAAGACCAGAGGATATGCTTTCTGAGTTCTGGCAGCATTAAGCTCTCTGGCCAAGACCTGAAGGCAGGTGATGCTGGGTTGGTTGAATGACCGCATTGTCTAGATAGAATGTTACATATGGTTCTCTACAGCCCAGAACCCAATCTCTGACATTCTTCATGCAGAGTTGGTTGCTACCAAAAGATCTCTATAGGGTTTAGTCTTTAGGGTTGAGCCCCATATGGGTGTTGTATGAGGGTCAGTTAGTAAATGGTCTCCATTGAGAATCTAGCCCTAGACCACCCATGAGGAGGATATTTTGGACCCTTCTTTGTCTTTCCTGGACTAACAAGACCTGAGTATATGCTTTTTGTTTTCGAGTTCTGGTGGCATTGAGCTCTCTGGCCAAGACCTGAAGGCAGACCTGAAGACCTTAAGGTGACCTTGGGCAGGTGATACTGGGTTGGTTGAATGACCGCATTGTCTAGATAGAATGTTACACATGGTTCTCTACAGCCCAGAACCCAATCTCTGACATTCTTTATGCAGAGTTGGTTGCTACCAAAAGATCTCTATAGGGTTTAGTCTTTAGGGTTGAGCCCCATATGGGTGTTGTATAAGGGTCAGTTAGTAGATGGTCTCCGATGAGAATCTAGCGCTAGACCGCCCACGAGGAGGATATTTTGGACCCTTCTTTGTCTTTCCTAGACTAACAAGATCTAGGTATATGCTTTTCGAGTTCTGGTGGCATTGAGCTCTCTGGCCAAAACCTGAAGGCAGGTGATGCTGGGTTGGTTAAATGACCGCATTGTCTAGATAGAATCTTACACATTATTCTCTACAGCCCAGAACCCAATCTCCGACATTCTTCATGCAGGAGTGGTTGCCTCCAAAAGAGCTCTATAGGGTTTAGTCTGGTCTCGGGTGAGAATCTAGCACTAGACCACCCATGAGGAGGATATTTTGGACCCTTGTTTGTCCTTCCTAGACTAACAAGATCTGGATATATATGCTTTTCGAGTTCTGGTGACATTGAGCTCTCTGGCCAAGACCTGAAGGCAGACCTGAAGACCTTAAGGTGACCTTGGGCAGATGCTGCTGGGTTAGTTGAATAACCACATTGTCTAGGTAAAATGTAAATATGGTTCTCTACAGCCCAGAACCTTTATTTTTTGGCATTCTTCGTGCAGAGTTAAACAGATAAATATAGTGCAATGAAAGCTGAGCATGGTTACAGAGCATGGCCAGGCCAGGCAAGGTTCACACCATGCACGTAGAATCATAAACCTTGCAGTGTGTGTTGTGTTTTTATCCGGTTGACTGAAGTGGCTAAGTTCACATCAGGACAAGAAGGATGACGGTGTGGACAAACAGCAATGACTTCTGGGAAAAACAACCTGCCAATCACGTGAGCTGTTCTAAACAAAAAGAATGTCCAGAGTCCCCTCCTCCCCCACAAGGGGCCAGAAAACGACATTGGATCATTTTGTCAGAAATTACAACAGACAAAGACAAAAGAGAAGAAAAAGTAAAAAAAGAGTATTAAGATTATAAGGAATTTAAAGAGTAAAGAGTAAAAAAAGTAAAAAGATTATAAAAAGTAAAGGGCATAAAGAGCATTAAAAGTAAGGAGAGTATAGAAAATGAAAAAAAAACAAAGAGTATAAAAGAACATAAAAAGTAAAAAGAGTATAAAGAATAAAAAGTATAAATAATATAAAGAGAATATGGAGTAAAGATTATAAAGAGTAAAAAAGTATAAAAAGGAAAAAGAGTATAACGTTTATAAAAAAGGGTAAAGAGCGTAAACAGTAAAGAGAGTACAGTATAAAGAATAAAAAGTGTATAAAGAATATAAAAAGTATAAAGAGTAAAGAGAATAAAAAGTGTAAGGAAAATACAGAGTAAAGAGTGTAAAGAGTATAAAAAGTGTAAAGAATATAAAGAGTAAAGAGTGTAAAGAGTATAAAACGTGTAAATAAAATAAAGATTAAACAGCGTAAAGAGTATAAAAAGTGTAAAGAAAATAAAGAGTAAAGAGTGTAAAGAGTATAAAAAGTGTAAAGAAAATAAAGAGTAAAGAGTGTAAAGAGTATAAATGCTTGAGCAAAGCGCGGTGACGTACAACGCGTACGACGGCACTATAAAGGGGAAGTTCCATTCGGATGGCGCCACCCTTTGGGCTGCTTTTGCTGATCCTCGTGTTAGTAAAAGTTTGGTGAGAGACGATTCGCGCTTTTCAGCCTCGTGCTCTTCAGTCCGTTACAGCGTGACGAATGTGCTATCTTCATTACGAACTTTAGTTTTACCAGAACGAGCGTTCCCGTCTCATACTTGATTCTGAGCATGCGCTTTTTTTTCCCCTCGGAAAAGCGTACACACGACCGGTTTTCGGGACGAGAAAAAGACTGACGGGAAACACGACGAGAAAAAAGAGAGCCGGTTTTAATTTTTTTGCAGGCAGTTTTTTCATCGAGAAAACTGCTAGGGAGCCTACACACGACCAGTTTTCACGCCCAATATAAAAAATTGCAGTTTTCTCGTCATGAAAACCGGTCGTGTGTACGAGGCATAAGAGTATAAAGGCTATAAGGCTCCGTGAACGCACACAAAAGCAAGCATTTTCGCATGCGTTCACGGAATGCGCATTCTGCTTGCAGTGCCATCCATTGTTTATGGCACACCCATTGCAGCCAGCAGACAGGGATGGACTGGCCATAGGGACTACCGGGAGTTTCCCAGTGGGCCGATGGCTCAGTGGGCTGTTTAAAAAAAAAAAAAAAACATATTTTTTTTTTTTGTGGGACGTTTTTTTATGCAGTTCGGCGGCAGCGGGAGCGTGGCAGCAAACAGCGGCGGAGATTCGGGGAATGTGGCCAGCGAGGAGGGCAGTTGGATGTAAAATTCAGAAAAGGGAGAAGAGCTCCACCCCCTCCCTGACCACCGAAGAGACAGTAGTGAGCACGGCCACCCCGACGCTCCCAGAACCTCGATTCCTCCACCTCCTCTCTGCTCCAGGAACCATGCGGCCTGGGCCGGAGGGCAGGCTGACTGGGAGCCCGGAGGAAGAGAACATTTGCCGCTGTAAGGAGCAGAGCAGCGAGAGCACCCCCCGGATCAAGAGGGAGACTCGGCGCTGCCGCTGATGGCCATCAGGTACCAGGCATCCTACACAAACATGCCAGAACACTGAGACAGCGGGGAGATGAGCAGAGGAGGGACTGCAGAAAGGGACAGTGCTATGTGGTCTGTCTCAGCCCTCCCCTCTGTCTCTCTGCCCCCTCTGTCTCTCAGTTCCCCCTCTGTCTCTCAGTCCCCCCTCTGTCTCTCAGTCCCCCCTCTTTCAGCCCCCTCCTCTGTCTCTCAGACCCTCCTCTGTCTCTCAGACCCCTCCTCTGTCTCTCAGACCCCTCCTCTGTCTCTCAGTCCCCCCCTCTTTTAGCCCCCTCCTCTGTCTCTCAGACCCCCCTTCTGTCTCTCAGACCCCCCTTCTGTCTCTCAGACCCCTCCTCTGTCTCCCAGACCCCTCCTCTGTCTCTCAGCTCTCCTCCTCTATCTTTCAGCTCTCCTCGTCTGTCTCTCAGCTCCCCCTCTGTCTCTCAGCTCCCCCTCTGCCTCTCAGACCCCTCCTCTGTCTCTCAGACCCCCACTGTCTCTCAGGCCCCTCCTCTGTCTCTCAGCCCTCCCCCTCTGTCTCTCAGCTCCCCCCTCTGTCACTCAGCCCCCCCTCTGTCTCTCAGCTCCCCCTCTGTCTCTCAGACCCCCTGTCTCTTAGACCCCCCTCTGTCTCTCAGACCCCCCTCTGTTTCTCAGCCCCCCCTCTGTCTCTCAGACCCCTCCTCTGTCTCTCAGCTCTCCTCCTCTGTCTCTCAGCTTTCTTCCTCTGCCTCTCAGCTCTCCTCCTCTGTCTCTCAGCTCCCCCCTCTGTCTCTCAGCTCCCCCTCTGTCTCTCAGCTCCCCCTCTATCTCTCAGACCCCTCTGTCTCTCAGACCCCTGTCTCTCAGACCCCCCCACTGTCTCTCAGCCCCCTCCTCTGTCTCTCAGCTCCCCCCTCTGTCTCTCAGCTCCCCCCTCTGTCTCTCAGCTCCACCCTCTGTCTCTCAGCTCCCCCTCTGTCTCTCAGCCCCCCTCTGTCTCTCAGCTCCCCCTGTCTCTCAGCTCCCCCTCTGTCTCTTAGACCCCCTCTGTCTCGTAGACACCTCCACTGTCTCTCAGCCCCCTCCACTGTCCCTCAGCCCCCTCCTCTGTCTCTCAGCTCCCCCCTCTGTCTCTCAGCACCCCCCTCTGTCTCTCAGCACCCCCTCTGTCTTTTAGAACCCCCCTCTGTCTCTCAGCACCCCCCTCTGTCTCTCAGCTCCCCCCTCTGTCTCTCAGCTCCCCCCCTCTGTCTCTCAGCCCCCCTCTGTCTCTCAGATCCCCCCTGTCTCTCAGCTTCCCCTCTGTCTCTCAGCTCCCCCTCTGTCTCTTAGACCCCCCTCTGTCTCTCAGTCCCCCCCTCTGTCTCTCAGTTCCTGTGTCTCTCAGTCCCCCCTCTGTCTCTCAGCTCCCCTCTATCTCTCAGACGACCCCTCCTCTGTCTCTCAGCTCTCCTCCTCTGTCTCTCAGCTCTCCTCCTCTGTCTCTCAGCTCTCCTCTCTCAGCTCCCCCTCTGTCTCTCAGCTCCCCCTCTGTCTCTCAGCTCCCCCCCTCTGTCTCTCAGCCCCCTCCTCTGTCTCTCAGCCCCCTCCTCTGTCTCTCAGCTCTCCTCCTCTATCTGTCAGCTCTCCTCCTCTATCTGTCAGCTCTCCTCCTCTATCTCTCAGCTCCCCCCTCTGTCTCTCTGCCCTTTCCTCTGTCTCATTCACTCCCTGACTCTTAGGCTGCTTTCACACTGGGGCGGGCATTGACGGTAAAACGCTGCTAGTTTTAGCAGCACTTTACTGTCGTTTTAGCTGCACTATTCTGCTTCTAGAAGGTGCTTTTAACCCCGGCTAGCAGCCAAATTAAAGGTTAAATGTGCCCGTGTAGTGCTGCTGCCGAAGTGCTTTGCAGGCGCTTCAGCAGCGGTGACCATTCATTTCAATGGGCGGGAGCGGTGTGTACTCCGCTCCTCCACCGCCCCAAAGATGCTGCTTGGAGGACTTTCACACTGGGACTGCAGCGGAGGCGTTTTTCAGGCGCTTTACATGTGCTATTTTTAGCCCAAAAGCGCCTGAAAAACGCCTCAGTGTGTAAGGGGTCCTACACTCACCCCCTCTCTCTTACACTCACCCCGCTCTCTCACTCACCCCCTCTCACCCCCTTTCCCTCAACCCTCCCCCTCTCTCTCTCTCCCTCATTCTCCTCTCGCTCACCCTCTCATGATATACAATAATGGATGTAGGGGCCTTTTGGTGGGCGTGATTTTTTGGGGGGGTGGGGAGAAGCATTTTATTGAATTAAAGTGGGCCGGTCAGGATGAAGTCCAGGGCCACATTTTGTCCCAGTCCAGCCCTGCCAGCAGATGCACTGTTTTTTTTCTGTGTGCAACATCCAAAAAGGTGCAGGAGCTTCTTTAGGCTAAGTTCACACTGGCATTAAAAGCAGGCGTTTGAGAGGCGTTAAAAACGCCCCTCAAACTCCTGTGCCCATTCAAGTCTGTGGTAACACTTGGTAATTGCTCTGGCAGGTAGTTGTGGTGTATTTCCTGTAATGGAATAGGCGTTTGTGGAGCCGTTTTAACGCGCCTTAACACTTATCAAGCGCTTCAAAACTGGGGAGCATTTTTAACTCAACTTACCGTAACTTGTATCAGAAGAATCAGATCAGAAATCGTACAATGTATTGATTGTATTGGAAGAATCAGATCAGAAATCGTACAATGTATTGATTGTATTGGAAAAATCAGATCAGAAATCGTACAATGTATTGATTGTATTGGAAGAATCAGATCAGAAATCGTACAATGTACTGATTGTATCGGAAGAATCAGATCAGAAATCGTACAATGTATTGATTGTATTGGAAGAATCAGACCAGAAATCGTACAATCTATTGATTGTATTGGAAGAATCAGATCAGAAATCGTACAATGTATTGATTGTATCGGAAGAATCAGATCAGAAATCGTACAATGTATTGATTGTATTGGAAGAATCAGACCAGAAATCGTACAATGTATTGATTGTATTGGAAGAATCAGATCAGAAATCGTACAATGTATTGATTGTATTGGAAGAATCAGACCAGAAATCGTACAATCTATTGATTGTATCAGAAGAATCAGATCAGAAATCGTACAATGTACTGATTGTATCGGAAGAATCAGATCAGAAATCGTACAATGTATTGATTGTATTGGAAGAATCAGACCAGAAATCGTACAATCTATTGATTGTATTGGAAGAATCAGATCAGAAATCGTACAATGTATTGATTGTATCGGAAGAATCAGATCAGAAATCGTACAATGTATTGATTGTATTGGAAGAATCAGACCAGAAATCGTACAATGTATTGATTGTATTGGAAGAATCAGACCAGAAATCGTACAATGTATTGATTGTATTGGAAGAATCAGATCAGAAATCATACAATGTATTGATTGTATTGGAAGAATCAGATCAGAAATCGTACAATGTATTGATTGTATTGGAAGAATCAGATCAGAAATCGTACAATGTATTGATTGTATTGGAAGAATCAGATCAGAAATCGTACAATGTATTGATTGTATTGGAAGAATCAGACCAGAAATCGTACAATGTATTGATTGTATTGGAAGAATCAGATCAGAAATCATACAATGTATTGATTGTATTGGAAGAATCAGATCAGAAATCGTACAATGTATTGATTGTATTGGAAGAATCAGATCAGAAATCGTACAATGTATTGATTGTATTGGAAGAATCAGATCAGAAATCGTACAATGTATTGATTGTATTGGAAGAATCAGATCAGAAATCGTACAATGTACTGATTGTATTGGGAGAATCAGAAAACGTACAATGTACTGATTGTATTGGAAGAATCAGATCAGAAATCGTACAATGTATTGATTGTATTGGAAGAACCAGATCAGAAAACGTACAATGTATTGATTGTATTGGAAGAATCAGATCAGAAATCGTACAATGTATCGATTGTATTGGAAGAACCAGATCAGAAAACGTACAATGTATTGATTGTATTGGAAGAAGCAGATCAGAAATCGTACAATGTATTGATTGTATTGGAAGAATCAGATCAGAAGCTGATAGCGCAAAATGGTCAGCTTGAATGTTTTCTGTCATTTGGACAATTGTGTCTTTGTTTTGACTTTGTAACTGATTGGTTGTTACGTGTATGACCAATGTAACGTTTCTAACAATCTCCTTCAGAGAATATATGTGTTTAATCTGAGCAATATCTCTTATTTCTCTGGCTGTCTGTGTGCACAGGGTGCTGAGATTGCTGCCAGACGGAATCTTCTGGAAGTCGTAGCGTCATGTGCACCGTGGGATTGGCCTGGAAGCAGATGGTGAAGGTGTACAAGTCCCGTCAGGTAGTAGGCACGCTGTGTCTGTATGGTTTCCGGTATACAGAGGAGGAGTGCAGCCCCAGGCTCTGATATTCTACTGTCCCATCCCACAGCCAGCCCAGGAATGTCAGAGGAGAGGCGGGGCGTCCAGGTGAGGACAGAGTCCTGTACACACCGAGAGCAATCCATGCTGTCATCTCACTGGAGAGAGTGCAAGCTCTGCGGGCAAACAGCCACCGTATTGCCATTATAGCAGCACGCAGGAAAGGGTGACGGGAAATCTGGCTTCCAGTCCACGACCTCCTCCGCCCCATAGCCTGGGAATGTTGCATGGTGCCAGGAATTGCAGGTAAGACAACGTGTCCTGATACAAAGTATGGAGATAATTAGTCGTGGAGCGCACATTGTTATACAATGCCAGATACAAAGAGCAAAATCCTCCAAATCAGAGAATCCGAAAACATGTAAGGTGTGTTCCACATCTGTATCCATGACTTTTATTCAAAATAAGAATACTTTATAAAACGTACAGGTGATAATGGGATGGTCATGGCTCCGAATGTCACTATTAGGAATGGGAGCTTCTATATAATGTACTATATAATGCTTTTATAAAATAATGTAAAAGACTTGTTCCTTTTCAAAAAAAGAACCTTGGATGCAGACATAGAATATATCATACAAAGTATCTCCATTCCTCATATCATACAAAGTATCTCCATCCCTCATATTATACAAAGTATCTCCATCCTTCATTTCATACAAAGTATCTCCATCCCTCATATCACACAAAGTATCTCCATCCTTCATTTCATACAAAGTATCTCCATCCCTCATATCATACAAAGTATCTCCATCCTTCATATCATACAAAGTATCTCCATCCTTCAGATCATACAAAGTATCTCCATCCTTCATATCATACAAAGTATCTCCATCCCTCATATCATACAAAGTATCTCCATCCTTCATTTCATACAAAGTATCTCCATCCTTCATATCATACAAAGTATCTCCATCCCTCATTTCATACAAAGTATCTCCATCCCTCATATCATACAAAGTATCTCCATCCCTCATATCATACAAAGTATCTCCATCCTTCATAACATACAAAGTATCTGCATTCCATCATATCATACAAAGTATCTCCATCCTTCATTTCATACAAAGTCTCTCCATCCCTCATATCATACAAAGTATCTCCATCCTTCATATTATACAAAGTCTCTCCATCCTTCATATCATACAAAGTATCTCCATCCCTCATATCATACAAAGTATCTCCATCCTTCATAACATACAAAGTATCTGCATTCCATCATATCATACAAAGTATCTCCATCCTTCATTTCATACAAAGTCTCTCCATCCCTCATATCATACAAAGTATCTCCATCCTTCATATTATACAAAGTATCTCCATCCTTCATATCATACAAAGTATCTCCATCCCTCATATCATACAAAGTATCTCCATCCTTCATAACATACAAAGTATCTGCATTCCATCATATCATACAAAGTATCTCCATCCTTCATTTCATACAAAGTATCTCCATCCCTCATATCATACAAAGTATCTCCATCCTTCATATCATACAAAGTATCTCCATCCTTCATATCATACAAAGTATCTCCATCCCTCATATCATACAAAGTATCTCCATCCTTCATATCATACAAAGTATCTCCATCCTTCATATCATACAAAGTATCTCCATCCCTCATATCATACAAAGTATCTCCATCCTTCATATCATACAAAGTATCTCCATCCCTCATATCATACAAAGTATCTCCATCCCTCATATCATACAAAGTATCTCCATCCCTCATATCATACAAAGTATCTCCATCCCTCATATCATACAAAGTATCTCCATACTTCATATCATACAAAGTATCTCCATCCCTCATATCATACAAAGTATCTCCATCCCTCATATCATACAACGTATCTCCATCCTTCATAACATACAAAGTATCTCCATCCTTCATATCATACAAAGTATCTCCATCCCTCATATCATACAAAGTATCTCCATCCCTCATATCATACAACGTATCTCCATCCTTCATAACATACAAAGTATCTCCATCCTTCATAACATACAAAGTTTCTCCATCCCTCATATCATACAAAGTATCTCCATCCCTCATATCATACAACGTATCTCCATCCTTCATAACATACAAAGTATCTCCATCCTTCATATCATACAAAGTATCTCCATCCTTCATATCATACAAAGTATCTCCATCCTTCATATCATACAAAGTATCTCCATCCTTCATATCATACAAAGTATCTCCATCCTTCATATCATACAAAGTATCTCCATCCTTCATATCATACAAAGTATCTCCATCCTTCATAACATACAAAGTATCTCCATCCCTCATATCATACAAAGTATCTCCATCCTTCATATCATACAAAGTATCTCCATCCTTCATAACATACAAAGTATCTCCATCCCTCATATCATACAAAGTATCTCCATCCTTCATATCATACAAAGTATCTCCATCCTTCATATCATACAAAGTATCTCCATCCTTCATATCATACAAAGTATCTCCATCCCTCATATCATACAAAGTATCTCCATCCTTCATAACATACAAAGTATCTCCATCCCTCATATCATACAAAGTATCTCCATCCTTCATAACATACAAAGTATCTCCATCCCTCATATCATACAAAGTATCTCCATCCTTCATATCATACAAAGTATCTCCGTCCCTCATATCATACAAAGTATCTCCATCCTTCATAACATACAAAGTATCTCCATCCTTCATATCATACAAAGTATCTCCATCCCTCATATCATACAAAGTATCTCCATCCCTCATATCATACAACGTATCTCCATCCCTCATATCATACAAAGTATCTCCATCCCTCATATCATACAACGTATCTCCATCCTTCATAACATACAAAGTATCTCCATCCTTCATAACATACAAAGTATCTCCATCCGTCATATCATACAAAGTATCTCCATCCTTCATAACATACAAAGTATCTCCATCCCTCATATCATACAAAGTATCTCCATCCTTCATATCATACAAAGTATCTCCGTCCCTCATATCATACAAAGTATCTCCATCCCTCATATCATACAAAGTATCTCCATCCCTCATAACATACAAAGTATCTCCATCCCTCATATCATACAAAGTATCTCCATCCTTCATATCATACAAAGTATCTCCATCCTTCATAACATACAAAGTATCTCCATCCCTCATATCATACAAAGTATCTCCATCCTTCATATCATACAAAGTATCTCCATCCCTCATATCATACAAAGTATCTCCATCCTTCATATCATACAAAGTATCTCCATCCTTCATATCATACAAAGTATCTCCATCCTTCATATCATACAAAGTATCTCCATCCTACATATCATACAAAGTATCTCCATCCTTCATATCATATAATGTATCTCTGCCACTCATCCTATAAAGTATCTTAGGTTATGTTTTGATCAGCACGCAGAGTTTGAAGGCCTAACAAAAACTCTGACGTCTTCCCTTATGGTTAATTATGTAATAAAGGTCATTATAATGGGTGTATACAGTGTGAATCATTGTAAATGTCTTGCTAACAATATGTCACAATGTAACACTATCAGCTCATTACACTACAGAGGCCTCAGAGGTGCTTGTAGGATGTGGGACGAAACATATGAACAGTCTGAGATAAGACAACAAGGGGCAAAGTCCAATCACATTATTACTGCTGGAATACACTGTCTACACACTGGAGCTGATTTACTAAAGGCGGGATGAAGCCGTGTTGTGTGGTTGGGGATCAGATGTTGGTGCAGTGTTGTGTGGTTGGGGATCAGATGTTGGTGCAGTGTTGTGTGGTTGGGGATCAGATGTTGGTGCAGTGTTGTGTGGTTGGAGATCAGATGTTGGTGGTGCAGTGTTGTGTGTGGTTGGAGATCAGATATTGGTGCAGTGTTGTGTGGTTGGAGATCAGATGTTGGTGGTGCAGTGTTGTGTGTGGTTGGAGATCAGATGTTGGTGCAGTGTTGTGTGGTTGGAGATCAGATGTTGGTGGTGCAGTGTTGTGTGGTTGGGGATCAGATGTTGGTGCAGTGTTGTGTGGTTGGGGATCAGATGTTGGTGCAGTGTTGTGTGATTGGAGATCAGATGTTGGTGGTGCAGTGTTGTGTGGTTGGGGATCAGATGTTGGTGCAGTGTTGTGTGGTTGGAGATCAGATGTTGGTGCTGCAGTGTTGTGTGGTTGGAGATCAGATGTTGGTGGTGCAGTGTTGTGTGGTTGGGGATCAGATATTGGCGCAGTGTTGTGTGGTTGGGGATCAGATGTTGGTGGTGCAGTGTTGTATGGTTGGAGATCAGATGTTGGTGCAGTGTTGTGTGGTTGGAGATCAGATATTGGTGCAGTGTTGTGTGGTTGGAGATCAGATGTTGGTGGTGCAGTGTTGTGTGTGGTTGGAGATCAGATATTGGTGCAGTGTTGTGTGGTTGGGGATCAGATGTTGGTGGTGCAGTGTTGTGTGGTTGAGGGTTAGATGTTGGTGCAGTGTTGTATGGTTGAAGATCAGATGTTGGTGGTGCAGTGTTGTATGATTGGAGATCAGATGTTGGTGCAGTGTTGTGTGGTTGGAGATCAGATATTGGTGCAGTGTTGTGTGGTTGGAGATCAGATGTTGGTGGTGCAGTGTTGTGTGGTTGGAGATCAGATATTGGTGCAGTGTTGTGTGGTTGGGGATCAGATGTTGGTGGTGCAGTGTTGTATGATTGGAGATCAGATGTTGGTGCAGTGTTGTGTGGTTGGAGATCAGATATTGGTGCAGTGTTGTGTGGTTGGAGATCAGATGTTGGTGGTGCAGTGTTGTGTGGTTGGAGATCAGATATTGGTGCAGTGTTGTGTGGTTGGGGATCAGATGTTGGTGGTGCAGTGTTGTGTGGTTGAGGGTTAGATGTTGGTGCAGTGTTGTATGGTGGGAGATCAGATGTTGGTGCAGTGTTGTGTGGTTGGAGATCAGATATTGGTGCAGTGTTGTGTGGTTGGAGATCAGATGTTGGTGGTGCAGTGTTGTGTGGTTGGAGATCAGATATTGGTGCAGTGTTGTGTGGTTGGGGATCAGATGTTGGTGGTGCAGTGTTGTGTGGTTGAGGGTTAGATGTTGGTGCAGTGTTGTGTGGTTGAGGGTTAGATGTTGGTGCAGTGTTGTGTGGTTGAGGGTTAGATGTTGGTGCAGTGTTGTGTGGTTGAGGGTTAGATGTTGGTGCAGTGTTGTGTGGTTGAGGGTCAGATGTTGGTGCAGTGTTGTGTGGTTGAGGGTTAGATGTTGGTGCAGTGTTGCGTGTTTAGGACAACTTTTCTGCTGTGTATTACATATAATTAGAGCCGCGCAGACAGTGTGAAGAATGCTGGGAGTGGTGGAGCAATACGTGCACCAGCCTGTGTCTTCTGTGTCATCCTTATTTATTGCTCTGCAGGAAATACCTCTTCCTATACTAACACTGCTGTATCCACTCTGAGAGTCCTCATAAGGCCCACAATGACTATCTGTCAGGCCCACACCCTGATGTCCCCAAAGACTATCCCCTGCCTGTCCCCAAGGGATAGTCCCTGCCTGTCACCAATGGTTATACCCTGACTGTCTCAGATGGCTATAGTTTGATTGTCCCCAAAATACCTTTCCATTATTGTCCCCAATGACTATACCCTGACTGTCCCCAAGAGCTATACCTTGGCTGTCCCCAAGAGCTATACCATGACTGTGCCCAATGGTTATACCCTGACTGTCCCCAATGGTTCTACCCTGACTGTCTCCAATGGCTATATTTTGACTCTACCCAAGGACTTTTTCTTTACTGTCCCCAAGGACTATATATGACTGTCCCCAAGAGCTATACCCTGGCTGTCCCCAAGAGTTATACCCTGGCTGTCCCCAAGAGCTATATCATGACTGTCCCCAAGAGCTATATCATGACTGTCCCCAATGGTTATACCCTGTCTGTCCCCAATGGCTATATTTTGACTGTACCCAAGGACTTTTCCTTTACTGTCCCCAAGGACTATACCCTGGCTGTCCCCAAGAGCTATACTCTGGCTGTCCCCAAGAGCTATACCATGACTGTCCCCAATGGTTCTACCCTGACTGTCTCCAATGGCTATATTTTGACTGTACCCAAGGACTTTTCCTTTACTGTCCCCAAGGACTATACCCTGACTGTCCCCAAGAGCTATACTCTGGCTGTCCCCAAGAGCTATACCATGACTGTCCCCAATGGTTATACCCTGACTGTCTCCAATGGCTATATTTTGACTGTACCCAAGGACTTTTCCTTTACTGTCCCCAAGGACTATACCCTGACTGTCCCCAAGTGATTTACCCTGCCTGTCCTCAATAGTTATACCACAACGGTCTCTAATGGCTATAACTTGACTGTCCCCAAGAGCTATACCCTGGCTGTCCCCAAGGACTATACCCTGGCTGTCCCTAAGAGCTTTACCATGACTGTCCCCAAGGGCTATACTTTGCCTGTCCCCAATAGTTATTCTCTGCTGATCCCCAAAGGATATTCCTTGACTATCCCCTTAAGACCATACCCTGACTGTCTCCAATTGCTATGCCTTAACTATCCCCAAGGGGTATAGCCTGCCTGTCCCCAAGGGGTATACCCTGCCTGTCCCCAAGGGGTATACCCTGCCTGTCCCCAAGACCTATTTGCTGCCTGTTCCCAAGCAAATCTTACATATTCAATTGACAGGAATCAGGTTGCTCCATTGTATCCATACATGAATGAAAGGGTTAATCAGACTGTGGAAGCCAGAGTGCAGGAATCTCTAAATATAATGAAGTGAATGCAATGTCTAGTGTCTTATTAATTATACTCATGTACTGTGTTTATATGGCAGACATATTTACACTCCATTGGCTCCATACTGGAGAGGAGAATAAGGAGGATTGGATGAAGCTCGTGATAGGCCCGGTAATCCAGGAGGCGAAGGAATATACAGCAGGGATCCATGGCACAGCGCTTGAAGGTAATATGTGTTATTCCTTATCCAGACTGCAATGGTGTCATGCGTGTCTTGCCATGACAACATGGCGTCAAGCCCCTGTGTGGAGGCGCACAGCATTTTAGGTGCCTTCTCCATGCATTTTACATGCATTATCATTTACCCCTGATGAACCTGCAACATAAAGATGGGTGGCAACACTCCAAAGTGGGCAGGATCAAAGGTTAAGAGCTGTGTTAGGGAGACCTCATTGCTGGAACTCTCATGGTATATTGGGCCAACAAGCGACTAAGACCCCAGAACTCACCTATAACTGGCAAAGTCTGTGCTGCTCCCATAAAATGTAGAGGAGGGTGACAGAAGCATAGTAATATTAAAGTGTCTCATTCTTCTTTAGGATTCAGACTCAGAAGGGTCGGACGACGAGATCATCTGGGAGAAGCCAGTTAGTGATTGGACGGTGCAGGATGTGTGCTCCTGGCTCCAGTATGGACCCCTACAGAACAGCGCTGGGCTCCTCCAGGCAGCTTACACTCATCAAATCTCAGGTAAGATGTCCTATTACCTACTGCACCCTGGCTCATATCCTCCTTACGGGGGGAAGAGAGGGGTCGCAGGACAGGAAGGTCATTATTCCTACAGACCACCAATGTAAGGAGCATTCTTCCCACTGATCACCAATGTAAGGAGCATTCTTCCCACTGATCACCAATGTAAGGAACATTCTTCCCACTGATCACCAATGTAAGGAGCATTCTTCCCACTAATTACCAATGTAAGGGACATTCTTCTCACTGATCACCAATGTAAGGAGCATTCTTCTCACTGATCACCAACGTAAGGAGCATTCTTCCCACTGATCACCAATGTAAGGGACATTCTTCCCACTGATCACCAATGTAAGGGACATTCTTCCCACTGACCACCAATGTAAGGGACATTCTTCCCACTGATCACCAATGAATCGAGCATTCTTACCACTGATCACCAATGTAAGGGACATTCTTCCCACTGATCACCAATGTAAGGGACATTCTTCCCACTGATCACCAATGTAAGGGACATTCTTCCCACTGATCACCAATGTAAGGAGCATTCTTCCCACTGATCACCAATGTAAGGAGCATTCTTCCCACTGATCACCAATGTAAGGGACATTCTTCTCACTGATCACCAATGTAAGGAGCATTCTTCTCACTGATCACCAATGTAAGGAGCATTCTTCCCACTGATCACCAATGTAAGGGACATTCTTCCCACTGATCACCAATGTAAGGGACATTCTTCCCACTGACCACCAATGTAAGGGACATTCTTCCCACTGATCACCAATGAATCGAGCATTCTTACCACTGATCACCAATGTAAGGGACATTCTTCCCACTGATCACCAATGTAAGGGACATTCTTCCCACTGATCACCAATGTAAGGAGCATTCTTCCCACTGATCACCAATGTAAGGAGCATTCTTCCCACTGATCACCAATGTAAGGGACATTCTTCTCACTGATCACCAATGTAAGGAGCATTCTTCTCACTGATCACCAATGTAAGGAGCATTCTTCCCACTGATCACCAATGTAAGGGACATTCTTCCCACTGATCACCAATGTAAGGGACATTCTTCCCACTGACCACCAATGTAAGGGACATTCTTCCCACTGATCACCAATGAATCGAGCATTCTTACCACTGATCACCAATGTAAGGGACATTCTTCCCACTGATCACCAATGTAAGGGACATTCTTCTCACTGATCACCAATGTAAGGAGCATTCTTCTCACTGATCACCAATGTAAGGAGCATTCTTCCCACTGATCACCAATGTAAGGGACATTCTTCCCACTGATCACCAATGTAAGGAGCATTCTTCCCACTGATCACCAATGTAAGGGACATTCTTCCCACTGATCACCAATGTAAGGGACATTCTTCCCACTGATCACCAATGTAAGGGACATTCTTCCCACTGATCACCAATGTAAGGGACATTCTTCCCACTGATCACCAATGTAAGGGACATTCTTACCACTGATCACCAATGTAAGGGACATTCTTCCCACTGATCACCAATGTAAGGGACATTCTTCCCACTGATCACCAATGTAAGGGATATTCTTCCCACTGATCACCAATGTAAGGGACATTCTTCCCACTGATCACCAATGTAAGGGACATTCTTCCCACTGATCACCAATGTAAGGAGCATTCTTCCCACTGACCACCAATGTAAGGGACATTCTTCCCACTGATCACCAATGTAAGGGACATTCTTCCCACTGATCACCAATGTAAGGGACATTCTTCACACTGATCACCAATGTAAGGAGCATTCTTCCCACTGATCACCAATGTAAGGGACATTCTTCCCACTGATCACCAATGTAAGGGACATTCTTCCCACTGATCACCAATGTAAGGAACATTCTTCTCACTGATCACCAATGTAAGGGACATTCTTCCCACTGATCACCAATGTAAGGAGCATTCTTCCCACTGATCACCAATGTAAGGGACATTCTTCCCACTGATCACCAATGTAAGGGACATTCTTCCCACTGACCACCAATGTAAGGGACATTCTTCCCACTGATCACCAATGAATCGAGCATTCTTACCACTGATCACCAATGTAAGGGACATTCTTCCCACTGATCACCAATGTAAGGGACATTCTTCCCACTGATCACCAATGTAAGGGACATTCTTCCCACTGATCACCAATGTAAGGAGCATTCTTCCCACTGATCACCAATGTAAGGAGCATTCTTCCCACTGATCACCAATGTAAGGGACATTCTTCTCACTGATCACCAATGTAAGGAGCATTCTTCTCACTGATCACCAATGTAAGGAGCATTCTTCCCACTGATCACCAATGTAAGGGACATTCTTCCCACTGATCACCAATGTAAGGGACATTCTTCCCACTGATCACCAATGTAAGGAGCATTCTTCCCACTGATCACCAATGTAAGGGACATTCTTCCCACTGATCACCAATGTAAGGGACATTCTTCCCACTGACCACCAATGTAAGGGACATTCTTCCCACTGATCACCAATGAATCGAGCATTCTTACCACTGATCACCAATGTAAGGGACATTCTTCCCACTGATCACCAATGTAAGGGACATTCTTCCCACTGATCACCAATGTAAGGGACATTCTTCCCACTGATCACCAATGTAAGGAGCATTCTTCCCACTGATCACCAATGTAAGGAGCATTCTTCCCACTGATCACCAATGTAAGGGACATTCTTCTCACTGATCACCAATGTAAGGAGCATTCTTCTCACTGATCACCAATGTAAGGAGCATTCTTCCCACTGATCACCAATGTAAGGGACATTCTTCCCACTGATCACCAATGTAAGGGACATTCTTCCCACTGACCACCAATGTAAGGGACATTCTTCCCACTGATCACCAATGAATCGAGCATTCTTACCACTGATCACCAATGTAAGGGACATTCTTCCCACTGATCACCAATGTAAGGGACATTCTTCTCACTGATCACCAATGTAAGGAGCATTCTTCTCACTGATCACCAATGTAAGGAGCATTCTTCCCACTGATCACCAATGTAAGGGACATTCTTCCCACTGATCACCAATGTAAGGAGCATTCTTCCCACTGATCACCAATGTAAGGGACATTCTTCCCACTGATCACCAATGTAAGGGACATTCTTCCCACTGATCACCAATGTAAGGGACATTCTTCCCACTGATCACCAATGTAAGGGACATTCTTCTCACTGATCACCAATGTAAGGGACATTCTTACCACTGATCACCAATGTAAGGGACATTCTTCCCACTGATCACCAATGTAAGGGACATTCTTCCCACTGATCACCAATGTAAGGGATATTCTTCCCACTGATCACCAATGTAAGGGACATTCTTCCCACTGATCACCAATGTAAGGGACATTCTTCCCACTGATCACCAATGTAAGGAGCATTCTTCCCACTGACCACCAATGTAAGGGACATTCTTCCCACTGATCACCAATGTAAGGGACATTCTTCCCACTGATCACCAATGTAAGGGACATTCTTCACACTGATCACCAATGTAAGGAGCATTCTTCCCACTGATCACCAATGTAAGGGACATTCTTCCCACTGATCACCAATGTAAGGGACATTCTTCCCACTGATCACCAATGTAAGGAACATTCTTCTCACTGATCACCAATGTAAGGGACATTCTTCCCACTGATCACCAATGTAAGGGACATTCTTCCCACTGATCACCAATGTAAGGAACATTCTTCCCACTTACCACCAATGTAAGGGACATTCTTCCCACTGACCACCAATGTAAGGGACATTCTTCCCACTGATCACCAATGTAAGGAGCATTCTTCCCACTGATCACCAATGTAAGGGACATTCTTCTCACTGATCACCAATGTAAGTGACATTCTTCCCACTGATCACCAATGAAAGGGACATTCTTCCCCCTGATCACCAATGTACGGAGCATTCTTGCCACTGATCACCAATGTAAGGGACATTCTTCCCACTGATCACCAATGTAAGGGACATTCTTCCCAATCATAACCAATGTAAGGGACATTCTTCCTACTGACATTCAATGAAGTGGTTCACTTAGACCTGAAAATTAATTGAAGGGTTCTCTGTAATAGGTTTGAAAATACTTGTTTATGTCATCACACCATTTACGGTTCCTTCTATGCTGTAAAATCCTGAGAGGTCAGAAGTCTCTAAGGTGCTGCAACCATTCCGGCTGCCACCAGCAGCTAGGCCATGGTTGAAGACAAGTAAGAGGAGGGGGTTTAGTGGGACTTGGACCATGGTTGAAGACACTTAGGTCAGTATCTTCCACACTGTCATATTTTACTGAAGCACAACTGAATGTCTTTACCAAGTCTTCATGCTTTAGGTATTAAGTTGGAGCCACGTGACTGGCTATTTCTCTAATGACCCAGTGTGCCGAGTTAGGAAAATTAGAGGTCAAGTGGTTGGAAGTACCCTAACAAGTTGGGTGATGGTTCGAGATGCAATGGCATAATGTGACCCTGTCTGTCTCCTCCCTCCAGGCCGAGCTCTGCTTAGGCTCTCCGATGATCTGCTGCAGCGGATGGGTGTTCATCAGGACAGTATGCGTAGGGTGATATTGGTGGAAGTCCTGGAGCTGAGACTGCAGCAAGAGTTACAACAACTGCTGCTCATCACTGAAGGTGAAGATGAATGAGGGTGGGTGAGACTGATGGTATCCACGGTTGAGGATGCTGAATGTGACTGAGGGTTCCGAAAGTTAAGGATGACTGAGAGTAAGTGTGACAGAGGGTGTCCAAAGTTGAGGATGACAGAGGATGGGTGTGACTGAAGGTGTCCAAGGTTGAGGATGCTCGAGGGTGGATGTGACTGAGGGTGCCCTAGGTTGTGGATGATTGAGGAAGGGTGTGACTAAGGGTGCCCAAGTTGAGGATGACTGAGGGTGGATGTAACTGAGGGTGTCTAAGGTTGACGATGACCAAGGGTGGGTGTGACTGGGGGTGCCGAAGGTTAAGGAGGACCGAGAGTGAGTGTGACTGAGGGTGTAAATGAGAGTGTTCAAGGTTGAGGATGACCGAGGATGGGTGTGACTGAGGGTGTCCAAGGTGGAAGATGACGAGGATGAGTGTGGCTGAGGGTGTCCAAGGTTGAAGATGACGAGGATGGGTGTGACTGAGGGTGTCCAAGGTTGAAGATGACGAGGATGGGTGTGACTGAGGGTGTCCAAGGTTGAAGATGACGAGGATGGGTGTGACTGAGGCTGTCCAAGGTTGAAGATGACAGAAGATGGGTGTGACTGAGAGTGTCCAAGGTTGAAGATGACAGAGGATGGGTATGACTGAGGGTGTTGAAGATGACGAGGATGGGTGTGACTGAGGGTGTCCAAGGTTGAATATGACAGAGGATGGGTGTGACTGAGGGTGTCCAAGGTTGAAGATGACGAGGATGGGTGTGACTGAGGCTGTCCAAGGTTGAAGATGACAGAAGATGGGTGTGACTGAGAGTGTCCAAGGTTGAAGATGACAGAGGATGGGTGTGACTGAGGGTGTTGAAGATGACGAGGATGGGTGTGACTGAGGGTGTCCAAGGTTGAAGATGACAAGGATGGGTATGACTGAGGGTGTACAAGGTTGAGGATGAGTAAGAGTAAGTGTCACTGAGGGTGTCCAAGGCTGAAGATGACGAGGATGGGTGTGACTGAGGCTGTCCAAGGTTGAAGATGAAAGAGAATGGGTGTGACTGAAGGTGTCCAAGGTTGAGGATTCTCGAGGGTGGATGTAACTGAGGGTGTCCTAGGTTGTGGATGATTGAGGATGGGTGTGACTAAGGGTGCCCAAGTTGAGGATGACTGAGGGTGGATGTAATTGAGGGTGTCTAAGGTTGAGGATGATCAAAGGTGGGTGTGACTGGGGGTGCCGAAGGATAAGGAGGACCGAGAGTGAGTGTGACTGAGGGTGTAAATGAGGGTGTCCAAGGTTGAGGATGACTGAGGATGGGTGTGACTGAGGGTGTCCAAGGTTGAAGATGACAGAGGATGGGTGTGACTGAGGGTGTCCAAGGTTGAAGATGACGAGGATGGGTGGGACTGAGGGTGTCCAAGATTGAAGATGACAGAGGATGGGTGTGACTGAGGGTGTCCAAGGTTGAAGATGACGAGGATGGGTGTGACTGAGGGCATACAAGGTTGAAGATGACAGAGGATGGGTGTGACTGAGGGTGTCCAAGGTTGAAGATGACAGAGGATGGGTGTGACTGAGGCTGTCCAAGGTTGAAGATGACGAGGATGGGTGTGACTGAGGGTGTCCAAGGTTGAAGATGACAAGGATGGGTATGACTGAGGGTGTCCAAGGTTGAGGATGAGTAAGAGTAAGTGTCACAGAGGGTGTCCAAGGTTGAAGATGACAGAGGATGGGTGTGACTGAGGCTGTCCAAGGTTGAAGATGACAGAGGATGGGTGTGACTAAGGGTGTCCAAGGTTGAGGATGACCGAGAATGGGTGTGACTGAAGGTGTCCAAGGTTGAGGATGCTCGAGGGTGGATGTGACTGAGGGTGTCCTAGGTTGTGGATGATTGAGGATGGGTGTGACTAAGGGTGCCCAAGTTGAGGATGACTGAGGGTGGATGTACTTGAGGGTGTCTAAGGTTGAGGATGACCAAGGGAGGGTGTGACTGGGGGTGCCGAAGGTTAAGGAGGACCGAGAGTGAGTGTGACTGAGGGTGTAAATGAGGGTGTCCACGGTTGAGGATGACCGAGGATGGATGTGACTGAGGGTGTCCAAGGTTGAAGATGACGAGGATGAGTGTGGCTGAGGGTGTCCAAGGTTGAAGATGATGAGGATGAGTGGGACTGAGGGAGTCCAAGGTTGAAGATGACAGAGGATGGGTGTGACTGAGGGTGTCAAAGGTTGAAGATGACAGAGGATGGGTGTGACTGAGGGCGTACAAGGTTGAAGATGACAGAGGATGGGTGTGACTGAGGGCGTACAAGGTTGATAATGACCGAGGATGGGTGTGACTGGGGGTGTACAAAATTGAGGATAACTGAGGATGGGCGTGACTGAGGGTGACCAAGGTTGGAGATGACCAAGGGTGGGTGTGACTGAGGCTGTCCAAGGTTGAGGATGAGTAAGAGTGAGTGTCACTAAGAGTGTCGAAGGTTGAGGATGACCAAGGGTGGGTGTGACTGAAGCTGTCCATGGTGGAGGATGACCGAGAATTAGTGTGACTGAGGGTGTCCAAGGCTGAGGATGGCCAGGGGTGGATGCGACTGGGGATGAGTGTAACTAGCATGTCCAAAAAGGAGGATGAATGAGGGTGGGTGAGACCTACATATCTGATATACACTTGAAAAAATACTGTATATGATCTATAGGATCTGAGCACCTGTACATCTATATAATGGGAATATTTCTCTATTTCTCATTACAGAATGAAGCTGGGAGGATCTGACCAATCACATCGCTGAATCCGCTGAAGCATTAGAAGTGTTTATGTTACAAAGTGTTATATGAGGAGATCCTACTGACACCAAAACCCCGATCAGGTCTGGTGCCACTCCAATATACAGTATATAACTGCCCAGAAGGGTGCAAAGTCTGGTACAAGTCCCATCTACAGTGTATAACTCCCTAGAGGAGTGTAGGTGGTAGGTAGGTGTAGAGTGCAATCTACAGTGTATAACTCCTAGAGGAGTGTAGGTGGTAGGTAGGTGTAGAGTGCAATCTACAGTGTATAACTCCCTAGAGGAGTGTAGGTGGTAGGTAGGTGTAGAGTGCAATATACAGTGTATAACTCCCTAGAGGAGTGTAGGTGGTAGGTAGGTGTAGAGTGCAATATACAGTGTATAACTCCCTAGAGGAGTGTAGGTGGTAGGTAGGTGTAGAGTGCAATATACAGTGTATAACTCCCTAGAGGAGTGTAGGTGGTAGGTAGGTGTAGAGTGCAATATACAGTGTATAACTCCCTAGAGGAGTGTAGGTGGTAGGTAGGTGTAGAGTGCAATATACAGTGTATAACTCCCTAGAGGAGTGTAGGTGGTAGGTAGGTGTAGAGTGCAATATACAGTGTATATCTCCTGAGAAAGGTACAGAGTCTGGGGCCAGTCTAACATACAGTATATAATGCCCTAGAGGTATGTGTGTGTGTGTAGGTGGTAGGTAGGTGTAGGTTGCAGAGTAGGGTGCTAGTCCTGTCTGCAGTATATAACTTCCTAAAAGGGTGTAGAGTCTGGTGCCAATTCTATCTACCAGTGTATATCTCCCAAGAAAGATACAGAGTCTCATGCCAGTCCAATGGGCACTGTATATCTCCCCAGGAGAGACCAGTCTGGTGCCAGTCCAATTTGTAGTATATAACTGCCCAAAAGAATATAGGGGGTAGGTAGGTAGCTGTAGGGTGAAGAGCCTGCTACCAGTCTAATATGCAGTATATAACATCCTAGCGTATGTAGGTAGGTAGGTGTAGGGTACAGAGTCTGGTGCTAGTCAAATCTGCAGTTTGTAGTATGTAGGTGGTAGGTTGGCGTAGGGTGAAGAAGAAGAATCCATAGCCTGCAGGTCATCATGAGTGGTGTGTAAGACATGCAGTGAATACACAGAACAGATAAGTGGTGTCAAAGCTCTGAGTCCATACTGGAGCTGGGGTTGGCATCCAATAATAAGTCAGCCCCCCCCCCCCTTCACACATATTGGTGAAAACCCTTTCCATATACAGTGTATTATACCGGATGTGCCACCTCTGGTGCCAGGGGACCTCTTCCCCTCACAGAATACTCCAGAAATTGGGAGTCATCATTTCCTGGGACACGTCTGATGTTGCGCAGGTAACCGCCTCCGATAATTCCTTCTAGTTCTTGCCATGTATATAATCCAAGGGGAGATCTTCTACTGACTGCCAAGAAGGGCCCGATGTGCCCAAAGGTCTAGAAGAAGAAGGGTTTTCTTTGGGATAATAAAGTCCCTCAATGTTTCCAATTATCTGCTTCACCGAAAAAAAAGAACGATCCTAGAATAAAACAGACGAAACGCATTGAGGGAGCACTATGGATCCAGCATATGAAACGCGTTGCTCTGACCCAGGAAGAGAGCAATATGGTATTCAGTGTATATAAGGGAAGGATTTGTGTCTGTAAACATCAGAGATACATTCAATAAACAATCAGCTTTGTGGTAACAATGTAGCCGTGTTCTCGGTTCTCATCGTATCCCCCTATGGGAGGTTCTAGATCCTGGCTGGAGGGGGGGGGGGAACATTGTTTTTAGAGACGTTCCGTTGTATTGTATCTCATCAGAAGAAGTTATTACTATAAACCCCACTGAATCCCACTTTGAAATTGTGCGACTTTACTTGAAGACGCACCATTTCAAAGCCGCAGGTCAGTGTGACTTCAGGTGCGACTTGGCTGACATCTGTGCCACTTCATGCACAGATGTCCATTCAAGTTGCACCTGAAATCGCAAAAGGAACCTTTTCTTGCAAATGGGCGCGGCACCGCAAAGTTGCAGTCACACCGATTTGAACAGTTCCATTGCCCACAATAGGGTGTGATTTGTCATGCGACTTGGACCTGTCAAATCGCATGACAAGTTGCACACCGGTGTAACGGGGCTAAGAGTTACGTTTGTACATTCTTGATAACAAAAAACAAATACTAGATACTAGGAGGATACAGATCATCTATTTACGCTGCTTTCACACTGATGCGTTTTTACTGCATTTTTACCGCAACAAAAACACAATCCTTTTAACCACTTGCCGCCCGCCCATAGTACATTTACTGCAGGTGGACGGCAACTACAGGCTGAGCGAAGTACTGGTACGTCACTCAGCACAAGTGCACTGGTGTGCCACCTGGGGAGTGCAACGGTGCAATTCCGTGATCTCTTTGTCCAGTGGACACAGCAGATCACGGTGCTCGGTACCCAGCTTCTGTGAGCGGCTGGGTTATCGTGATCGCTTTGACCAATTATAGCAATCACATGATTACACGTAAGCAAAACTGCCATGAATGGCTTCCATTCATGACAGCTTGCTTACTATTGTGATGCTGTGATTGTCCCACAGTTATCACATGGTACCTGGGCCAGTTACAGCACCCTGTACCATGTGATTAGCTGTAGCCAATCACAACATCACAATAGTAAGCAAGCTGCCATGAATGAAAGCCATTCATGACAGCTTTCTTACTATTGGAACGCTGTGATTGTCCCACAGCTATCACATGGTGCCTGTGCCAATCACAGCACCCTGTACCATGTGATTAGCTGTAGCCAATCACAGGATTACAATAGTAAGCAAGCTGTCATGAATGGCTTCCATTCATGACAGCTTGCTTACTATTGTGAAAAACAAAGGGGGGGATGTTTAAAAAAGGGGAAAGAATGTTATGAAAAGGGGGGAAAAAAATAAAGTAAAAAAAGGAAAGAATGTTAAAAAAAGGGGAAAGAATGTTATGAAAAGGGGGGAAAAAAATAAGTAAAAAAAGGAAAGAATGTTAAAAAAAGGGGAAAGAATGTTAAGAAAAGGGGAAAAAAATGAAAAGGGGAAAGATTTGTTATTATCGTCCCTCCAGAGTAGTCCAGTGTCTAGAGACATTGGACTACTCTGATGACAGTATGTAAAAAAACAGTTTTTTAAGAAAAGGAGGAAAAAATGAAAAGGGGGAAGAATGTTAAGTAAAGGAGAATTTTTTTTTTTTAAATAATGTAAAAAAAAGAAAATAATGTTAAAAAAAGGGAAAGGATGTTAAGAAAAGGGGAATTTTTTTTTAGAAAAAAATAAAGTAAAAAAAAGGAAAGAATGTTAAAAAAAAGGGAAAGGATGTTAAGAAATAGGGGAATTTTTTTTTTGAAAAAATAAAGTAAAAAAAAGGAAAGAATGTTAAAAACAGGGGAAAGAATGTCAAGAAAATGGGAAAAAAAAGAAAAAAAAAAGGAAAGAATGTTAAAAAAAGGGGAAAGAATGTTGAGAAAAGGGGAAATTTTTTTAAAAAGGGGGGGGGTGTTAAAAAAAAGGGGAAAGAATGTTATGAAAAGGGGGAAAAAATTAAGTGAAAAAAGGAAAGAATGTTAAAAAAAGGGGAAAGAATGTTGAGAAAAGGGGGAAAAAAATAAAAAGGGGGAAAGATTTGTTATTATCGTCCCTCCAGAGTAGTCCAGTGTCTAGAGACATTGGACTACTCTGATGACAGTATGTAAAAAAACAGTTTTTTAAGAAAAGGAGGAAAAAATGAAAAGGGGGAAGAATGTTAAGTAAAGGAGAATTTTTTTTTTTTAAATAATGTAAAAAAAAGAAAATAATGTTAAAAAAAGGGAAAGGATGTTAAGAAAAGGGGAATTTTTTTTTAGAAAAAAATAAAGTAAAAAAAAGGAAAGAATGTTAAAAAAAGGGAAAGGATGTTAAGAAATAGGGAATTTTTTTTTTTGAAAAAATAAAGTAAAAAAAAGGAAAGAATGTTAAAAACAGGGGAAAGAATGTCAAGAAAATGGGGAAAAAAAAGAAAAAAAAAGGAAAGAATGTTAAAAAAAGGGGAAAGAATGTTGAGAAAAGGGGAAAGAATGTTGAGAAAAGGGGAGACTTTTTTTTTTTAAAGGGGGGGGGGGATGTAAGAAAAAGGGGGAGAAAAAGTTAAAAAAATTGAATGAAAAGTAAATTATTAATTGTTTATTTTAGCATACTGTCTCTGTCATTTCGCACAAAGTGTGGACCTAGACAGAGTACTGTGTGTATGTGCCTTACCTGTGGGATCTGCTACTACAGTGATCCCCACTAGTTTCTAGGTCCTGCGCCGAACAGCAGCCCTGCTATTTGGTGAACACAGGAGGTCGTTAGCGCGCTCGGCACAGGCACCATTCAGGGAACACTTTCCATCTTCTCAACAAATGCAAAGCACTCTCTGATTGGACGAGGTGAAGATTGTGACATCACCGCCCCACCTCTCCACCTTATGCAATCAGAGAACATTTTGCATTCCTCGAGAAAACGGAAAGCGTTCCCTGAACTGATTGCCCCTCCCACACTTCAGGGGTGGATAAAGGAATCCCCTCCCCAGTGGGGAGATCAGAATACACAGATCAGCACTGCAGCCTGTTGCCTGCAACTGCTAAGCGAGCGACTTTCATGCGACAAGGCAGTTGAAGTAAACCGGTAGATCGATTTCTGTTCCACTGCAGTGACCGCCTTTGGTAAATTTCCACCTCATCCAATCAGAGAACGTCTTGTATCCATTGAGGAAATGGGTGTTTTGTGCACAGGTGAGCGACCCCCTCCCCCCCCCCCCTCATCCCCCGTGTTCACAATGCAGCAGGGCACCCAATCGGCACAGGTCCCAGAAGACAGAAGCCATGCCTGTAGCGATGGTGACTACTACGGGGGTTCTCCACATCAACGGGGGTCCCACAGGTACGGAAAAGGTACGCTGACATCGGGCCAAGCTCCACATCCATACATGGAGTTCACCTTCAAGGCCGCACTCACACCCTGCCATTCAGATGAAATGCTTCTCATTCAGAGATTCCGATAGAATAGAGAGAAATAGAATACCAGAGAGTAGAAAGAAATACAATAAAATACAGAGACATCAAATGAAATAGAATAGAATGGCCCAGAATAGAAAAAAAAAACAAAAACAAATAGAATAGAATCAAATAGAATAGAAAGAAATAGAATAGCGTAGAAACAATTAAAATAGAAAAAGATAGACTAGAATTGATTATAATGAAATAGAATAGAATAGAAATATAATGGCATAGAATTGAATTGAATAGAAAAAAAATAGAATAGAATAGCATAGAAAAGAATAGAAAAGAATAGAATAGAATAAAAAATAAAATAGAAAGAAATAGAATACCATAGAATAGAATTGAAAATTGTAATAGAAGACACAATCACATTTTCCGAATCACAATAGTAACGAATTTCAATGAATCTAAAATAGATGATAAAAATAGAATAGAAAAGAATAGAATAGAATTGAAAAATAAAATAGAATACCATAGAATAGAATATAAAGAAATAAAATATAAATAAAATAGCATAGAATAGAATGGCATAGAATAGAATACCATATAGTAAAATAGAATAGAAGAGCATAGAATAGACTAGAATGGCATAGAATAGAATGAAATAAAATAGAATAGCACAGAATAGAAAAATAGAATAGAATAGAATATAAAGAATAAAATAAAAATAGAATACCATAGAATAGAATACCATATAGTAAAATAGAATAGAATAGCATAGAATAGACTAAAATGGCATAGAATAGAATGAAATAAATAGAATAGCATAGAATATAAAGAAATAAAATAAAAATAGAATAGAATAAAAAGATGAAAAAAATAAAAAATAAATAGATTATAAAGAAATAGAATAGAAAAAAATAGACTGGCAAAGAATAGAGAAAATAAAATAGAAAAAATAGAATAGCATAGAATATAATAGAATAGATTAAAAAATAGAATAGCATAGAATAGAATTGAAAATTGTAATAGAATACACAATCAGAATTTCCGAATCACAATAGTAACGAATTTCAATTAATCTAAAATAGATGATAAAGATAGAATAGAAAAGAATAGAATTGAAAATAAAATAGAATACCATAGAATAGAATTGCATAGAATACCATATAGTAAAATAGAATAGAATAGCATAGAATAGACTAGAATGGCATAGAATAGAATGAAATTAAATACAATAGCACAGAATAGAAAAATAAAATATAAATAGAATAGAATAGAATATAAAGAAATAAAATATAAATAGAATAGCATAGAATAGAATTGCATAGAATAGAATACCATATAGTAAAATAGAATAGAATAGCATAGAATAGACTAGAATGGCATAGAATAGAATGAAATAAATAGCACAGAATAGAAAAATAATATAAAAATAGAATAGCATAGAATAGAATATAAAAAAATGAAATAAAAATAGAATAGCATAGAATAGAATTGCATAGAATAGAATACCATATAGTAAAATAGAATAGAAGAGCATAGAATAGACTAGAATGGCATAGAATAGAATGAAATAAAATACAATAGCACAGAATAGAAAAATAAAATAAAAATAGAATAGCATAGAATATAAAGAAATAAAATATAAATAGAATAGCATAGAATAGAATATAAAGAAATAAAATATAAATAGAATAGCATAGAATAGAATTGCATAGAATAGAATACCATATAGTAAAATAGAATAGAATAGCATAGAATAGACTAGAATGGCATAGAATAGAATGAAATAAAATAGAATAGCATAGAATAGAATATAAAGAAATAAAATAAAATAGAATAGAATAAAAAGCTGAAAAAAATAAAAAACAATAGATTATAAATAAATAGAATAGAAAAAAAATAGATTGGCAAAGAATAGAGAAAATAAATAGAAACAAATAGAATAGCATAGAATAGAGAAGAATAGAATAGATTAAAAAATAGAATAGCATAGAATAGAATTGAAAATTGTAATAGAATGCACAATCAGAATTTCCGAATCATAATAGTAACGAATTTCAATGAATTTAAAATAGATGATAAAAATAGAATAGAAAATAATAGAATATAATTGAAAAATAAAATAGAATAGCATAGAATAGAATTGCATAGAATAGAATACCATATAGTAAAATAGAATAGAATAGCATAGAATAGACTAGAATGGCATAGAATAGAATGAAATAAAATAGCACAGAATAGAAAAATAAAATAAAAATAGAATAGCATAGAATAGAATATAAAGAAATAAACAAAAATAGAATAGCATAGAATAGAATTGCATAGAATACCATATAGTAAAATAGAATAGAATAGCATAGAATAGACTAGAAAGGCATAGAATAGAATGAAATAAAATAGCACAGAATAGAAAAATAAAATAAAAATAGAATAGCATAGAATAGAATATAAAAAAATGAAATAAAAATAGAATAGCATAGAATAGAATTGCATCGAATAGAATACCATATAGTAAATAGAATGGCATAGAATAGAATGAAATAAATAGAATAGCATAGAATAGAATATAAAGAAATAAAATAAAAATAGAATAGAATAAAAAGCTGAAAAAAATAAAAAACAATAGATTATAAAGAAATAGAATAGAAAAAAAAATAGATTGGCAAAGAATAGAGAAAATAAAATAGAAACAGATAGAATAGCATAGAATATAGATAGATTAAAAAATAGAATAGCATAGAATAGAATTGAAAATTGTAATAGAATGCACAATCAGAGTTTCCGAATCACATAGTAACAAATTTCAATGAATCTAAAATAGATGGTAAAAATAGAATAGAAAATAATAGAATATAATTGAAAAATAAAATAGAATAGCATAGAATAGAATTGCATAGAATACCATATAGTAAAATAAAATAGCATAGAATAGACTAGAATGGCATAGAATGAATGAAATAAAATAGAATAGCACAGAATAGAAAAATAAAAATAGAATAGCATAGAATAGAATATAAAGAAATTAAATAAAAATAGAATACCATAGAATAAAATACCATATAGTAAAATAGAAAAGAATAGCATAGAATAGACTAGAATGGCATAGAATAGAATGAAATAAAATAGAATAGCACAGAATAGAAAAATAAGATAAAAATAGAATAGCATAGAATAGAATATAAAGAAATAAAATAAAAAGAGAATACCATAGAATAGAAATGCATAGAATAGAATGAAATAAAATAGAATAGCATAGAATAGAATATAAAGAAATAAGATAAAAATAGAATAGAATAAAAAGCGAAAAAAAATAAAAGATTATAAAGAAATAGAATAGAAAAAAAATAGATTGGCAAAGAATAAAGAAAATAAAATAGAAAAAAATAGAATATAATAGAATAGAATAGATTTAAAAAAAATAGAATAGCATAGAAGAGAAAATAGAATAGAATACACAATCACAATAGTAACACATTTCAACAAATCTTAAATAGATTATAAAAAGAGAATAATATAGAATAGAAAAGAATAAAACAGAATTGAAAAAATAATAGAAAATAGAATACCATAAATTAGACTAGAATTGCATAGAATAGAATAGAATACTATATACTAGAATAGAATAGAATTGCATAGAATAGATTTCCATATAATACAAAAGAATAGAATACTATAGAATAGGACAAATAGAGAGGGTGAATCTCCCTTACGGGGACACGGACAGCAATAAAAACTGATGGGGGTTCTAATCCCTCTCTACTCCATCCAACAGTAAAAATAAGTGTTGCCTTTAGTTCTACTTTAATAAAGGAATAGTCAGAGCACACGTGTGTGTGGAAACGTGCACCACAGTGTGTGCTTCTCGGTCACAAAAAAGCCTAAATCTGAACTCCAGAGAAAACATTGAGGTCACCTTACTTTTCTCACTTCCTGTTTTGGTGACACCGGATGAATCTGACCTCTTCCATTGTTGTCACCAGAACAGGAAGTCCTCTGTACTGACACCTCCCCTCTACTAGTCTCCTCTGACAAAGATGGATTTCCCTTCACTTTATATCCTTAGAAATGCCATTGTTGGGGGAAGATGTCCCTGTGGGGAGGTGTGCAGAGTAAGTAAAGGGGATGTCTCTCGGTAGGTCTTCGGAAAGATGGCGGAGGTAAGATTTCCTTTTTCCGGTCAGCTGACCTCTTCCGCTGATCACATGACCCGTGGCGGGATATGTCTTTTTTTCCGGTCAGCTGTCCCCCTCCAGCGATCACATGACCGGTGGTGATATTTCTTCTTCCGGTCAGCTGACCTCCTCCAGTGATCACATGACCGGTGGTGATGATGAAGATGGCGGTGCTGTGTGCGGTGTTGGTGATGAGTTGTGTGCTGATGATCCGGGCTCAGGAGGAGGTGGAGGTCAGTCTGTGATACTTGTATATTGGGGGAGGGGGTGTAGAATGTTCCTCTCACTAGGGGATGATCTCTGTTCTATCTCATACAGACCAGACATGTATACTGTGTGTGTATATATATATATATATAGGGGAGGGGAGTACATAGGATGTATATACAGAGCATT